>CM019159.1:16564517-17284666 GCA_009733165.1 Naja naja | reverse complement strand
ACCCCAGACTGTCAAGGCTGTTTCCTGGGAAGAGCTACAAGAAGTCCTGGGCAACCATTATGCCCCAAAGCCATCATATCGCCCGCCGCCATGCCTTCCGTCAAAGGACCCAAGCGGAAAACGAATCTGTCAGTGAGTATGTGGCAGCCCTCCGTTCAGCTGCCCTTCACTGTGGGTTCCGTGATCAACTAGATGACATGCTGCTTGACCAGCTCGTCTGCGGGGTCAGAGACCTACGTCTACAAAGAAGACTACTGGCTAAGGCAGACCTCACCTTGAAACAAGGTATAGAGGAAGCTCGAGCAGCTGAACTGTCAAGCGTGTCTGCAGCTGCCATACAGAAGTCAATCAACGTCCCAGGAAGCAAACCTAGCACTGCTATCAACTACGAAGCCGCTGCCTATGAGGATGAATACTTGGAAGAAGAGGAAGAGGTCAATCGCCTCAGAGCTCCTCGTCCATTCCAAAAGAAAAATCCACCTTTTCAGCAAATGATCTGCCTCAGTTGCGAGGAAATCATTCAAGAACCACCTGCCGGTTCAGAAACGCAATTTGCCTCAATTGCCAAAAGAAAGGTCATCTGGCAAGAATCTGCCAATCACCAAGAAGCTCAAACCAACCTAGGCAAACATTAAACCTAGCAAAAACCTTAAAACCAAGGAGGAATGCTATACTATTAACGAGGCATTCCAAAGAGCTGAGTCACTACCCCACTTTTTAATATTAATAAGATTAATGTTGATCTCCTCCTAGAAGGCAATCCCTGCCAGATGGAAGTGGACACAGGATCATCCTCTCACTCATCTCGTGGAAGACCCTGAACAACTTGCTGCCTTCCTTCAAACAGAAACAACTGCAACCCTGCAACCTGACCCTGAAGGACTACCAAGGACAACCCATTCCTGTCCTCGGAACAGGCAAGTTCCACATTAAATTTAACAAATTTCAGGGCCACCTTCCTCTAGTCATAGTACAAGGCAGCCTGCCCAGTTTACTGGGTCTGGACTGGTTCCATTCCCTGGGTCTTCATATCTCCGGAATTAACGCAGTTACTCCTCTCACTGTACAGAGCCTTCTAAATGACTTTGCTGAAGTTTTTGATGGGAAGTTAGGGTGTTACAAGGGCACCCTATCTCCCTCAATTTAGATCCAAATGTAGCTCCAATACGCCTCAAGCCACGCAGAGTGCCCCTAGCCTTACGTCCCAAAGTGGATGCCCAGCTTGACAAATTAATTTCTCAAGGGTTTTGGAACCTGTTGATTTCTCCAAATGGGAAACTCCCATTGTAACACCCCTTAAACGTGATGGCTCTTTAAGGATCTGCTCAGACTACAAGTCCACAATTAACAAGGGGCTCCAACCTAATGCTTACCCTGTCCCCATAATACAGCATTTGCTTCATTCCTTGGGAAAGAGCTCAATCTTCACCAAGCTGGACATGACTCAGGCATACCAGCAATTCCCTGTTGATAATGCAACTGCTGAAGCTCAAACTATTATTACACACAGGGGCTTTCAAATGCAAACGTTTACAATTTGGTGTCAGCGTGGCCCCTGGTATTTTCCAATCTATTATGGAACGTTTGCTTTACAATATCAAGGGTGTAGTCCCTTTCGATGACATCCTTATTGCTGCTGACAACCCTCAGCAGCACTTAATAAGACTTCGCCAAGTTCTCAAGTGTTTTCAGCAAGCTGGGCTGAAACTCAACAGAGATAAATGCATTTTTGCTGCCCCTCACGTTGATTTTTGGGTTACCACATAGACTCCAAAGGAATCCACCCTATAGAGTCCAAAATCCGTGCAATTCAAGATGCCCCTGTGCCTCATAACAAAACTGAGTTACAAGCCTTTTGGGACTTTTGAACTTTTATAGCTCTTTTCTTCCCCATAAAGCCACTGTGGCTGAACCTTTGCACAGACTGTTGGACTCCAAAGCCACTTGGAAGTGGGGCCTCAGGAACAAGACTCTTTCAAGGCTGTCAAATCTTTGCTAACCTCATCTAATGTCCTTATGCAATTCACTGAATCACTCCCTCTTGTTTTGGTCTGTGATGCTTCTCCTTATGGAATTGGGGCAGTGCTGGGTCACAGGTTACCTAATGGCCAAGAGGCCCCAATTGCTTATTTTTCCAGGACTCTTTCAAAATCTGAGCGCAACTACAGCCAGATTGATAAAGAGGCTTTGGCAGCAGTGGCCTCTGTTAAAAAATTTCATGAGTATCTCTATGGGCACCAATTTGAACTAGTGACTGATCACCAACCCTTACTTGGTATCCTTGCAGGGGACAAGCCTAGCCCTCAAATACTTTCCCCCAGAATGACTCGCTGGTCTCTTTTTTAGCTGCATACTCCTACAAACTTTCTTACAGGCCAGGTAAAGATGTTGCCCATGCTGATGCCTTAAGCAGATGCCCCTTGCCTGTTTTTGTTTCTGACCCTGCCCTTCTCTGTCTGTTTTCCTCCTGGAAGACCTTCAATTGCCTCTTACCTCATGACATTGCCTATGCTTCCTCTAAGGATACCCAGGTTTCTCAGGTTATGGATTGGGTGCAAAGAGGGTGGCCTGGGGCTGTCATCCCCTGAGTTCCGCCCCTACAAGTCTCGCCAGTCTGAGTTAAGTGTGCTTAAGGGATGTTTATTGTGGGGTCCTCGTGTGGTTGTCCTCACCTATTACGTGCCAGAATCCTTGACCTGCTCCATGAAGGGCATCCTGGCATCAACAGGATGAAGGCTCTGGCCAGGAGTTACGCCTGGTGGCCAGGACTGGACGAGGCTGTCACCACTAAGGTGCAACACTGCTCCACCTGTCAGCTCTCCAGACCCTCTCCTCCAACCTCCCGCCCGGGAGTGGGAGGACACCAACACCCCATGGTCCAGGCTACATATAGACCTGGCAGGCCCATTTCAGGGAAAAACTTCTTGGTACTAGTTGATTCCTTCTCTAAATGGGTGGAACTGGTGCTCCTTAAGAACACCACTTCGAGTCTGTCTGTTTGGCTCTAGACTCCATTTTCTCCTCCCACGGTTTCCCTGACACTTTGGTCTCTGATAATGGCCTCAGTTTACCTCTTCCCCTTTCGAACTCTTCCTTGCCCACAGGTATCAGGCACGCTTTAATCTCACCTTTTCACCCTTCTTCTAATGGCCTGGCTGAAAGAGCTGTGAGATCTGCCAAGGAAGCTTTGGGTAGGTTAGGGGAAGGGGACTGGCATACCAAGATAGCCAGGTATCTGTTGGCACAGCATACCACCCCTAGCACCACTACCAATCTCTCTCCAGCTGAACTCCTTATGGGGAGGAAGCTACGCATTACTCTAGACCGCCTGCACCCCATGTATACCCCCAGGGCACCCCTTGACTCTTCCAGCAAAACAAGGGGTTTTTGTCCTGGTGATCCAGTCTATGCCCGAAATTATGCAGGGGCTCCCTTGTGGCTCCCTGGGTGGGTAGAACAGCAGACAGGCCCTAAATCATACAGAATAAGGCTAGGGATGGGAGACTATGGCGCAGGCATGTGGACCAACTAAGAAGTCGTTGGAGTACTCCTACAGGTCCTGCCCAGTCGGAGCCAGAAACAGAAGAAAGGGGAGACGAGGAACTTACTAACTTACAAAAAGCGACTCCCGAACAGCTGGTTTCTCGGAGGACTCACCTGACTCAGCAACACCTGAAGCACCCTCTCCAGCCTCCAGCCATCTACCGCAGCCCACGAGAGAAAAGAAGGCAGCGACGCCCGAAGAAGCCACCGGCCGAGTGCTGCTCCTGTCTTGCCAAGACGCTCGCTCGGAATAAGCGCGACCTGCCTATCTCGACGACTACGCGCGGTCTAGGGGAAGGAGTGTTGAATGTGGAAGTCTTCACTCAGGTCGGCATCTACAGCGGAGCCGGCGAAGCGCTGATTAGCTGAGCCGTTGACAGCTCCCTATAAAGGAGCTGTCAAACGGAGTCAGCTGGCTCCCTCAGCTGTTACGCTGGCTGTCAGCCAGCAGCGGCTTGTGTTCCTGAAGAAAATAAAGCGCTCCCGAAGAGCTCTCCGCCTCTTTCCTTCTCAGCGCGCCAATTACAAAAGAACTGATTTTTTTTAGTATGCTAAAGATCTTGCTATTTTTGCATTGTTTTAAATGTCCCAGCATGAATGACTACAGTTTTTACTCTAGGATTAACATTAAGAAATTCAAAAAAGTGAACCTAGCCAGGTGGCTTCCAGTGTTCTGTTTTATAGAAACTTAGTGACATGTCCTATGATAAGAAAACAGAGGAAAAGTGGTAATTTACCTTTAAAAAATAAATCACATTAGTCTGCAGGTGTGTCCCTATGGCTTTCTTGTGTTATCTGACAGTGATGGCACACACAAGGGATAAACAGAAATGAGGAGTCCAATTGTGTGCTTTAAAGCTCAGTCATCTGCCAGCAACTGTGCTTCAATCCCACCATGCTTTCTCCTCCTGGAAAATCTAATTTGAAAAGGAGAAGAACGATGGTGCTTCATGCTTGGCATATCAGCTAACAATGTGTCAGTTGTCACCTAGTTTACAAGTTGAGGGCAGGAAACATTGCCATCCCACTTTATGGACTGCACTACTGTCGATGGGAGTAGAGAACATGCTTTGACATGCCATCCTCCTGATGAAAATTGGTTGCCAATTATGTTCCATCCATTGAGCAAGCTTTTCAAATTATCCAAGTTAACTGATAAGTACTTGTAGAGAAATGAAAATCCAGGAGCTGACGCACTGCATTGTCATTCTGGCTTGAATGGTTTTACCTAATTGACTCTCTGATTAGGCATCATATATTAATGATAAGTGATCAGTATGAATATAGGAAGCTTGCTTTATCTAAACAATCTAAGGTTTACTTCAGATTTTGCTCAGCAACTGTTTCCAGTGTTCTCATTAAACAAATGAGCTTTGGTGGCTCAGGCTGTTAAATGCCTGCTCTTAAGATCCAGCTGTCTACAATTACTGTAGGCTCGAATCCCACCAGGCTCAAGGTTGACTCAGCCTTCCATCCTCTCGGGGTAGGTAAATTGAGGACCCAAGATTGTTGGGGGCAATTAGCTGACCTTGTAAAAATGCCGCTTAGTAATAAGCATATACAATGGAATGAAGGCTATTGCTGAGCGCATTGGGTTGTGCTCCAAAAATTGTAAGCCGCCCTGAGTCTTCGGAGAAGGGCGGCATATAAATGTAATTAAAAAAAAAAAATTTGGGACTGAAACGGGTGGGATTCAAATTTCATAAGAACTGGTTCTGTGGGTATGGCCTAATTTATGGGTGTGGCTTGGTGACATGTGACTGGCTGGGTGTGGCTTGCTGACTGGGCGTGGCTTGGTGGTTACGTGACTGGCTGGGCATGGCTTGTATGTAAATATAGTATTTATGTACATATTGAATTTTTTTATAAAAAAAGAGCAACTTTTACCCAAAATCAGGCAAAGCAGACAGGCTGATTGAGTTGCTCACAGAATCACAGATTCACTCACAGATCTACCTTTCTGCAATCTGCTACCTGAGTCTGCACTGAAAAATAGAAGTTTCAGTCCTAAGGAAGGTTCAGCTCTGCTCTCAGGCCACTTCTCCCCCTGAATACCACCCCTGACTAGGCCTCAGGGAAGCCTCCTGGGTGAAGGTAAAGCAGTACAATAGTGATTTAGATTAGCTAGAAAGCAAGAAATCTGACCATTTCTGCTTTCTAGATAATCTAAATCATCTGGCACAGCTGATAGTTGGAACAGCTGCTCGTTGGGGGAAGGAAAAATAGCAACTTACCAAAAATTAGGCAAAGGCACAACGCAGGCAAGTTGGATGGCATGCATGCCAGGTAAGGAGTGACAGGGTGGGGAGGGGAAGAGTGGGCAGGAGGGGAGGGGCCAGCCAATGGCGTGATTTGCCAGTTCTCCGAACTGCACAGAATCATAACAACTGGTTCTATAGAACTGGTCTGACCAGGTAGAATCCCACCCCTGAACTGAAATAAGGGTAGATGGAATTACTGCAACTTGATCTTCACCCTAGTGATTTTCAAGACCATCTCATCCTCCAATTCTAAAAAAAAACTCCTAAAGTGTGCTTCCCAATTATGTTTTTAAAGATTCATGGGGTTCCAGATTATCTTTTCTTCTGTTTAGATCCTTTTCATCCATTTTTTGCTTTCTAAAACAAGTATATTAAATAAAAATGGTTCACCTTATCTTTTAATTGAAAAATATTATCAATTGTTTGGCTCATGGGTGTCAAACTCAATCATGACACATGATGTATTGTGATGTATCACAACATTTTTGCCTTTGCGAAGCCTGGATTGGCATGGCCTGTGCATGACACATCTGTCCCATGGGCCACTAGTTTGACAGGCCTGGTTTAGCTAAAAATACAGAATAAGATACTTGAATTTTTCCATCTGTCTTTTTTAAGTGGATGACTGATGATCATCCAGAAGTGGAAATACATTCAACATTTGTATTTAATAAGCAACACTATCTTTTGAAGTCTTAGCTCTGAATTTCATGAGCAATCTATGGTTTTAAATAAGCATTTTGGGAAAGAAGATACTTTCCCATTTCAAGTCTTAAGTTATTCTTACATTTTGTTTTTAGACATAAGAGCGACTTTTTTGTATACATGTATACATGCATAGGACACTCTCTGGCCTTTATAGATCATACAACTTTATCAGCCTAAGATCCCATCCTTCATTTTTAGCTACTGAAAGAAAAAAAATCATATGCATGTTTCTGAAATTAAATTGGCCTTTAAATATATTTGGTGTTACTCTACGTACATCCAAAACTGTTAATGTTCCTGGTTTCATTTTTCCCAAGTCTCCTTTTTAAATAACTGGTTTTCAAAAACAGGAAATTAAAAAGATGGACAAGAAAAAAAGGTTTTAGAAAAATAAAAAAATAAAACAAAAGTGCAAAAAAGAAGAAAAAATGGTAAGGATATTACAAAAAGAATGACTTCTGACTTTTTTTGGTACAGATATATACTTTAAAACATACATTAATCTCATATGGTAAGGTTAACATGTCTGCATTATTTCTATAATCCCATATAATTCTTCTTTAACCACTTTTATAAAAACCTTTACAATTTGGTGTTGTACTACACTATAGTATATCACATCTAGAAAGCATGGGATTGGGTAATGAATTAAATAAATACATTTTATATTGTTTTATAGACCTATAGTACTTCTCAACAGTTATCAACTAAAAAGAGACAGAATGGACAATGTGACCAGTGCTCCCTTCTTGTATTTTGTTTCAATTTCTTAACTTAATCTTCCCTGATGGGTCTTAGATATCAGTGAAAGGTCTCAATAGCTAGAGATGCTTTTTAAAGCAGTGGCTGGATTTCTAGTTATAGTTTATCTGTAGTGATCTGAAGTAGAAATCTCAAAAATACAGTCTTTTTTTTAAAAGACTGCATTTAAGCTTGATTTAGGAGCTTCAACTAGTCAGAATGCCTTGACCGATAAATGTAAGAGGACAGTATATTACAAATGTACTGCACCTATTCTGAAGAAGTTATATTGTTTGCTAATATTGTTAGCTAATTTGCTAAATTTAAGAGGCTTGTATTTAGATTTGCATAGATTACTGATGACCAACCATGTCCTTTATTACTGTCGTGCTACCAGAGACAAAGGCTCAAAAAATCCAGATGACCACCACATAGCAGCAAACAATAGTGTTTTCTGTATCTTCTTTTTGCTTGCCTGGATTTTTGCAGCCCAAATTTGGTATCTGAACCTGATTGTCCTTAAGTAAGGATTCCTCTTCCCAGCTATTTGCTATGTAGTCTCCGTAGGTAAGGTAAAGGTAAAGGTTCCCCTCGCACATATGTGCTAGTCATTTCCAGCTCTAGAGGGCAGTGCTCATCTCTGTTACAAAGCCAAAGAGCCAACGCTGTCCAAAGACGTCTCTGTGGTTATATGGCCGGTATGACTAATTGCTGAAGGCACACGGAACGCTGTTACCTGCCCGCCAAAGTGGTTCCTATTTTTCTACTTGCATTTTTACATGCTTTCGAACTTCTAGGTTGGCAGAAGCTGGGGTAACAGGAGCTCACTTCATTACATGGTGCTAGGGATTCGAACTGCCAAACTGCTGACCTTTCTGATCAACAAGCTCAGCGTCTTAGCCACTGAGCCACCGCGTCTCTCTCCATAGAAGGATATTCAAATGCCTGTGGTCTTGTGCAATTCCTTGGCTTATCCAGTTGCTGTTGATTTTCACCATAGTCTAACTATATATATTGAACCTCAGACTGAATTTGGAACATTATCTTATTTTGTTATTTTGTTCAGCTTTTAATATTCATATTTTTTTTAGGTTTTGTTTGTTTTAAGTTGCTATGATTTTATTCTTAAAATTATTTTGTATCTTGCTTTTGAATTAATATCGTATAAACACAGACAAGGTTATTAATGGTATAAAATACATACCTTGACAAAGTTCATACTAAGAATTACTTTTTATTATTATTGGCAATATATGTCACTTGACTGAGTTGGGTGGCTATAAAATCAATCAACCAACCAATTAATCAACTGATGAAATATAATCTCTAGGAGAACTTTATTTCTCTGAGATGTTGGACTCCACTGTTGAAACTGGTAATCTATGTTACTAGAATATTAAATAACTCTACTGATGTTTGCTGCAAATTGGAGTTGTTTAGTTGGCAGTGAATGCAGGGAGTATGATATGGCATAGATATTTAATATGAGAAAGAGCCAGAGTTAAAATTATTCTTTTTTTGAATTCAATCATTTCAGAAAACACTGGTGTCAGGCACTTTGGCAGCTCCCTATAACAAAATCTGATGCTTAGCTAGCATAATTCACACAAGGTTCTTCTTTCCCTCCTGCAAAATATATCTTATGATGAATGGGATAGGTTTTAAGAATTTCAACTGAATTATTTTCATTTTAATTATCTGAACTATTATTTTATTTTGCTCTCATTTGTGAATTATTTCCAATTTACAAATAATATCTCTCATGCATGAAAGGGTAGGTACTTTATGTTTTTCTTTGCGATAAGCTGTCTTTCGGTGATCTAGTAAGCAGCCCGTTTATTTCAATAATAAAGGGGAAGTTTGTAATTTGGTTTATACATAACTGTTCTTGAACCTTTATTGGTCGCGGAATCAACTAGTACATTTGGGTTGGTGGTCAGATTTTCTATATATAACTAGCTGATAACCCATCATTGCCCAGGTATTTATTTATCCCAATCCTGTATTAGACAAGAAAAGCCTGTAGTCGAGACTCACACTGTTGTACTGTCTGTGAAGCTCTAGATGTAGCAGCACTATCTCTCTTATTCTTTAGTCGGGCCTAGTAGCTCTCTCTCACAGCGTCGCAAGTCAGAGGGAGCCCCCTTGTGGAGTACTTTGAGCCCGTTACCATGGCAACTCCACTGTTTTTAAGGCACACACCCTCAAGAGTGTTAGGGGTGCCTTACCTCCACAGTATTTGTTTCCAGAGAATAAGTCATCTGTGTACCAAGTTTGGTTGAATTTGCTCGAGGCATTCCAGATTATGCTGGAACATACACACATACATCCATATGTGTGTGTGTGTGTGTGTGTGTGTGTGTGTGTATAAAAGATTTACTGTTTTGATTTGCTTTTTGTATCATGGTCTTAATACTTTATCAAATTTGTTTGCTGCCACAAGATGACTCTGGGCAGCTTACACCATTATTGAAAAGCTTAATATTTTATCACTTCTGTACTTAACATTTATTTCTACTATTATTCAAGCATATGCAAAATGTTCAAAATAGTTTAGAAGTAATATCTGGACTATATTTTTCTTCCTTTTTTCTGTAGATACTATTTTTAAAAATCTGAAAATTTTATTAACATTTAAAATTAATTTTATTTTCTCTGAATATTTTCTCCCTTAAACATGCTTTCTAACAAATGAAGGTGAATATATGTGTTCCATGATAATGTTGCAGGATTCAATCTGGGTTAATCACAGGACCAGAGGTTTTGTCTTCTGAACTTCCAGACTCAAGCTGGATCTGATCTTTAGGGAACTTCTGTCAAGCAGAGTCTGTGCTGTTCTGTATGCGGTATTTATAGTGCCGGTTGTAAGTGGCTTTTTAGATGTTGATATCTTGATGGATGGCTTTTAAGTGATTAGCTATCTAAGTACTTGATAGGCTAGGGGCAAATCAGCACTCCTGTTGACCAATGAGGAGTCTGTTTTCCAGGCTTCAATCACTTCCCTGGCTGTTCTTGTGCCTGCTTGTCCAACAATAACAACAGCAATAGTACTTAGACTTATATGCCACTTTACAGTGCTTCACAGTCCTCTCTAAACAGTTTCACAGAGTCAGCATATTGCCCCAACAATCTGGGTCCTCATTTTACCCACCTCAGAAGGATGGAAGGCTGAGTCAACCTTGAGCCTGGTGATCTGAACTGCCAAATTGCAGGCAGCTGGCAGTCAGCAGAAGTAGCCTGCAGCACTGCACTCTAACCACTGCACCACCAAGACTCTTAGTAGCTGCACAATTGAATGTATGTCTTTGTTCTTTGTAGTGTGAGGCTACCTATGAGTTTGGGTCTCCTTGTCTGACTGTTCAGAAAATGAAACCTCTGGTCTGCTGTCTAACTCAGATTGGATTCCATTTCTCGGCCACATATGTAACTCAAATCTAGGAAAACAATTCCTTTATTTAAAACATTATTACTACCGGTAGCTGATCAGGTATTCCTGATTGCTGTCAACTTCATGAATTTTCTGATAATATGGTAATTAAAGAAATGTTACCAAGATTGTGTTCTATATGAACTGTATTTTTTATTTTGTTCAACTATGATTAACAAACATTATCAGGTAATTAATTTAACACAAATCCAAGTGTATAGAGAAAAAGATACAAAAATACAAACAAATATATTAAAAAAGTAAAGAACTTATACAAATTTACCATATACTGTACATAAAGTATTGTTATATTATAGTCTACCGCTAGTAAGGTAAACCATTAAATCCTTTCAGATTTACTAGAAGTGTGCTTCCTGCATCTGACGTCTCATTATTTTAAATCTGTGATTCTGTTTACCAATACGGCAATTAAAGAAATAATGTTAATCTAAATCTTAATCCTAAATCTTACATTACATAAAGTTTTGCATGGTGTGCTGAGCTACTCATTGTTCCTTCAATCCAGCTATTATTTTTAATTTAGTCAGTTTACTTCATTAAATACTTTAATTAGACAGTAAGGTAATTCAAGCAGAATGTTAAGGAAAGAGACGCTATGCAAGGGAAAGAAGATTAACAGTTATTTGGAAGATGTCAAGGAGGTTGAGGAATATCCCTCCACAGCAATGACAAAGTGACAATAGAGGAAGAAAATACTACACAAAGATATCGTCAAACATCTGATATAGATGTAATTGGACAATTAGTAAAGCAACTTTTTAAAAGTTGAAGGCAGAAAGATATTGTGGGAGTAATTAAATACTTAGCAGGTATGTCTGAGCAAGCAAAACAATTTAGGTAAATGCCAAGCAAATAGCAGATAGTGCATAGCTAATATATAGTATGGTTATAAATAATATTCTAGAGCAGTTCTCAATTTTGGCAAGAAGTTTGTGTGGACTTCAATTCTTAGAACTCCCTAGCCAGCAGGAGAGTTGGTCCATACATCTTCACCTTGCCAAGGTTAAGAAGCAGTGCCCTAGAAATAAAGAAAGCTCAAAAGAATCTTTCTGAAAGTAACTTGAGTTAGCATATATACAGGATTGTACCAGGAAAAATAACAAGGATTAAAAGAGTGTTAGAGAAAAATGGCATGACCAATTTAATTACTTACCTCTAAGATTAATGACTTGAGGTCTGATTTAAATTAACAGATAAAGATATTGAACGAGTTCACTGGGTTTACTCTCTTAGAAACATACAGATATTTAGAGATATTTTGGTCAGATTTGTGAAATCAAATGTAAGAGACAAAATTATAAGAAAACCACATGAACTGAACTGAACTGATTAAATGGGGCAGTGAGAGAACATTCTTCTTCCAAGTAATCAGGATTGCTATACTGCAGGAAAGAACAGAATTTAAACCACTGATACAAAAAAAAATACTGGATGAGATTTGTTATAAGTAGGGATTTCCTTTCAATTAATTGTTTTTATATGACAAGGAAGAAAATTTATTTCAACTTTGACTGAGATGCACAGCTTGCATCTCAGTCAAGAGTTAGAGAGGCATTGTTCTCTAACAAAGAACTTATCCTTGGAACTGTAGAAAATAAGCTGAACCACAAGCTGCAGATAAGAATGCTGCACTGTGATGCAAAGTAAAATAAATTATGTTGTCTGTATTAACTCCTTTTGAATGTTTAGGTTTATAGGAAGAAGAAAAAATAATAATCTAGGTTCAACTATGTCTAAAGAACTATAATGATTAAGTTTAGGGTTTATTGACTGGGGAAGGGATGTAATCATATGGGGAAACACCTTGAAAGATGGGACATACAAGATACTGGCTAGGAAATGATCAGGTAAGAGACAATATAGTTCACAGCTGGATATCAGGACAAGAACCTTAGAAGATATTCTTCTTAGTTTGTCAGGCTGTAAAGAAGATGGTGGGAGATCTATACTTTCAGACTTGCAAGGTTGTTGTCAGCTTTACCTCATAGACCAGACAAGAAACACAATGTATTGTGATCTATTCACCAAAGCACCTGAGAGCCGGGTAAGGAGTAACTTGTGGAAGATTATTAAAGAGGGATCCAACCAGTGGTGGGATTCAAATAATTTAACAACTGGTTCTCTGCCCTAATGATTTCTTCCAACAACCAGTTCACCAAACTGCTCAGAAAGTTAACAACCAGTTCCCCCGATGTGGTGCAAACTGGCTGAATCCCACCACTGGATCCAACCTAGAATCTAGAATAAACTTTCTGACAATGAGAACAATCCATCAATGTAAAGGCTTACCTCTGGAAATTGTGGGTGCTCCATCACTTGAGGTTTTCAAGATAAGATTGGACAACCATTTGTCCAAAATGGTATAGGGTCTCCTGCTCAGGTAGAAGTTTGGACTAGGACACCTCTAAATCCCTTCCAAATCTGTAATTCTATGTTTTACTTAAAAGAAAGAAAGAACGCTCTCTATAGATAAGTTTATTGATTTATTTATTGGAATCTCAAGCTTGAAAATAAGGAATGTATTGTCTATTTAATTTTAGCAATTAAATAACAAATTGCCCAACTTTGGATGATGATTGTACTAAAACTGGGCAGCTAACCTCATGCACCCAAAAATATTGGGCATTAAAGTAAGATTTTCCAACCTGATGCTTATTGCAAGTTCTAGGAAATCATGCATTTGAAAAGCAATACACTGAGAAAGTCTATACTATAATAAATTATTAGACAGCTGGTAAATTGCTCTTAAAAATTTTTGAACACTCTAAATGAATACAGCATGCAGAAAGTCAAAAATATGCAAACTCTAGCTAACATAAATAAAATGCAATTGATTGATAATACTGACTCTTAACCAGAAGCATTAATCTTAACTGATTTATTGTTGACCCAGCAGAGTATAAGTAAAACTTGATTTTAATATTAACCATGCTGATTATGTCAAAATATACACTCCAGTCAGCACATGCATACTTACAGTTTATGTCCAATACAATTAATTGAGGCCACTACTTTTGACTACGAAGTTTCTATATTAGATTTAATGAGCAGTATCAATCATACAAACATCAATATTCTGGTGAACATGCCAAAAAAAAACCAACATAAGAAATTCTAAGCAGAAGCAATTCTCAAAAAGAAAAAAAAAGTTGAGTGCTGGAGGGAGGGGAACCCAACTTCCTGCATTGCCCAGATATTGATAAAGATATTGATAAAGAATCTGGCAAATAAGTGCTGGCATGAATTTTTGACAACACATAGTCTTCAACAGCTCAGCTATCTCATATATGTACAGTGTGGGTGTATGTAAGTAAGACATCTTCCTTAGACTTTGTATTGCTAATTCAATATTAGCCATAAGAAAAAAAAAATATTTTAAAAAAATGCCCTTTAAAAAGTCACTCTTAAATACTGCTCTTTTCCTTGAACAGTCAACAGAACCAATAGTGAGTTTATATTGGGAATAGGAAATAAATAAACTCTACAGTATGAATGTTTAAGAAGCTGCTATATGCAGTATTTTTAAAAATTGGTATTCCTTCTCCTAGATGTCTTAACTAATTGGGAGGAACTCAGGGGTG
Source organism: Naja naja (assembly GCA_009733165.1). NCBI lineage: Eukaryota > Metazoa > Chordata > Lepidosauria > Squamata > Elapidae > Naja > Naja naja. The sequence goes on along the minus strand of CM019159.1, from coordinate 17,270,384 downwards.
GGATTCTACCTGGTTGGTCCGGTTTTATAGAACCGGTTGTTATGATTCTGCGCAGTTCGAAGAATCGGCAAATTGCTCCACTGGCTGGCCCCGTCCACTCACTCCTTACCTGGCATGCATGCCATCCGACTTGCCTGTCTTTGGTAAGTTGCTATTTTTCCTTTTTTTCCCCCCTGAACATCAGCTGTTCTGCTGTGCTGGGAGATTTAGATCATTGGATTTCTTGCTTTCTAGCTAATCTAAAAGCAGAGCTGTACCTTCCTTAGGACTGAAGCTTCTATTTTTCAGTGCAGACTCAGGCAATAGATTGCAGAATGGTAGATCTCTGAGTGAATCTGTGATTCTGTGAGCAACTCAATCTGCCTGCCTGCTTTGCCTGGTTTTGGGTAAAAGTTGCTCTTTTTATATAAAAAAATATCAATATTTACATAAATATTTACATACAAGCCACGTCCAGCCAGTCACATGACCACCAAGCCATGCCCAGTCAGCAAGCCACACCCAGCTAGTCACGTGACCACCAAGCCACACCCACAAATTAGTCCATGCCCACAGAACCAGTTGTTAAAGAATTTGAATCCCACACCTGGAGGAACTGAAAAATAAAATCACCTATTTGGTACATCTTATGCAACAGTGTCCATCAACATTAAGAATTCTTTGAAGGCTATATTGTAATTTGTTAGAAAATTAACTCCTTTTATTCAGCTACTTTACTTTTTTATGGGTTTCCAGTTATAATCCTCTCAAACCTAAGACTTAAATTTACTCAGATAGATTTATAAGAAAAGTTATAAACTCAAATCTAAATTAAGTCTGTGCTCTTGGGAAATTTTTTTAATGCCATTATGCCATAAATGTGCAATTTATTCAAACTTCATGATCTTAATTAGATAACATGCAGCATTGGTAGCAAGGCTGAATGATTCTTTAAATCCAATCTCTCAACGAGGTTTTCAAGTGTGCAGAAGTGTCAATGTATATCCAATCTGCCACATCTTAAAGCAACTTTGTCTTAAGGAATTGTGCACAGGTATTAGACTCATGTGGCATACCTTCCAAAGGAGAATTTCCAAAGACTGAATCATCTGAAATGCTGCAAGGACTTTGTAAACAATATCCAGTACTTACTTTTTTTGTTATAGTATTGACCAGATTCACCAACATCTTAGATGTAAATCATTTCAAAGTTCAGTCTAGGGAAATGGTAGTAGCTAGCAGGACGGTGATGCTGAAAATTTTCCATCAATAATTGAAGTGGAACCTCAATCAATGACAAGAGATATAACAAGAAAAGGAAAAGTGGAATATTCCCATAAATTCCCCCCATAGAAGTTTCTAGAGCAGCATACAATTAATTATTAAACTATTAAAATACAACTGTTATCACCATAAATTAGTTAAAAGAATATAAAGTTTAGAATTTAAACAGCAAAGAATAGACTGTAAAGTAAGTTGAACAAATACATCTAACTAGTCAAAGGTTTGAACAACTAATAAAACATTTTAGAAATTCCTGAGGCTTCTAGGTATTAATGAGCATTAATGAACACAGTTAAGTCTTTGCTATTAATAGAAGTTTCTAACCTGAGATAATAGAATTAGAGTATATGTGGTTGAAGAACACATCATAAATCTAATATAATAGAAGGTTTGAAATACAATCATCTCTTGATATTCTGTACAAATACAGGGAAGTAGAACTAGAAACATCAAAAGGAACACATTCATTCACAGTTATAGTGTTGACTACTAGACCCCCAAATTAATGTAATATTAAAGACATTCAATATTCATTAATCTGGCCAATATATCTGATCTGATCTTGAAAAACAAAATGAATCACAGAGTATAAATTTAGTAATGAATTACATCATTTATCTGCTTGCTGTCTAAATAAATGCATCTTCTAATCCCAAACAGATGTTAAAGAAAGATAAGCATAAATAACTATATTTTAGAATACTTCTGATGTAACTAAAGGGAAGTGACTATAAATGTAAAACTAAATTCTGCTCAAGCCCTTAAAATTGAGTATTGGTGAACTATGATAATAGAACATGCATTTCAGTTATAAATAGATGGAAAATTGTCAATAAAATCCAACACTTACTTAGTTATGTATGAAAATAATTTATAGCAGCACTTACTCTTTAGAATTAAATGTTGAATTCATAACTTTATTTTGAATGGAATAAGTTTATTGGTCAAGTTACAACAAGTGACATCTTTCTGAGTTTATTCACTCCTAATAAGTCAGTTCCCAGAATAAAACATACTTTTATTCACATTGATAATTTTATAATATTTTATAATATGATTAGGTTGTCTAATTTTAATGCTGATATTTGCAGGATTCTTCAGTCTATTAATCTTCTGTCCATTATTGTATATCAAAACTATTCAGTCAAACTAAAATGATCAGTTAGTATGATATTTGTCAACATATGGCAACTGAATGCAAAAAAAAGAAAAGAGAAACATTAAAATGTAACTATATTTTTTTGGATCAGAAAGGGGTTCTTTTGTTTTATTTTCAATAATGTTACAAACTATCCAAATCGAAGAAAAATCTTAGAAAGTATCCTAATCAAAGAAAACTAGTCAAAGAGATATTAAATCTCTCAGGCTATCTCTTTCTCACTATATCACTGACAATCTACCCTTTTTATTAGTTATGAACATGGAAGAACCAATATTCAATTGGTCAGCTTCATTTGCTTTCCTATTGGATGAAGAGGCTCACCTTGTCTTTTAGTGTTTATATCTACTTTATATTGTTCTTGTGAAGGGGGATCATATTGATTTAGCTGCTTGAATTTATTAAGCAGATATCAGAGGTACCTGAAAGAGGCTCATATGCAGGTTACCAATGCTAGCACCCTGATCCAATGCTGAAGACATCTGATTGCTCAAAGCCACATGCTGGAAGAGTGACTATATTTGATGAAGCAGTTTTATGTCATATAAGAGTTGAATGTGACACTATTTAACTGGAATGACTTCCATAATGTAATTTTTTACCTAAAAGTACATAAAATGGCACTGATTAGTACTCTGGTTTCTCTTCAGATCATATAAATCTTTTGCCTTTTACTAAATTTTAGTGTTCTTAGGCTTGAGTAATCTCCCCAGTGGATTACTGCAATGTATTCTACTTGGGGCTGTCCTTGAAGACTATCTAGAAGTTGTAAATTGTCCATAATATAGCAGAACAGAGTTATGTCTGTATCTAAGTACATGTTACACCTCTAATCTGTGAACTGTATGGCTCCCAATATGTTTTCAAATGGAATTCATGGTACTGGTTGTCACCTATAAAATCCTTCATGGCATGGAGCCATGTTAGCTATGTAACCTGGTTGTTTCCACAATGATGTCAGACAGGAGACTCATACTTCAGGTCCCCTTAACTAAAGAATGGGACTTAGGAAACAGGCCTCTTCTACTGCAACGCCTGCTGTCTAGAACAACATACCTTGAGATTAAATTAGTCTTGATCCTGCTGGACTTTCACAAAGCACTGAGACCTGGATGTGCTTCAATCTATGAAGGATCAGGATGTTAGAAGGCCTGTAATGTGTTATTCAGATAAATATGATCACTGCAAGGTTTTTTTTATGTTATGTTGATTTCATTTTTTCCAATATTTCAATGGTTAGTCACCCACAGCTGCATGTATGTGTGTGTGTGTGTGTGTGACAGTTGAAGGTGACATAAATACAGACAACTATAGGTAGTCATGATGACTGAAAAATAGCTGGAATGATATCACACAGTAAACCCCAACCTTATGTACCCCTATCCCAAAGTCTGACTCAGGTAAATAAATTGAGATTGTACCATACTTTGTGACACATACTTCATCAAATTAATTTGTTGTACTCTCTAACCAGCTATATTAAAAACAACCTTATATTGACAAATCTTCAAAGCGACAAGCCTTCTGCCTCCAGAGATCAGGATGGACGTGACTCTGTGGCTTTTCATAAGGCCTAAAGATCTAATACTAGACTAAGATCTAATACTAAACCTCTCAATGGGTTAAGGGATCCATCGCCTAACTTGTTTTAGCAGCTAAGGGTGGTAATACTTTTCTTGGCTGCTCTGTGTTTCAATTTAAACTGTTTCTGTTTTTAATTTAATATTGTTGGCTGCACAGAGTAAACTTATTGAGATGGATGGCTATACAAATTGATTAAACGAACAGGTTCAAAAGTAATTAATTCCCTTTGCTTTATTCTTTAGATTAACTTCATTCTTAAAATTAATTCACAGATTTCATTGTTTGGTCAGCAAAGCCAAAGGGCAAGGATTAATGTGGCATTAAGGGTTGTTAAATATACCTTTGAACTATAATATAAAAAGAAAAAAGGAAGAAAAACAGCTGGACATCATCACTTCCACACCTCTGTCAACATCTATTTCACAGGAGAAGTATACACAGGCAAGCATTGCTGAATTCAGCACTAAAAGGTGTCTAACCATACAAATTCTAAACAAATGTATTAAGACAGCTAGTTACCATTTCAGGAAACCATGAGGCGGGGCAGGAGGAGGGTGAAGTGACATGAAAATATTAACATAGCTGATTTTAAAAATTTCCCTACAGAAGTCCTTTCTACTGGATCAGAAAGCAGCAATTTCAATTATGGTAAAAAAAAAAGATACAGCTTCTACGGTATCCAATTTTGGACCTAGAAAATGGGGTATGGATTTGAAGCTTAGAAATTATACTAGGACAAACTGACACTCCTGACACTGAAGACTTCTTTGTATAACATTATCAAAATATTCCTATTATTGTACATGTCAATATGAACCTGACATGTACTTAAAGTTTCTCTATAATAAGAACTCTTCCTCCATCATAGGCTGCATGTCATTTTATAAGAAGCCACATATAACATTTTAAAGAAATTTCAATTGCAGTTTTACAAATACATTATTTTATTTTATTTGTTTATTTAAAATATTTATATAGCTGCCCATCGTATGACCAAATGTGGGCAGCTCCCAAAAGTTAAAACATCATAAAAATCATATTAATATTTCACTTACTATCCCACTAACCTGGGAGCAAGATCCACTGAATATATTTGTGAACAGATACATATAGGATGTATTTAGTTGCATTAGAATGAGTCACCTCCCATTTAAAATTCTGCACGTTTAAAAGATGTGAACTAGGATTTCCGATGCACAATTTTGGAAGCAGGAAAATGTACCATCAGAGAATGTTGTTATAAAAAAAATTAGACTGTGCAGAGATGGACAGACTAACAATGAAATTAAGAGACAAAGAAGAGTCGATATATTGTAATGTATGGGATGCCTGGTATGAATGGTTTAGGAATAAAAAGAAATCAAAATGACAATTAGGTAAAGACTAAGAAACTATGTAAATACTTATATCTATATTCATATCTATCTATATTTATTTATGTATTAAATTGAAATTGTATAATGAAAGAAATGTGTATATAGAAAGATGATAAGGAAATGTAAAAGATGTCTTGACATTGATATAATGGTGTATAAAGTTTTATTTTATGTTTTTAAATTTTGAACATTAAATACAATTTAATTAAAAAAATAAAAAATAAAATAAAAGATGTGAACGGATTCACTTTTCAGCAATGGGGGCACAGGTAATACAGATTAGCAACAGGATTGATGTACAGGTACTTTTCAGTTTACAACAATTAAGCCCAAAACTAATTTTCCTAAGTGAGAAATTTGTTAAGTGGGTTTATCCCGTTTTATGACCTTTCTTGCCACATCTCTTAAGTGAATCACTGCAGTTGTTAAATTAATGTCATGGTTGTTAAATGAATCTGGTTTCCTCACTGACTTTGCTACTTAGAAGGTTGCAAAAGTTGATGACCCTGGGGCACCATCATAAATATGAGTCAGTTGTCAAGCATCTGACAATCACATGATCATGGGGATGCTGCAGTGGTCATAAGTGGGGAAAATGGTCATAAGTCACTTTTTTTCCATTGTAACTTCAACTGGTCACTAAGCAAACTGTTGCAAGTTGAGGACTACCTGTATGTAGCTATACTGTTAAGTACATATCTACAGAGACAGACCCTGCATAATGTTATCAGATTTCATTTAATGTCTCCTCCTTCCCAATTACAACTATTTAAATTGCATCAAATATATCATGTTAAATTAATTGTCATATAGTAAGCTTATCTACTGCTTTATATGTTAATTAAAAGTTAAGTAAAGACAGTAGATTTAGCTACTAATAGGTACATTAAAAAAAGTCTTACCAATAGGTTTCTAAATGCTATCCAAGAAAGTACTAATACTAATTAATGTAGAATTATCCCTAGCACAGAAATTCTGCATGTAATATTTATTATAAAGTAATAGAATAATTCTCAGGTTCAAAATATATATGCAATATAACAACGTACTCATCTAAAATACTGAGAGCAGAATAGGCTTATTTTCATGTTATTGTCTTACAAAGATGTAAATGATAAACATTATATGTATACTCTCAACTGATGTAATCAGTAGTTTGACTGAATAATTTTAGATACTGCACTTAATATCATTTGTACAATGTACATTGTACAACTGTACAATGAAATTTTACTCCCTTTTATTATGCATAGAATGTAACCATTACAGGTCTGCAATGTTGTGGCCCACCAGCTGCCAGTGGAGCTGGCGACAGACTCGGACAGTGAGGAGGTTGGGGAGGAACTTGGGCAATTCCTGGTGTCTGGGGAAGGCTTTGATGGGTGCTCTGTGTCGGAGGCAGAGATAGGGCCAGGGCTGTCCGACATTTATCAGCTGCCTTTGGAGTCGGAGATAAGTGGGGAAGAAGAACAGCTGGAGCCTGCTCCAGATGCGCATATGTGCAGGGCTGTCAGGAGAAGGGAACAACTAAGAAACAAGGGCCTTGGTGGTGCAGGCTGTTAATACCCTAGCACTTAGTTCCAGCTGCCTGTAATTATTGCAGACTCGAATCCCACCAGGCTCAAGGTTGACTCAGCCTTCCATCCTCTCAGGGTAGGTAAATTGAGGACCCAAGATTGTTGGGGGCACTAAGCTGACTTTGTAAAAATGCCGCTTAGTAATAAGCAGGCATATACAATGGAATGAAGGCTATTGCTGAGCGCATTGGGTTGTATCCCAAAAATTGTAAGCCACCCTGAGTCTCCGGAGAAGGGCAGGATATAAATATGAATTTAAAAAAAAACTCGGAAGAAAAGACACACATGGATGCTGAATGGCCCCTCCCATAGGGAATAAATAGGAGCAAAAGGAGAGCGGTGTTTGCAGGAGACAAACACTGACAAGTTCGCTTATTATTGTGAAGACCCCTTGCCAGGTATGTCATTTTACAGTGTTGTGACTGGAAGCTCTCGACGTGGCAACTATTCAAGGACTGATAAAGTCTGTTTTTGCAATTAAACCTTAGAAGGTTTATTGCTAGGACTTTTCTGGATGTGAATGCCAGGAATTCACATTAAACAAATAACAAGGGTTTTTTGGGGGGCGGGGGACGAGGAGTCTGTTTCATGATTCTGTTAAGCCTGGGTCAGAACAGCAAAAAACACATAGACTTTTACTTAGTGAAAACAGAATCATAGTTTTTGAAAGGCCTTTAGAAATAATAATTCTTATTATTATTCTTATCCAGTGAAGAACCTAGAGTAAAAGTACAGTACCCAGTACAAGTGGCTAGTTGGTTGAAGCTTGAATATTTTCAGCAAAGCAGAATATATCTTCTTCTTCCTGAAGCAGACATTTCTAGAAGCCCACTTAGCCCCAGATTTGGGACTTGTTCTTGGGCCTAAGAACTAGCTTTACGAAACTGTCTTATTTTATCTCTGATTCTCTAAGCTTGGGCTCTGAAACCAACGTAGAAACACATTCTCCAACCTTATAAGAATGTGAATAGCAGTGTCAGGTAATCCTGCAATTACAGCCAAAATTGAGCCCAAAATTTCTGTCATTAAGTGAGACATTTATTAAGTGACTTTTACCCCATTTTATGACCTTTCTTGCCACAGTTGATAAGTGAATCACTGCAGTTGATAAGTTAGTAAATGAAATCTGGCTTCCCTATTGACTTTGCTTGTCAAAAGGTTGCAAAAGGTGGCCTTGGGACACATCAATCGTCATAAGTATGAACCAGCTGCCAAGCATTTGAATTTCAATCACATGATCATGGGGATGTTATATAGATTGTAACTGTGAAAAATTGTCATAAGTCACTTTTTTCAATGCCGTTGTAACTTTGAACGGTCACTCAATGAACTTTTGTAAATCAAGGACTACCTGCACTGAGAATCAAGGAACAGAGGGAAGATTATAAAAATGCCAAACTGGTTTAAAAACTTAACTTATGTATAGAGGTTAATTTGGGGGAGGGAAAGGCCTACTGAGAAATAAATTCATCATCCCAAGTTACCCATTTTATAGAATAATGTTCAGCCTTTACAGGCAGATAGCTGGCCCAAGCAGAATGAGGAAAATGTAGATCTTACTGTATTGCAAATACAGTGACTTAATCATATAGTGAAGAATGTTACTTCTATTAATTCTGTTTTGAATGAAGAAGTGAATAATTGCAGTTTTTGGATTTAAAATATTGCAAATGTTTCATGTAGATTTATCTATTTAGTTCAGTGGGACTCTGGACACAAAACTGAATTTCATCAACTGAATTAGAAAGTATGACCAGTCAATTTGGAACTATGGGTAATATATCTCAATCCTCTAGAAATTTTTTAATTATTTTAGTGCCATATCAACAATTTAAAAAGAATTAAAATAAGAATGAGGAAGTTAACAAATAATAGACAATATCTGTTCATACTTTGGCTGTTTACTGTTTACTTTTACTACCTATTCAAAAGAGAGATCAAGCTTTTTCTTACTTCTTCAGTAATAAATCATCCAGGACCCAATTTTATATCTTTTATTATCAAAAAATGCCATTCAGGTTAAAGAAATTATTTTTCTTTATAACTTTTTTCTGCCAGTCTCACAAACAAAAAATATTGCATTTCTCAAAATATTCCATTTAACTTAAGTTAAATTGTATTATTTGAAGCACATTCCTGAATTTGTGATATTAAGATAATTAGAAAGATCAGGCCTATTAGGAATTGAAATATTTTATAGTAATTCAAAGTTGGAGACCTTGAACACATTCCCATTTCCGTGACTTCCTATATTTTAGTATTCAATGAAATATTCATCTTAAAAACAATAAAAGTGTCCTCATTACTGACTACTTCAGTATTTGTTACTTTGAACTGGCAATGTGAAGAATTGTTGTTGGAACTAGTTGCTCATCATTTTAGATAAACATAAAGCCCAGAGATTTCTGATATTATGCTTCAAAGACTGTGAGAACTTTTATGGCAGTTTGACCTTGTTGCTGAACGCGAAACCTTGTGAAACTTTCTGGAAATTCTAATCTTTGAATGAATTAGACAAGGATTTGCTATCTGTGGACTTAATTTCTAGACTTGACAGTAAGTATATTACAATTTGCTTTAACTATTCTTCCTTGGTTTTGTCTTTAACTGTTTAATGATACACCTTACTTCATTATGTATATTGTAGGAGAATCCCAAGCCTTTCCTAATATTTAACTGAATATTTATTAGTCTCTCCTAATATTTAACTGAAATCAATTTCAAGTTCTACCCATGGTGGATTCATACCAGGAATAATGCTCATATTTTAAAATCTGCTCTGTGGTGATTTCCCCCCCTATTCTTTATAGACACATGTATTTTACTATTTTACTCCTCCTTTAGGATCCATCAACCTAGAGCAATTTATATTAAGAAGTTAGACTATAGAAATTGAAGGAAGGCTTTTATACAAATTTCATCTTTTAAATAAGTTATTTATTCCTATACTGCTTTTCATCTTAAAAAAACCCAAATGCCACCTGGATATCTGCAAAGCTGAGTTAAACCTTCTCAGCTATCCAATCTTAGCAGTTCATGCTCTTATTTTAATCACATATAAAATCAGTCTTATTGTGAATGGATCTTGTATTAAATCCAGCAACAGATTGGTAGGAAGGTCTAGCTGTAAAGCAATTCAGTATTTATAAAATAGACTAAGGAACAAAAGGAGGATTGGCCCAGAAAAATCCATGACTCCATTTACTCTACCGAATTATCTGTCCCCAATCCACCTTATCTTACTTATAATGTGTTCTGTGTCCACAGATTCTAGCTCAAACTCCATTCACTCATCTGTAATACAATCTATATGTTATGTATGTAGGTTTGAATGTCATTGGTTTAGTTTGAATTGTTCTTGTAAAATGTCAAATAGGATTGGTTTAAATAGTGCGGGAAAACCCTGCACTCTGATTGGCTGGCAACTACGGCTGCTGGCTATAAGAAGCAGCCGTAGCCCAGCCAAGTCGGGTCCATTCGAGCTGTAGTCACTTAATAAACTCTTCACTGAAGCTTTTCGCGTCTGACTCTTCATGCAAACTTAACACTGGCGATGAAGGTGGGATTCCTCTGAAGAAGAGACGACGCGGAAGACAAGCAGAAGAGCGAGATGGCTGCGCTGAACACCCCCCCAGCTCCGTTCGATCCAGCGGCAGAAGACTGGGAATTGTATGCGGATCGCTTCCAAATGTATTTGGAAGGAAACGACCTCGCCGATATCCCCGAGAAGCGGAAGAGGGCGGTATTTCTCACGCACTGCGGTCCGGCAGTCTTCAAGATGGCAAAGGCATTGGCGGGAGCTGCAGACTTGAAGGTAATGGAATGGCCTGATTTAGAAAACTTTTAAGAGCCCATTACAGCCCACAAGTATCGTGCCTCATTAAGAGACACAAGTTTTATCGTCGGGATCAAGGGAAGCGAAAATGTTAACGACTTCGTGGCAAGTTTAAGGGACATTGGGGGTGCTTGTGGGTTTACCAACTTAGAAGAGGCCATGCATGATCAGTTTGTTCTAGGCCTTAAAGATAAGGTCTTATAGAGCAAATTACTAATGAAACCTAATATCACGTTTAAGGAGGCCATAGAGGAAGCTGTTTCAGCGGAAGCAACCAAGTCCTCAGCAGCAGCCATGAAGAAAATTAACAAGGCCTCAAGCCATTCTGATGTGGAAAAGTCCACAACAACCCATTGCGAGCAAATGGACTCTGATTCAGACTGTAGTGAGGTGGAGGAAGGAATTTATAGACTCAGAATGGAAAGGAAAGACCTTGGGAAAAAGAGGCAAGAATTTTATTGCAGAGGCTGGGGGGGCACCCCCGCACTGAATGTAAGTTTTTAGACACCATCTGCCTACGTTGTGAGAAAAGAGGTCACCTAGCAAGAGTCTGCAAATCATCCAGAACTCCACCTAGTAGGAAGAAATCTCCTGAGAAAGAATTCAAGCCCAACAATTTCAGTGAAAAATGGGGCAACTCAGAAGCAAATGGGAAGAATGAAACTCATCAAACAGTCACCATTGGTCATTCTTCACCCTTGAGAAGCAGAAAAGTACATGTGAAGGTATTCATTGAAGGAAGGCCTTGCCAAATGGAAGTGGACTCAGGCTCATATTTATCTATGGTGTCATGGGACACTATTCACAGGCTACTTCCCAACATTCAGAAGAAACATTTCCAGAAGCAAGCACTGACTCTTAAAGACTACCAAGGGAACAAGATTCCAGTAGTTGGAACAAGAGAATTCAACGTGAAGTTTAAAGGCCACACCAAACGTTTGCCCCTGACCATCGTGGACAAGGATCGCCCAAGCTTGCTGGGACTTGAGTGGTTCAATCCACTAGGCATCGAGGTGACTGGCATCAATCACGTGAGCAACTATGAATGGGAGGAGGCCTTGAAGTCTGAGTTTCCAGAGGTCTTCAGCGAAGAATTGGGCAATATGGGGACCCCTATCACTTTCAACCTAGATCCCAAGGTGCCCTCAATTCGTTTAAAGCCCAGAAGGGTCCCATTTGCTTTAAAGGAAAAAATTGATGCACAATTAGACAAATTAATAGCTCAAGGGGTTTTAGAGCCCACTGACCACTCCAGATGGGAGACACCCATAGTCACACAACTCAGTAAGAATCTGTGGAGACTATAAGGGGACACTGAACCATGCGCTGCAGCAGATCGCATATCCAGTTCCAGTGGTGCATCATCTGTTACATTCACTTGGCAGGGGTACAGTCTTTGCCAAATTGGATTTGGCCCAGGCATATCAACAACTAACAGTTGATGATGCCACTGCAGAGGCCCAAACCATTGTGACTCACAGAGGTGCTTTCAAATGTAAAGGTTACAATTTGGAGTAAGCGTGGCACCAGACATCTTTCAAAGCCTTATGGAAAGAATGCTTCAAGGACTGCCAGGGGTAGTGCCTTTGATGATGAATGAAAATGACACTCAGCTTCAAGAAAGACTCAGAGAAGTCCTTACCAGATTCAGAAAAGCGGGTTAAAAGTCAAGGAAGAAAAATGCACTCTTAAAACTGACAAGGTTGAGTTCCTGGGCTACATGATTGACAAGCATGGCATCCACCCTACCGATGCCAAGGTTAAAGCAATCAAAGAAGCCCCTAAACCTAAATGCAAAACAGATTTGCAAGCCTTCCTTGGACTCATTAACTTTTATCACATGTTTCTACCTCAAAAGGCAACCATTGCTGAACCTTTGCACAGATTGCTTGATAAGAAGGCTGTTTGGATCTGGGGGAGGAAGGAACAATCAGCATTTAACAGTATTAAGAGACTAATCACATCTGATGCCGTACTGATACAGTTCTCTGAGAATTTGCCTGTTGTACTGACTTGTGATGCCTCCCCTTTTGGAGTGGGGGGGTTTGAGCCACAGGCTTCCCAGTGGGAGGAAGCCCTATTGCATTTTACTCTCACACTTTGACCAAAGCAGAGAGGAATTATAGCCAATTGGACAAAGAGGCATTGGCAGTTGTTGCAGCTGTCAAGAAACTTCATGAATATCTGTATGGCAGGACATTTACCATTGTTACAGATCACAAACCTTTGTTAGGCATTGTGGCAGGAGACAAACCTACACCTACTATCCTGTCACCAAGAATGCTGAGGTGGACTGAATTTCTTGCAGCTTATTCATACAAACTGATTCACAGGCCTGGCAAGGACATTGGACATGCTGATGCACTGAGTCGTTGCCCACTTCCTTGCCACAAGGAGGACTTTGAACCTGAAACACACACCTTTTTCCTAGAAACTGTTGCCAAGCTTCCAGTTCATGCTGCTGAAATTGCCAGAGAGACTGCCAAAGACACTGTGTTGGTTCCTGTTATAGGCTGGATTAAGAAAGGTTGGCCTCTTCAAGATCTACCTCACCTTGCCCAACCTTTTAAGTCCAGGCAAACTGAATTATCTGTATTAAGAGGATGTATTTTGTGGGGTAACAGGGTGGTTATTCCTGCAAAACTGCAAAGAGAGGTTTTGGAAATGTTACATGAGGGTCATCCTGGTATTGTAAGGATGAAAGGATTGGCCAGGAGTTATGTATGGTGGCCAGGTATTGACAAAATGGCTGAAAACTGGGTTGCATCTTGTCCCAACTGTCAGGTAGTCAGGCCTGCACCACCTCTCGCCTCCAAACAGGAATGGGAATGTCCTAGGGGCCCATGGTCTAGGATTCACATTGATTTCGCTGGCCCTACCAGAGGGCACACCTTTCTTATTATAGTAGATGCATATTCCAAATGGCTAGAGGTAATCCCCATGGCATCCACCACAACTGATGCTGTCATCAAACAGCTCAAAAAACTTTTTGTAACCCACGGGTTACCTGATGTTCTTGTCTCTGACAATGGCCCTCAATTTACATCCAACCTTTTTGAATCCTATTTAGCACAACAGGGTATCAGACATGCCCTTACTGCCCTGGGCACCCTTCGCTAACGGCCGGGCTGAACGCATGGTACGTTTTACCAAGGAGAAGCTTCAGCAACTGGGTCCTGGGGACATCACTGAGAAAGTTGAAAAACTTCTTAGTGTTCAGCACATCACTCCTAACCCATCTAATAACTTATCCCCAGCAGAGTTGTTGATGGGTAGGAAACTTAGGTCTTCCCTTGACCGCCTTCATCCCACTTACGCACCCAACGCCCACTAGATTCCACTTCCAAAGTTCGCACATTCAGTGTGGGTGATTCTGTTTATGCTAAGAACCTTATAGGTGAACCTTTGTGGATTCCTGCTGAGATAACTCAGATCACAGGCCCTCGTTCTTACAGGGTGCAAACAGAGGATGGACTCCTCTGGAGCAGGCACATTGATCAACTTAGATCCAGGTTCTCTCAGGAACATCGCACTTGTTCTCTCTAGTTCCCTCACCTGATGTCAATTCTAGGGGAAGGGGAGGAACAGGAGGAAAATCAGCAAGCAAGAATCAACCCCATGTGTAACGAGCCATTACGACAGGAACCATTCCAAAACCTGTCACAATGCCAAAATCCATCCTTAGAAGTGGAAGATTGTACATCACTACCTGACTTGGGTGCTGACATTGGGCTGGAGATGGGTTGGGAGGAGAGACCAGATTCTAACAATCAAACAGGGTCTTCTTTCACAGGAAGTCCCAGTGGGGAAATGTCAGCAGACACATTTCCTCTCTCACTGGGTGAGAATGTTAAAACTTCTGAACCACGAAGGTCTCAACATACATGCAGAGCCCCACCTATTTAAAAGAATACATTAGATAGGTTGGGGTTTGGTATGGACTGAACCTAGTGGGGAGGGGTGTTATGTATGTAGGTTTGAATGTCATTGGTTTAGTTTGAATTGTTCTTGTAAAATGTCAAATAGGATTGGTTTAAATAGTGCGGGAAAACCCTGCACTCTGATTGGCTGGCAACTACGGCTGCTGGCTATAAGAAGCAGCCGTAGCCCAGCCAAGTCGGGTCCATTCGAGCTGTAGTCACTTAATAAACTCTTCACTGAAGCTCTTCGCGTCTGACTCTTCATGCAAACTTAACACTATAACATTCACATCTGTTCATACAAATACTCAAAGTAAAACAATCATGCACACATATGCACATACAGTGTATGCCTTATATCTTCTATACACCCCACCTATTCCATAAACATCCAACAATTATCCAATAATTAAAAAATGCTTTATTCTGAGCTAAAAACAAAACAGCTGAGTTTCAAACGTTCAGCTGAAGGATTTTAAGCAAAATCCTTCCGATGAAACTCAAAATGCCATGAATGTTTTTATTCTAATACAATAAAATTCAATGCATTTTTATGCTCTGGTCATAATGAACATTCTTATTTTCACTCCAGGGCCATAGGGATAGATAGGGTATAGTCTAAATTGACTGTTATCTGACACAACAATGCAGAAAAATAAACAAAGATATTGTTTTAAAGCATTTAAAAAGAATTTGATGTAGAACAATAAGAACATAACTTACCGCTCCCTCAGTGAAAACCAGCTTAGATTGGGAAGAAAATAAGATGATGCCAGAACAGAAGGTTTAAAAATCTGACTAGTTTATAACATATTTTATTATCCTTTCCTGGTTAGAAAAGTTTGCTTTTTCACAGCAATAGCAATAGCACTTAGACTTATATATCGCTTCACAGTGCTTTACAGTCTTCTCTAAGTGGTCTACAGAGTCAGCGTATTTCCCCCAACAATCTGGGACTTCATTTTACCGACCCCGGAAGGATGGAAGGCTGAGTCAGCCTTGAGCCTGGTGAGATCTGAACTGCCAAATTGCAGGCAGCAGTCAGTCAGCAGAAGTAGCCTACAGTACTGCATTCTAACCATTGCGCCACCGCAGCTCTTATTGGAAGATTTAATGTTTTACAGAATTCTTTTCCTTGTGACCAGTATTCTAAGTGTCGTAAGGGCATACTTGGAATATTGTGTCCACTTTTGGTCAGCATGATAGAAAAAGATGACAAGACTCTAGAAAGAGTACGGAAGAAGACCAACAATGATTACGGGACTGGAGGCTAAAACCTCTTAAAAATGCTTGCTGTTGTGGGTCGCCGGCAGCCTGTGCAGACAGCAGCAGAATCAGAACACTTGTGTGAACTGTGTATGGCTAGTCTAATGAAAAATAGGACTAGGGGTGACATGGTAGCAATATGGGGCTGCCACAAAGAAGAGGAGGTCAATCTATTCTCCAAAGCATCTGAAGGCAGGATAAGAAGCAATGGATGGAAAATAATCAAGGGGAGATCCAATCAATAAAGAGAAGTTGAAGGTTCTCCATCAATTGAGATTTTTAAGAAGACATTGGATAGTTACTTGTCTAAAATGATACTGGAGCAGGGGGTTTGACTGCAAGACCTCCATGGTCCATTCCAGTGATGGCAAACTTTTTTGGCAGCGTGTGCCCAAAGTGCGCAAACACATACCCAAAATGCAACATGTGTGCACCACTGCTCCCATGCAAGCACCCCGCCCCTCACGCATGCGTGGTAGAGACCCGAAGGCTAGCTGGCCGGGCGCGGGAGGTGGGAGGCATGAACACATAGGTTCACCACCATGGATCTATTCTGTTCTGTTCTGTTCTGTCCTGTCCTATCTATCCCATCCCATCCCATCCCATTCCATCCCAATTTCAAATGCCTTAACTTTATTACCGGTAGCAAAACACATTTCTTCTATTTCATTCTGAATTGTCAGAGGAATGTGTGCTGCAATAAATACCTAGAATGGAAAACAAAAGAGAAAAGGATACAGATTGAACCCTTAAATCCAATTAAATCTGTTAAGTAATTGAACATTAAATATTTACCATGTGTAAAAAGTTATCTACATTACTTTCATACTTCTAATTAACTTTTAGCACCAAAGCAAGAGGAATGTCGTTTGCAAGAAACTTCATTCTCTTCTTGAATGGTCAAATGAAAGTACTGATTTATCACAGGCTGGAAAATGAACTCCTCCATAGGAAAATTCCAGCGAGTAAAGGATGAGAGAAAGAAATAGTAAGGCAAATCAATAGCGAGGAAAAAACTAACTTTGAAATGGTTGTCAACCAGCTTCTTCTTACAGCCCAGCTATTGATTGCCACCTTTGAACAACTAACAGCAACCAGAAATAATAAAGTAAGCAAGCTTAAAAGTCTTCTTTTAACTCTGTTCAGTAACAGAGTGTTATTGCAAACGAATAATAAACAGAAGTTGGCTTTTGGAGACAGTTGCTTAGGTTATTTGTGAATTAAATAAAGACACTCAACTTTTAAGCAAATTAAATGTCAATCTGATAAATTTACAAAAGAAAAAACTCCAATTACGTCCAATTTTGCTGCCCATAATTCTTAATAAAGCTAATGGAATATGATAGTCTTCATAGAAAGCAGAAGTGGCTATTTGAGCCAGTAACCCCATTGTGAACTTAGGCAAACTGATTGGTGAGATAATAATCAGAAAGAGCCACGGTGGCGCAGTGGTTAGAATGCAGTATTGCAGGCTAATTATGCTGACTGCCAGTTGCCAGCAGATCAGCAGTTTAATTCTTACCAGCTCAAGGTTGACTCATCCTTCCCTCCTTCCGAGGTTGGTAAAATGAGGACCCAGATTGCTGGGGGCAATATGCCGACTCTGTAAACTGCTTAGAGAGGGCTGCAAAGCATTGTGAAGCTGTATATAAGTCTAAATATTATTGCTATTGCCAACAAATTGTCCACTCAGAATGTGTTTCCTTTTCTCTTTCAAACAAAATAAGAACCCACTTATGTTGCTCCAAACGAAAATAATTATCTTTTATATTTCTAGTCTTATCTGAGCCAAATTTCCCTAATGGGGTAGGGGAAAATGACTTATGCAATTGTTAAAGATTCACTTGCTAGCTGTTGATAACTGCAAGAGTTATTCTATTAGCACATAATCTGAGTTAAAACATCAGCATTACCTACAAACTGCATTATTTCCAAAATGTCACGATTATTTCCAGATTAGTAAAATGATGCAAACAATCATGAAAGCTTGGAGGGCCCAATATCTCCAAAAAAAGTTCATCCACCTTCTGGTTTTTTACAAAGAAAGGGGGAAAAACATATAATTATTCTGAGGCCTATTTGGCTTAATTCCACATTAATTGTTACCTGTGCTACTATTGTATATCTTATCTGTTGCCTATCAACAGTAAGAGTATCTTGATAAGTGTTTTTTAAAACAATTTGTGTTAGTTTATAATACAGCATACAAAGAAAATACAAAAGCAAACAGCAGGGAACTTAGGGAAGGGAAAAGGGAAGAAAAAAGTGGGGGAAAGCTGGGGGGGGAAGAATTGACATCTGTCTTCCTTTGGTGCAGTAAAATAAGGCATCAAACATCAATATCAATATCAAACATCAATTTTTTACCTTTACATAATAGTATAAACTAGCTGTTTCTATAACAACAAATCTATCTAGTCAGTAAAACCCAAAATCAAAGCTTCATTTTTTTTCCACCTTGAGCACAAAGTCCAGAAGCGGTTTCCAAGTAGAAATAAACGTATTTGCATTTTTTTTCTTTAATCAAAACATTCAATTTAGCCATCAGTTATATTGGTGTGTTTTTGGTACTTTTAGTAAAGCAGGTGATGATATATCTATCAATCTATCTGATCCAAATGCATGAACATCTTGATGGATCAGTTTTGCTGGGATGCCACAACTTTTAATATTCTAAAACATTACGGATCGTTCTGCTTTAAAATCTGACAGATTTTCCCACTGTATCAGTGGTGGGAATCAAATTTTTTTTACTACCGGTTCTGTGGGCTTGGCTTGGTGGGCATGGCAGGGGAAGGATACAGTAAAATCTCCAGTCAGAGGTGGTATTTTCCGGTTCTCTGAACTACTCAACATTTCCGCTACTAGTTCTCCAGAACTGGTCAGAACCTGCTGAATACCACCTCTGCACTGTATCCTCAGCTTGGACATAGTTGTGTTTCAAGTGACCTGGGTTCAGGAAGAAGGGTATGTCATGATAAAACAAATCCATAATGCACCTTTACAACTAGGAGTAAGATGCAAATATGAAGGCACTCTAGCAACAATAAAATTTATATTGGGTCTAGCAAATTTCAGAATCATCCTAAGGTACAGATGGTTCAATGGGATAAGTAAACAAATTAGGGAAACACAGCTGCATTCTTTTTCCTAGCTCTGAAAGTAGTTCCACTGCTGGAAGGAGGTGAGTTTAGAATGGGGGTGTGGGGTGGGGATAAGGCAGCAGGGGGAATTGGGGGATAATATTGCTCCACAACCTCTGCATTGATCAGGCCCATTTGTTAATTTGGTCTTTCTTTGTCTGGTTCCTCCCACCAAACAAATTTTTATCTTGTTGTGCTTTCAAAAAATAGAATCCCTAGAAGGAGGGAGGTGGGTGGTTAAGAGGCCTGATAAAAACCAACTAACTAACTAGTTATTCTGCTAATAGAAAGAGTTCTAACCCCAATTGTGTTCTTTAAAACTTTCCAGACTTCTTTTTAAAAAAACAAGGTAAGAAAATACATTGACATATCTTCTAAGAATTCTTATCTAACTTCTTTCCCACATAAGATATGAAAAGATATCCTCCTTGCTATCCCGCTCTCTTTCCTATAGAGATATAGTTGAAGGATTTTTAATGATATATCTTTCTCTACATTCCCCTGCTCATTTTTAAGAGTTGATTCTCACACTGATAGAAAATCCACTAGTAGTTTAAAAAATAATGATCTGATCCAAAGTAAGGCCGTATGAGTAGTTGCTGAAAATCTTGTGTTGTAACCAGAAGTTTCTTTCTAACAAATGTAACTTATCAGAGCTCTGAGATGTTCTTTGGATTAACATTTTCTCTCCAGGTCTCCTAAGAGGGAAAACTGGATGATATTTTCAACCTCATTCTATCCTTTTTCTGTTTGTCCCCATACACAAAATTTGGTCCTTCCCTGTTCAGTTTTCAATTATTCTGATGATGGGTAGACAGAAAATCAGAGTCCACAATTTTTTTCAGGAATTTCTTTTTGACATTTCACTGCATTGGATTGGGGGAAAAAAGATACAGAATGAGAGAAAGAGAGATGTTCACAGAACAATTGGAGAGGGACATGCAATTGAAATTTTAATAAATTAACTGAATACACTAATAATAAAGAATAAGATTTGCTTGATATTATGAGAAGAGTCTGCTTTCATATTATTTTTTCATCCTTGTTGTGTAGGTAAACATTGAAATATTTTGGAGTAATATTCTTATACTCCACCAGCATACTTAAAGAAAAGTTTAATAAAGCAAGATGGACATTTGTAAAACTTCCACTTTCATGTTGTGCCATTTTGCACATAAAAATGCTAACCATATGGAGAAATGTTATTAGATATTGTTGACGTTATATTACTCCTAGCTTCTATTCAAATGTTCACAAAAGGCCATCTGGTTGCTCAACCTGTTATTAGCTACATCATTGTAACATGGGAAGCAATTCCATAAGAAGATTAGATATTAATTTAAAGAACCTTAGTGCAACTGAATAAGCTTGAGCCTGAAGACATACAAATGCAAAACCCACTTGCATTATTTCATAAGCAATGAAAAACCTCAGAGTTTTCCAGAACTGCTAAAACACTTTCCATTGTACATAAGTCTATTTCACAGACATATCAAATCTGGTTATTTTTGAATAGAAACAGCCTTGCTTACTTTAAATCATAGTGCAATAAATACTTATAGCATTTCTGCATAAAATTGTTACCAGTGACAGCAAAAGATGAGAAGAATACTAAAGTCTCTTCTCTCCAACAAATATGTAACAAAATTTAAATTCAATCTTATTCAAAATCAGTTACCTCTTACTATTGTGCAGAGGCATACCATCCATCAGTTCAGAATACAGATAACCTCTTAAATTGAATAAAAAATTATTCTGTCTCTTTTGACTGAATGCTAATTTTCAATGTTTTTTTAACAGAAGAAATCTATAGCCATTTTAGTTAGATCACTGTGTAGTAGTAGTTTATTAACTGATCATCTTACAACTATATCAAATAAAATAAAATAAGCAAAATAAAAGTAAAATACAGGATCTAATTCCAGGATAAAATGGGTAAAAGAAAAATAGAATGATGAAATACTGTACATATTCGGTAAATACAAAGAAAGAGCATTCAAATAAATAATCATCTTTACATTATAGCCTGATCTATTCAATATTATCAGAGATGGTATTCAGCAGGTTCTGACCAGTTCTGGAGATCTGGTAGCGGAAATTTTGAGTAGTTCAGAGAACCAGCAAATACAACCTCTGACTGGCCTCATCCCCATCTATTCTCTGCCTCCTGAGTCTCAGCTGATCGGCTGGGTCTTCTTTTGTTGCCCTGCACAGAGAACAGAGCTGGAAAGCAGGTTAGTTGGGTGGTGAGGGAATGGGGATTTTACAATAACCTTCACCCTGGAGTGGGGTGGAATGGAGATTTTACAGTATCCTTCCCCTGCCATATCCACCAAGCCATGCCCATAGAACCAGTAGTAAAAAAAAATTAATCCCACCACTGAATATTATGGGTTCTCAGCTTAACTGCCCTATCTATAAACCAAGCAATTCTGCTCACAATATATATGTTAGATTTAGATCCCAATGGGCTGTTCTTTTAAGTGGGAGTATTGAATATTTAAGCCTAAAGGGACATGGGGTGGATAGTCAAACAGTATCTTCAATGCTGACACATTGCCTATACATGTCCTCTCATGATATGATAGGTGATGGAAGCATTCATAGGATCCAACAACCCAAATCTTGCTCTAGAATAGGGTCTTCCTAGAAATTGCATTCCTCATTGACATGTATTTTTTTTCAGTTTGGAAAATGGGGTATTATTTTTAGCCAATCAATTTAAAGATGTAGAAGAACATGCTGACCTGGAAGGTGGAGTTAAATATATCATCAGTTTGGAGTCATTGTGCTGCCACAAGAGAACCAGTCTAGCCCCATGAATTCTGTTGAGCTTTATCTAATGCCAATTTAGCTTGTTACTGTTCAATGGACTAGATTAGGGGTCTCAAACTCGCGGCCCATGGATGTGTCACATACTCGCCATGCCCACCCCCATTTTAGTGAAGGAGGAAAAAGTTGTGATATGTCACGTGATGACAGCGTGTCATCGTGAGTTTGATACCCCTGGACTAGATTCTTGTGTATAAGTAACACTAATAAAATCTGTGCTTTGAACTCAACAAATGTTCCTGATTATTTGTGCTTAATGAAAGATCTATTTTTGTCAATAATTCTATGTGTATTTGGACACTGAAATCTAATACACTCTCTTTAAACATTTCCTTTGCCTGAGAGGCAGCTGAGAATAAATATTGGGTGGAAAACCCATGCTATGTAAGGTAACTTTGGTAAGTTGGCTTACTCAGGAGATGGGCTGAGCCATAATTATCTGTTCAACTAAATATATATTTTAAGTAACCCATCAGTGTTCATTGAATGAATCAGTATAGTAAACTTTATTGAACTAATTAGGTAATAATGTTTAAATTTTAAATTATCGATACAATATCAGACGCATGTGTGTTAATCTCTATCATACCTTCAAGCAACCCTAAAAGAAAATGAACTTTATTTTAATTAAACTTGAAAGTTGCAGTTAATTTATATACTGTGAATTTTTATTTTGTCAGCTTTTAAATTGCTCCTACAGATCTTCCACAAGAAAAAAAATTTAAAGTATAAAAGCATTTCTTTAAGTTTATTTCCAATAACCAGTACAGTCCTTTCTGGTTGCAAGATGATATTTTATATAGCAAGCACTGCAAAATTAAATGTCATTTCCATTAAATTGGAACTATGAAGAGAAAACTATACCAGCTCTGTTACAGATTAACACTGAAGATTCCAAATAATAAACAATAGTAACTACTAAACATTGCACACAAAACCAATTTCATAAATAGACTAGTAGATTTTTTCTGCATGTTTGCACATATAACAGAAACACTCATATCAAAATAATTTCACCTACTACCCAAGAATTTGTGAACGTGATTGAGATAAATGAATATATTGAAATAAGTCTCTTTCTGTCTTTGTGTGTATGTCTCTCTCTGTGTAGGTATCAGATTTCACCTCCTTTTATCTTACTTCCTTTCCTCTTCTACTCCAAACTGGAATATATTCTGATGGCTTCATAACATGGTTTTCAATATGTTCCTAGTCAGATGTGCAATTACACATACATTGGTTGACTGAAAATTAATGCCTACAATCTTTAAAAGGTAAAGGTTCCCTTCACACATATGTGCTAGTCGTTTCTGGCTGTAGGGGGCGGTGCTCATCTCCGTGACAAAAGCAAAGAGCCAGCACTGTTGAAGACGTTTCCGTGGTCATGTGGCTGGCATGACTAAATGGCGAAGGCACATGGAACACTGTTGCCTTCCCACCAAAGTGGTCCCTATTTTTCTACTTGCATTTTTACATGCTTTCAAACTGCTAGGTTGGCAAAAGCTGGGAGAAGTAATGGGAGTTCACTCCATTACGTGGAGCTACGGATTCAAACTGCTGAACTGCTGACCTTTCTGATCAACCAGCTCAGCGTCTCAGCCACTGAGCCACCCTGTGTTAGCTACTTAGCCACATTCTTTATAATTTAAATAAAAGAGGGAATTTTAATAGATGAAACAGAAAAACTATCCATGATTTGAGGTCATTTGTTACCTGAATTGAATTTTTACATAATCACTGCCATTTGCCACACACTTCTTCCAACAATGGACAAGCTTGTTAAGAACTCCACACTATTCTGACAATTGTTCCCACCTATTCATTTGATCAAAGAGCTACACATAAGGGTTTTCCTTCAATGTTTTGAAAAATCAGAAGTCACATGGCAGATCTATACTATATAGCAGATAGGGTAAGACAGTAAGTTCCAACTTCAAATTTGCCTTTTGGGAGGCTGGTGAAATGTAAGGTCTAGTGTTGTCATGTTGCAGCACAATTTCCTTCTGTTTCTGAACTTTATTAAACCATTATTTCAAGGTTTTGAGTTTTGAAAAGTAGTATTTGACCTGACAGGTTCAGGGAAATCCATGTGAATAACATGAAGTGCATCCCAAGAAACTGTAATCATAGTCCAAGCCAGGGTTTTGAGGGCTTTTTTCATTGCAGGTGGCTTTGTGATAATATTCCTTGGACCACTGCTTCATTTCTGGGTCATAAAGGTGAGTCCATGTTTCACTGGCTATCATAATACTGTAAAGAAATATTTCACTTAATTCTCATAGCATGACATCTGCTGACAAGTTTCAATTCTTGAAGCTTTCATCTCAGCTCCCTGCATGCAAGCACAGTTTACACAAATCTTCAAATATTAAACAATATAAGTAGAGGTAATCCTTGACTTATGAATTGATAGTTAAACCCAAAATTTAGTTGCTAAATGAAACATTTGTTAAGTGAGTTTTACCCTATTTTATAAACATTATTGCCACTGTTGTTAAATGAATTATTGCCATTGTTAAGGTCGTAATACACTTATTAAGTGAATCTGACTTCCTCATTGACTTTGTCAGAAGGTGTCAAAAAATTATCACATGACACTGCAACTGTCATAAATATCAGGTAGTTACCAAGCAGGCAAATTCTGATCATGTGACCATGGGGAAGCTGCAACAATTGTAGGTGTGAAAAATAGTCATAACTCATTTTTTTCAGTGCCGTTGTAACTTTGAACGGTCACTAAATGAACTGTTACAAGTCAAGGGGTACCTGTGGAACTCCAAGCTTGGCAGCCATTTTCTTTTAATTTGATCAATCAATCAGATTAGAGATGGAAGGGACTTTGGATGACTGTTTATACAACCAAGGATTGTATTAGCTGTTTTGGCTGCTGCCGTACTCTGCTGGCTCATATTTAAGTGATTGTCCACTAGGACTCCAAGGTCTCCCTCACAGTTACTGTTTTTGGGCCAGGTTTCACCTAAGCTGTACCTTTGGTTTTTCCTGCCTGTGGTAGCCACTGAGTTTCCCTGGATGACACTAGAAGCTGGCAGCACACTGCAGCCTGGTGGAGGGGGCCTCTTTTGCTATCCCATGAGCTCATCTTCTATTCATCCTCTTATCTGTTGGGATGGAACGTCCCTGATTTTCCAGGTGTACAGGTGATACCATTTACTAACATCACCACTAACTTCAAGGATTGGTTGAGGGCTATGCCAATGTGATTGAAGGGTTTCACCCATGTGGATCTATTCTCCAATCCCAATGCTGTATCTATGCTGTTCTTCTCTGCTTGTGAAAATGGTATAAAAGTAATAAACACCACGTATGTGGTCAGACAACTTTGGACACTGAAATGACTGGTTATTGAATCCCCACACCTGCCTAGGTGTAAAACCTTGCTTTTCTCCACATTAAATTTAACGTACTGTTCAAGTCTGTAAAGATCTCTTTGGATCCTGAGGGCTATTCCTGCCAGTTTAGTGTCATCTGAAAATTTGATGAGTTCCCCTTCTATTCCTTCATCAAGTCATTTATGAAAATATTGAAGAGTCCTGGGTCTAAGAAGGAACTCTGCGGCACTCCACTGCTTACTTCCCTCCACGTAGATGTAATATCACTATTTCCACAGCATTTTGCTGTGTTCTTAATCAATTCAGCAATCTTTCTGATGACAAACTCATTGGCTGCTATTACAAGTCATTCTTTTATTCTTGATCATATAAATCCATTTTTCCAGTTCACCATCTTGCATTGTAGTCATTAATTATCAAAATAATCTACATTCAGGACTGATTTTAAACTGGAGGGTTTCTTTCAGCAGTCAAAGATTCAATCACATCTGTTGCCTAAATGTATTGATAAATCCTGGTTGCAATTTTCCATTTTAAAACAATAGCAACGTAACCTTTCTTCACCGTGACTTCAGATGAAAGTGAAATAAAACATACTAAAAACACAATATCTATTGGAAACTTATTTGAGCCATCACTTATCATTCAACCGTCATACTGAGCTGAGCATATCTGCAAAACAGGTCAATAGCTAGATAGCCTTATTTAACATATGGACCTTAATAACAATTATTCAGGGCTCAAATTACAGGAAAACTAGAGCAATCCCTCTCTTGGATCCATTTTAGAAAGACAGCGTATTTCCTTGTTCACAAGTCCTTAATGTGGATTTTACCATTACCTATCCACCTTAAAAGAGATTTTGAATTAGCACTGTGTTTTGGGAAGCCATGAAATTGGCATGCATTTTTATTTATCCATTTATCCATCTTTCCATTTATCCACCCATACACCTACCATATATACCAGAACAATGGGTGTTCCTTAATGTTCAAGGTTCTTAGAGTCAATGAGACGGTTTGGATTCAGGCAGCACCTAAATTGAATATATGATGTACGTCCATCATGTTCGAAGAGGACCTTGGCATCTAACAGATTCTCCATGGTGTGTCTGCAGGTGGCTGGTAAGGCCTATATGAGTATGGAATGTTCTGCCACATGCTGGACAGACATGTGTGGGCACCATTGTTGCAGCATTTGCAGCTCTGGCTTTGCAGAGTGCTCACTTCTTTTGTGCTGTAGTTGTTCTTTTATCTTCACATGTCTGGCAGCCTTGGTGGATCAACATGCACCATGTCAATCGATCATGTACCAGGGTTTTCCAGGAGGTGGTGTCGATGTTCAGGGACTTGAAGGAGGTTTTCAACATGTGTATATGTATACACACACATACATACACACACAAAGCTGCTTAGCATTGCTCTCACTATGCTCAAAATACAAATTTTGGAAAGAGAAAAAATGCTCTTTCATTCAGCTTCAAAAATATTAGAATACTTTGCTCATCAATGCAATGCAACATAAATTACAAGACCTTTATAAAGATGAATATTAACACATAACTGATGCTATATTAATGAGCCTAGAAAGTGCAGCTTTCCTCCCAGAAAAACTCAGCAACCAATGTAATAAATTGTTCACATTCATAACTCTTGGCAATTTATCATATTTTTTAAAAAATGTATAAACTAAAAGATTACAGTGTCAAATGTAGCTCTATAAAATAAAATATTAATTATCTCATAGTGACATCACCCAAGATATAAAAAATCCTATCTTTATTTTTACCTGGTTCTGAGGTGATCCCTCATTACAATTAAAAAAAAAATGATTTCAGCCAAAATTAATGAACTTATTTTGGGATGGTAAAATTCCTTAGATTCTTTAAGATTCCTGTCTGGAGTGCATTATTACCGCATCCTTGTTTCCATCTTGACAAATTAGATAATTTTCTTTATCACCTTTGCACCAATCTAAAATAATTCTGGTTTTGTTACATGTACTTAAAAAGTTTTGGATATTGCCCTATCAAGATTTATATTTATACCACATATACCATTTTAGATAATGGTAAAGGTTCCCCTCGCACATACTTGCTAGTCGTTTCTGGCTCTAGGAGGCAGTGCTCATCTCCGTTACAAAGCCAAAGAGACAGCGTTGTCTGAAGACGTCCCTGTGGTCACGTGGCTGGCATGACTAAACACCAAAGTCGCATGGAATGCTGTTACCTTCCCACCAAAGTGGTCCCTATTTTTCTACTTGCATTTTTACATGCTTTCGAACTGCTAGGTTGGCAGAAGCTGGGATGAGTAACGGGAGCTCACTCCATTACACAGTGCTAAGAATTTGAACCATCAAACTGCCAACCTTTCTGATTGACAAGCTCAGTGTCTTAGCCAATGAGCCATCGTGATATATATAATATGCCATTATATATACCATTTTAGGATGTGTTTATTCCTTTTATGCTTATTTTTAAAGTCACTATGCAACCAGGCAACATGCACATGCACATACCTTGGGTATATCTGCTTTTGTTGCATTTTGAAATATTCTCTAAAGGTTTCTGCTCTGCGATATTCAAAAACACTTTGTGTTCTCTTTGGGGCAGGTTAAGCCATTTCAAGCACTCCAAAGCAGGAAAGAAGACATTATGATCTTGAAAGGGATGTGCTTTGTTTTGTCTTGTTTTTTGTTTTTTTCCTAAAGGCATGAAGCTGTTATTGGAATTAAAATCTCATTTTAATATTACAAAAACTGTGCCATTATAGTTTTGATGCTAGAACAGTCAATGATCTCAAAATCCTTCCTAATGCCTTTTTTCCAAACTACAAGAGTAAGGAACTTCTTCCCACCTCCCACCATTAACCATTAACACTTTCCTTTCTGTTAAATATCTGGAGCTAAAGACTTATTTCACCTTGATTTAATTGGTAGATTTAAACAGACTTACAAACATTTTTTTTAAAGTACAGTCTTCCTAATTCTCTGTTTGGGCCTGGCATACAAAGGACAAACTTCAACAAAAAATATGCTGTTTTTTTTCTCCCTGCTAAAGTATCTAAAGCAGTAACAAATTTTATTGCTTGGCTTATGCAATCTGGTGGGAGGCCAAAGCTGATCTGAATGCATAATTCACATGGCTTTTAAATACCCAGAATAGAATTTTGATTTAAAAGTCTTTAGAAGCTGATATATGATTCAGAAGGATAATAATTAAAACATACATAAAATAACACCTATATACTAGATTCGCCAAATTAAATTGGAAAAATGTAAGTGCTTACAGTAAGTTCCAAATAATGTCTCACTTATAAAAAGTACACTATCAAGATGATGTATGTATTAAGCCTTCTAATGTCTTCATGCAACATTTGCTCATACATCAGTTAAAAATACAGCCTTTTTTGCTCCTAGTTTCATTACAAAAAAGTAAATGATTACCCGTCCTAATTAGGTGGCACTTACATTGTTAATAGTAACATAGAAAACTGATGGCAGAAAAACACTTGATGGTCCATTGAGTCTACCTTTTGAAGTGTTGTTGTTGTTGTTGTTGTTGTTGTTGTTGTTATTATTATTATTATTATTATTATTATTATTATTATTATTATTTCTGCAGGGTGATGGACATGTTTTTATCCCAACCATATTTAAACTCAGTTACTGATTATTGACCAAATATTTCCACTGGAAGTTGGATCCAATCTTCCACTACTCTTTCTGTGAAGTAATACTTTCTAACATTACTTTTGAACTTCCCTCCTGTCACCTTGAAGTTACACTCCCATGTTCTTGATTTTTGCTTAATACTGAAAATACTGTCTTCTAGAACCTTATTTACACCCTTAATATATTTAAAGGTTTCAACTATTTTTTTATTCACATTTATATGCCGCCCTTCTCCGGAGACTCAGGGCAGCTTACAATTTTTGGAGCACAACCCAATGTGCTCAGCAATAGCCTTCATTCCATTGTATATGCCTGCTTATTATTAAGCGGCATTTTTACAAAGTCAGCTTATTGCCCCCAACAATCTTGGGTCCTCAATTTACCTACCCCAAGAGGATGGAAGGCTGAGTCCACCTTGAGCAACTATGTCCCCCATTGCCCTTCAGACTGTACATATTCAGTTTCTCCAATCTCTCCTGATACGTTTTGGCTGTCAAATCTTATATCATTTTCGTTGCCCGACTCTGGACTTGCTCAATCTTATCAGTACCTTTTTTTAAGCGAGGTCTCCAGAATTGGAATAGTATTCAAAATGGGGTCTGACCCATTTAGTGGGATTAGAACTTTCTTTTTTTCTGCTGACAATCTCTCTATTTTGTTTGCCTTCATAGCTGCCTGGCCACACTATTTACTCATTTTGCAATACTTTAATTTGCTATGAGCATACTAAATGCTTTTCTTCTGCTGTTCAGTTCTTCTGAAATCTCCAATCTATTACTTTAATTATTTTCATTATCGGTGTTTTTTTTAAAAATATTTCTCACTTGTAGAGAAAATATACATTATCAATTAGCCAAAAGCAATTCTCCAGCCACTTACATGTAATCCTATGCACGTTTATTCAGGAAGAAGTCTCAGTGAGCCAAACAAATGGGAGACTAAAATGTGGAGTGTATAGGACTGCAGCCTGAGTCAACGGACTACTATTTACTCAGTAGCATGATTATTGCAATAGCTTCTAACTGCCACCCAAAAGTGAAGGCATGACAAAGAAATGTGATCACTCAATCCTAAAATGTTTATTGCCTTGAATGGTTTCTGGAGACATATAACAAGAAATACTGGGACAAGCAGCTTATTGGTCTTGATGACAAAATGTATCAAATACCAGGGAGTATTTTGGAAAATATTACAGTTGAATGAATATTGTGTGGAAATGCTAATGATAAAATTGGTCCACTATTTGCAAGGAAGAACTACTGAAATTGTTCTCTGCCTAATATGAGCTAAAATTCCTGTATGACTTACAGCTCATAGTCCTGTTCTTTCAGTTTGCTTTATGGCACAATAACATAAGAAAATATGGATAATGAGACATGTCACAGAAATGGCACATTTTAGTGATTCAAAGCATTACATTACAGCTTATATCACTGTCCTACTCTTTTTTTCTCTTTCCAATTCGTTCTATTAAAGGTTATTATGGAAGAAAAATATCACAAGGCAAATCAAGGCAAAAGAAACAGAGATTATTCTCAAAGATCCATCCTGATACATTATTTTCTATCTGTCTTTCTATAGAAAGATCAGCACATATATTAGAGAACAAACGAAAGTATACAATATCATCAAGAGACTGAAAGAATTGCAATGGAAATGGACTAGCAAGAACTGATGGCAGGCGGACCAAGGCAGTCATAGACTGGATCCCACTTGATAAAAAGTGTCCATGAAAGAGACCTAAAACAAGGTAGATCGATGACATCAGCAAGTATTGCAGGCCCAATTGACAAAAGAAAAGCTCAGAACTGTATTAGTTGGAGACATGTGAAAGAAGCCTTCATCCTGCAGTGGACAGACAATGGCTAAAATGATGGTGATGATGATGGTGATGATGATATTATTTTGCATCTGCTAATTTACCAATAGAAACAGTCCTATCATAAGCTATTTATTCAATTATCCCATTTCTAGGGCTTCTTACTCATACAATACCATATTGCTCAACTGGTATTGTCTAAGCAGGTTTCATCCAAAGACTTTTATTGCAATACCACAGTGTGTTTGTTGAATAAGCTGTAGTAGTCTTGTCTACAAGCAACCCTAAGTCATGATTGTAAACATGTACATACATGTGGCTAAAACAAAACCAAACAAACTACAACAAAACTATTGTTTGTAATGATATATGATGCTATGTATATTACTTAACAAAGTCCTCTGTTTCATTTTTGTTGCTCATTGAAAAGATTGAAAATCAATTAAAGATTGCATAGGATACATAAATGATAAAGAAACAGGCAAATTATTAACATTTAAGCTTTTCACATAACCCTCCTTTCTACACACATTCTACCAAATTGATTATCATTTCACATAACCTATTCAATGCCACTAAATGATATATTGTAATTCACTTAGACTGGCATTTATTCCAGATGGTCAAAGACTATTCAAAATTATTTAGTTTTTTGAATAAAGTATTCCAAACAAGTATATCTCATTTTATGCAATTAGTCAAAACATGAAGCTATCTTATTACATGAATATATTTTGGTCATTTTAAATTCTCAATCTTAAATTTTTATAGTCTCTAACTATGACAAATGATGCTTCTTTTGCTGTAAATTCCATTACATGCATTTTAAATTTATACAAAACACACAATTGGTGGCATTTTAGACATAATAAATCATAGTGAATTTTATACCTTAAGAATAAATTTATCATAAGATGTGGACATGAGAAAGCAAGCAAGAATAATTGGATATGTATGTATATATGTATGTATGTACGTATGTATGCAATTCATGTATGTATCTATGTTATTATTTTTTGAAGTTCCTACATTAATCAATCAATCAATCAGAATAGACCTGGAAGGGACCTTGGAGGTTTTCATCTACTTCATTCCTGTCTTAAGGTACTCTGTTCCAAAAGCTGAAGTATCCCTGAGTGTTAAATGCACAAACATTTTTTCTCTATTGCACACCACCTTTTGATCCCAAGAATTAGGAATTGAACATTTGCATTACAGGCACATCTTCCTAGACAGGTACAGGACATTTGCAATTGGTTTATTATACTTAGATTTGTATAATGGAGTCATAGTTTTGCAATTAGATTTTGAAGCACGTGGTTTACTTTTAATGACAGCATGTAAGTTATGAAAATACATGTAATGTTAGGTTTTATTATAATCTTACTTTTATAATAATCAGCACGTTTGGAATTTTGAAAGCTTTTTAATGGGCATGCTCAAAAAACAGCTATCATAGCTAGGTAAGTCCATTCACAAAGAATAAATCTATCAAAAAGCAAACTAACAGAATTGCTTGTGCCTTTTAACTCCTTGGCTTACTTCTCTCTCTTTTTTTTTCTAGACGCTTTATAAAATACAGCAATGGATATATATGTACCCTTACCACCATCATTTTTACTTCCTAAGAATGCTTCTGGAAAATATACAACACTCCAAAGCAATCCTGGAAGTACAGATTATTGTTGAGGCTGATATTTTGCTTTGCAGTTTACAAGTTTTTTTTTAATTACAAGAATCAAAATGAGTAATAAAAGAATCAGGTGAGAATCAAGTCAAGCAGACAGAACAGTGAAATGCCTTCAAGCAAATTGGTACCTCAGAATGGAAACCCAGGCACTAAAATATCCTCAGCTACAAAGAATTGAAAATCACTGCTATGCATGTTACAGATTTTTCTGCAGCTTTTATTTTCTTTCCATTCCTTAATGCCAGGCGATTGTGCTCATTCTGATCAAACTTTTAGTTTATCTTGAAAACAGGTGGAAAAAGGGCCTCCCTTTCCATTTCATGGGAAGCATATGGATTGCATACAAACTGCATTTCTTTTCCAATCTGGAAGACTCAAAATATAATTAGAAAAGCAGTGTGGCATTGTTGTGTCTTATGTCACAAAAAGAAATAGTGACAAGTCACTACCAATAACAGGAAATAGGCATTTGTTGTCTCTTCCAAACATCTGTTGCACAAAACATAATTTGCTCAGTTATTCACACTATACATCCTATGATTCAATTAAGCATTATTCTCAATGCAAACGCATTCTGTTTTAAAAGTCTGTTATTCAAAATAGGTTATTCTAAACATTCCAAATTATTTCCATAATCTCCAGTTATCTTCAAGATTCTGAACTGCTCAATAAATATGAAATTAGTTACACATTATCAGAAAATAATTAATTATAGCATTTTTCAGAATATTAAAGCACTAAACCCTCCCCCACACAAAACATATGCTGTTTTACTTAATTTTGATCAACTTAAACATAAAAATGCTTATATGCTTGCAAGTCAGTTTAGCACACCATATGGTTTAATTACTCCGTTAGGTACAATGCTGTAAAGTTAATAGCAATATTGTTGCTAAGCCATCAGAATGAATGTCTCCATTACAATATTTGACTGAGGATATTTGCTTCATACCCGATGATTGTGAGGTCAGAGCAATCATTTTCTGCTTGGGTTGCATTACTGCTACTAGTTAGCAGATGTTGTCTCTGAACAAGTCACTATGTACCACGCTGGATGTTAAGGTAAAAATTTGTAGAGCAAGGAGCTGCAGTCTACTAAATTAAAGTTTTGCCTTTAAACAGTCTCATTTTTCCTAAGTTCTTTGAGAATTTTGGTTTATTAATATTTGTAAAATATTTTAGACCAGTTTAGTGATACTAGGCAGCTCCAGCTGATATACAGTAGAACATTATCTTTGTATGCATACATCTTCCCATATGGATTGACACTGAAGTATGTCCTTGGACAGGATCTCCTTGTCCAACTTCATCATTATAAATTGCCAAGAATATTGGGATTGCTATCAGTAATAAATCTAAAAAATAAAGGAAATGCACTCATGGAAGAAAGAAAAAACATACAGATATAAAATAAAATAAAATAAAATAAATAAATAAATAAATAAATAAATAAATGAATGAATACAGACAGTTTCAAAGTATGAGAAATCTGACCAAGAAAATCACAGGGGCTGTTTCTTTAGGTTAAGTGTTGTTAAAAATCAACACTTAACTTAAAGGGATAAAATGACATAAGTGCAAGATTTATTAAATAAGATTAAAATATATTGATATAAGTACAATCATTAGGCCTGTATGATATGCATTCAATGAGAGTTTTATCTGTTTGCAGTGCTCATTTTATTAGAGAATAAGCACTTACTTACTTGCAATTATTTATGTGGCTTTTTGCATTTCCATCTTTTTCATTTACGTCTAATTCACATCATCTATGTGTCCATATGTGCCATCATTTCAAACAAAGTGCCACTTCTGTACCAAGAAAATAAAGTTCTAATAAAGATCACTAACAAACAATTAGAGAAATATATTTACTGTTGTGCAGCACTGGAGAACATCTCAAATAAGGAATGACTCTCTCTAAAGTTTATTTGACATGAAGCCCATTGAGACTTAAGCAATTAACTAAGACCAACAATTTTATCATTTACATTTTTAGTAGTGAATTAACACAAAAATGAATGAAAGAAAAATGAAAAAAGAGGAAAATAATCCATTTGATAGCAATAAAAAGGAATTCTATCCTTAAGCTCATTTTTAAGTCTAGATTATATAAAACCATATTGTTCTGTCATATATTTTAAGTATGTCATGGTCACTCAGCTCATATGGTATGGAGTTGTGATTCTGCCCTCAATTATTGCTTTCATTATCTATACTATTTGAGTTAAAATGTTTCTCCATTGTAACCTTTGTATCATCACTCAATATAACAGAGTCTTGTAGCACTAACAAATCTTTGCTTTGGTTAAAAATGTGATTGGTTAGCCAGCTGAAATCCATCTGTTGGTGATGCCACATTATCCTATTTTACCTTAGCAAGTAGTAGGCTACTGTCTACTTTGTCAAATGCTTAGTGAAGTCTAAGTAAACTATGCCTAGAATATTTTCCTGATCCACTAATTTAGTCACTTAATGAATGCAGTAATGTTTGTCTGGCATGGTTTGTTTATCATCTAGTAGCGTCTAGTAAATAGCTTTGCTTGTTTGCAGATCTGTTGTTTGGTTTATCTCACTCAACAATTCATGATCATTCACTTAATGACTGGAGTAGAAGTGAATTGCCTGTTGTTTTCATGAGTTGTTTTATTTAGTGCATATCCTACTGAGGTGATAAGAGTTGCCACAACTTTTCTTACACAATGCAATTCAGTAATTTGTTTATTTTCCTGTCCCTCTGTTCTTTAGTATAGGTATAAACACTACTTTTTTCAATGTTCATAGGCATCCAATCTTTCTGTCTCTTCTCCTACCACTTTACATAGTTAAATGGATATTTCACCCATGCAGGGCGTTTTTTTGACATTTGGTCATAACTTGCCTTCCAAGGGAGTCATGTTCCAAATATACATTTTACAAGTGTTTCTATTATTCTGAAATCCCATTTGGAAAAAGTTTTTAGTAGTCTTGACTTTTTAGTTTAATGCAACTTAATTCTATTGCTTTTATGTAGTCTTCCTTTAGCTGTAAATTTCCTGTGATTTCATTTATTTTTTCAAAACGTCTCTCATTTGCCTTTTCTAGTTATCTTCCTCTATTTCTGAATTTACTTCATTGAAATACATCTCCTTGTAATGCTTTGCTTGTATGTAGTTCAATATATCAATATGTCATATATCTTTCATATAGTTGCCCAAGGCTGTTATTTTCCATTTTTCCAATTTGTTCCAAAAAATACTTGGATCTTTTTCTATTTGGAAATTTAGATATACCTTTATTTCATTTAATTTTCAGTGTCTCTTATATTTTCTTACCCTTACTGAGGCTCTCTTTTGCATAACATTAAGCATAATGAGCATGTTCTTTATGTTGATCACATATTCTGACCATATGTTCCTGAGGTCAAATATTGCTGATATATCCATTCTCTTTAGTTTAGCATGCATGTTTGATACCCATTATTTATCAAGTCTTCCACAACCTCAATCTACAAGTGTCCAGCCTGATAAAATTGTACTTCTCCATCTTCTTTTTTTCAATCATGTATTTTTTAAAATAAATTTTGATGTTGTCTGTCCAATGATATCCCTATCTATTGTCTATGTATGCAGTTGTTGACATGTATTCTTAGATCTTACTCTTCTCATGTGATTTTGAAATATAGTTTTCTATTTACCTTCTAAGCACAGCAACTAATATATTGTGGTGTTCTATTATATGTCTACCAAAAAACCATTATTTTTTTAAAAAAAAATTCAAAATAAGTTCTCACAGAAAAAAAATTACAGAGTAAAGAGTGTCCCTGTTTTTCTAGCATCTTGTATCAGTCCTCACTCATTATATTACCAACAAATTTTAAAATAAGTTAAATAATCAGGCTGTTGTTTAGTTTTAACTATGTCAATTACTCTATGTGTTTTGTGTCAGAGGTAATAGTTATTAAGTATATCATCAACCTAGCAGAGAGAAAAAGAAGAAAGAAAGAAGTTAAAGTATCAAAGGAGGGATTTATAAATCTTAGAACATCAGTTTCCATGGAAGCAAGAATGACTGTATAATGAACCAAACTATCAGTCTTAAGTGTTTGCTTTATTATAAATGGGGGTGGATATGATTAATTCATATGTGTGTCATTCATGCACACACAACATTAAATGCCATCTGGTATGACTGCTTAGCTTCTCATCACACCCTTAAGTAAGAGGGGAAATACTATGTTGTCTATATAATTTTCTCTTCTGTGTCAGTGGTTACTTACAGGTCTCATAATCGACATCGGAAAGGTTTTTTTTAAAAAAGGGACGATGCATCTCTTAAAAACACATCTTGTCTTTACTTTTTTTTACAAATAATTAAAAGAGCCTTGGTGGTGCAGGCTGTTAAATGCCTAGCACTTAATTCCAGCTGCCTGCAATTAGTGCAGGCTCGAATCCCACCAGGCTCAAGGTTGACTCAGCCTTCCATCCTCTTGGGGTAGGTAAATTGAGGACCCAAGATTGTTGGGGGCAATAAGCTGACTTTGTAAAAATGCCGCTTGGGGGGGCCAAAAAGCCCTATTAATAAGCAGGCATATACAATGGAATGAAGACTATTGCTGAGCGCATTGGGTTGTGCTCCATAAATTGTAAGCTGCCCTGAGTCTCCAGAGAAGGGCAGGATATAAATATGAATTAAATAACAACAACAACAACAACAATAATAATAATAATAATACTTTTTCCTCTAAGAGCCTAACAATGATCTACAAATTTACACTGTACATAGCTGGATCAAGAAAGTTCACCAAAGAGTAAAGAAATGGGGGGAGATTTTCACATCGAAGTCTTTATCCTGAGCAGTAAGATTTCCCCCCCTCTCCTCACTTTCAAAAATATACAGTAAACCAGTCACTTGAAATATGCACTGCTCTAAAGGAAATGATAAGTTTACTCAATCTTCTCACCTAGAAATCCACCACCCACTGGTAGAATATAGAATACTGAATGACAACCACGAATCAGTACATTTTCACTAACTATATGTAATTTCATGCCAGTATGATTGTATGGATGGACATGTATCAAAGATGGAGAATGTATCAGAATCAGAGCAGGCAAAAAGTTCACTCATCCAATTCAACTAATACAGCCTATAGAAAATGATACCTTCAAAAAAGACAAAAGAAAAAGCAAGAAAATATATTATGCACAATAGATGGATTTTTCTGAACAATATATAGTCCCTATATGGGTGAACTGGGTTATGTAACAGATTCAGATGGAATAGTCAGGAAATAGGAAATTGAGAAAAGTGTTAAAATGGGAGTGGCTGAATCTTGACGGCTTATTAGTAAAAATGTCTGCAAACTATAGACTTTTAGAGCCAATACACAGAACTAGGACCATGCATAGTGGCCATCTTGCATCAATTCTTCCAGAACTCAAATCTAGCCTGATTCAGGGTTAGATTTATATGCCCAGGTATGTGACTATGTCAGAAAGTAGAGCTTTTAATTCACAAGTTGAGCAACAAAAGGTATATCTCTGCACAGAGTCGCTGTGAGTTATATAAATTTATAAGTTATATAAATTTGTTTAGTAAATAAATCTGTTTCTGCATGTCTTAGACTTGAATAAAAAAAAACCACAGGATTTTCATGGAGGCTGTCAGGGTGACAATTCCAACTCACTAAGCCTGAGGTAAATAAAATTGATGTCATCAACCCACTATCTACTTAATCATCAGAATTCATTTTTTATAAATTAAAATGTCATATATGCCACTAGTTATCTTCTTCTCAACTTTCTTCCTACTGCAAAATAAGTATTTATTATTATTCATTAATTCCACTGTGCACATATATGAGGTAACCTGTTTGCAGATCAGTAGTTTCACATAACATTCACAAACCACCAAGAATTACCTTGAGGTAAGGTGGGTACCTATACATTTTTCAATAAATAAATAAATAACAAAAAGTACCTTTTCTATTGTGCTGTAAAAAGAATTTATTTTATTTATTTATAAAATTCATTTGCCGCCCATCTCACCACAAGCAGATTCTTGGCAGAAGTGGATAGTGGCAGAGATACTAGGAGGGCACATTTTTAATTTTAAAAGCCATTTTGAGGAGTATTCCATTATATTGCTTCCAGTGGTGGTATTCTACCAGTTTGTCCCGTTTCTGCCAGCCGGTAGCACCAATGAGCAGCGGAAACCATACCGGTTCTCTCTGCTGCTCTACTGTTGGGCTCACCTGCCAGCCTGGGCTCCCATACTGACCTTTATTTCCTGCTTTTGAAGGGCAGCTGCTTTGCACAGCACAGATTGCCGCGCGTCAGCTGCTGAAGCGACAGAGAGAGTACAGGATTGCAGGAGAATCAGAAAACCTCTGCACCTGCGCAAAGTGCGTGTTTGCTGTATGCAAAGTGTGTGTGCATGCACAAAGTGCGCCCACCAAGCCACACCCACCGAACCGGTGGTAAAAAATTTAGAAATGCACCACTGATTACTTCATACCATACTATTTAGGAAATAGGCAACAACAACAAATATTTCTTGGCCAATTAGAAAAGCTAAACTGGGTCACACTCTGTTAACGCTTGGATAAGGGACCGTAAGAAAATCTCAGAGATATTGATATATGTCTGTAAAATTTAAAAATAAGAAAAAAAGAAACATCATTCTATACCGTTGTCAAGAAAACTTCATGGATCTGTGCATAGAGTCACCAGAAGTCATGCTTGATTTACAGGAAGCTTTCTCTTTTTTTCATATACTACTTTACACATAATCAATCTGCCCTTTTCTACGTTAATTTTAAATTGCAGGCTATCCTATGAAAGTCATTCTCGGTAGTAAAATAAATGAATCTGGGGATTATACTTGTCTGGGCCTTTTTTCCTTCATCCTCTGGAAGTATGTGATAGTTGGAAGACATAGTGTCATCTTCTGCACAAACGTGTTAAACACCAGTTAAATGAGAAATCAGTGAGTTTTTCTGTTAATCGATAAAGGCTAAGTTCTTTATTATTTCAGGTGGAAAGGTTTTTTTTTTACAAGAGCTTTCTCTATTTGTTTTGGGTTCATTGAAAAAAGGACTTGATCTAGTCCAAGCTTTTCTGTCTTTCCCTTTCAAAATCATTTCTTTATTACCATATTTTGTTAAAAACATATTACTAAAACATTAATAGCAATGATTAAGTTACTAAATTAAAACATATGAATGTAGGTAATAAATAGGAATGGAGGCACTGATGTTTTACATATATTAGCCTCAGCACAAGTGTCGCCTGTGATCCCTTATACATTAATACAGTATATATTTCTATCACTTGCTTTAAAAAGGATTACTTTTGCCCTTCCTTTATCCTTCCTCATTATCCACTTGCAAAGGAAGCCATAAATAGTGTTTTCTTTCCTTATTCCTCTATGAAAAATAGGGCCTATTTTTGAGACGACATGTATAATGTTGCAGTTTTATTTATTTTTTCTTCAGTCATAAGAAATTTATATGCTTTTCATCAAGCAAGTCTGTTTAGCAGAAGTTAACATTTTGTAGAACCAAAAAAACACCACTTTGAAATACCACTTACAAAGCTCCTTGTAACTTGAAATGTTGCTTCTTTTAAGTCTGCAAAATAGGCTGAGAAATGCAAAGGATCAATTAGACACACAGCTATATGAAGCCACTATCCATTTCACACTTACAAGGAAATAAGCTAATTGAACTCAGTGTGGTTTATTTCTCAGTAAACAGGACTGCTGGCAAAAATCATCCAATGAGCTCTCAACTGTTATTTCTGACCAACTTTATTTAGTCATTTGCATGAAACCCATAGAAGTGAAGAGAGAACATAAATTTAGCAAAAGAACTGAAGCTCATTAAAAAATCTGCATGGATTTTTTCTAATTCTTCCCACTATCATGGAAGAAAGGTGACAAACATTCAGATGAATGTGAATAGAAGCAGGAAATCATAATCCTTGTTCACATCAAGTGGACACTCAGAATTTTGCAACTATCACATGGATCTCCTGGCAAATCTGTCTTTATATTTTGCTCTTTGTAGCAGGTTTTTTAAATTTCCATAAGGGGATTGGCAGTTAATTTATTCTAAATGCTACTATCACACAAGATGCAGTTCAATAGTGAGAAACATACCATCCTGCACTTAGGCAGGAAAAACCAAATTCACGCGTATAGAGTAGATGGCACCTAGTTCAACAATAGTAACCATGAGAGGGTTACTACTAGTAGTAATAGTAGATCCAGGAGCCCTAGTGAACCACCACTTAAGTGTGAGCCAGTAATGTGCTGCAGCTGTCAAAAAAAGCAATGCAGTCCTAGGCTCCATCAATAGAGGAGTAGTATCTAGGTGAGAAATGATAGTACAGCTTAAGAACCACGATGGCACAGTGATTAGAATGCAGTACTGCAGGCTACTTCTAGTGGCTGCTGGCTGCCTGCAATTTGGCAGTTCGAAACTCACCAGACTCAAGGTTGACTCAGCCTTCTGCCCTTCTGAGGTCAGTAAAATGAGGACCAATATTGTTGGGGGCAAGAGGCTGACTCTGTAAACTGCTTAGAGAGGGTTGTGAAGCACTGTGAAGCAGTATATAAGTCTAAATGTTATTGCTATTGTTTTATTGCACTAGTGAGCCCACACATGAAATATTATGTTCTGTTCTAATCGCCACAATATCCCCCAAAAAGATGCTGGAACCCTAGAAAGTGTGCAGAAAAGAGAAATAAATCTTTATTACTCTTTTCTGCATACTTTCTAGGGTTCCAGATAAAGAGTCTGGAGACTAATCTGTAGTGATTAAGGGAACTAGGTCTTCCTGGGCAAGCAGATTGAACAATTAGCGGTGGTATGATAGCTGTTTTCTGGTACTTGAGGAACTGTCACAGGGAGGAAGGGGTCGAATTATTCTCCAAAGCACCTGAGGGCAGGCAAGAGGCAACTTGGACCTAAGGAGAACTTTCCTGACAGTGAGCACAATTAATCAATGGAAGAGCTTAACTTCTGTAATTGTGTGTGCTCTATCATTGGAGAAAAGATTGGACATTCATTTGTCATGAATGGTATAGGATCTCCTGCTTGTGGAGGGGTTGGACTAGAAAACCTTCAAGGTTTCTTCCAGCCCTAGTAGTAAACACTACTGAACTCAGTAGGATTTACTTTTGAGCAATCAAAGAAAGATCGATGAAACATCTCTTTTCCACTATACAAACAGGATTCCAAATGACCTTTCACCAGAAAATAAAATGATTGTTACAGCAGCAAAAGAAGACTTTTAACTTGATCCTCGGAATAGCAAAAATAAGCTCATGAGAAAGAAATCTGTTCTACATTTATATGGCAGTAAGAGGAAAATCAATCTATTCATTTAAAAAACCAATTTTTCCCTGGTTTGTGCACATGTGCTTTGAAAATAATATGGAAATAGAAAAAAAAAACACCTGGGCTAACACATAAACATGGAAGAGTTTAATTCTGTCTCATAAAACAGCTTCTATTGGGATTAGAAACATTGTTTTTAAGTACCCATTTTGGTACACTATTAAGTGTGAAATTGTTGGGGAGAATGTCTATGATAAAATGGTTTTGTCTAGAGTAGCCGTGGGCAAACTACGGCCCAGGGGGCGGATCCGGCCTGTTCGGCTGTTCTATCCAGCCCGCGGAGCCAAAAGAGCAGAGGGTTCTCTTGCTCTCCCAGAAGGCTACGTGAAGTAATCTAACTTTGAATTTATGTTAGTTCACACAAACACTCCATCCATGCTTTTGTTCTGGCCCTCCGGTCCTGTTTAAGAACCCATTGTGGCCCTCGAGTCAAAAAGTTTGCCTACCCCTGGTCTAGAGTGATCTTCCCCCCCCCAACACTATACTGGTTTTTATAATTGATAAATCATTTAAACAGTGGCAAAAGGATACATCTAAGGTTGTATTGTAAGGGGGGAAAACAGGAGTTAAATATAAGATATTAAAAGATGCAAAGGAAAGAGAAGGTTTACCTGATATAAAATTATATTTTGCAGCTTGGTAATTAGTTTGGATAAAAGAGTGGATGTTGCTGAGAAATAGTTAAAAGACCTAATATTTGGGTGAGATGGATATTTGTGGTATAATAAAGTCAAGGTTAATGCATATTTTAAAAATCACTATGTTAGACATGCCATATTGAGAATATGCAACAAGTAAACATTTTAAATAAAATATTTGTGGTAAACATTTTAGAACAAAAAACAAAAAATAATAAAACAATGGTCCACATACTATGAAATACTAGAATTCTCTCAAGGAAAATTTATATACTAGTAATACTCTTGTGTTTGATTGCTTGTAATCTTGAGTTGGGTCAAATCAATATATCTCAAGTAGGCTAAACTTACAGATAAATTAATGTACAGAATGTGCCCAAAATTCAGGACCTATGCTCTTGTAGGATTTCAATTTGGCGAAGCTGTGGACACTTTAATGCCGCTACACCACGGGTGTCAAAATCAATCGTGTCATGTGATATATTATGATGAGCCTCAGTGGCACAGTGAGTGCAGTACTGCAGGCTACTTCTGCTGACAGCCAGCTGCCTATAAGTTGGCAGACCATATCTCACCAGGTTCAAGGTTGACTCAGCCTTCCACCCTTCCAAGGTGGGTAAAATGAGGACCCAGATTGTTGGTGCAATTGGCTGACCCTGTAAACCACTTAGAGAGGACTGTAAAGTGCTATGAAGCGGTATATAAGTCTAGGTGCTATTGGTATGATGTATGTTTTTTTGCCTTTGTGGAGCCGGAGTGGGTATGGCCTACACATGATGTATCCGGCCCACAGGCCGCCAGTTTGACAGGCCTGTACACTGTCACAGTCAATCACAGTCACAGGTTCATCACTTCCATCACTTCCAACAATGCCTGCCAACTCCCTACAAGGTAACTCAATGGGAAAGCCATGAGGAAGTTAGAAGGCGCTCTGGCTCCCATTGTTTTTGTTTTTTTGTGGGGGGTTGCCTATCCTTGGTCTTTCTGATGCTCTGTTTAGGTAAAGAAACTATGATCTCTGAATTAATGATCCAATGGGTCACAGCTTATCTAATACAAAGTAAAATGAAGAGAACACCTGTTGGCAGAAGGACATTGTTGGTCAATGTTTTTTCCTGTTTAGAGTTATCAAAAAGATTCAAAGTGGATAAAATAATTTTTGGTATTCAATATTCTGAATTGTAAAAGGAATTCCGTATAAACCTTGAACACAAGACTCAGATTTCTTGAAATCTGAAGCAGATTGAACAATGGGAAAATACATGGTTGAAAGGATTGCAAATTATAATTTTAAACATCATTTATAAAATGCCATATGACAAATTATCTAGAATGTATACAAATCTATGTTGGAAAAATGGACATGGTAAGTCATTTTATCATGCTTGGTGGCCATGCCAAAAAAACCCTAGATTTTGAGTTTACAGTGATTTTGCACTGATTTAAGGGATTTAAAAGATTAATATGCAACTGAAACCAAACTTTTCCTCTTGGGAATGATAATGAACAGCTGGAAAAAGTCATAACTCATTTTTTACATAACCACACTAAGTTTATTGTAGACACAATAATGGAAAGATTTGGCAATAGCTACAACAGAGGAATGTTGATAGAACTTGATTAATGGCCAAATTGACCTGTTTGATTAGAAAAAAACAATATATGCTTTTGTGACTGACAGGTAACCCACTATAGTTTTTTGCATAGAACAGAAAAAATTAACATATGGTGTATGGTTTTCAGTACATAGATCATAGAAACAGGCAAATCATGATGTAATTGTAGAGAAAGAAGTAAAATTACAATTGTTCTTATAACTGCTGTAAAGATTGGAAGTCATTTTTACATATTTTACACACACACACATACACACATATATATATATATTACACAAAGGGACACAGAATTTTAATATACTTTTAATATATTGTCTTTTCTTTTTCTTCTACTTTTTCTTTTTTTACTTTGAGTTTTGTTTTATTTCTTTTAAACAATGATATATGGCACCAAGATACATCTATAGTTCTTTCTGCTGCTGTCTTGTGGTTAATTAATGTATGTATATGTATATATATATATGTATATATATATATATATATATATA
Organism: Naja naja; assembly: GCA_009733165.1. NCBI lineage: Eukaryota > Metazoa > Chordata > Lepidosauria > Squamata > Elapidae > Naja > Naja naja. The sequence continues at coordinate 17,225,771 of CM019159.1, read as the reverse complement.
TATATATATATATATATATATTGTTTTCATAGATTTTCAGGTATGTAGGTCTTGGTGTATTCGGGTCTTATCCCATGCAAGATTGAGAGTATCTTGGGTTTGCTGGCACAAGCACAAAGCCAAAGACACCAGCCTGAAGATGGCGAATGGGATCTCGTCGAAATGTCACCAAGATACTCTCAATCTTACACGGGATAAGACCCGAATACACCAAGACAGACATACATACATACATATCATTTATCTGTATTTACTTCCTTTGTTCATGTTTATACTTGTTATCTTGTACATATTTGACAAATAAATAAATATATCCCATAACTCTTAGTTTCCCATCCAAGCTTAAATAAAGCTTAGTGTTTATTTTTTGTTTTTGTTTTATTCCAAGCAGCCAATGTTTCAGCTTGGTACTGCCATCTGCTATGAACTCTGAAGGCAAACAGTAGGGCTGTGCAAATATTCAAAGTAATATTTTGCTTTGATCAAAGTTCAACTGAAGCCTGATGTGAAGCTGTTTCACAAAGCAAGATGGCTACATGGTTTCTAAGATCAAAGCAAAAATATCTGCAGTGTTACACTTTGTTCTGACTCACAATACTTTTGACAAAGCCTACCAAGGCTGCATTGCATCTCCTACAGACTGCTCACCAATGAGTCTGGCAAGAGCTGTGGAGGACACAAAAACTTGCAAACTATGTCAGAAACCAATCTTCATTTTTTCCCCACATCCCTTTACCAAATCCAAAAGCAGTGTTAAGTAAGAGAGAGGAGAAAGCTTCAAGGTCTGACAGTGGTTTTCTGAAATAATCCCAATTGCTTCCTTACTCCACAAAAGGAATCAAGTCGAATCATGTTGAAACAATCTAGATTTCCTTACAGAGTCATCATAAATGAGTGGATTATATATTCATAAATTAATACATTATGTATACAATATGCTTCCTATTTTGAAGTACCTTAAGGAATCTGGAATACATTTATATATTTGTTAGTTGTCTATCCTCACTTTCCTTCAATTTCTCAAGGCCGTGTATACTTATAGAGCAGGGGTATCAAATTTGCATCGTCGTGATGGTGTCACATGACGCATCGGGACTTTCCCTATGCTAAACTGGGTGGGGGCAGGGCCAGCACATGATGCATCCAGCCTGTGGGCCACGAGTTTGACACCCCTGCTCTAGAGTATTCTCTCATTTATTTTGTTTCTCACAACCACTACTATGTAAGGTTAGTTGGGGATAAGAGGGAATGACTGGCCTCAAGTGATCTAGCTGATTTCTGTGGCCGAAGGTAGACTTGAAAGTTAGTTTTCCCAATGCTAGTCTAATATCATTGCCAACACCACATTTCATTTTTATTAAAAATAAATATCCAATGCAGTTTTCTACTTTAGAAAATAAAATTTTAAAAGGCAACAACCTGGGGCTAAGTTAACCAGCACATTAACACAATTTCCTCAGAAGGTTTGTACTCACTTAACCTTGCACTCAAGCAAAGAGTCAAGTCTTCAAGGTCTATTTAGAAAACAGAGAGTACAGGGCAATTCAAGCCTCTGAAAAATATTACTCTAGAAGGCAGGTACCATGACACAAGCAGCACCTTGCCAAGGTTACGGTAAGCAGTGCAATTGATATATATTGTGGTCCACCCATAATTGCTTACACTGAATTCTCAATTAAGTGCAGCTTCTAATGTAAAGCACTAGTCCATGAGCAAGGTGACTAAAGTATGAATGAAGATTCCTTGTCCAGGAAAGAGAAAAATTGGTGTATGAATCAGGGTAAAAGGTCATACAGGCCACAGTCATCATTTTCCCTTTGAAGTAGATTGAGAGTCAGGGGGGCTCCAAAATGATGGACTGCAACCCCATTCAGAAGGAAATGAGAAAAATCCATAGTGCAAATTCCAGGAATACACAGCCCCTCTCTCTTCTCTGGGATATGTTTGAATCTGTTCTTCATCATCCAGATTTCAACAGCCATTCAGTCACTGAAACAGGACCAAAAGGGCTGACACGTTTTTACACCTATTAAACCAAATAGTGAGAATAGAAAATTATTGCTTTGTTTCTGAATATGTCACACTGATTACACCCATAATGTAATAAGAAAGCAAGCTTCAACTATTCTATAACTATTCTGTTGTTGTGAAGATAAAATTCTTGAAAGCAAAAAAGTGTAAAAATAACTCTTTTGCAAGCATTTCCTTTTCACAAGGCCTAACTTACATATATGCAGGCATTTGAAAGAGATATTTCACAAGCAATTTTAGTCTTTCAAATCATAAAAGTCAAAACTACATTGCTAATCAATTTCTATGATAGCTTTCTGGAAAAATTAAATTATGAAATGACTACATACCGATAAATTACAGAATATTTGACATCTAAATTCGTTTATAAGGCAGGTATTATTTCATAAAATGAAAATGGGAACTAAAGAGAACAAATAAGAAGTTGAAGAAAGTATTTTCAAGTTCAAGTACTTATTTATTTTAAGATGAAAAGGGAGATAACAAAACATTTTTAAATGAAACCTATGCAGCTCATGTATGTAAAATAATCATTTCAATTAGAATAGCAAAAAGTCTAATCCATTCTTATGCTCTCAACTGCATTATCTATGAAATGCAAATGACAGTGAAAAGGCATCTTGACTTTAACCTGACATCTTAAGCTAAGTGTGTAAAGTAGCATAACTACAGGAATGTTTTACAAGGATTAATCCTTCCCATCAGTCTCTCACCTGAGCAAAGATAAGTATCTATCTGTTATGTGAAAGGAGTTTAACTAAAGTTCATGTGCTTTACTTATGCACACATTTGTTTAGAAGACAGATGTGAATGAACCTCTCATGGAACTTAAACGTTCCAAGAACACTTGTCAGTCAGTTTTAAGTGAGCTGAATTCTTGATATAGTTGGCAACAGAGACTCTTAGTGAGCATCTGTCAGCTATATTGCATATAAGGGTTTTAAAAATAAAATCAATTGCATTCTTCTCCAAAACCAGTCTGAGTACTATCTGCTTATTAAAATTTGAAATGCACTCAAGGTTGATTTTTTAAAAAGAGGACATCTGCAAGAAATAGATTTCCTTGCTTCTCAATTAATTGTTGTTTTAATAACGTAGGTATTTAACTCAGCTAATTTAGCAGTGATATTTTACAAAGTATCTTAATACAGTATATCCATAACTACTTCACTTACATTCTCAAATTATTTAGAGTTCACTTACAGTTCCTTAAATAAGGAAGTTAATTTAAAGTTAAGAATACAGAAACTGATCTTTGAGTCTGATTGACTTGTATAAGTTTAGGACTAAAATGATCTTTCGAGGTATAGGGGAAAAAACTTGTTACATCAGTCACTATAGGTGAAATGCTGGAATTGCAGGCTGGGGGGGGGGAAACCCAATAATTTCATTCCTAGAACCTCTTTTTATAGGATGGTTTTATGCTTGTAAGTACATAATATTCATACCTCTGTCACCCAATCATACATAGAATGGAAGAGATGTTGGAATAATTCTAGTTCATGCTCCATCCCAGAAATGATTGTCCAATCTCCAACAATGGAGCATCCACAACTCCAGGAGGCAAGCTATTCTGTTGGTTCATTGCTACCACTTTCAAGAATTTTTTCCTTGGTTCCAGATAGGATTTCTCTTTAAAAAGCTTCCACTTGTTCTTCTTATTAGGCCCTCTGATACTTTCGAGAATAAATCAACTCCCATCTCTGTGACTGCCCCTCAAGTACTCAAAGATAGCTGTCACATCATCTCTAATCCTTCTATTAGATAGACTAGATGCACCAAGTTGCCCTAACCATTCATCATATGATTTAGTCTTCAGAATCGTTATCATCTTGTCAACAATTATAACCATTATCAGAATCGTTATTATCTTGCTGGTTTTCTCTGAACTTTCTAGTCTCAGCATCTTTTTGTATCATGGTGACCAGAACCTGATGCAGTACTCCAAGTGTAACCTCACTATTAGTACAGCACAGAGCATAGTATCACTTCATGTGATCTTGATGTTCTCCCTCTGTTGATAGAGCCTAGGACTGAATTGGCTTTCTTAGCAGCTGCAGCATCCTCTGACTCACACTTAAGTGTAGTCTACTAGGACATGTAGATCCTCTCAGTTATTGACCCATCTACTATATAGTCTATTCCTATGCTTTTGCCTGTCTAAGTGTAGGACCTTACTTTTTTCACCAGTGAACTGCATCATGTTGGATAGGGCCTATTTCATTAATCCATCAAGATCCTTCTGCATCTTGAGTCTAATTTCCAAATTGTTAGTATTTCCCCTCAGCTTTGTGTTGTCTGCAGGTTGGATAAGCTCCCCTTCTATCACCTCATCTAGGTCATTTATGAAGTTATTGAAGAACACTGGGCCCAAGACAGAACCTTGAGGTACCATGTTGCATGCTTCTCTCCTTGTAGATGTAGTTCCATTGAAGGCTACAAGATTTACACGATTTAACATTGTTTAGTTAATAAAGTAGGCCATGATTTTCATAATGCTTACTACCAGGAAGCATCGTAAATTGCTATGAGTCACAACATTTGGCAGAATAAAAATCTGATAAACTGTAATGCTAATATTTCTGTGTCAATGCAAATATAAACTCCATTGAATTTAACAGGCTTATACCCTAAAATTTGGTTCTGGAATTGCAATCTTTAACACTTTTACTTATTACTTATTTATTAGATTTAATGGTGACTTATACTCCAAAACAAAAACCTGGTAAATCCATTGTATTTGAGGAAAAATCATGTTAGAATGCAAATCTTTTTAGAAATGCTAACCTCTGACCTAGAGGATTTTCTTTTATTAGCCCAATCCAAAAGCAAACAAGATTTTTTTTTTGCAATTCAATGACAAAGCAAACTAATAGCTGCATATATTCATAATACTTTTCCAGACACTACGTTTTTGTTTATATTTATGCTTGGATAGTAGATTACATATTGCCTTACAATCAACCATTTTGTTTTTTCAGTTTCCATTTTTTTGTTTGATACGTGGTTTTTTTTGTTTTGTTAAGATTATCATTTTCAAAATAATATTTTTAATTAAAATGTATTCTCTTTAAAAACACAAAAAAGAATAGAACATGTCAAAAATATGTATGCCTCATAATGCCATTCTTTTGTAATATCATAAACTGATCACTATATTTTTAATTATGTACAAGAAGTCATATTCAAAATAGATTGAAAGGGAAAAGTGTATCTGAAAAATAATATATACACAACAGCAACACGGTAATTGTGCAAAGGGACATACTGATATATAATGCAAATTTTATTAAAAGATAATGGTGGTAATTTTTCAGAAGAAAACATTTTTACTGTATATTGTATCCAGCTACATGCTATGTCAATAACGAAGAGTTAAGTCTAGCTTCTTCCTCATTATTTCCATTAGCAACATGAGAAATACATGAACTGTATTTCTTTTGCAAACTTCCTTCTGATATTGGTTGCATTTTGGATGTAAACATAATCCATAGATTTATCTAGTTGGAATTAACTGAAATGAATCATGGGAAGATATGTTTTCACTTCTTCTCCAATGGGGACACAAGGGGACACAAGGACACTAGAAACATTCTCTATTTTTACCTCAGCTGTACTTTAGCAATCTCTATATCATGACACAAACTATTCTGAAACAAGCCAGGTTTCTATCTAATACAACGAAATTTGTCTGATTCAAATAAACTATAAACAAAAGTATCTGCACTTTGTGGGATCTGCATGAAATGGCATGTTGTAGATCAAAGAAAACAGAAATGAAAGCTTCTGAACTCTTTATTATAACCGTGGCTTGGAATTTAACTAGGCTCATTCTTATTCCAAGTTCCATCCAAAACTCAGTTCATCCAAAACTCCAATGGTAGCCATTATTTCAGCACCAATGTTATAGTCCTGGAGTAACAATTACATTAAACCTGTCTTTTAAAAAAGGATGCTTGGGAGCTGTTTCAACGTTTTCAAAATCAAAACATAAAGTTGTGTGCAAAGCATACATCCTTTTCATCCTTATTTATTTAAATATTTAAAATATGTATATATCTACATAACTGCAATTCCGGATGGCATCTGTCAAGTAAAATCTGGAAAACAATAATAAATAAAGTAAAAAAAAACCTGAAGGAATTTTTTTCCTTCACCATATCACCATATAATACAACATTCTGCTAAGGTTAAACTCACAAACACTCTACCTCCCAGAAAACAGGCTCATCTACTGTCCTGTCCTAACACTAGGGGAAAAGCCCCATTTTAGAAAGCTTTCTGGAAAATTAGAAAGGGTCATTTGGGGGGAGGAATGTAAGACTGTTCTAAAGAGCAGGGGCTTACATAGTCTGAGATTGATGACAGGTTTAAAATTTGTACTACAACATTCTCTTACATACTGTATTTAAGCTACTATTTTAATGTGACTCTTAATGCAAAACCATGCAAAATAATTTCTGTAACACAAAATGCGAACCCTATAAATTCTAATGGAGAATTGTCTTCAACATTTGCCCACCTTCCTTAGTGGGTAAATAATGAATATCTACAGGCTGTTTTAATTTTTATAAAAAAATTTATGTGTACTAAAGCCAATATTTAGAATTCTGAAAATTACCTGTTCTACAACGAAGTTGTAAGAATAGGTTAAAGTTTTTACTAATTGGGTAAAGAGTTTCTTTTTAAATTGTTCTGATGGATATAAGTATCTTATCCAACAACTGTGTTGTGAATAAAGTGTCAATGTGTTATATAATTACACATAACATGTATTCCTAAAATATCACTTTAATTATTCTTTCAGAACATTAGTCTTTTAATGTAGGAGCATTAGTGTCATCAAGAAAATATTATTTAGGTAAGTATCAGGAATCTAATATAAGATGTAAAATTATTTGTACCATTCTTTGATTTGTTTGCAAACAAATTTAATTTAATTCACTGCACAATTAACACCTCTCCTTTAGTTTCAAAGTCCCACATTAACCACTTGCTCCTACAATTTGGAAACCATAAATTCTTCCATTCTGTTCTGGTAACTATATAGTATATATTTATTATTATCTGTTTTCTATACAGGATGGTAAACACAATTAAAATGCTAATTAAAACACACATCCAGATAAATATTAAGAGACTAAAGTAGCAAATGGCAGAATAAAAATATAAAATTTAAAACAAGATGTGATTGTACAATGATCTAAACTGACATGGCTACTTTCAGATTTCCAAACTCAAAACAAAACATCCCATATCCTCCAAATTCGGGACAAGACATGCTATTCATCATGTTCTGAAGTTTTCTGTCCCACAATTGGCCTTTCTCCTCTCCAAGTGATAGATGTTGTGAGGAACTAGCTTCTAATGCAGGGGTGGGCAGGTATGGCCCCTTTGCGACCTGGGGACTTCAACTCCCAGAATTCCTGAGCCAGCATGGCCCCTTTACAGCACGACTTAGGAATTCTGGGAGTTGAAGACCCCAGGTCGCAAAGGGGCCAGAGTTGCCCACCCCTGTTTAATGGAAACTCAGGTCCCATTCTTGCAGAACTGCCTGGAACAGGTTGAAAAGAAACACAAATATGTAATAGTAGCTACCTTTTACTATCTCCTTGGAGAAACTAAGCAAAGAGGAACCTGGAAGACTAGGGTAAAATAGTTACAGATGAACACCAATTGATTCAATTGTATCAAGCATATTCATAACATTTTTCAATAATTCCAAAACACAGCTCTTTCATGGAAAGAGATGCAAATTAATTTCTGTTCATCCTATAAAGATTGTCACCCTGTTGTTGTTTTTTACAATGATACACTCCAGTAGGTAATTTAGTCTTTGTGGATTGTAACATAATCTTTCTTGTTTTCTGTATTTTGTGTTCATGCATGCTGCCAAATGCAAAACTGTGCTTTGGCAATTTGTTGAGAGCTGTATTTTTTGCAGGCAAGTTGACAACAGTGTAATGAACATATGCACCAAGTCAATCCTCAAATCAATAGCTAAAAAAGTATATTATTCCTATTAAATCATTTGTGAACTGTTTGCAAAATTTAATCCATTGCTGGCATCAGTTTTATGCCTGTTTGTGCTTCTATATAAAAGCATTCCTATTTTTGCTTTCAATGTATGTTATGGATTTTTTTTAAAGCGATTATTTTTAAAAATAATTCTCTTGGCTGATTTCATATAAATTGATCAGTAAACAAAACTCTAAAAGGGATACCGCCTAATTAACATATATAATGCTAGGATGAGAACTGAAACAAGGAAGGAAAAGCCTTGTTCTGTGATCCTATTGGTCTCTATGGCAAAACACTCCAAATATTTCAAGTTTTGCACCACTGACAAATGGAACATCCAAAATATTTCAAAGTCTATATTTTAAACATTAAAAGTATGAGAATAAACTTTCAGGATGGAATTCAGAAAAGAAGTATGTTGCTGCTCCCCCTTTTAACATATACCTTTAAGGTTGCTTTATGATATAAAGATAACTAGTATAGATACAAATCAAAGTGACCTTCCAAACTACAGTCACAAACATTCCTTTTTCCAAGACTCAGTCAATGTATTTCAAGTAGTAACAAATGTTACAAGAAACCCTCTTTTCTATAAAATCAATGAAATGAATGCCTAGAAAAACAGAATAGAATGAACTGATAGAAAAATAGAATAGCATTCAGTCTATTAATGACTGTTACTAACATGGCTTTTGACTCAACAATTTCTGAAAGATGCTCCAGTACAAAACTTAGTGAAGTAGATTAGCTTTATGTTTTACAGCAGCCATACCAGGTAATTCTAGAGGCTTGACAGATTATAAATAATTTATTAGAATAAAATTCCAAGGCAGTATTTTGTTGTTTTATAACTTATATGGATTCAGCTTATAGCATATCACCACAGTTATTCCTTTCTTATTTTGATCACCACTTTAAAAGAAGAACCTTGGAATCTTTTTCCTCCCAACAGCTGCCCCATAAAGCTTTATCGCTATAGCAACTAACTTAATTGGTTTCCTACAGGTATCTCCTTCAACCATCCATTGGGTGGAGCTACTATCCCTAAGTATAAACCAAAGAGTTAAGGAAAGAAAATAATCCTTTCCTCATCTTTCATGTTACAAGAAACAAAGAAAATAAACAATGTATTTTCTAATAATTAAAAGGCAAAAACATCCTATATAAGAGCCTTTTTTGTATGCTAAAACATTTCCCTCTATAAGAATATATATTTAATGAGGAAAGAAGAGAAAGGAAGAGAAACATTTTTTAAGTTATGTTGAAATTTACTTTAAACTTTAAAATAGTCACTGATATTCAATTATATTTTAAACCTGACTGTGCTGTCATTTTAGCTGAGTGTTTGGAATACAGCTGTCATATCTGTAACAGATAAGTGCATTTTTTTAAAATGAACACGGGTATGTAAGTATAGGCATGGAAGTGTTCATTATCTTTCCATTCCATTTCAATTATAAAAAAACACTGTGATATATTGATGTGATGTTAACTAATGATTGATCTTAATTTTGTAATAAAACATGTTTAAAGTATCCTGTTAAAGATAATAAGATTCTATAGAAACTATATTAACATATATTTTGTCCATATTTCATTCCTAGTATTCTTCTGAATTTAAAAGTCATTTACTACAAAGGTTTTAAGCAGTGTGGCAGTCAGATTACATGTGAATTGTATCATCATATTCAAAGTTGCACATTCAGTAATTAAGATGGTGAAATAATGGAAGTAGTGAAGTGTCTTGACACTGCATATTTTAGGCTAGGAAATGCTCTGCTCAGAGCTGTGCAGAATATATATTCATCATGCTTAGCAAAGATTAACCTGGGATCTGCAAAAAAAAAGAATTTAGTTATAATTTAAAAACTCATTATTTAGAAACTATGAGATTGCATTTCAGGCTAATAGAGAAATAGGAAGTGGACAAAAATCTATGAAAATGAGAATTATAATACTGAAGGTTTTGAAAAACAATTACAGCGCTGTCCTTCCGAAATACAATTGTTAAAAAGTATCAATGTCCTAATATATTTTAAAGCTATTGAAAAGTATTTGTCAATTGGCAACATCTTATCATTACATTACACATATAGTGCACTCACATGCAAGGTTTATAGACAATGCAATTTAACACAGTATTTTAACATATATTTTATTAAATACAAGACCTTGAGGACTAAAATGTTATCCTACCCGTAGTAGTGCCTGTGATCTTCCATGCAGAATTTGATAATTATAAGATTTTATATTATAGAAATATATGTTAAACTTTAAAAGTACAATGAAACACAAAATCAGTATTAAGAATCCTGTCCTTACCTTAAAGAGAAAATTCCACTGATGTAGCAATGCTCAGAAAGTTTCATAATAATCACAAATAGAGAATGCTTAATAAACTGCCATTAGTTTTAAAGAGGTTTAGAATTCACTAACCATCCCACTTCAGTTATGGTAAAGAAACTGCATTTCAAATCTATTTTCTTCAATAAAAGTCAACATGAGATCCTTTTCTCCCATTGACAAATGTATATTACAGCTGTCAATAATAAATCCTGTCAAATTCATGCTTGCTAAGAAGTATATTTCATTCTGTTAAATCACATTTGGATTATACTTTACAAAAACATGATTTCCATACTCTGATAATAGCCAAAAAGCTTCTAAACAAAATGTATTTATAATAAATAAATAAATACTTTTACAGTCTTTTAAACTCCATCCTCTGGTACTTAATACTTCTGACTCTACCCCAGAAATAACTGGTTATAAGCTATAATAAAACAGATATTTAATTTAACTAAGGATGCTTTGTGGATACATTTGCAATACAATCAAGTTCTATCACTAAGGAATAGCATCGTAAGCATGTTTTTCAAGAATCCTAAATGTATGAGAACGGGAGACTTGGACATGGAGAGAAATAAAGACAGAAATACACACCAGTTATAGAAAATGTAAGTAATAATAAATATAGAACGTCTGGATTGCACTTGGTGTTGGCATATTTTGTTAGGTTTTCAACAGCGGCAGGAAATATTTGGGAAATATTTCCAAAACATTTGGAAGCAAGCATTGTTTTTAACCAAGTTTAATACAAAACGTTGCTTTTAACCTAGCTTTATATGCACACGTAGTGGCTCTTTGGAAACAGCCTGGCCTATAAAATTAATGTGGTCCATTAAGTCAAGAAAGAAAGCCAAAGACAAAGAAATACAAAGATCTGTCTGATCTGCTGGATCTATACTTACTGCAGTAGGCAATTAAAAGGCCAACCAAGATCATAATTGCCCAGAAAGTTGAGGATGCACTCGGCAGGACGTTGGCATCTTTCCTACTGCTTCGCTTAAGAGATGGAGCCATTGAAGCCATAAGTCCCCCAAAGCCACAAAAAGAGAGGGAGGGGGAGTCAGGTAAGTTTCACAAGCCAGGTCTCCCTCGCCCTTCGACACACCTAATCCCAAACAGAAACATCTTAGAGAAGGACCACAGGATTTTGCTGTCAGCAATCATCCTGGGCTGTCCAGAGGGGTCTCTTCAGCCCTGCCAAGCCTGGAGACATTTTGTTTCAGCGGGCGACGACGTCTAGAGCCCGGTTTCTCCCTCCCCTTCGAGGATGGAGATTCATCGGCAACGACCTCGAACTTTCCCTTCTAAGAGCGGCGGGAAGGAGGCAGGCAGGCAGGCAAGGCTGCCTGCCACAAGCCCTTCAAGCAGCCCGTCGGTTGCCAAGGGGTGTTTGGTTCTCCGCTCGTCGGGGAAGGATCCCAGACGGGGCGCGGCAGCAGGAGCGAGGCGAACGGCGTCTGGTGCCTGGTGGCGAACCCACCCGCACGTCCCGAGCGAGGGGGGCGCCGCGCGTGCGCATCCACGCGCGCCCCAGCAAGCAGGCGAGCCGCCCGGCCGCAGGGAGACAAGGTCGCTAGCGGAAGGTGCAGAAGGCTGGCCTCGAGGGGGGACTCCAGGCGGGCACGGCAGGCAGGGGCATGCCTCTGAGGGCGCGAGGGGAAGGTGAGGAAGGGCCGGAGCCGCGGCGACCAGCTGCCGAGGGTCTCCGGAAAGGTTGACCCGCTCGACTGCCTTTCTTCCCCACGGACGGCAAACTTCCCGCGCCGCTCCCCTCAGCACTTGTGGCTTCGTCCGGAGGGAGCCTTGCCGGCGCGGCAGAGGGAGCCCCCTTTTGAGGGCAAGGGTTAGCCAAGCCCGCCCACTGGTGCCGCCTCGCTCTCCGCAGCCTCCGACGATGCCTTGGTTTCCCCTCGGGGCGAACAGAGCAGCGTCACCCAGCTTGGCCACCTTAGCCGGACGGGCTGGCTGGCCGCCGCTGCTGCCGCCGCCAGTCCTCTGCCTCGGGCTCGTAGCGTTCCGCAGCCGACAACCCCGCGCCTTCCCCGTCCGCAGAGCGGCGGCTCCTTTTTTTGCTTTCTGGCCGGCAGTCCCGTCGGCGCGGAGCGCACTCAGTTCCCACCCCTTTGCCGAGGGTGCGTTGGGGGGGCTCCGGCCGACGCGCGCCCCCCACTCCACCCTTAACGCCGCCCCCGGCCCGCCTCGCGCGCGCTCCTCACCGAGGCTGGCGCGCGGAGGCCAGGCGGGCGGCCGCGCGTGCTCTCCACAGCCCGCGAGCGGCTTCGGAGCTTGGCACGCGGCTGTTGCCCGACTCTTCGTGTCGCCCCTCCCTCCTCTGCTGCTGTCTTTAGTGGCGGGAGTGGGGGTGGAATGACCAGTCCGCCACCACCCCCCCAAATCCGGCAAAAGTGAAGAGAAAGAGCCGTTCCTCAGAGAAGACCCTGCTACCCCAGCCCCCCTCCCTCGAAGGCAATACTCCAGTGTGACATAAATTCAACGGTGGTCAATGAAAAAAAAAAGACATTACCGAGAAGAGCCGCCACTTTCCCCCCACGTATGAAGAGCGAGCGCCCTGCTTTTAAATAGCTTATTCGCCGCTTTGCTTTTGCGGGAGAAATCGCTCCCCGCAATAGTCGCCATCCTGAAGGGGCGGCTTACGAGTCAGAGTTGCGTTGCTAAAAAAACTCTCTTCCCTTCTCCTACCTTGGACTTTTAAGAATCTTTTCCCGCCCATTTGCAGTGAAGGAACATTGCGGCCGTCGTATCTCCACCCCTGAGCAAAGCCGCTTCCAGGCTGCGGGGCTAGGGGGCAGCAGATTGGAGGCACCCGCCGTTACTTGTGCATTTCCTGGGCATCGTAGCGAGGACTGTCCCAGGATCATTCACTTACATCTGTCCTCCATGGTTCAGAGAGGAGATTTGATCGTAGTTAAGAATTGCTATTTTACCTCATCATTTGCCACCTATCCAGTAGCGGATTAAGACTCAAGAGTGTCCTAAGCACTGACAAATCTTGGTGCTCCTCCTCCTTTGTACATACTGTACAAACAAAGCCAAATTTAGGCTACATAAAAGTTTTTGTGGTGCCCACTTTGGACCTGGTGCCATAAGCACGTGCTTAGTCTGCTTAATGGTTAATACACCACTGCACCTATCTTCCCACTGGGCTGGCAGTGGGGAACTGACCAGCCACCCCAGATCTTCCTGCTTCAATCCTTCCCATCCAACAAAATATTTGAGTAAGAAAGACTTCTGATTTTTTTTTACCTCTGCACCCCAGAGGGCTCCATTCAGCCCATTTCCAAACGAACTCAACCAAATTGAGTATGTTCAACACTTGCTGGTTCTTCATCGAGAAGAACCAGCAAGTGTTGCAGTCATCAGCAAACTTCAATTACTCAGTCTTTGCTACTGAGAGAAAGAAGGAGCAGTCATTGCTTCCTTTGCTTGGATGCTTTGAGGTGGAGAAGTTTACTGCACTGTATTGACTTCTCCGTTACTCCAAATCCCATAAGCAGTTAAACGAGTAATACCATATCTCACCTTCCACAATTAATTCAATTTACTGCAGGAGGTTTATGAGAGTAGAAGTAACTACTCATAATTTCTTGGCAGCACCATTTATTCAGTCTTCTCTGTTATGGTGTCTGTAAGAATTAAAGATATTGAGGGACTGCCACAGAGAGGAGTGGTGGGGTGGTGTCAACCTATTTTCCAAAGCACCCGAAGGCCAGGCGAGGAATAATGGATGGAAACTAATCAAGGAATGATTCAACCTAGAAATAAAGATAAGTTTTCTGACAGAACAGCTTGCCTTCAGAAGTTTTGGGAGCTTCATCACTGGAAGCTTTCAAGAAGAGCCTGCACTGTCAGAAATGGTGTAGTGTCTCCTGCTTGGGCGGAGGATTGGACTAGATGAACTACAAGGTCCCTTCCAACTCTGTTATTCTGTTATATTAAGCAATGTAGTATTTTGTTTGTAGCTTGCATTCCCATATACACAATTTAAGGAGCAGTTAAGGTGTTACCTAAAAATAAAAGATTGTCAACACAAATCATTGTTAGAGAACAGCTAAGATTAAGAATACAATTCTTTGCAAATTTGCTGGGTTCAAGTCCATCTCAATGACCTTAGTCAAGCTGACTTCTAACACTAGCTGACTTCTAACACCCATGCATAGGGCTGCGCTCTGCATCATGTGTAGAGGAAATATTAATTCCTGTTGGGTATTAAGGGTTCATATCCCGTACTTCAGTCATAGTCCATTATGTTCAGTGATAGGCAGATCATGACCTTAATGTGCCTGCCTTTTATTAAGGACATTAGCTGTTCCACATCTTCTAACTCTGAAAAGTTGCTCTATGTCTGCAGTATTGATTTAATAAGATTACTTCTAGCCATGGTCTAATAAATGTGCAAAAGGGCAATGGATTTTGTTCCAAGTTTGACTTTCCATTCTTGTTGATAAACAATTTTTTATATATATTTTATAGGTCAGATGAAATAATCTAACAGAGAAGGGAGAAGGAGCAACAATTTCATGTTCTGTTACTTGGAAAAGAAAATATTAACATAATATCATGGCAGTTCTAATCCAGTCAAATTCATCTCTAAACCTATATTCTTAAAAAATAAGTTCTACAAAGTTCATAAATCTTATTTTAACTCAAATATGTACCCTGGTGCTAGGGTTATTTTGGCCATTTAAAATTCTCCCTCTTTTATTCCTATGGTTTGGTGCTACACTCATTAGAATGAATATTTTGTATGTAGTATTATGCGGAGTATTTGAAGTTGAAAAGGCTTATTTAGGCATAAAAACCCGTCAATTATATCAGCAGTATATTACTATTGTTGCAATCATTCTAGACATATTCTGAATTGTCTTTTTACTGTGGCCACACTCCATAAATGAATATTAGTTTTACATTTTTCATCAATTAAAATAGATATGCAAATTATGGTCTATAATTCAAGATTTGGACAATAAAGCAGTTGAATTGCTTGTGTATTTGTTTTCACTAATATCCACAGAAGTAACCTCCATGAACTTTGACTAATTAGAAACTTGGCATAATCAATGTTTGCTTATTATATTTTAACAGTTTAAAAAGACTTCCTTTCACAAAAGACACAGAAAGAACATGCCAAACCAAGTAGGTTTAAAATAATTACAAAATGTAATTCCACTGAGCTAAAATGAAACAAAATTCAGCAACATTGGTAAAGAAAACAATGTATAGAAAAAATAATAATTGCAGAAAACTACAAAGCTCGGTATACTCAAAAGTATTCAAGCACGTACAATTAATGTTAAGCTTAGTTCAATTCTGTGTCAGTGGTTAGATACGAGAATTGACTTTTAACCTTATTGGTCATGATTTAATCCTATATAGTACAAGAAATAGGAAGCATCTGAAAAAAATCAGCTTAATTCATTTTTACTGGAGCAAATCATGATCTCTTTATGGTTCATGATAATAAACATCAGGTTATTCTAAGTAGTTTATCCTTTTGCCAAGGTTGAAAATTAAATGGCTGCCTTATAGAAGGAAAAATGAGGATGTTTGTATGGAACATTGTTGGCACCAAAATCATAGGGATTTGACACTGGGTGCCGGATATTCTACCCAGTATAGTGCATCTAGTAAATATTTGTCTATGCTTTGTTTTAAGCTTACCATAAAAAGCAGATTAGTTCTGGGTTTGAGAAAATGAAGACTGTCCTCATAGACAAAAAATAAAAAATATTTTATTAAAAAATAAAACCAGAGGAATGAAAGCTGGCAGGAAAATTGTACTCAGGAAATTTGGATTTTCTATATTTTACCCAGCCAGAGAAAATTGTTGAAATAGATATCCATTAATACAATTGTAGGTGTTAAGATGGGTTACTGAATATTAAGCCAATTCCCAGCCAATTTGTGCAGGTTTTTGGAACAGTCTATGTTGGATACTGTCTGATAGATATTTGATTAATGGATTGAAGTAATCTTCATCTTAAGGAAATCTGTCCAACAAGTATGGGGAGAAATCGCATTTTAAAATAATAATTGTGTAAATGCGCTGTCCGAGCCAGATATTTGTAAAGCTCTTCACAGAAATGAAACTACAGTGCAGTGCAGTGCAGTGTGTGTGTGTGTATGTGTGTGTATGTATGTATGCATGCATGTATGCACGCATGCATGCAGATACCATGGATACATAATTAAAGCCTTTACTCATAATGTATCTAACTTTTCCCATACATGCAAAATTGCTCTCAAATTTCACAATGCAGAAAAATGTGAAAAGCAGCTATCTTGCCTCCCATAACTGTGATCTATCCTGTGTCTAGTAGTGAAGCAAATAACACTACTAATATTGTTGCATGTCCTATAACTAAATTAAGGCAGTGAAGAAACACTTTGGTTAAGTTTTGATTGGGTTTTTTAAATCAGATAAACCATAGAGAAATTCTACTTAAGAAAGCATTTAATAAATTAGGTCAGTCCCACACAACTACTTTGCCATTTTCCCTAACATCCATCATATAAATATTTGTTAATTTAAAAAAAATTAGGGAGGCATGTGTAATTATTAACATAGGCCCTTTATTTACCTGCTGCTTACCCAACAACCCTGACTGTTTTAGGTGATTTGTAAAGATTATGTGAGGTTTCATAATCTTAGATAACTTATTTCAATATTACTCATTCAGTCAGTATATTGTTGTGACTGCCCTATTAACATTACATAGAATTAAAGGAGAAAAGGAAAAAGAGAGAACAGAAAACAACAACAACAAAGGTGTCCTGGGCATCTAACTTAATACAGCTAATATTGAAATTAGGAGTATAATGTTCCTTTCTAAGTTTAAAAGAAAGCATGACAAAGGTAGCAATCTGGCTACTAACAGCTGGAATTGCGTCTGCAAAATGGTAATACAATTTTTTTTGGTATTCAGCCCTTTAAGTCTGTTTATGATCAGTATCCCTAATTTCATAATAGATAGGAGAGTGGCTGATGTAATGGATGATGTCATCCATTTAACCAACACTGCAAAGCCAGAGCTGCTGTTTCACTGATGCACTGGATATTTATAAAATTTCCCTTCAAGATGTACAGTGAGCAGGGCCTGTAAAAGCTTCCTCAATGAAATGTTGGCGAAGTTGACACGAGGCTTCTATATTTCTTGTAATGGAAGTACCAATATGAAAACTCTGAAGATTGTGTCACAAGAGCTCTCTAGAGTTGTCTTGTTCAAAAATTATACCTTTGATCTTTTTTTTTTATTCCTGAAAGGAGTAAGTTCACTACCCTAAGATCTAAAGAGGACATGGAGTTTAATTACAGAGTAGGAGACTAGTTTGGTCTATTGATTTTCACCGACAAAAAACTTCCACTTCGTTCGAGTGCAAAGACTGATTTCATTTAATTAATGTCCTTTTTTGAGGCTTAATAGGGACTTATATATATCTTACATATGAGTTACTAATTCTGAGGATAATGGAAATGATGGTCAGATAGGCAGTTTAAAATAGTTCGGGAAATCAAAGGTCTTGAGTGATGAAAACTCATTTTTTGTGACTACAGTTCCATAACAAGAGGGCAGGCTTCAAAAATTTCAGCAACCGGTTCTCTGCCCAGTTGATTGATGGGTGTGGCCTAGTTTGCCTCCTGCACCATGGTGGAAGAGGGGCATTTTTGCCCTCCCTGGGCTCCGGAGGCTTTCCTCGAGGCTCTGGCAGGGCAAAAACGGCCTCCTCAGGTCTCTGGAGGCCCTCCAGAGGCTGGAAATGGGCCCATTTCTGGCCTTTCAGAGCCTCTGGGGGATCCATTTTTTCCCCACCCTGAGCCTCTGCGCAGGCCCTACACTTACCTTGCATCCAAAATGGGCCATGTGGAGACTGTGGGGAGGGGTGGGCGGGGCCAGCCAGGGCTGGGATTTGGTGGTTCTCCGAACCGGCCATAAGATTAACTACAGGTTCACCCGGGTTCATAGTAGCCCACCCTGCATAACAACAGTGAAGGCATTGTAGTAATTTCAGTGCTGTCATACAAATCTTTATTGTGTTGAAATCCTACCTAAATTTGTAATTATTTCTATAAAACATAATTCATCTGAATAGCTTTATATGACTCTGCCAAATCATGAGAAGGGTTGGTTTGATAAGAATATGGAATATAACCATATATGGAATTTAAAAAATCCTTCATAATATTCACTAATTCTTCCCCCCCTCCTTTCTAACCTAGTTATTTCCTTCCAATGTCTATATTTTAATCAGCACTTGAACATTTTTCTAAGCAACTGCTGAAATGCTATTTTTAATGCTTTCTTGTGCTCCTTATTTGTCAAGCACTTACTTTCCAATCCTTTTCTTTCTCTGCTTTTAGGTTAAAATTATTAAAAACATCGTGCATGTCTATGTACTGGTAATTGTTTGAGTTTATTTAGGCAGGCCTCTAGAATTTTAATTGGTCTGATACAATATGTTTTACTGATGTGGTTTTAATGATATTTCATTATATGTTTAGTTGTGTTCTTAATTCACTGTTATGGCTTTCAATTTCATTATTAGTCACACGGAGCTCAGCTGTACTTCGCTTAACTTGCAATCAACTTGCAGGAAAAAAGCACATAGCCATGTTTGTGTGTGTAATCAGGCACAGAAGCAAAGGAAAAGTGTGTGTAGTCAGGCCCAGAAGCAAATGAAAATGTACATGCTTTGGATAAGTTAGATTTACTCAGGTAGCTGGGTTTATTGTAGACTGACAGGCAAAAATGCTAACAAATACAACCCCTGCTCTCTTCCTGAAATACAGTTCTTAATGAAACCTACACAATTTTGTTATTCAATTTTTTTCACAACTTTTCTGACTCTTCAGGATCTGGTGGATACCAGTTTAGAGACATCCAACAATAGCTACAAACTTATGTCTTGGCATTAAAAGCAGCAAAGATTTCTCTCCCTTGGATGGAAGGGCTAAGTGGAAAAAATGACAGTGGTAAGATAAGATGTACCCTTCATGAAGTCCTGTTCAGCACTGTCAGGAGACCTGTATATAGTATTCCTAGGGAGCTAGAGGTAGGAAGTTCTCTTCGTCATCTGTAGAGAGGTGCCTAGTATAGAAATTTTAATTATTACCCAGACAATTTTATTTAGGGCATTGATCAATAAAAATACAATCAACACAAAACTATCCCCTAACAACAAGAACTATTAGCAACCATTCATGGCAAAGCTTACATATAACAAAATGTTGCTACTTTAGAGAAAAAAATCATTATTATTTAACAAATACTGCAGATAAAAGTTGCCATGGTGAATTGGAAATTTAAATAAACAAGAGATAATCTATCCATAGTGAATGTCTCTGTGGAACTGGCAACAAAAGAACATGAGATGTGATTTCTAGGGCATTCATATCATGGGCAGTATTGGGCTTCCTTATATTTCCCTTCCAGCAGAGCTTTGGGGAAAAATTAAACTAAAGATAAAATTCCCCTAAAAATTGGTGCCTGTTTTATAATATAAATATAGAGACTCGGTTTCTTTTGGATTGCTGTTTGCCAGGAAGATTTTTAGTTGTCTGCTAATACAGGGTATTAGATGGGTCAGTATTCTAGAGTTGTGGTGTAGTTTCAACCAGTATAAAGATTAAATTCAATTTTACTGCTTCCTGCTTCCTGTCAAAGCACTGCATTTGAAAAACAGCTGATGAGCTGGAAGATACTTCTTAGACATTTTGTTTGAATCCTTCCTAAGGTGATCATACTGTTATATGGTCCTAATTGAGCCACGTATAGCAATTGTGGTTGGAATTAGCTGCAAGCAACTTAATCACACCGGGAATAAACAGTGCTCCTCTGGAAAAATAATAAGTTTGTATAGCTGATGCAGATCTTTGTGCGTTGTGGGATACACAGTCCACATGGACATTTCTGGTTCCTGAAGCTTGAAAAATCATTCCCAGATATCTAAAAATCTTAACCTGTTCAATAGATTGTCCACGTAAGTTCCATTTTCTTGTTTTGGGCATTTAGAGAAAATAAGGTTTTTAATCTTAATATAATTTATTATTAATTCCTCTTTCATGAAATGTTAAGGCCTGTTTTAAGATCAGTGGAGGTTAGTGTTAGGATTACTGTATCATTGGCATAAAGGAACAAATTGTTTTGGGGCTAATTTATGAGGATGAAAGTTTACAGAATACTATTCCCAACTCATCAGTGGTTATATTAGCTCTTTCAGCTTGGAAGCAGATGTAGAGTTATCGGATTTGGGTTGCAAAATTCCACTAGCTACATTTTTTCTTATCTTTTCTCTGGCATTAGTGGCAGTCTGAGCTTTTGCAGCTTATATGCTAATCTTAATATATTTAGTAGAACATAACACATGAAATTACAACCAAGTCTACTAATGGATACTTAAGATCCAAAGAGAAAATAATGTTTATTAAAAATATTATATAGTCTGTTAGAAAACCTGCATCTCTGAACTTTCTCTCATCTTCTTGAAGATAAGAATCATGCAAGAATAATAAACAGATCCTACTCTTGCCATTATTAGAACTTACATGTTCAATTAGTCACAATGAATCACAAATCCCAATGTCCCATCAAAATAGCTTGAAGAGTAGCTTTTTAAATAATTCTGTACTAAGTCTATCCAAATGTAGATTTCCTGCAACAATAGATCTTTAACAGGGAGGAAATACTCTTGACCTAGTTTTTATCTCTGAACGGTGGCGGAGTGACAGAGGGCAAGCTACTTTTACAGCCTTGCCCATTCCATGGTCTGATCACTATCTCCTACGGCTGGTCTTCCAACAGGCCGCCCCCCACTGCTGGGATGAGGAGCCACTTAGGTGGTTCCACCCCAGGCGCCTGATGGACCCTGAAAGGTTCCAGGCAGAACTGGGGTTTTTTCCCTCTTCCCTTGCCCACAGCTCTGCCGAGGATCTGGCAATGGCCTGGCAATGGGCTGCGTCGGAAGCCCTCGACAGGGTTGTCCCCATGCGTCCCCTTACACGTCGTGGATCCCGGTTTGCCCCTTGGTATACTGAGGAGCTCCGGGAGATGAAACGTCGTCGTAGGGGCTTAGAGAGCAGGTGGAGGTCGACCTGTGCCCAGCTAAGAGCCTATATTAGGACTTACCTGGTGGCTATGGGAGAGGCGAGGAGGTCTTATCTCTCCACTCTCATAGCGTCCCAGATAACCGCCCAGCCGCCCTGTTTCACCCGCTCCTCCTTTGTCTCGAGGGAGGGCCGGACCCGTGTGGGTAGGGCTGAGGAGTTTGGTCAATATCTGTCGGATAAGATCGCATTCAGGGACGGGTTGTCCTCCAATTTGCAGGAGTCCGAGGAACAGTGGCAGGTAGTCTGGCCACTGTTATTTGGGATGAGTTCGATCCTGTTTCCGAGGATGAAGTGGACAGGATTATCGCGCGGCTGAGTTCCACCACATGTTTGTTGGACCCGTGTCCCTCCTGGCTGACTTATGCTGCCAGGGAGGCCACCTGCGGTTGGCTCGGGCAGTTGTCAATGCTTCACTGAGGGAGGGTGTCTTCCTCCTCCTTGAAAGAGGCGGTGGTGAGACCCTCCTGAAGAAGCCTGCCTTGGACCCGACCGTGTTAGACAACTTTCGTCCGGTCTCCAACCTTTGCTTTTTGGCGAAGGTTGTTGAGAGTGTGGTGGCTCAGCAGGTCCCGCTCTTCCTGGATGAAGCGGACTACCTGGATCCGTATCAATCGGGCTTCCGACCCGGTCATAGCACGGAGACGGCATTGGTCGCTGATGGATGATCTCTGGAGGGCCCGGGACAGGGGTTTTTCCTCTGTCCTGGTCCTATTAGACCTCTCAGTGGCTTTCGATACCATCGACCATGGTATCCTTTTGCACCGCCTTGGGGCTGGGAGTGGGGGCATGTGCTTCAGTGGTTCTCCTCCTACCTCTCGGGTGCAATCGGTGTTGGTGGAGGAGGTTGGGTCGACCCCAAGGGCTCTCTCTTGTGGGGTCCCACAGGGGTCGGTCCTTTCCCCTCTTATTTAACATCTACATGAAACCGCTGGGTGAGATCATCCGTGGTTTTGGGGTGCGATTCCATCAATACGCTGATGATTCTCAGCTGTACATCTCCACCCCAGGCCAGATCAGCGATGCCCTCTCCCTGATGTCCCGGTGTTTGGATGCGGTACGGATCTGGATGAGTAGGAACATGCTTCGACTCAACCCAGCCAAGACTGAGTGGCTGTGCGTATTGGCATCTCGGCCCAGTCTAGATTGTCCATCTTTGGCCATAGGGGGAGAGGTGTTGCCCCCTGTGGATAGGGCGGAATCTGGGGGTCCTCCTGGATGTACTCCGGAGGAGCAGGTGGGGCCGCCGCCAGGGGGCCTTTGCCCAGCTCCGTCTAGTTCGACAACTCCGCCCTTTTCTGGACCGGGATGCCCTGAGCACAGTTACTCATGCCTTTGTCACTTCTAGACTCGACTACTGCAATGCTCTCTACTTAGGACTGCCCTTGCATACCATCCGGAGACTGCAGCTGGTGCAGAATGCGGCCGCTGGGTGGTGATGGGAGTTACCCGGTTCTCCCATGTTACCCCCCTCCTGCGCGGCCTGCATTGGCTGCTGGTTGCGCTCTGGGTGAGATTCAAGGTTTTAGTTTTGACATTCAAAGTCCTACATGGCATGGGTCCTCAATATTTGAGGGAGTGTCTCCTTCCGATATCTAGTACCGCCGCCTGTGCGAGCTCATAGGCAAGGACTCCTCGGGGTCCCATCGGCGGGTCAGTGCTGGCTGGTGGCTCCCCGACGACGAGCCTTTTCTGTCGCGGCCCCTGACCTCTGGAATCAACTGCCTCTGGAGCTCCGCCTGGCCCCTGATCTCCGCACCTTCTGCCGTGAATTAAAGACCTGGTTATTTGACCAACCTGGGCTGTGACCCCTCCCTAGGGGAGGGAGGGTTTTAATGTCTATTGTTTTTATGTCTTATATTTGGGCTTGTCTTTTGTTTAATTATTTTTTAAATATTTATTGTCTGTGTTTTTAGCTGTGAGCCGCCCCGAGTCTTCGGAGATGGGGCAGCATACAAGTTCAAGTATAAAATAAATAAAATAACAGTAGATTATCATAATCTAAGCAACCTTAAAGGTGTGCTTGATTGTGTTGTACTCTACAAACATCACATAGTTCAGTTCCAATTTTGGAAAGATTATCTTTTAATGTCCAAAGACCCAACAAGACCCTGCAGATTCCTATTAAAAGCAAAATCATTCAGGCAAGCTTCTTTCAGAGACATTGTTTTGGGTTGCATTGCTTGTCTACAGTTATCTTATCAGCCTTGAATTGCTAATTTCTATAGCAACTGTGTGTGAGAGTGTATAACTGAAACCATAAGCAGAACACCCTCCACAGTTTCAGGAACCACTTAATCATCCCCCCAAATATCCACTTGTTCTTGGTTACAGCAGCAGTAAATAGGGGGGAAAAAACCCCAATCTATGATCATTCTTATTTCTCACTCTTGCATTATGGGCAACCATAAACTCTGACAACGAATCAGATATATTAGCACTACTTCGATTTGTATTTCCTTAATTCAGACCAAAGCTAACTCTGCCATTAACTCAGCTGACACAATTGAAAGCCAATCTGACAAATGAAACTCATACAAACTTTAAAATGGGAAGGAAAAAAAGGCTGCATTCACTTCCAATTTGTTGTGTCCATAAAATTCCATTCCTAATCACAATGAAACCAAAACAATGGGAAGTATAAAAAAGTGAAATACCACTCACACATCACAAAATCTCCAGAACCGTAAAGCCTACAAACTTGAAATTTGGCATGTATGTTCCTCTTGGCTTCTAGGTGCTCACTAAGAAAGGATTTTTTGAAATGACCATCAGAGCATTAGTATTTAGTATATTATTATTAACACGCTCTGATGCTAAGGAGTTCTACTCCCCCTCCCCACCTGAAAAAAAACTGTTACAAATGCAAAACACAAGCAGAGGAGAGAGTTTCAGTTTCAATTTTAGTTTCACAGCACCAAGCAACTTTAGTACAGAACAGTTGAGCTAAGCCACACCCAGGCTCCTTGCTGTCTCCTTGTTCACACAGCAAATACTGTTTCAGTTTCCAAGCAGCCCTCAACTCTCACACACTGACAGGACGCTAGCCAGATGAATACCGATGGATGCTGGTAGGCAGAGGCAGAATTTTTTTCCCTTATTTTCCTCCCCAAAAACTAAACCCGGCCACATAGTTTCATAGCGAAGCATGGGGATTGAGCTAATATAATAATACAAGAAGCTCTGCCTTTTGTACTTATATTTTAATAGTGTGCAAGTATATAAGGGGAAGAATTTATAGTGTGAAGTTGTGATCCTTTTTGTCACTTGTTCCCCCTGGAGATAGGTAAAGCTATGTCCTTTGAATTATAGATTGAATAATATATACTTAAAACTTCATTTATATTCTATATGACTTATTTTTCTGCTTCTTGCCTGCTTTACAGTTCAGATCCACCACTTGAAGCATCCATATGATGCAAACAGCAAAACTTCATGTACCATACATTCCTTACATACCGTGTTTCCCCGAAAATAAGACCTACCCCGAAAGTAAGACCTAGCACTATTTTCTAAACCTGCCCTAATATAAGACCTACCCCGAAAATAAGACCTAGTGTAAATCTCCAGTTCCAGAAAGACTTTTCAGGGAGCAACCGCACAAACACCCCCCACACTCACACCCACTATTTGGCACCATAAATATATAAGACCTACCCGAAAATAAGACCTAGTGCTTTTGGGAGCCAAAAATATAAGACAGTGTCTTATTTTCGGGGAAACACGGTAGTAGCACTTGAACAAGACCGAATTCTTCCTAATTCTGACATTATTATTATTATTCTGCTTCATCAGTTGCTAATATGAAAATATAAACCTGCATCTATGAACTTAGTAAAATAGTCCATATCTTGAATAGATGTACAACAGAGGCATATGAATAAATTTTGACCAGAAAAGGAGTTAAAATAGTTAAAACAAACCATAATATTTTAAGTTACACAATTTCATGCTCAATCTGGCAACTGCTATGCATTTCAACCATAAAGACAGATTGTAAGTGATGTTCACTGAATTTCTTAGTAATCACCTAGAATATCTTTGCCAATACAATTATAGTGGAGGCCAGAGGCTGAAAATAGCATCCTTCCAATCATAACTTCAGATACCTACAAATGTAATGGAGACAATCCCAAACTGAAGATCAGAACTTCTTTAGCTTGGAGCAAATATACATAGTACACTATTTTGGCATTTCCTGCTACATTTATAAATCAGTCAGCAGAAAATAACTATTTATAAAATGTATATTCCTTTGTGGTATGTAGTCAGTTTTATTGATTTCAAATCCCCAGGACATATACTTGACTGTAGAAATATAAAGTTCTTTGGGACAATTTATCAAACCAATCAATTAAGGGCCTTGGTGGCTCAGGCTGTTAAATGCCTACATTTAAGTTCCAGCTGCCTACAATTACTGTAGGCTCGAATCCCATCAGGCTCAAGATTGACTCAGCCTTCCATCCTCTCGGGGTAGGTAAATTGAGGACCCAAGATTGTTGGGGGCAATAAGCTGACTTTGTAAAAACGCCGCTTAGTAATAAGCAGGCATATACAATGGAATGAAAGCTATTGCTGAGCACACTGGGTTGTATCCCAAAAATTGTAAGCTGCCCTGAGTCTTCGGAGAAGGGCGGCATATAAATCTAATTTAAAAAAATGGAATGATCCTGATGCTATACTAAATGGATAGTGTATAGACTAAATTCTATTTTTCCTCTTAATATATGCAATAATAATGTAATGTGTGTGTGTGTGTGTGTACACACACATTTATACACATACATTGCAATGCAATGCAATAGTATAACATAACATAATATGAAAAATATAAAAGTTTCCATATACCTTAATAAGAGAAATTGTAAAACAATATGTATATTGTATGTGGCTCATGGTAATATTCATCTTGTTTTGATTTTGTCTAGTCATTTTTCTATATGTTATTTTCCTGTTTAACAGTTCATTGCCTGGTAACAATTAACCATCTGAATTCCTTGTTACCAATTGTTTGTTTAGATGCACTTTTGTGCTTTAATTTTTTTTTCTTTGAGCTCTAACTGAATTTTTGCACTGTAGTATTAGCTTAGAATAGCAACCCTTCATTGTCCTATTGATATATAAAGTAGACAGAGAAGAAGGGAAGCCACTTTATCAATTTGTGAACTCTTTCTAGGAAATAAGTTATACTTCATTTGGTAGGATTTAATTTTAAATAAACAAACATTATTCAATTTCTGTTCTATGTTGACCAATTTTGAGAGTTGCTATCTGGAATATCTAGAAGACTTCAGGTTCATATCTTTTCAGGAAAACATAACCAGGTAGTCCTCAACTTACAACAGTTCATTTAGTCACCATTCAAAATTGCAGTGGCACTGAAAAAAGTGACTTATGACCATTACAGGCATCCCCACGGTCATGTGATCAAAATTCAGACTCTTGACAGTTACAGTGTCCGGGGATCATGTGATCATGTTTTGTACCGTTCTGACAAACGAAGTCAAAGAGAATCCAGATTAACTTCACAACTGTGCTAATAACTTAACAACTATAGTGATTCGCTTAACAACGGTGGCAAAAACATTGTAAAACGAGGCAAAACTCACTTAACAAATATTTCACTTAGCAACAGAAATCTTGGCCTCAATTGTGGTTGTAAGTCAAGGACTGTATGCTTTGTACAACAACTTGTAGTCCTGTAAGGACTAAGGAGCTTCTCCACAATTGGAAGCATAAACTATTTATGCTTAATAGTTTAATTTAAGAGGATAAGAGTGTAATAGTGCTGCCAATAAGGAATATATTCCCCAGGTATATTTCTTCCCTTTTTCTTTAATATAGAACTCAATGATAATGTAAGAGTTAAAAGCTATTTCACAGATTTGTGATTTTTAACTTCATTCTCGTAATATTATTTTACTGTCCTTGTTGGATTATTTTGCTAGAGGATGAACACATTTAGCTGTGGTTTTCTCTCATTTTAAAAATAATGTTGTCTTGTCTTAGGGCAGGGTCTTATCACAAGGATATTTCTTACAACATCAGTGCTTACCTATTATATCATCATCAAAAAATCGTGTGGTTGGATTATTTTAATATTATCTAAGGTGTAAAAGAACAGTGTACTTAAAATATTGGCCAAACAACTACAATAAAGCTGTACATTACTCTAAGATAAAATTGAAGTTAGGAAGAAATTTATTGTGAGATTTGTAACAAAGTGTTTATTTATTCATTAGATAGATAACTTACCTTTCCTCTGAGAATTCAAGGTAGTATACATAACATTGTATCTTCTATTTTCCTTCACTAAATCATAACAAGGTAATACAAAAAGGCCATAGATGATGTTTGTCTCAAAGTCACCCAGTGAACGTCCATGACTAAAGGTTACCTGTGAACCTGTGTCTCCCTAGATCTCATTCAATGCCTTAACTTTCACAACAAGCTGGTTATCAACGAGCTACAATAAAAAGAATGTTTCTATTAGGATAATTAAAATATCTGACCATTAGTCTGCCTCTTTGAGTTTATGTGTATGTGATAGGACTAGATATTACTAGAAGGATACTGAAGGTACTAGAAGGCATCTTATACCTCTTTGAACAATGTTTCTTTTGCATGGTTTATTTGATCAACAACACATTCTCTAAGAACAAATTAAGCTGTATACAGAGATGAAAGCATCTGTTCTAAAAAGAAACTGAAGAAATCAATGGAGAATAAGACTATCAATGCCTATTAGTCATATTGCCTACAAACCATTCATGTTTTAAGGCAGGATGTCTGTTTATACCTTGGTGGCTAGAAAATACATTAGAAAATCATTACAGTCATATACTGCTTCCAGGTGCCATATAATATCAAGTTGGAAGACATTTGCTCTGATATTTTTACTCCCTGATAAGTTTATTTTCCTTTTCCTATCCTCTTCTACTACTGTAATTGTACTTTTTCCTTTCTCACATATACATTCTCAAAATATGCTCAAAGCTTTTGGAACATGTTTGAAGGCTGGGCAAGATTTCAGTAAGAACACAATTAGTAAACAAAGTTCTATGGCATTAAAAGATACTCTAATGTCACAATAGGTGGATTTAGAGGTGGTATTCAGCAGGTTCTGACCAGTTCTGGAGAACTGGTAGCAGAAACTTTAAGTCATTTGGAGAACCGGCAAATATCACCTCTGACTGGCCCTGCCCCCATCTATTCTCTGCCTTCCGAGTCCCAGCTGATCGGGTGGCAGAGAATAGATGATTGTTGCCCTGCGCAGGAGAACGGAGCTGGAAAGCAGGTTAGTGGGGTGGGGTGGGAATGGAGATTTTGCAGTATCCTTTCCCTGCCACGCCTACCAAGCCACACCATATCCACCAAGCCACACCCACAGAACCTGTAGTAGAGACTTTTGAATCCCACTACCACTGGTGGATTTGTGAACTGATTCCAGAGTAGATTTTTTTTCCTTGTCTGCTCTTGAAACTATTAGGGACTACAGTCACTTCCATCATTTTCACTCCCCAATGCAAAAATCATGTTGGGTTCATCCTGCCAATCTCACTAAAAACACTGTGTGACCCAATGTTTCTTTTAAAGGAATAGACTTTGTGGGGAAAAGAAACCCAAATTAAAATTAAGTTTTATGTTGTATCTTTTAAAAATGAAAGATGATAGGATATACCATCTTATTGCATCAAATTTGTGACAGCTTTTTAACAAAAACATGAATAAAATATCAGCCAAACAATGCTTTCTAAAAATATTCCAAAAAGTGTTCAGAAACATTCAACAAAGCTTTCCAAATGTACTTGAGAATATATTTTATCCTTTCAGCCAATTCTCAGATTTTTTTAAAGCTAGCATTTGCCCATAATTTGATCTTTAGTTTGCATTCATTTATATTTCACCTTCTGTAAAAACTACAGTTGAGTTTTTTATAATAATTCTTTTCAGAAACTGGATTTTTATACTGTCTAGCTTACCTTCAGACCTTGTTTCACTTTTAGTGGTATCCTCTAAAGTCACAGCAAAAAGAATTTCACATCTCTGTAGGTTCTATAAAATCTCACAAATATAAGGTAACAGAATAAAGAACAAAGGGAAGTATATGAAGCAGTCTCTGGATATAGTGAAAGCAGGGAGTGGTATGTGAATTGGGATGGGATAAATTAGATTTAGCTATATTTCCTTTCCTTATTGCATGCCTTAAATTCTTTGTCATAGTATTTCCTTCTGTTTCTGCACCTGCCTAGACACACAAACACACACAATGATGAGATACTAATATTACCTTTCAAAAGAGATAACAAACCTCTTTTCTCATCAAATCAATTTTAAACACAGAATTTATTATTGAACAAACACTGGAAAGGATAATGGCATTAAGCATGCCAATTCCCAGTTTCCCAACTGATCATAAAATGACTTTACTTACAGTCCTCAGTTTACAACCCCACTTGTGTCAGCAAGTTTAATTGTTAAACAATACAGTTGTTAATAGAGACATCTTATGATCAAACACAATTTTATTTATTAACCAGGGGAAGTTCCTCCCTCAATCTTCTAAGACCAATCCAGGCCTCCAAATACATTTACGAAAAGCCACATGCCATTTGGACTTTATCATCCTGATCTACAGTTCATACAAAAAGATACTGGATTCTCAAATGGCTATGTGGCTGCCATTCATGCCAAGCAGTCACAACCTTATTTTTGTTTTCTTTTTGGAAATGAACCTCCTCAAAGGATAGGGGTTAGTGATTTGAAGGATCTGAAGGGGGAATTGCAAAGACACGAGCAAAATGCAAACTTTGAGTGGCATGCATTTCAGAACTGGTAGAGAGAGAACATTGAGCAGCAGTTCAATAGTGTCTTCTTACTGAAATTCTGAATTTTGACACTTTGAAGCAGAGGGAAACCATCTTTTTTCTAAGAAACACAGCGAGACAAGACAGAGTTAATAACTTAGTCATTATAAAAACAGAAGCTACAGCACATACGGTAGATGATGTTAATAAAAGCACAAAGAAAAGTTTGTACATCAAAAGCAATGCCAGAAGAAATTACTTTATCAGTGAAGATGGTCTTGCTTGAGGTTTAACATCAGCTGGGATGGGAAAAATAAGATCTGAAAAAAGGGCCAAGTATGAAAGAGGTTCAAAGAGATTTTAAAAATGCATCTGCTTAGAACTTTGCTTTATAAAGGAAAATTCAAGACCAAAACCAAGAAAAAAAATGCACTTTCAGATGAAAATATAAGATCATTCCAATTTTTCATATGATTCTGAAAGATGTTCATTATGTAGAATCATTTATATTGCTAAAAGTGAAATGACTAAAAGGACAAAGTAAGTTTTTGAAAAATAAATAAATGTAAAGGAAAGATTTCTGCAATAAACACTGTCATCTACAGTATTTTATTTATTAAACTTATATGCCAGCATGTCACCTATCCAAGCCATCTTTATAATAAAGTATGTATAGATTTTGTATTGTAATGAGATGCTAAAGGCTGCATATCTTCAAAGAAAGATAGCAAAAAAGGTAAAAGTTAATGCGTTGGCTATATTTTTATATTTGTGTGTAATGAAAATTTTGGAGAAATATGGAAACGGGTAAAAAAGAGTAAACAATATTTATATTACATTTCTGAGCATTCAATAGATGCAATTTTCTTGTAAAAATAATAAAGTCAGGAAAGAAAGAGAAAGAAAGAAAGAAAAATAAAGATACTATAGGATTATCTTAAACTCAAATCTTTAAGGACTTCTAGTTGAAATATAAATTTAAGGATTATTCAGAAGTGTTTCCCCCCTCAACACAACGTATGTGTGTGTAGTCGCATGAGAAATCTAAGTTGTTGTCTTTAAATTCAGACAGCTGCCTCAAATTCACCAACTGCCATTGGAGTATGTGCTTATGTGTGTTATGTGTGATCCTATTCTATAGGATAGAATGATATTAGAATGGTAGAACTTCAGGACGGTTTGAGGCTTCATAATGTATGAAATTAGTGTAAAATTTCCAAGCCATTTTCCTGCAAAACCACCTACTTTTAAAAAACAGTACCGCATACATTTATCACATTTGGAAATAATTTACATCCTCTTTCTTTTGGATGCCTCTAGGCCTACTTTGAAATAGATACAGAGTGGCCATTTTGTATGAATTCAAAATATTCAGTATAACTTTTTATAGTGGGTTAATTTATAAGTTGTAAAATAGGGTACTGATGTTCTTTGTCTCCAGCCATGTTTACATCTATTCCTAGGTGGAAAAAAAATTGTACCCACATGATTTATTTATTATTTATTTATAATGTTTACTGTACTTATAATGAATCACACTTCATTGACCAGTTACAAAGGATTGTGTGTTTTTCCAACAAGTGAAAGAAAAATACAGGATTCGTTAAACAAAAGAATGGGGATTAAAGTGTTAAGAAGCCTAAATTGTAGAATAAAAAAGAAGAAAAATGTCATTTTATAAAACCATAATCATAATAATAACATCAAAATAATATATATTTATTAGATTTACTTTATAAGTAACTCAACGTAGTAGACATACATCATACTCCTTGCTTCTCCTATTTCCCTGCAATAACAACTCTGTAATGTGGATTGGGAGAGAGTAACTAGCCCAAAGTCACCCAGCTGGCTTTCATTCCTAAAGTGGGACTAGAATTCATGGCTTTTCTGGGTTCTGGACCAGCACTTTAACCACCACACCAAGAAAGATAAATGATTAAAGATAGAGGAAATCTAGAAATAAAAGTACATTTGTAAAGGAAAATAGAAGTCTCATACCATTTAACAAATAATACAAAATTGTTTAAATCATGGGGAAAGTATTACTTAAATTGTTTTTCAAAACAGGAAGATTTAAGCAAATAAGGAAAAGGAAAGGTACAAATAATCAGTACATTGACAAAAGTTTTAGTCTTAAACACAAGGAATCTCTCTTTTAAATCTATAGATGGAAGAAAAAGTAATATCTATCTTTATGTAATAATGTAATGATTAAAGCTTTGACTTGGAATCAAATTTAGATTAAATCCACATCATAGTGGTGACTGCAATTCCAGTTATTGCTGCTCAGAGGCAGTAAGTGTTAATTTTTATGTCACCTACTGAAGTGTCTTTATGAATTGAGACCTAGGATTTTGAGTTTCAGTTCTATAATGATCAGTTCTACATTTGCACCTCTGATAATGTCTTTCTCTATGTTACCATTTTATTTATAAAATGTGTAGACTGTTAAAGACACTAAGGCATGTATATATGAGCAAAACTACTGCAATACAAATTCAACATAAATAAGTAGCAATATATTTTTTAATTATAAGATATTCAATCATCCATATGTGTCAGAAAACCTAAATCAACATCTGAATGCCTTTCAAAGAAGCCTAATCAAAAGCAAGAGGTTCTAAAGTAGGAAAGTCTCCACAGACAATTTCTGCTTTTGTGCCATTCCTGTTGCATCTCTCAATAGATTGGTACTATCAAAAAGCATGTGGTACTATGGACTGGTCAGTCAAGTACTGTATACCTAGAAAACATGGTTTTGTAATAACTCATTCTATACATTGTATGTGTGCATGTAGTATATTAACATCATTTAAATATATGCTTCACATTTCTAGAAATAGATTCAACAGATTATCAGTATCAGATATAGAATAGGAGAGTTTAACTCAAAGTGAGTACATCAAGGTTTAATGTGATTAAAATGTTTACAGAACAGCATATTCTACAGACATATGTGCAATATATAGTCTTATCCGTTTTTATTGAGAAAATGTTGGACTGTATTGGATGAGACTTTCCACTGCTGGATGTGCAAAGATTTTATTTACACTAGTTCATCTTAATTGATATAATTTGGCACATTACTTTTAGTTATGAATATGTAATTTCTTTGTCACCTTGTCTATTTTTACAATGTTGTAAGAGACTGAAGCTTTCCAAGAAAATAGCTAACCGAGGACATTGGGGAAAAAATAATAAGCAGTTCTTGTTTTATGTTGTAGGGAGTCCGTGTTACTTGGGAACATATGCTGTGGCAATAGGCTGGGAAATATGAGATTGGTGCACAGAATGTTTAGTAATATTATTTTAAATGAAAAAGAAACACTGAGCACTCCAGAGATCAACAGAAAGTGCGGTGGTTTTTATTAGCATGAGCAGTTCAATATGTGGGTAATCAACAAGTTTATTCAAGCAAGATATTCTTATCTGGTTGTGTAAAGTACCTTTGGGTTTTTAATGATGGCTGCCAAAATAAGTAATCCAACATGTCAAGTAATTTCAGCAGGATTATCACATTCCTGAAAAAAACGAGGTTTATGAAGCTTTCTGTGTTAAGACAAAAAGCCTCCATTCAACTCTTATTCAACTGATATCTTCATACTAGTAGCTTTTTATGTGGCTTATAATAGTTATTCTATAAAATCCCTAGAAGGCAGAAAAATATGAATTTTCATATTAACATAATGATATATTTCCCCTAAATATTCTACATTACCTGTCAACATATCAAATTTATTTCTGTATTTTCTCATGGTATTTGTCATGTCTTTTAAAATGTAGGCTTTCCATGATAGGAAGCATGCAGTTAAATATTAATATAGCAATAAAACAAAATTCCTCCTATCACCACCTGAGTTTTCATAAAACCATGTCTGTGAAATCAAAACCAGATAGATAATCCAGAAGACTTCTAGGATGATGATATTAAAAGATCCTGAGAAGTCTAAAATATAAAACTGCACTTCCATATACATCCTCAGAATTATATATCCCCAGAATATATAATTCCCTGAATTGACTAAAATAAGACTTAAAGGTGGATAACCATGATTTTGAATTGGCACATCTGGAGACTACAGCAATAGTTCCATCTTAATCACTGGGATTATAGATACAATAATCTTTTCTCTCACATTGAGAACTTCATCTAACTTTATAACTCAAACAATTCTGAGTTGTTCTTACTTTTCTTTTCTCTTTTTTGTTTTGTGTTGTGCAAAACCAAATCAACTGACAATTGTGATAACCTGAAAAAAATAAATACAGGTAATTCTTAAGTTACCACCCTAATGAACATGCCCATCATGGTCATAACTCACAACAATAAATCAGATCACTGCCTTGACAGATCCAATGTTGTTATCTTTTTTGCACTGATTATAAAACGAATGCCATAGTCATTAAGAAAATCAATGTTTTGCTATGGATGCAGTATTGCATGTTTTTGGCAAAACTGTCATAAAACACAGTCATGTGTCTGTGAGAGGCTGCTGATTGCCATAAATACAGCCTATTTGTCAAGCACCTGGTGTGACAGCAAGTGGAGCAGCTGTCATCGTAACAATTGAAGAATCCATATGCAACTGGTCGAAGGTTAAGGACTACTTAAACTGACTTTACATTGTTTATCTTTGGTTCATTATTCCACATCTCTTTCCTTTTCTTGGATTGATACAATGTAATAATGAAATGGCTGGAAATATTTGCATGTAATAGCAATTGTTATACATGTTAAAGCATGAAAAATAAATAAAGTACTGGTTCCTCAAATTTATAACGTAAGCATTTGAATTTATTCTCACAATTTAGACTGTAGTGCATGAATGACTTGCCCTTACCTCTTTGAGAAAGATTACTGTTCAACAAACATTAGAGCTGTTTCAGTTGTTATATGTTAAAATTAAACTTTATACATAGTGGTGGTCCATAGTAGAAAAATTCCATAGGCGAATAAACATTAGGACAGGAGAAATTATTTGAAAGAGATGCTTTATGAATAATGATTTCCCTCTGAATAATTAAAGCAACTGTTTCTTTTTTCATGCTCCTATAGCTGCTTTCTAGGGTGGTTCCAGATATGTCCACCTATGTTCACACAGACAGGCACAGATAATCCTGAACTTACAACCATTCATTTAGTAACTATTCAAAGTTACAAGTGCATTGAAAAAAAAGATTTACAACCAGTACTTGCACTTAAGACTGTTGCAGCATTTCCAAAGTTACAGGATCAAAATTTGGATGCTTTGCACTTGGCATATATTCATGACAGTTGTAGTGTCCCATGGTCATGAGGTCACCATTTGGGAACTACCCAGCCAACTTCCAATAAGCAAAGTCAATGGAGGAAATCAGATTCACTTAATAACCGCATGATTCATTTAACGATGATGGTATTTGCTTAACACTTATGGCAAAAAAAATATTGTAAAAATGGGGGGGGGGACTTACTTAATCATCTTGTTTAGCAATGGAAATTCTGGTTCCAACTGTGGTTGTAAGTTGAGGATTACCTGTAGTTTCCTTTACTTTTTTTCCCCTGTAAAGAAAGTAACAAGGCATGTGGAAGTTTTTAGAAGCACCTTCTTAAAGCAGCTACCAATTTATTTTATTTATTTTATTTTATTTTATTTATTTATTTATTTATTTTATTTGACTTGTATGCTGCCACTCTCCGAAAGGACGTGGGGTGGCTCACAAATAAAACATAACACAATAAATAGTTTAAAAAGAAATTAAATCTAGCAAGCCAAATAATAAAAAACCCAATTAAAATCCAATTAAAATCCCCCTCCCCCCCAGGAGGTCAGTCCAGCCCAGCCTGTAAAAATAACCTGGTTTTTAGCTTGCGCCGGAAAGAGGAGAGATCGAGCCAACCGGAGTCAACGGGTAGTTGATTCCATAAGGCGGGAGCCGCTACAGAATAGGCCCTTCCCCAGGGCACCACCAGCTGACATTGTCATGCGGACGGCATCCTGAGGAGTCCCAGACTGTGTGCATGCACAGGGCGATCGGTGTTTGATATCGGCAGGAGACGCTCCCGCAAGTACCCCGGACCCATGCCATGAAGGACTTTGAATGTTAACGCCAGAACCTTGAATCACACCCGGAGGGCAACCAGCAACCAATGCAGCTCACACAGGAGGGCTCCCATCACAACCCACACGGCCGCATTCTGCAACAGCTGGAGCCTCCAGATGATATGCAAGGGCAGTCCTAAATAGAGAGCGTTGCAGTAGTTGAGTCGGGACGTAACAAGTGCATGAGTGACCATATGAAGGGCATCACGATCCAGGTAAGGGTGCAGCTGGCGAACCAGCCAAACCTGGGCAAAGGCCCCCCTGGCCACGGCTCCCACCTGTTCCTCCAAACTGAGCCGTGAATCCAGGAGAACCCCCAGGTTTCGTGCCCTATTCACAGGGGGCAACACTTCTCCCCCTATGACCAAAGATGGAATCTGTTCACTGGAACGTGATGCCTGTACGCACAGCCACTCAGTCTTGGCTGGATTGAGCTGTAGCTTGTTCCTGCCCATCCAGTTCCATACCACATCCAGACAATGGGACATCACAGAGAGGGCATCACTGATTTGGTTTGGGGTGGAGATGTATAGCTGAGTATCATCAGCATACTGATGATACCTCACCCCAAAACCCCGGATGATCTCACCCAGCGGCTTCATATAGATGTTGAACAGAAGGGACAAGAGGACCGACCCCTGAGGGACCCCACAAGTGAGAACCCTTGGGACCGACCTCTGCCCCCTGCCAACACCGATTGCGAACGCCCCAAGAGGTAGGAGGAGAACCACTGCAAAACAGTACCTCCCACTCCCAACCCCTCCTGGCGCCACAATAGGATACCATGGTCAATGGTATCGAAAGCTGCTGAGAGATCTAATAGGACCAGAACAGAGGAAAATCCTCTGTCCCGCGCCCTCCAGAGATCATCCACCAGTGCGACCAATGCCATCTCTGTACTGAACCTGGGCCGGAAGCCCGATTGATAGGGATCTAGATAGTCCGCTTCTTCCAGGAAAAGCGGAAACTGTTGAGCCACCATGGTCTCAACAACCTTCACTAAAGAAACAAAGGTTGGAGACTGGACAAAAGTTGTTCAACATGGCTGGGTCCAGGGCAGGCTTCTTCAGGAGGGGTTTCACCACTGCCTCTTTCAGGGCAGCGGGGAAAAAGCCCTCCCTTAACAAAGCATTGACTACTGCCTGCAGCCAGCCGCACATGACCTCCCTGGCAGCATACACCATCCAGGAAGGGCATGGGTCCAACAAACATGTGGAACTCAGACGTTGCATAATCCTGTCCACTTCATCCTCAGAAACAGATCAAACTCAGACCAGAAGATATTGGCCGGACTTCTTGCACCTTCCTCCTCAGACCACTGCAAATCAGAGTCCAACCCTTCCCGAATCCAAGCAATCTTATCTAACAGATACTGACCAAATTGCTCAGCCCTACCCTGCATAGGATCCACCCCCCGCCCCCCGATGTAAAAGGGAGCGGGTGACACTAAACAGGGCAGCTGGGTGGTCCTTTGCGGACACTATGAGAGTGGAGAGGTATGACCTCTTCGCTGCCCCCCACAGCTACCAGATAAGTCCTAATATAGGCTCTTAGCTGGGCTCGGTCAGATTCGGAGTGGGTCGACCTCCACCTTGTCAATCGCTTACAAGATAATAGGTATAAGTATAAACATGAGTAAGAATACAGGAAATAGGTACAAATAAATGGGGGAGGCACGATGGTACACTTATGCCTGCCCCTTACAGACCTCTTAGGAATGGGGTGAGGTCAATAGTGGAGTTTGAGGTTAAAGGAGTGGGGGTTTGAGGATGTAACAACAGAGTCAGGCAGTGCATTCCAGGCATTGACTACTCTGTTGCTGAAGTCGTACTTTCTGCAATCAAGTTTGGAGTGGTTAACATTGAGTTTGTATCTGTTGTGTGCTCTTGTATTTTGCGGTTGAAACTGAAGTAGTCATTGACTGGTAGGACATTGTAGCAGATAATTTTGTGTACTATGCTTAAGTCCAACTGTAGGTGGCATAGTTCAAGATTGTCCAAGCCCAAAATTTCAAGCCTGGTGGTACAGGGTATTATGTTGCAAGCAGAGGAGCGTAGTACTCTTCTTGTGAAATAATTCTGGACTCGCTCAATTGTATTAATGTCCAATATACAGTGCGGATTCCAGACAGATGAGCTGTATTCAAGTATCGGTCTAGCAAAGGTTTTGAATGCCCTAGTTAGCAATTCAATATTTCCAGAGGAGAAGCTTCATAAGATTAGATTTACAACTCTTAGTGCCTTTTTGGCAATGCTGTTACAATTTGGAAAACAACTTTTTATTAAAGAAAATCTTCGAAGGGAAGAATCAAAGATTCTTTGAAGCGAAGTTTTGCAAGTTGTTAAACACCATTTCTGAAGTATGGTCACAATTTGGCTTTTAGAGAGTCCCATTTTAATTAGAGAATAATTAGAGAATGTTGCAATTGTTTTGGGATGGAAATCATGATTCCTTACATGTTCCTACTGTATCAAGAATCCATGTAATTTTAAATCAAGGATCCATGTAATTTTTTATTATTTTACTAAAAAAATGTAAAGTAAATTGAGTCAGAAAGTAATGCCCATATATTTTAGATTCTTTAAAACATATCATTCTTATGACTATTATATAAAACATTAACTGTTGTCTCTTTGTAATATATGGAATTGTACAGAGCAAAATATCACCTTCTATTTCTTACCATTAGTATTTTTAATTGTGTCATTTTCAAAAATAAAACAATCACTACTTTCTATTTGATACATTTATTTGCAAAATTAATTAACTTTGTCAAGGCAATTTCAGGCCCAAATATGAATCAGAAAATCCACACATTTGAAATACTCAAAAAAAATTAGATGCAATTTATTACTATAAACTGCCTCTAAGAATAGATAAATTTAACTTGTGATTTGTACAAAATCTTACTTAGTAAGAAATTATATAATCTTTGGAATTTAATTGCAAGAGGCGCTGTCACTAAAAGATCAATGGTGCACAGTTTTTCACTTCAGATGATTACAATTAAATTAATATATTATTCTCTCAGATATAAAGACAACTAAATGAAGCAAAAAGAAAAGAGTAGAAATCAGAATTCTCTTAGGATTGAAAAAAACTTTCTGTTAAAAGAAGGCATGACTAAAATATTTTACAGATTAGTGCTCATAAATGGCATATCAAAGTATGATTATGTAATTTGAAAAAGGCAGACATTGTTTCCTATGAAACGAATAAAAGTAGAAGTTTGGTAGATTTTAAAGTCTTTGCGGAGTCCTATGGATTGTTACTCAGTTTTGAACCAAAATATAAATCTTCTATTCTTGTCCTCTGAAGTGTTTATTTAGAATTACACAATAACAGAGTCGGAAGGGACTTGGAGTTGTTTTAGTCCAACATCTGCCCAAGCAGAAGATCCTATACCATTCTGGAAAAATGGCTGTCCAGTCTCTTCTTAAGAACCTCCAGTGAGGGAGCACTCATAATATCTGGAAGCAAAGCCATTCCACTGATTGTTTCCATTGATATGAAGTTTCTCCTTAATTCTAGGTTGGAACTCTCTTTGATAAGCTTCCATCCATTACTTCTTGTCCTATCCTCAGTTGCCTTGGAAAATAAGTTGACTCCCTCTTTTCTGGGACAGCTCCTCAAATATTGGAAGACTGCTATATTGTATTCCATTTTCCTTAAATATGCTGTCCCTGAGACTACAATCCTGATACTGTGTGATAGAAAGAAGGGCAGGGCCCTATTTCAAAAAGAGAAAAAGAAAAATATGACTGTGCATATGTGTGTGTGTTGTTTGTTGTTAAAAGCACATAAACCAACATGACCACAGTGAAAAAAAGTTGCTTCCAGTGCCCTGAGGCAAGACACATCTTCCTAGAAATAACAGTTTGCTATAGAAAAGAGTAATGCATTTTTGAAGTGCAAGCAATACAATGAGCATTTCTATTCAGAATAAGAAATGACTCCTTCCTTTTTCCATCTCCTGTAAAAGAGATCTGTGTGCTAAGTGCCTTCCAGTTAGGTGGGGGAAACTAAACACAGATAGCAGTGGATGGAAGAGATGTTGGTAGATGGAATATGACAACGGCATTGATAGTGAAGACGAAAGCATCATCATAATAATAGCCATCTTTTGTACATTTCAACGTGGTATCTTTAGGGCCAGCTCAATTTCTTTACAGCTTACTTAATACTATACCAACTTACAAAGAGCAATCCATTGTGGATGTTTAGTTTCTTTAGTGGAGCAGATGGGATATTGTTATGGTCTGTGGGAAAGATGTTAGGAGTAAGAGTCTTCCTCAGCCTAGACAACCATCATGAAAAAGGTATTTCAGCCCAAAGAAGGAAAAGAGAAGCATCACAGAACAGACCGTCTCCAGTTTTTGGGAAAGTAAAAATAAAGGAGATATGTTTTCAGAATTGCAAACTTCTGTTACTGTAACCTTACAATAAAAGTAGTCTTAGTACTAATGCTTCTTTTATGAACTACCATGGAATATTCATTACTACCACATAAGAAACACTTTGGCAGTTTCTTATTTTTAAAAGCTATGTTATAAGCCCCAAAGCATTGCAGCATGTTGAATGCTACTCCCAATTCATTTGTTGGTAATGCCCCAAATTGTTTCTACTGGTTAACTTGTACCTGATATTCAACATATGTTGTGAAGCTGGCAAATGTGTATACATGTGTGCATTTATTTTAAAGTAAAGATATGGGATTATGAATCATACAGAGAGTTAATGTTATAAAGTAAATGGTGACATGGGGTGCAAAACACCTAGTATATAATGTTGTAAAAAATATTGAGGCTATAGCTTGCATGAAACATTATAAACTTAAACTTGATTCAACAAATAGAAAAGGTATGCAATTATGTAAGTATTGTATCTCTACAGCAAAGGAAGTTTTTGTTCTTGTCAGTGTTGACTCCTGGCAAATACCCAGATAAGTCCCTGAAGTCTTCTTGGCAAAATTTTGGAAATTGGCTTGCCATTTCCTCTTTTCCAGGACTGAGAAAGAGAGACTGGCACAAGGTCACCCATCTGGCTTTGCACCTAAGGCAGGACTAGAAGTCACTGTCTTTTGATTTGCAACTAAATGACTGCACCAAATCGGTCTTTAAGAAAGTATGCCTTATCTCAGCTAAGAGCATGAATTGTACAGGTCAAAGAGAAAGAAAAATTTAAAAGCCCTTACTGTAAACCAAAGTTAATTCCCTTATTCAGAGGAGCCCAGGAAACCTCAACAAGGCACTGAGAAACAAGGTGAGAGCCTGAGAAAGAGAGAGAGAGAGAAGAAAGAGAAAGAGCCTCTGTTCTGTGTGAGGGGGGGAGAGGGGAGGGAGAGGAGCTTTAGCCAGGACACCCAAGTTGCTGGCAGTGGTGGAGGCGGCAGGAGCCACCTGAGCAGCCATGATCCCCCTCTCAAATGGTTCCAGCCTGACAGCCAAGTGGGACAGCCTGCCCCTCCTTTTCTTGCTCAAGCAGCGGCAGGCTCCATGGGACAGGGTCTCTATCCTGCCCCAGCGTGGCAAACTCCAGCGGGCTGGATGCAGATATGAAGGGCCTGGCCCTGCAGTGCTTCCTCACTCAGTTGAAGGCTTTGTTCAGCCTTCAAACAGTAAAGCCAGCCATGGAAACAGAATCAGCCGGGTGCAGGAACCAACGCTATCCGTGGCCCTGGTGTGCTGCTCCAGCCTTACTGTTTGAAGGCTGATCGAAGCCTTCAACTGAGTGAGGAAGCACTGTGGGGCCAGGCCCTTCACACCCTCTGTGGCCACCAGAGTTTGCTCTGCCAGGGGAGAAATGAGACCCTGTCCTGCAGAGCCAGCCACTACTTGATCAGGGACAATGACGAGAACAGTGAGGCTTTGTGCAAGCCAGCTGGCTAGGTAGGGAGCAGGTCAAGCGGGGCTGGCTGGTTGGGGAGGGGGGGATGATGGCTGCATAGGTTGCTGCTGCTACCAGCAGCTTGAATGGCCTGACTGAAGCCAGAGTTTGCTGCACTGGAGGAAAAATGAGAAGTCCTGTTGTCCCACAGAGCCTGCTGCCACTTGAGTGGGGAGGACTAGAAGAATGGCGAGACCCATGCTCCATGGGACAACTCATTCAGGTCTCTAGATATGGGCTAGATTGAAGAGGCAGGACACGCTAGACGGAAAGGATTTCTTTATTTAGCTCTGAACAAAAGGACTGCCACCAGGTGTGCCTGCTGTTCTTTTTAGAGGTTGCTGTCCACAATCTCAGCCACTGACGGCTGTTCAGTTTCCCACCTGGAAAATTAACCAATGGGGGAAGTCTGATATCACTGACTTTTCCCCACTGAATATCTAACAGTCTCATTAAGTAGTTAAGTGGAAAATAGTTGAGGGGGGAGGAGCAGGAGACTGGCAAACACTTTTCACACTGAGAATGAAAGTTTCTGCGTCCCTGACTCTCTGCAAAAGAGGATGGGTGCCTGAACCTGCATGATATTATAGCATCCATTCTTGGTATGAAAAGAATTTCCAAGTCAACTCTCCTCTCCCTTCCTCAAAGGCAAAGAAACAGTGGCAAAGAGGAGACAGATGTAAGTCCTTGTGGCAGGAAGGGAGGCAGAAGCATGAGGTATCTCAGTGGGTCTGGGAGGCCTTTAGGCCTGTTCTATCACTAGGCTCCCCATGACCTTCCCCACCCTGAAACACCTCATGTGCACTTAACAAATGGCACATTGGTATTCTTGAATTGTGAGCTCTTAGGAAACTATCCCCTCCTTGTGTGTTGCAAACAGCTATTTCCAGTGAGGTAAACAGGACAAAGCAAGTGGGGAAAATATTTTCCTTTGCTATATTTCCAGTCTGAATTAGACCATGGCAGGGTCCCTACAGGAGAGCCCTTTTAAGGATTATGTATTAATAGAAAAGCAACTAACTTACCTCTGTTCTTAAATGCTAAAGCTATTGCACATAAAAAACAGATGAGCTCTGATCAACTATCAGAGCCATCATTTTGACAGTTTTGCTATACTGTTGTCTGCGGACGCTCCCCATGAAATGCAGGCATGGTTTGTTCTCAGTCTTATAAGTGGCCACAAACTACTAGCAAAAGTAGCATTTGATCACAAGGCGAGGAGGCATCGAGCAATGTTTTCCCTTTTGCATTTGAGCATCCAAGAAGGGACAGGAAAGACAAAGAAAGGAAAAGGGGAAGAGAGCAAGGAAGGAACAA
Source organism: Naja naja (assembly GCA_009733165.1). NCBI lineage: Eukaryota > Metazoa > Chordata > Lepidosauria > Squamata > Elapidae > Naja > Naja naja. The sequence goes on along the minus strand of CM019159.1, from coordinate 17,182,155 downwards.
GAAGGAAAGAGGGTGGGGAAGAAGAAAGAAAGGAGAATGAAGAGGGAAGGAAAAATAAAAGAGAAAAAGGAAGGAAGAAAGAGGTAAATCCTGCCTTAGCACTTGGTCACCAGCAGCCCTGCTGCCTTTTGTCACTCCCTTGTCCCATCCTCCTTACCTCTCCTGGTGGTCTCCCATTCTATCACTGAGGATGCTGTGGTTACAAAGCTGGGTTTCCATGCAAGGAGAGGCAGTGTCCCTCTGACACACACACTTTGCCCTCCTGCACACACCATGAGCAACCTGGCCAAGGAGAGTGAGCACAGCAGCAGTGGGAGCTGGCCATGCCCACCACAGCTACACCCACCATAGCCACGGCCACCACAGCCCCCTCCCAAAGACCACCACAATCCTGATGAGGCCCTCAATGAAATTGAGTTTGACACTTTTGTGTCAATCTTACCAGTGGAAAGATTTTGTGTAGATATGCAAAGTTGGTGCATGCAAATGACCTTTGATCTATATGGAAAGTCCATAAATGGGGAATAAATGGTTAAAGTAGATCCTTTGTCAAGAGATTTGCTTTTAGAAGTTTCAACCCTCTCCACCATGGAAGAAAAAAATTAGAAAGAAACTACCTGAAGTGAAGATTTACACTTCATGCTTCATGTCCTAATCTGGATCACGAACTTGTTTCCTTACATTTGTGACAGCTGCATGCTGCATATTTAATATAACCTGTACTTTAATCTGTACAGTCTTTGTGCTCCAAAACATTGTTTGACTTGATCCAAAATAATGAACCCATCTGGGAATACTTTTCCTTTTTTAAGACAATTAAGGTTCATATATAACATACTACATACATGCAGTGTTATTCCTCATTCATAGATCTTCAATGTTTCCTTGGGGGCAGGAGGAGAATTAAGATATGTTTGGTGCTAAAAATGAAATATAATATTCCAGTCATCCTGGAATCACTGACATTTGGAAAGCAACATAGAATATAAAATGGATCAGAATAAGAATAAAGTGATGTGCATAACCTAGAAAGTAGTTGGCCTCATTCTTCTGTTTTGTTTTTTTCAGCTCTGGTAGAGAAAATCCACAAGAGACCAAGAGAATCAAAACTCAGCAGTGGGATTGTTTCAGCAATCAAAATGTTACACACATACATTTTAAAAATAAAAATAAATAGCTAACTATAAAACCTTTCACAACTATAAAGAAGGAAAAGACCTTTTCTGTTTTGAGACAGTAAAGTACTTTTAGCTACTATTTTCAGCAGGTAACAGATGCATAATAAATAATAATAGATGTGTAATAAAACTCAGTAGAATAATGAGCTTGAGCTGTTCAACTGGGGTTCCCTATAATGCCCCTCTTTGTTTGAGGACTGTACCCCAATATCTGAAGTTTCAATTTGAGCCAATGTTGAAAATAAAACAAAAGGGAAGATCACATAGCAACTCAAGAAAATATCACGGGAATGACTGGTTACTGTTTTGGGTAACTGGTTACCAACCTATTGTGACTGAATGTCATTTATTTTGTGATCACTTCTGTTATGTATGCAGGTTTGAATGTCATTGGTTAAGTTTGAACTGTTCTTGTAAAATGTCAGAAATGATTGGTTTAAAAAGTGCGGGAAAACCCTGCACTCTGATTGGCTGGCAACTGCGGCTGCTGGCTATAAGTAGCAGCCGCAGCCCAGCCAAATCGGGTCTGTTATGAGCTGTAGTCACTAATAAACTCTTCACTGAAGCACTCCGCGTCTCACTCTTCATGCAAATCTAACAACTTCCCTTGATTCGAATTATTTACCTTGCTGCTTTAGGCTTTGATGTTGTTATTTAATGAAAAAAGCCAAGAAAGCTAATGCATTGAAAAGCAAAAGATTAATTTCAAGCATTATCTAGATTTCTGACTATTATTGCCCTGTGTAAATTTTAGAAGGAGTCTTAGAAAATAAATTGATAGCTGGATCTTATATTTTAACTATAGCTAATTGTCTTTTGCAGTCACATCCCTATCCTTTGCCCAATGCTTTGTTTCCAGAGTAACAGCCTTATTTGCAAACTGTTCACTCCTTTCACATAGGTAATGACAATGTCCAATTGGTCTGTGACAGAAGAAAGGTGGGTTTCTATCTAATTTTAATACCAATCCTCTAGTTCTTGACCAGAACACTATATAGATCAGAACAGGATATCTGATACATTCTTCTTAAGATTAGGTTCTGTGCTGTGGTGTGTTTCTCTGTATAAAAAGTTTGCATTTGCAAGAGAAAGCATGGTCATGGGTACAGCAAAAAAACCCTCAAACAAACTATAATTTCCCCATAGCAAAGCAAAAGCTTACCAAGAGAGACCATTTCCATCACTGCCTATTTGCAAGTGGCTATCTACAATGGTTTTTGATTGCAGATGCAACCCCCTGATTTGGACAAGTTAATGACTGGGGCTTTTTAGCAGCAATAACATGTGCCCAGATAACTGTTGGCTTCCCATCTTATCCACTCTCAGCTTATAGTAGCAAAACCAGAAAAACAGAATAAAAGAGTTGGAAGAAACTTTGGAGTCTTTTAATTCAACCTTCTGCTCAAGCATGACTCTATTCCATTCTGGACAAATGGCAGTCCAATCTCTTCTTAAAAGTCTCCAGTGATGGAACACCCAAAACTTTTGAAGGCAAGCTATTCCACTGATTAGTTGTTCTCCCTGTCAGGAAATTTCTTCTTAATTCTAGATTGGATCTCTCTTTAATGATCTTCCATCCATTCTTTTCTGACCCTCAGGTTCTTCGTAGAATAGGTCAAACCCCCCACCCTCCTTCTCTGTAATAGCCTCTCAAATGTTGGAAGATTGCCATCATGTCACTTCTAGTCTGTCTCTTCATTAAACTAGACATTCCAAGTTCCGGCATCCATTTATTATATGGTCTAGCTTCAGTTCCCTAATAATCTTTGTTGGTCTTCTCTATAATTTTTCTAGAGTCTCATGGTGACCAAAACTGGATGCAGTATTTCAACTTTGGTCTTACCAGTGCAGTAGAGAGTGGTAGGAATACTAAAACCAGAATAGGTTTATATTGCTATGCTAGCTAAGTAGGAAAAGGCATGCTAATTATGGCAATCAGAAGACCAGATTATTTTAACAACACAGCTTAAAACAGCCTTCTTCTTTGTATTAGAACAGAAGAAAACCAATGAGCAAAAACCTATGGAAGATGTCTGTTTTGAGATTCTGCTGTAAATAATAGGGGAAAAACATGTATATCGCATTAGAAGCTGTGATTTTAGAAAATTCTAAAGATTTTAGACCCAAGTGTAATGGCAAGAGTGCAAGTCCAAACCACATTACTTACTGCTGATGTATCTCTAATAGCAAATCTTACTAAACATTGTTTGAGAAATACATGCCTATGGCTTGTCAAAGATGAAACCACAGACCTTCATTCAAGTACTGGGATGCAATGAATCACTTGCATATATTCTTACTACCCGCCTCCAGTTTTTGGTTCTTTGATGCTGTTTTTGTAAACGTGTGCTACATACGTGTTGTGGCCTGCAGTGTCAGATGAAGAGGAGGGGGAGGGGGAGCCTGGGCCAGCTTCAGAGCCTTTGGAGAGCTCTGATGAGGAAGCAGGGGCAGATGCAGAGCGGGGTCTTATGTCCACTTCCAGGTGGAGAGGCAACTGTCTTCAGGGCCTGAGCTGAGTGAGGGGGAGGAACAGATGGGGCCTATCCCAGATACGCATGTGTGTAGAGAGGAGAGCAACAGAAAGCAATAAGCCAGCTCTCAGGGAAAAGAAGTTGTAGATGCTAGCCAGCCCCTCCCTGGCTGGGAAATAAATAGTAGGGTTTTGGGAGTGGCCTGTGGTCGCAGGCTACTGTTTGTTTTCCAATGTACATCAGTCAAATTGGATTCCTTTGTCAGAACAAGGTTTGTCAGGACTAATTGCTCTGTATTTGAGGTGCCAATTGAATCTCCCTGCTGGCACACAATAGGTATGCATTTGCCTCAGCCAGTGTGAACAGGAACTGTTTCTGCTTGGGTTAATCATTAAAGGACTTTTTTATCTTGAGTTCTCGTGTGAACAGAGACTGTTCGTGCCCTGTTTCATAAGAGGAAAAGACTCTCATTTGTGACTAATCATTTTTGGTTTTGTCTATCCAACATGTTCATGTCCTGTTTTAAGAAAAAAGCAGTGTAAACTCATAAAATATTTATCTGGTCTTTTAGAGTTGCCAATAGAAAGGGAGGTGGGAATAGTGTAGCAGCTGCAAAACCAAAACTGTATTCCATGGATGTTTTCATAGATAAGTTTCTAGGCGACCGAAGTTTCTGCCATGCAAAATTCTAACTGGAGAGTATGATTGATGACTCTTGGCTATGGATGTGTCCCATTGGAGAATATGAATTATGATACACCCAGTAAGTGGGGGAAAACCAGGGTCAAGGGTAACAATGAATGATGTGTCTCAGGGTCGGCTATACCCAGGCAGCACTGGCATGTCTTCTCCTAATAAATCTTCTTTGAGCTTTGAAAATCAGGCTAGAGAATCATGATTTAAATGAGGGCAACTATTGGAGCCCTGACAAGGGGTTTGTTTTACTCATGTGTAAGTGGTTTCTCATTGCTTGTGAAGGCTGGGTCAGAACAATACAGTGCATATGTATTAAACACATCATAGTGTTTCATATCCAAAAAACCAAATTGGAGGTGAAGATTGGTAAATTATGATACATCCAAAACAGCAGATATAAAAGTTGGTTGGAGAATTAAGTGCCCTGCATTTCAGTTTATAACAGCTAAAGAACTGGTAGTTCTTTAGCTGTTATAAACTGAATAAGTTGGTTAGGCTATAGCAAAGTAGTTCTTTGAATATCAGTTTGTAGAAATATTTTTTGATTGTGTGGGACACTGCTGGGAATGGATACCTGGGTACCAGATCTGAATCAGAGCAACATTTGATGGAAAGCGGAAAAAAATGAACCAAATTGCATGGAATTTGAGAGGGAGCTGTGACTGACCTCATGTGAATTCCTGCTGAAGAATCATATTTACAGTCCTACAAGCATTGCGTTTAGTGAATAGATGAAAATGGGTCTTCTACATTTTGAAAAGATTCCCTGGAGTGCAATCATATATATCAGCATCTGAACTAGCTTGATGACAAATGTACTCCAGATAAACAGTGTTTTCTATTCCTGCATCTCCAGAGAGTTCTGTTTTCACATGTTTGGTAGTTATTTACCTGCATTTTAAACAGCTGATGCATTTTTGTTACGTTATTTTGAAGGTTCTTGTTTATATTCCTCTCTAAAAACTCAGACAAGAGATACTCAGTGAAGCACTTAAAATATTCAGGAGACAATTACAAGCTCCTCATCAATATTCAGAGGAAAGATGGATCACTTAAAGGACCAAACTACTATTGTCCCAATCACTGATAACTTGCTGCTACTCATTTATCTATTCCTTATTAATACCTAGGGGCTGAAGTGTATATAGGACAGTTATATTAGTCTATGTATCCAAGAGTTAGAAAGATTCTGGGAGTGTTTTTTCAGGCAAAGAATTTTTATTAAAAGTCATAAACATTTAGTCAACAACAGCTCACTTCATCAGATATGTGGAGTGGCTAATCTGCTAGGTGTGACTAGGATGACCAGTGGAAAAGAAGTAGGTGTAGTATCTTCCTCTGCCCCAAAGGCAGCACCAGAAACTCAACAAGTGAGAAGATGGCCACTGTAGATGATTGTATAAACCTGGTGATGCAGTGCAACACATCCGGAAGGTACTAAGTTGGAATCAGTTTGTGAGATTGGGATCAGTAAAGAACTTAGGAAGAAATGTTCTATTACAGGATCTTGAAAGGGTCTGGACTGAAGTCTGTGGAGATTCTCAGTCATCCAGGTCATGGTTGTCCCAAAGGGGTTTTTTCAAGAGGCAACTGGACTTTCTAGTTTTTCTTTGAAGACATTTCGCTTCTCATCCAAGAAGCTTCAGAGCTGAACTTCAGAGCTGAAGAAGCTTCTTGGATGAGAAGTGAAATGTCTTCAAAGAAAAACCCCAAAGTCCAGCTGACTCTTGAAAAAGCACCTTTGGGTTTGTGCTTATATTAGGGGAAGTCAAAGTAAACCTCCCATTGCCTTTAGATGGGCTTTCCAAGTGAAAAATATTATGATTTTCTTCAACACTTCTGTTTATACCAGTGTATATCTGTTTATACTGTTTATGCCAGTTTCTTATTCTCTGAATAATGTAGCTCAAGGGTCTTCAAACTTGGCAAGCTTAAGACTTGTGGACTTCAACTCCCAGAGTTCCTGAGCTAATGTGACTGGAGGAGGAATTCTGGGAGTTGAAGTCCACAAGTCTTAAAGCTTGAAGACCCCTGATGTAGCTGAACCATTAGTTTCTAAGATATTGAAGGGCAGTTTTCTCAATCTTCTTCATTCATAATTCATTATGGATTTATTTGCATTTAGCATTTTGAACATACTGTTTCCAATGTTATTCTACTTCGTTATCGTAGCATATGCAATTAACAGTAAAAAAAAACTATGTAATTTCATTGTTTGAGTTTGACAGGCAACCAAATGTAGGATAAAGCTTGCATTAATCACAGTGGCTCAGAAGTAGAAAAAGATACAGTGTAATATTGACTATAAATCAGGAAGAATTGTTTGGTAATTCATATTAAGTTTCTTTTCTGTCAACCACCTCCTGAAATTTGAACACTGCTGCTAATATAGGAACTATTGTATTTTCTTTGTCTGGTATCGTATAAAAACTTCGATAGTGATAAATCTATATGTATGTATTCAGGGAGCGATACTCTCTTTGGCTCATAAATTTAGGAAACAGCAGAATTTCTGAAAATATATAAAGCAGGAATAGGACTCCCACTAGACAGAAGTGAAATGCAGTAAAATGAATTTCTCTTCACCCACATCTTTTACAGGAAAGTATATGACCGTACTAGTTAAATATAGGGATTTTTTTTTTAAAAAAACTAGGCTTTTAGATCATTCTTACCAAGATAAATCATGAATGTGAATTGTATTAATCATAAGGAATTCAAAGATGTGCAAAATATATGATGATTATTTCAATATTACTTAGGGATTGCTGGACAATCAAAAGAATAACAAATATTAATTTAATTTAATTTAATTTATTTATTTTGTCAATCGCTTACAAAGATAAACATAGTTGTGAATACATGAAAGGAATATTACTTAGGAATTGCTGGACAATCGAAAGAATAACAAATATTAAGACCCTAAAGCGCAGTGTATGTCATATATTTAAAATAAAACTAGAAGTAACATAAGCAGCCTGCTTAAGACTCTGAATGCTTTTAAATATAATTTAAAGAAATATGGAAATAGATGCATTAGATTGTAATTGTGTAATGCATACGACACAAAACACATTGATATCTATATAAGATATCTAACTAAATATTTAGTAAAAGCAGTATTGATAACCTTATCTCACTTAAAATCCACTAAGTTATTATAATACAAAATATTATCTAGCTCAAAAATGCTGCCTATATGTATTCATTTGAATTTCATTAGCTGTTCTCATGTATCTGCAAGCTCTTCCTTTATTAGACTGTTTAATGATTTAATTACAGTGAATTTTAGGGCAGAAACTTTATAGTTCCCTGCCATCAAGGGGTTAAAGTTAATTGCTCTGTAAGAAAAAGAAGTACTGGAAATTCTAATTCAACACCACAAATACAAATGATTATAACAAGATTTAAACTTAAATTTCCTGGACAGTTTGAACAGTATTATTTTTTCTCTCATCATTTTTGGGTTGAAAATAAATTTTTGCTGTCCTATACATAGATATGTAAAGCTGTTATCCAACTAACAAGTAAGGAATTCCAATTAAATTTTGCTTTGTATTTTAATTGGCAACATTAAATAAAATACAGATACCTATTCTGTATATTAATTTCTGAGGAAAGCAGCAGGTAGCAGGAATGTAAAAAAAGAAGCAAATAGTAATTAGAAATGTTAGTTGAAATTATAAATTAGCATACAAGAATATTATTATTGGAATATATTTCTAGAGAGAAACAATATTCTTAATAAAATATATTAATGGTTGTCATCCTAATTAGATTTAACAATAGCAATATTACCCCAGAATTTTTACTTTGTTCAAACTTTGTGAATAATTACAGTCAGTTTAAACCGATTCCTCTATCATTTTTTAATGGTACTTTTAAAATATTTCACTTATAATATAACTCTATTAGTCTTTTACTGATCTGAACATCTATTTAATTATAAAGAGACTGATTTTTATTTGATATTTTAAAACAACAATAAACCTGCAATAAATCATATTTCAGATTCAAATCTCAATTAATTACTTTATATTAATGACATTTAGAAATATTCAATACTGATTTTTAAATTTACAATTTAAGTCTGTCTGTGTCTGTCTGTCTGTCTGTCTGTCTCTACCTACCTACTTATCTACCTACCTACCTATCATCTATTTATCTACCTACCTACCTATCATTTATCATCTATCCATCCATCCATCCACCCACCCATCTCTCTCCCTCCCTCCTTCCCTCCCTCTCCCTCTCTCTCTCTACCTACCTATCATCTACCTACTTATCTACCTACCTACCTTCTATTTACCTACCTACCTATCATTTATCATCTATCCATCCATGTCTGTCTGTCTGTCCACCTACCTACCTACCTATCTCTATTTATCTATCATTAGTTTGAATCTAGACTGTCTTAAGCCCCATTCTCTCAAATGGGCCATTATACTATATTACCCATATGATACAAATGATACTTCAATAACTTAATTATCAAAACCACACCAAAGATACTTTCATTTCCTTAGGATGACTACTTGAAATGCAAGTTGTATCATGGCTTTCTAACAGGCACTCAAGGTGGCAGATGTAGCATTCCTAATGTACACACTCAAAAAGGGGTAGAGCTTGTGACCTAGTTGCATCTGGCATTTTGACATCAATGCCTGCCCCTTTAAATATTGCATTCAGCTTCATTTTCACAATGTTTGAAAATAGCAGACCTTGGAGGGAATTCTGGATCTTTGTTTCTGTGGATTTGCAGTCCAATGCTCATTACAGTATTTCTGCCTTTTCTACAGCATTTACTAGCAGTCTCTGATAGATAGTCAAACATTCACCCCTTGCTGAAATGAATATTTATTAAAGAAGCTGGCTGTATATTTAACATACAATTAGGTTTTGGTTTTGTCCTGATCTTTGGAAAGTCTTACATTAGTAAGAAAAATCATTTTTTCAAGAATTCACACTTGAGTATTTTTTTTCCTTTCTAGACAAGAATGTAGGGCAGCAGATGTGCTGATATGAATATATTAAAAAAACTGACAAATGATGAATCAACATTCATTTTCATTCATTTTCATTCCTTTTCAGTTGACAACCGATTCCCCTGGGAAGTACCCTGTTAAGCATATTTGTAAAAAGAAAAATAAGTTTCCTATTTAATTGGGGAAAAGGCTACTTTGATATAAATATGGAAGACTTTACACATGTAATCTAAAAATTATATCAAATGACTTAACTGGTTACAATTTGAATTTAGTATTTCAATTATCATTTGCAGGTTAATGGTTTCACAAGTCTTTGGAGTGCCTGTTTTGTTGTCTTTCATTTTGTTTCCATGGTTATTATGAGAGCATATTAGATGCCTTCCAGACATCTTTGTTCTGTTAACTGCTAAGCAGTTATTGACTGAGTGGTGCAAAATTCCACACCAATTTATTTATTTATTTATTTTATTAATTGGATTTCTAAGCCGCCCCATCTCCCTGAGGACTCGGGGCGGCGTACAATAAAAACAATACAGATATACAATTAAAAAGATTAAATCAAATAAGAAACCCAATTACAATCTCAAACACTAAAAATAGTCATTAAAACTCCCCCACACACACACACCCCTCAGTCCAGGTCAGCGAGTTGGAACAACTATGTTTTGAGGCCACGGCGGAAAGAGTGGAGGTCACGGGCCAGCCAAAGCTCCAGGGGCAGTTGGTTCCATAGGGTGGGTGCTTCCACAGAGAAGGCCCTCTTGCACCACTCAAGTGACCCTGATGATACCGATAAACTTCCATGACCTTAATGACTAGCTAAAAGGATGCAAATGACCAGCTGTCTGCAAGGAGTATAAATCCTTCCATTCCCCACCATCCAGTCAGAGCTGAAGAAGCTTCTTGGATGAGCACCTAAATGTCTTCAAAGAAAAACCAAAAAGTCCAGTTGACTCTTGAAAAAAGCACTTTTGGGACATCTTAAAACAAGGTTATTATTTAAATCTAAGACCAATACTTTACAAACATTAAAATTTAAATCTAAAATCTAAGCAGTAATAATCCTGTCAATAGTATTGAACATGATACTTTAAAATGGTTAAGAAAGCAAAGTTGTAGACCTAGTCAAACTCCTAAGAAATATAGGCATAACATGATAGGTTATGTCCGCCAGATTGCATCCCCCTTATCTTGGCTGCCTTAATTGCAAAGATAGCAAGTCACTGTGTAGTAATGTGTTTGGTACCTTATAGGAGAAATTCAATTTCCTTTCAACATTCTAGTTCCTTTTGTCATTGAGGAACAGAGATAATTAATGGTCCACATATTTAACAAAGGACCACTATTCCAATATATAATATGCCAGACCCTCTACTTCACATGTTCCACATACACAGAGTCTATCTTCCACTACGTTATCCTTGGAATCTGCCTTGTTGCATTGTTGGCTCAAATTGTAGACTATTTTCCAACTTACTTCAAAGCAGAAAAAATGCCAAAAATTAAAAGAAAAAAGTTAGAAGTGGCTTTGAAAACAAACTTTCACTTTAACCAGAGAAATATGGGGAATGAAAGCCTTGGGCAACAAGAAAAGTATAGTGTGACTGACTTTCAACATCAAGCAAGAAAAGGAAATCTCAGTCAAGACTGCCAACAAATGGAGGAATATAACAAGAAAAGGAAAATGAAAGATTTTTTTTAAAGAAAATCAAAATTATGGATTTTTTCCTGTTAAGAATAATCATGGAAGAGATTTCATGGAGGCAAATAAAATTAATGGAAAGTAAAAAATCATTCAAAAATGTTATGTTAAAGTTATACAGAAATACTATGTTAAAATATGAACTTTGAAAATGAAGCAACACACCAGCTTCAAGTAGAAGAGCCTATCATCAACCTATCATCGCTGAACTGCTTAAAACCACAACAAAAAGAGAATGATAATAGTTCTGGGTCACTGTATATTTAACCAGATTGGGTGGGCTATAGAAAACTATTTAAGATGGGAAATACAAGACAATGTGCATATTAATGAGTCATTACACTAATTTGACACCCAAGCAGAAATTTGGTCAACATTTTACAAAAAGGAATAAAGCCATTTTTGGAGAGGAAAATGCTTAATACCTAATTCTTCTGGGGAATCTTTACATGAACAAAAGGCTACCTACTATAAGAAATTGAAGAAAATATTTGTAGCTCAGGTTGAACTCTGGGTTTAATGTATTTATTTATTTTATTTGTCAATCACTTACAAGATAATAGGTTCCTTGCTGCTCTCTGACCTTGGGTTGTTTTCTTGCATATGTTTCATTACCAATAGGTAACATTATCAGTGCTAGGTGAGAGTGGGGTTTGCTGTCATTTTATATACTAGTAGCTTGCCCTGTCAGGTTGGTGGGAGACTGGGAGTGGTTTTGGTGGTTCGTTGATTGGACTGTTGTCTACTGTTAGGTTTGTTTATCTGAGTTGGTAGTTCCTTGATAGGGCTATTGTTTGCTTCTTGATTGTTGGTGTAATGTTAATCATGGTTATACTTTCTGCTCATCCAGTTGTGATTGCTGGTGAGGAGTTGTTTTGACTTTTTGATTCTTTATTGAGTGGTATATAGAAGTTGTTTATATCTGTATGCCTGTTCATAGCTGACTTGCCTACGCTTCTAAGATTTTTCTAGCATTTTTGGACATGGCTTGGTCTAGGATGCTCATGGTTTCCCAATTGAAATTATGGTTAAGTTTGTCCATGTGTTACCAAATTCAGAAGTTTTCATCATGTCTTCTGACTGCTAGTTGGTGTTCATGGATGAACTCTAGTAGTCTTCTAGTAGTCTAGTAGCTGAGATATGTTCCCAAATAATTTTGCTAGTCATTAGTAAAGAGCTTATTATAAATCCACAACAGGAAATGAGAAAACTGAGTTAATCATTAAGACAAAGAATAAATTCTCCTTCATTGAGCAAGGGGCTGGATTAGAAGATCTCTAAGATCCCTTCAAGCCCTATGATTTTCTGTTCTATGTTCTTTTGTCAACCTAGAAACTTTTAGAGTTTTAGAGAAAGTTTTAGAGACTTAAAACTGATGAGAAAGCAGTGGAAGAGCATTAGTTTTTATTTGTTCTTTAGCTGAGAAAAAGATATTGATGAACGTTGTACTTACTAAAAAAGATATTAATCCTATAAAGGTAGGCAGTGATGTATTGACAAGCTCATGAATGATAAGGACATTTCAAAATAGCAAAAGCAACAGTTAAAGCAATAGACATCCAGTGGTCATAAAAAAAATTAGACAAGGAGAAAGATAGATGCCTTTGAATTATGGATTTGGAGATAGCAACTTACTAAAAGCACCATGAATTGCAAGAAAGACCAATCAATCCATCCTTGTTCACCTGAAACCCAACTGCTCTCCTGAGGCAACGATGTGCAAGCAAAAATTTACATACCCTCAATGTGTAATGCAAACTTGAAAAAATGATTATGCTGGCAAGTTGAGGGCAGTGGAAGAAGGGAGGACAATATATAAGATGGATGGAAGGATCTAAGATGTTACTGGGATGTCCTTGGGAGTGCTGCAGCTTATTATTATAGAGAGGCAGTGATAATCAGCATTTGTCCATGAAATCTGACTTGGTATGATAGTTCCCAACTAGCCAATTGTCACTGTATTTTATTTTATGATGTAGCATATTTGCAAGGTAATTATATATGTAGACAGACAGACAGACAGAGAGACAGAGAGACAAATGTAGCTTGGTTTTTATGTATATCTTTAGCAAGGATATGTCTATTGATCATCCGTTCATCCATTCTTTATCCATCTCTGGATATGAAAATCATGTACATGGGTGGATTGGTACATTGGGAAAAAATCTTCTCTCCAGTATCACAAAGTACACCTTGGAAGATTTGGTTTTACAATTACAATTACAATCAGTGAGACAGAACATAAAATATGAGCTGTCTGTGTATTTATGAGCTGTCCGTGTATTATTGAATCAATGGTTCTTCTAACAGAAGATCAATATTTAACAGAATATTTTTTGTACTGGATCACATTCATTCATAATATTGCACAATGTTTCCCCAGACTCATTGTTAAACCTTTCAGTATAGTCATTCATTGTAGTATAGCATACAACTAGCACCACTTTTGAATTCCTATTCTGATATGCCCCCATGATAATTTAGATGACACAGTAATTTATGCCATAAATTCTACCCCTTCCTTCACAGTTACTTCTGCACCTACACATCCATGCATGTATTCTTCAACATTATTCTATACATTCAGATTATCTTCATTCAGATTTTCACATCTTTCCTATTTCTCTTTGTTCCCCAAGTATATTTGTTTCTTTCATTTTATTAATTAATTCATGATCCATACTGTATGCTCTTTGACATTCCATGTCACAGCCTTCCACATATCTTGGTCATCAACAGATGGTCCCATGAATATTGATCTCTAATGTTCCTAATTGCTTAATCAATGGAGGCACTCATATAATTAATAATCAATTACTATTATTATTGGGAGCCACTCAGAGTTGTGATTTCTCAGGAAGTCAGCCATGTAAATCTCTTAAATAAATAAAATTTGCATGTCAACATACTATTTATCTGAATTACAACTATAGATGCATGCATCATACTGACACAATTAGTATACCCTGAAATAGTAATAACATTATTCTGGTTCTCTAAAACTATTATTAGGATTTTACGAAGAATCACAAAGACCAATGTCATAATTGGCAATTGAAAAACAGTTTTGCTAATAAATATTCAATACACATGGAGTAGCTTATTCATAATATTGATTTTATTATATGTTCTATGTCATTTCATTGAAGAAAAGGACTTTTTCTGTCCCTAGTTTTTCTTACAGTTCTGAAAGAAATAGCAGACACTGGCATGGTGGTATGAATTGTAACCACAGTGATAGGAATAGTGAGGATTAACAACAGAATCCCTGTACCAGGAAGGAAACTCACAGTAGGACGTTTTGAACAGACACTTATAAAATGGCACTGCAATAGATGGTCATCATCTGTTGCTATGCATAATTGTAATCTTTTGTAGATAATGTTATGCTGAAATTATATTGAAATGTAAATATTTATATATTGTATTAATACGTATAATTAATAAATAATTATTATTTATAATCGATAAATATCTATATCCATATAAATATATATTGAAATATACGTATTTCAATAGAGTTTTAAGCATGGTAATAACTTTGTGCTAGTGACTTTCTCTCAACCCATCCCACCTCACAAGTTGATGTGGAAAAAATAGGAGGGAGAAATATTACGTATACAGAAAAAAAATCTGCTCAGTGAATTGATTACCTTCCACTGTTCAGTAAAAAAGTGACCATAGTGATTAAATTCAGACTTAAAAGTACTTTTGGAAGACTATGAATTGAGACCAATACCTGAGACCAATATGTTAAATAGCAATAAAAATATATAGTTCAATTTTTCATTTTTCTCTGTATTTCTAATTGTAATGGAAATTACAATTAAAATTATGATCATACATGAACAAAGTAAAACTAAATAGAGTTTCCTCATACATATTGAGGTTTCATCTTTCCTTTCGAAGAGCAGGTGTTGACATGAAAAATTTTCAAAAACCATTAATTAACTATTGATAGAATGGCTGTGGAAAATAAATTGATTTTAAAAAGCACAGAGCAGGCTAGCAATTAGCAGATTGACAGTGTCATGATTTTTCACATAATATGAAGCCCAAATTATAACTTATTTATTTCATTCAGACAATGTTCATGAAATTTATAAATGGAGTTAATGTCATAAATCAAATTGTGTTGCTTAGCTTTCCACAAAATTGATTTACATAATAGCAGTTTTTTTATATAACATCCAATGTTCATCTCAAATTGACTTTGATATTTTGTTTCTTTTCCTGCATTTCAAACATATATAATTAAACAATTAAGCTATAATTATACCTTCAGGTTACAGGGATACAATAGCTCACCAGTTAAAGATGCTGAGCTTGTCTCCTGGAGCTGACAAGCCCATGTTCAAGACCCAAGGGCTGCATGACAGAATGAGCCCTGTTACTTGTTCCAGCTCCTGCTTACCTAGCAGTTCGAAAGCCTGCAAATGTGAGTAGATAAATAGGCACCATTTTGGTGAGCATTCCATCATCTCCTTGTATAGTCATGCTGGCCCACATGACCATGGAAATATTTTCAGACAATGCTGTCTCCCTCGCAGTGGTGGTATTCTACCAGTTCGGCCTGCTTCTGCCAAGCCGGTAGTGGCGATGAGCAGTGGAGACTGAACCGGTTCTCTCTGCCACTCTACTGTTGGACCTACCCACCCAGGCTCCCATACTCATCATTATCCTCCGCTTTTGAAGTGCATCTGCTTTGCGTGGCACAGCAGAGTGCTGCGCGGCAGCTGCTGAAGTGACCGGGAGAGTTGAGGCTTGCAGGAGGTGAGTTGGAATGCCTCTGCACCTGCGCAAAGTGCGTGTTTGACATGCGCACGCATGCAAAGTGTGTGCACATGCACAGTGTGCCCACCAAGCCACTCCCACTGAACCAGTGGTAAACAATTTTGAAACACACCACTGGTCCCTCAGCCAACAAATGGCAAAGAGCACTACCCCTATAGTCAGTCGTGACTGGGCAGTGAAACTTTTACCTTTCTGTCTTCAAATGAAAAAAAATAAATAAATTAAGATTTTTTTTGAAACTACACAGTAGAGCATTAAAAACATTATTTAAAAATGTCAAAACATCCATTGTGATGTCAAGAACATTTTGCATTTAAGTGCCAATATTGCATAAAAATGTGTAAGCCACAAAGTTCTTCTCATGATATCACAATGCATGTTACATCCCAACAGGCAACTATGAGAGGAATGGAAATAAAAGTAACATGCAGCCAACTGTCAGTTAAAAATAGGTACATATCCTTACCGCACAACCTTATACATTCTTATTTCTATACAAAACCCACTTTTTCTAATTCATTTTTCTTCCTAACAAGTGATTCTAGGAATACAATCTAAGAATTGAAATCAGTGTATTTGCTTCTAATTATCAGATTTAGAATTATTCTATAAAACAAGTTCTTCAAATAATAAATAAATAAATATGTGCATACATAAATAACATTTGTCCACTACTGATTTCTTGCAACAACAACTGAAGGCCAATGCCATTGACAACTCACAATACTACTGTCTTTACCATGGGGAAGCCACGCCATGCATATATGGACTCACCAAAATCCACAAAGAGGGAACTACACTAAGACCAATTGTCCAGCAGCACCAAGTCTATCACATACAACATGGCAAAATCTTATTAGCTCCTCTAGTTGGCAACACCACCCATCACATCAACAATTCACTGGACTTCACCAACAAGGTTTGGAAACTGAAACTGGACCTGGATGAGACCATGGTTTCCTATTTATTTATTTATTTATTTTTAATTAGATTTATATGCCTCCCTTCTCCGAAGACTCAGGGTGGCTTACAATTTTTGGGATACAACCCAATGCGCTCAGCAATAGCCTTCATTCCATTGTATATACCTGCTTATTACTAAGCGGCATTTTTACAAAGTCAGCTTATTGCCCCCAACAATCTTGGGTCCTCAATTTACCTATCCCGAGAGGATGGAAGGCTGAGTCAACCTTGGGCCTGGTGGGATTTGAGCCTACAATAATTGCAGGCAGCTGGAACTTAACTGCTAGGCATTTAGCAGCCTGCACCACCAAGGCCCTATGACATTACTTCCCTCTTCACCTGCATTCCAACAACTGAAGCTCTCACAGTAGTGAAGAAACAACTGCTACAAGACAGAACTGCTAGGTGACAGAACCAACCTCAGACCAGACCACAAAGGTGCTATGCTGGACTTCTTCCCGGGGTGGGATTCTCATGGTTCGGAGTGGTTTGGGTGACCTGCTAGCTGTGATGATCAGCTGGCTCTGAACCGATTCGATCTGACAATCATGTGGGCCCACCCATCCACCCCTGTGCTGTGCTCACCTATATCTGCTCAGCTGATTTACGCGGCAGAGCGGATTGCGGCGCCTCAGCTGTGTTACTTCCATGAAGTAACATTGAAGGTAAGTAATTGCGATAGCTGTGTATGTGTGTGAAGCACACATTTAGCAAACCAGTTGCTACACCAGGAGAATCCCATGCCTGCCTCTGCCTGACCACTACCTATTTTAAATACAATGAAGGTTTCTACAGACAAAAACATGACTGTGCCATGGATTCACCTGTGTCCCCCATTGTGGCCAATCTCTCCATGGAAGAGGTAGAAACCAAAGCCCAAACTCCTTCACAGGAATTCCACCTACTCATTGGTATAAGTATGTGAATAATACTTGGGTCAAGATCAAAACATAGGGATTGGAAGCATTCACCAAACATATCACCTCTGTGGACAGATACATCAAATTCACATGGAAAGATGTTAAGGGAAATAGTCGAGCCTTCCTGGACTGTGCAGTACACATTAAGGAAGACAGAAACATTAACACTGAAGTTTATGGAAAGCTCACACACAGAGATCAATATTTACATTTTGATTCTCTCCACCCACTGGAGCACAAAATGGAAGTTATCAGAACCATACACCACTGAACTGAAGGCCTGCCTACCAGCAAAGAAGGGAAAGAAAAAGAACTAAAACACATCAAGGAAGCCCTCAGAACATGTGGCTATCCCAAGTGGGCCTTCATCAAATCTCAAAGAAGACTCAGCAGGAGCTCCTCCATAACAGACAAAGGACAATAAACAAAGCAATGTTGTCATTCCACACATTGCAGGAATATCCAAAAAGCTCAGGAGGATATTCAGCCAACACAACATACCTGCACACGAGAATACACTAAGGCAGAAGTTTGTTCACCCTAAGGATAAAATACCCAGACACAAACTGAGCAACGTAGTATAGAGAGCCATGATGGTGAACCTATGGCATGCATGCCACAGGTGGCATGCAGAGCCATTTGTGCCGGCATGCGAGCCTCAGGCAAACTTACCTCACTGTGGATGCACGCGCCTCACAGCTGATTTTTTTGGCTGGTTTGAGGCCTTTTCATCTTCCCAGAGGCTTGAAAAAAGCCTCTGCAGGCCGAATAATAGGCCCGTTTTGTCACTTCCAAAACAGGCCTATTATTCAGCCTGCAGAGGCCTCTGGGAGGCGAAACCTCAGCCAAAATCAGCTGTGAGGTGCATTACATTAAGGGGGCGGGGGGGCAGGGGGTTTGCATGCACATGCATGGGGCATGGGGGCCCTGCATTGCCTTCTGGGTGCTGGCACGCGAGTGCGCGAGCACCAGCGTGCACACAATTTTTGGCACAGGAGCCCAAAAAGGTTAGCCACCACTGATGTAGAGTACAATGCAGTGATACATATGCAGATCTGTATAATGGGGAAACAAAACAACCACTTCATAAATGTACAACATAGGAGAACAAACCATCAGGACAAGATTCAGCAGTCCATCTACATTTAAAAGACAAAGGCCATTCTTTGGAAGACAGCAAAGTCCACATTTTGGACAGAGAGGACCATTGGTTTAAAAGAGGGACCAAAGAGGCCATATATGTCAAAATTGAACAGCTGTCTCTCAGCAGAGGGGAGGGATACAGCATCATCTATCTCCAATGTGGATGCTCCATCATTGGAAGTTTTCAAAAAGAGGCTGGACAATAATTTATCTGAAATGGTATAGAGTGTTCTGCTTAAGCATTTGTAATATCGAATGAATTGCTTAATAACCCCTAAATAAAGATGGAATGAGCTTAAATGGACTCCAGAAGATGGTAGAGGGCAGGAAGGCCTGGAAGAACGTTGTCCATGGGGTCACGATGGGTCGGACATGATTTTGCAACCAACAACAACAACAAAGATGGAATGGTAAAAAAAACCATCTCCTTTTAGTGGCTATACAAAAGAGGATATTTTCCTCTTTAAAGGTGCTGTAACTGTTCTTTTAAATCATAACATGTCATTATAATCTTTCTAAATTACTAGCAATCTGCGCAATATCATCAATGTCATACATTGTATAGATAGATTTGAAATACAGGATAAAGTTCTCTTTTGCTTGAGTTATTTCCTTCCAATATGGTTGGGTTGACAGAAGGACAATCCATACTTCATTTTGCTTTCCTTTTACTAACAAATTTTGAAGAAGTTTGTTTTAACAAGTAGGCTTTCCAGTAGGAACAATTATGGAGTAAAAAAAAGTTTTAAATAAATAGAGAACAAGGTCAAACATGATGACCCTTCCTATGATGTTTGTGTATTCCATTTATTTCCAACCCTGATTTTCCTCCCTTCATCAACTGAGGGTGATAATGTGAAATAGAACTATACTCACAGTTGTCTCAGTGAGATTTTGATTCTGTGTGTGATTTTGGACCCTGCTTTATTAAGCTTCCAGTCACACAGAGCCCTTTTCCATATTCACACAAACTTGAATACATCCAGATCACTTCATGAAGATTTAGAGAGCAAAGTGAGACTGAAGACGGCAGAGGTCAGGACCAATGTGCAGACCTCTAAACAGATGAAAGCATTTCTTAGGAATTAATTGTTATCCTGCTCCAAAATAGCTCTCAGCTCTGCTTCCATAATTAATTGTTCTTTTATTTCTTCAAGTTTAACAATCCAATTATTGGAGCTCCATCATTCAAAATGTAGCATGACAGATTCCTCCTACCCCTCCAAAAAATTCCTGTAATTATATTTTGGGATTATAATGCAATTCATATTAGTAGTCGTTCTCTTTTTCTAAAGAATTTTTTAAAAGATAAAATATATATTCTCCCTTGCATGGAGCATAAGCCATCCTGCCTTTTGGCCCCTTGAATCACAGAGAACAATTGACCTGACATTACCCATGGCTTTTTAGCTGTGCAAAGGTTTCACCATCTAGCAGTTCAGTTTAAAAACCTGAGATACTATGTGCATATAAGTTTTATCACCCAAGAACCATTTTTCTCTCTGCTCCTTGGAACTTTTGTGATAATCCCTGTATACCTGTAGGCTATGAGAAGACCTATTGCTTTTGCTGGAAAGACCTAAGATACTCTTTTAACCCTATTTTTCTTTGGGGGAATCTGAAACACTTCCACAGAGTTTAATGAGAGCATTAATATTTTATTAAACATTTTTTATCAAAGCCAATTTCATTTAGTAGTTGTGGAGTGGCACTGAGAATGAACAAGCGCTGAATTTTAAGTTGTTCAGAGAGAATACAGAAAAGCTTTGCTTATAATATTCTTTGAATTAAACAAAAAGTACTTAACTGGTGATACTTTTTTACAGACATCACAGAATGTAACCTCATTGCACACCAGTAGCTTTTTTCAAATGATTTTATTTTGCTTTATTGTACTAGAATGATTTCACCTGAAGGAAAAACATCCAAACTCTTGAAGCAACTTTTGAAGCTTGGCTGATTTTTTTCCTGCACATCTGAATCAGCTTCCTTTGCTCTCCTTTTAGCCAATCTTTGGTTGACATAATGTAGGAGGATTTACCACACTGAATAATATTTGTGATCCAGAGTTAAATTCTTTTCAGTCATGATTCCTCTGAGAAAGACTTTTGATCGAAATATATCCATGCATGAGAAGGAGAACTGGCTTTTAAAAGAATGCTGTTGAATGAACAATAGAAAATATATAATTAGATTGGAGAGGAAATTCTTCAGTGTCTTCAAATGATAAACCAATGGTTTATGGACACTGTAAAGCAAGCTGCCTGACAAACAAAAAACAAAACAAAACAGGATTTTGTTTTTTCTACTCCTTTTCAAAAGGAAGGAAGGAAAGCAGCATGAGAAAAAATGCAATCAGCACATTACTATATAAAAATAATTACTGAAAAAAATGACATACATTTATATTACAGCTGCTTGCAATATATACTGATAAATATAGGAGACAATGCAAATACATTAGTATGATGGAAGTGCTGCTGTTGTCTTCAGTTATCCACAGATTAGTAAGGATAGATACTTGCTTATTAGAAGTATTGAAGATGCCTATGCACTGTGTTGAACTGTGACCCATTTCTATTAGAAGTACCCCAGAATAATCAAGGCTCTACATGCCCAGAGTAATAAATCAGCCACACAAACTTGCCGGTAAGAGAAAAGTTAGGCTGTGAACTCACCATTTAGCTGTCCAACTAATCATTTATTTATTTGTTTGTTTTGGACAGAAGAAGAATGTGTAATATTTCTTTCTTCTTTCCCTTTCCTTAAACTGAAGCAGAAGAAGTATAATGGCTCATCAGAGCTTAGGAAAGGTGATGAG
Source organism: Naja naja (assembly GCA_009733165.1). Taxonomy (NCBI): domain Eukaryota; kingdom Metazoa; phylum Chordata; class Lepidosauria; order Squamata; family Elapidae; genus Naja; species Naja naja. The sequence continues at coordinate 17,160,476 of CM019159.1, read as the reverse complement.
TTGACTAATCAGTGAACACTCAACTTGGGGAAGAGATGAATGCAATTTGTATTCCTTGACATTTTTTGCAGTAGCCCAGTTGGTTTGATCCCAGTTGGTTAGATCAATTAAATTTATTTATTTATTTATTTATTTATTTATTTATTTATTTATTTATTTATATGCCCTATCTCCCAAATGACTCAGGGCGGCTCACATAAAAAACAACAAATACAAAAGTTAAAAGGAATTTAAAAATATTAAATCAATTAGACCAAAAAAATATTTAAAACCCTACCACAAAACATTTAAAACAAAAGCCCCCCACCCTCAGTCCAGGCTGGCTTGTTCAAATAGCCAAGTCTTTAGGCCACGGCGAAAGGAGCGGAGGTCGGGGCCAATCGTAGTTCCAGGGGAAGTTGGTTCCACAAAGTGGGCGCCCCCACAGAGAAGGCCCTCTCCCTAGGGACCACCAGCCGACACTGTCTGGCTGACGGTACCCCAAGGAGGCCCTGTCTGTGGGCACGCACCGGGCGATTTATGTTACATAAGTCATTTGTTCACACACACACATTTTAATGTTAGCCAGACATTTCTATATTAGTTGTGATTATTTGATGATAATGGTGATTTGATGCAGTGATTAGTTGTAATTTTTTTTCCAGGGATAGCAGATGAGGGGAAAAAACAGGAAGTGGGGCCAAAATAAAAGAAGGGGAGGGTGAAACCAGAAGATCATGGGTTCTAGTCCCATCTAAGCATAAAGCTATCTGGGTGACATTGAGCCTCTCTTTCAGCCCTAGGAAGAATCAACAGCCAACTACTTCTGAAATCTTGCCAAGAAAACTGCAGGGACCTGTCCAGGCAGTCACCAAGAATGAAAAACAGACACAAAGGCAACAACAACAACAAAAACCAAAGGAACTTGGGGCTTCAAACTAAGAATGTGGGTTGGATTCAGTCAAAAAGCATGTAGTCATTAAAAAGTGTTCAAGATATTTTCAGCTGCTTCTACTTTCAAGATGAAAAATTGAGTTCTCTCTCCTGATTTCCAAGGTGAGAATTGGTGGCAGAGTTGAACTCAAAGAAAAAAATAAAATAAAAGGCTATGCTATCTCTAAGACCACCTTTTTTCCTGCAATAAAAAAGGAAGTATTTAGATTTTCTTCACTTCTCAGATGACTTTTAGAAGATGAAATTTACTCATTCTTTTGCTGGTTGAAAGATTGAAAAATTGAAGGAATGTACCATATTAATAATCCAGTATTTTTCTCTGTGTTCAATTGAGTTATTTCTGTGAGACATACATTTGCATGAATATATAATAGTAGCTTACCAACCATTCTGCTTTGGAGTAAGGTTCATTATTCTACAATCTTATGACTGAAAATTTGTCTAGCCTGCTTTGAGTTAGCTTCTTTTTCTTATAAAAGTTCATGGAAAAGTAAAAGCTGGTTCTTAACCTAAGTAATTCATCCTGAATAAATACAGTGGATATAATTAATACTTGTCAGTAATTAGCACCAAGGACACATTATTCATCCCACACACTGGCAGGCAAGGGAATCTTCCAAGAGCGTAATAATATTTTATTGTCATTTATGTAATGGATCTACTCAAACAGAAACTGACATATATAGAAGCTTCTTGAAAGATACTGTAGCTTATTGCTAACCCTAGATATGTGGCTTGGCTGTTTTCTACAATTAGTTGGTGTACTGGCAGTGAAGAAAACATAAGCATGCTCTGAGATCACTGGGTTATAATTTAAAAATTCATTGTTAGTAGCACATAGCACAATATTGGCACTTCTTGAAAAACAAAGGCAAATATTTCCCAACTATAACTTATAAAACTACTAGATAATTTAATGACTTTTACATACCTGATTACATTTCCAAGGCAATCACCATTAGAGAAAAATAGAAAACTGTTTTTGTCCTATCTTCCATTTATCTAGATTTCTGTATCTCAAATTTAAATTCCATATTATTGTAGATATTGTGCTGCAGTTCTCAGTTCAAAAATTGTGTCACGTTGACTGAAGTTTTGAACTTTGTGGTCAACTTACTTACAAATAAATCTTAGAGTGGGAAAATCAATTTTTCTGTGGTTAAGAACTGTGGTTAACCACAGAAGGTGAAATATTGTCACATATTTTGGCAGGGCTACAATTTTCAAGAATTTCCCATGCTTCCAGCATGAAGATTTTTCAATGCCATTTTTTAGCAACACTGACATGAAAGTGACAGGAAGGAGTTGCCTCCTGAAGTTGTGAGTGCTCCATTGCTGGAGGTCTTCAAAAATATATTGAATAGTTATTTGTCCAGAATGATATAAATTCTCTTGCTTTAGTCAGGGGATTGGATTACATGTCCTCCAAGGTCTCTCTTCTAGCCCTAATGAATTTATGATTTGAAGAAAGGAAGGTTGTGTTCCCTTCCTTTCTTTTTTAATGAAGCATTTATGGAATATTTACCCTCATCTTGAATTCAGGTACATGCTCAAGAAGTAAAAATGTTTCAGGTAGGGTTTTGATATTCTGTAATTTATTTTAGCTGAACATATTTGCACCCTCTCTATAGATCTTAGCCAGACTACTAAAATGAGAGAAGGAGGGAGTATACATAATTGCCCTCTTGTTCTCTGTATGCTACCGTCATTGCACTAATAGGTTTCTAGTTTATTATATGAAGCAAGAGAAAGTTGAATATCATCTATCTTTCCTCTTTTTTCTTTCTTTTTCTTTTTCTTTTCCTTTCTTTTCTTTTCACTTTGTTTTACTCTGCTTTGCTTTGCTTAATGCAATTAACAAAAATTTCCAGAAGTTAGTAACAAAATCAATAGAATACATTATGTGATACAGATGGAAGAGGACATATCAGTGAGCATACAGGCCTGAAGAAGCTCCTAATAATATTAGAGGAATATATGTTTACAAATGAATCCTCTGTCCTGATGTAATCTCCCATTACCTTACATCTGAGATCCTTTTTTTAACTTGAAGATTCTATGGACTCAGTCTGGTATTTCCTGAACACCAAAAGAGATATTCCATCACTGAGATATACAGTATCATGGTGCATAATAACAAAGACTGGTCAAATTTTTCAGCCATATATGGTATCAATAGTATATAGCCATATACTATATTGCCATATATGGTATCAATAGTAATTAATAATAATAATAAAAAGAAAGGATCTGAAAGTATCTTTCCTCATGGCTGGCACTACTGATATAACAATTAAAAATAACAAATTAACTAATAGTGAGGTGTTCTTTCAAAGCACATGAAAGAAGTGGCTTTTGAGCATCTCATCCTTGTATTCAATATTCATTGGATTCAAAATTGGAATCTATGTGGGGTCAATAAGACTTTTGGAGACAGTCTTCCCCATAACTTAATTCAATACTGTTCAGTGAGCAACATTAAAATGAAGTATTAAGACTCGAGGCAAGTTGGGAGAAATGAACATTTGGTTAGTCTGCTCAAAAAATGCTGGCAGTTTTTTTAAAACCAAACATCATTATGTTTTATATCACCCTACAACATTTTATATCAACCCTATACATGAGTTGTGATGGCGCAGTGGTTAGATTGCAGTACTGCAGGCTATTTCTGCTGACTGCCAGCTGCCTGCAATTTGGCAGTTCGAATCTCACCAGCTCAAGGTTGACTCACCCTTCCTTCCTTCCAAAGTGGGTAAAATGAGGACCCAGATTGCTGAGGACAATAGGCTGACTCTGTATACCACTTAGAGAGTAAGTGGTATACAGGACACTGTAAAGCATTATAACGTGGTATATAATTCTAAGTGCTATTGCTATTTATTGCACTACTGAGTTTTACAATATTTTTTCGTGCTCCATCTTAATAGGAATTTAAAACAGGGATCATGTTTACAATGGTTGCAGCATTCCAGGGTCATGTGATTGCCATTTGTGACCTCCCCAGCTGGGCTTATGGCAAGCAAAATCAATGGGGTAAGTTGGATTTGCTTAATGATCACATGATTGACTTAACTGCAGTGATTCACCCAGCATCACTTTCCGATCGCTCTGTTCACTCTCATAGGAGGGGCCTCCTTGGGATTCTGTCGGTCAGGCATTGTTGGCTGGCGGTTCCCAGGGCTAGGGCCTTCTCCATGGGAGTGCCTGCCCTCTAGAATCTCTCGTTTGGCCCCTGACCTCCGCTCCTTCCACCGAGACCTGAAGACTTGGTCATTTCAACAGGCCGGCCTGGAATGATCCAGCGGGGGTGTGTGTGCTAGGGTTTTAATTTTTCTTAATGTTTTAATGTATTCGGCTTGTTTAATTTAATTGTTTTTTATTGTAAATTTGCTCTGTTTTAATGTTCGCCGCCCTGAGTCCTTAGGGAGTAGGGCGGCATACAAGTCGAATAAAAATAATAATAATAATAATAATAATAACAACAACAACAACAACAATGACAAAAAAGCTCATACATTGGGACACAACTCACTTAATAAATGCCTTGCTTAACAACAGAAATTCTTTTCCCAATTGTGCTCATAAGACTCCCTGTATATTGTTTTAATTTTAAGGACAAAAAGGTGTGGCTGTTAATGTGGAATTTCTTAGCATTATAAAGATTGTTTCCAAATGGAAAATATACCATGCAGTTTTTCAGCATGTATTTGGATAAATTAAGGAGTATATACCCTTTTAACTGTAGAGGCACTGCACATTCTCAATGGCATATTTAGCTAATATTTTGGTTGTTGTTGTTGTTGTTGTTGTTGTTGTTGTTGTTATTTAATCCTACAAAGTTTAAATTACATTCTGCTGCAGGCATAAAACTTCCTATTCAAATGACAAATGTCCCCACTCAGAGATCTGAAAAAAACCACTTATTATTATTTATCTTACGCCAACAAATAATCATGCAACCTCAATGGGGAAAGAAGAGAAGGGGAGAAATGGAAAAGCATGGTTCTGAGTATGTGCCTGTGTTTTGAAGACTACTGCCAAATACTGCATTAGCTGGATTGAATAAAAACAAGTTGTTTGCTGTTAATGTCACTATTATACAGAGGCAAGAGATAGCAAAGCTCAGAAGAACAAAGAAACTTCTACAAAGATTCAGGAATGGAATATATGGTTACATACATAATAGAAAATCAGCCTTATCTTCCCACCCATCTGTGATTATCAGCAGTAATGTAGCATTTCATAATATCAGGCTGCATGTTTTTACAGGAGGAAGAATATTTACAGTCAGGGATAATGCACTATTAAGAGTTTCCCAATGCTGTTTTCAATTCATCAAAGGATTTAGTCTTATTTTTCATTCAGCACAGACACACACACACACACACGTGTGTGTGTGTGTGTGTGTGTGTATCTATATATACACAGAACATTGTCTCTATTCAAATTATTAATGCAGGTTATCTGAAATCTTTACTTTTTTGGAGAAATAATCATATTTATTTTAAACACTGGCTTGTCCTTTTAGGACTGTGTAAGACTGTTATGGCAAGTCCATGAAGGGCATTTAGAAAATGTATCTTGCACAATTAAGGTATGCATGTGTGTATGTTATTAATTCTGTCACCAATAGCATGGTGCAAAAATTATTGTACACATTCTATAAAGGGGATGTCAAACGTAATTTATAATTTAACTTTCATTTCTTGCTTATATTTTATCATAAATATTTAGTATTTCCTTTACTTCTTTTTTTGAGCTTAAATTTAGAATGTGTGGGAGAAGATTATACATGTGTTTATTCATGTCACAAACATGGAGCTATTTATTTGTCTAAATTCTAGGCTGCCCACCTCCAAAAAAGAAAGAAAGTATCAACAGCTTCAAATGAGACTCATTCTCTAGACATTAGTATCACATTTGCACAACACATTGAACTGAGCCTCTTCCTACACACTATGTGGCTCATATTGAATTGTACCTATCATAATTCTAGTTGTTTTGAAGCTTCCAAATAATTTTCAAGATCATTTTATTTATAACATGTAAAAATTATTCAGATAGATCATCACTGCAAAAATGTTCCTATTCAGAAGTAATTACAGTTAATAATCCAAAGAAATCCAGCAAAATGACTCTAGTGAAAAAGGTGAACCATGGAGAATCTAAACTGTAATATTACTATTTGGGGTGAACTTCAGACCTATTCAGAAATAAAAGTAATATCTCTTTCCTGCACATGAAATCCACAGTCTCAATCTCAGCACCTTTGTTATTTAAAAATTCATAATTAAGACTCAGTGAAAATTTTGACTAGTGTTTTAACAAGAAACTGACACATTTTGGAAATCTGCCCATACAAAGAATTTCCATTATCTAAGTATTAATACCTCATTAGCCTAAGGTGACTTAGATTATAAGGTAAAACAGCATGGGAAAACACCATGAAGATAATTTATACCAATATTTTAGATGATCTCAATGGCTTTTCATAAGAATCATCAGTCTTGAGAGTCTCCTTAGGCTCAATAGAAATATGTTGATTGAAACTGATTATGCAATAGAACAGCAATAAGGTCTCAATTTTATCTCTCCATTAGGCAACCAAGTCAGGTCTGACACTTGACTAATATGAGACTAAATAATCTCATTTATCTAAGACTAAGTTCCTGGATGTTCAAGTATCTTGCTGAGAAATGAATAATTTGTTGGACTTCATCTTTACATGCACAAACTTTTTGCGTTTATATACCTATTGACCAAGAAGTCAATAGATATAGAGGGAGAGGAAATCTATACTTTATCACTTTTGTTTGTCCACTTGATTTACTTTGATTTTTTTTTTACATGACTCTTTCAACAGGCTGGTCTGGACTAACCAAGGGGAGGGGTGGGTTGTTTTACAGGGTTTTTAATTTTTAATTTAATTTTAATTCTTAGGCTTGTATTTGATTTAATTTCTTTTTATTATAAAATTTGTAATGAGTTTTATTTTGTTAGCCGCCCTGAGTCCTTAGGGAGAGAGGGCGGCATACAAGTCTAATAAATTATTATTATTATTACTATTGGCTTGGCAGTACAGTATTCCTAGGGCTTCCATCACTTCCTTTCTCTCTCATTTGAGTCATCTTTCTTGTCTCACTACCAGTTCATAGGCTCTTCTGATTTATGCTCTCTTCGTAAAGAAGGAAGGCCTACAGCAGAACCTTAATTACAGATAGACTTAAGCAAGTTGGCTTTTTCTATTATCATGTTATTTCTTAAATAATTTTTACTTCATTCTGTGAAGCTACCATCCCCAAGAACATACCTCATGTTATATTCTTAACTTTAATAGTTCTCTCCCATCACTGTTTCTGCTATATAGCAATAGCACTTAGATTTATATACTGCTACACAGTTAGTTACATCACTCTCTGAGTGGTTTAAAAATGCTGGCATATTGCCCCCAACAATCTGGATCTTCATTTTACCGAGTTCGGAAGGATGGAAGGCTGAGTCAACCTTGAGCTGGTCAGAATTGAACTCTTGGATGTGGGCAGAATTAACCTGCAATACTGCATTCTAACCACTGTGCCACCATGGTCATACATGTTAGTAACAACTTATAAAGCCCTAAATGGCTTGGGTCCAGGGTACTTGCGGGAATGCCTCCTGCCAGCATCACTTTCCGATCGCCCTGTTCGGTCTCATAAGAGGGGCCTCCTTGGGATACCGTCGGTCAGGCATTGTCAGCTGGCAGTTCCCAGGGCTAGGGCCTTCTCCGTGGGAGCGCCTGCCCTATGGAATCAGCTCCCCGTGGATCTCCGTTTGGCCCCCGACCTCCACTCCCACCGAGACCTGAAGACGTGGTTGTTTCAACAGGCCGGCCTGGAATGACCCGGGGACGACGAGGGTTTTATTTATTTTTCTTAATGTTTTAATGTATTCAGCTTGTTTTATTTAATTGTTTTTATTGTAAATTTGCTCTGTTTTAATGTTCGCCGCCCTGAGTCCTTAGGGAGTAGGGCGGCATACAAGTCGAATAAATAATGTATATTATCCTGCATCATTTAATTTTTCATCTAACTGATCTCTTCATGCTGGAAGAACTTTTTAAAAAGACTCTTGTTTGGTCTTTCTTAAAGAACAGAAATAGGCAATCTGGTACACTTCACATATTTCAAAATAAACCTTCTAACATCTCTTTTGATTAGCTGAGCTGGCTGAAACTTGATGGGAGTTGAAGCAGTCCAGAATATCCAGACAGTATATGGTTACCTTTTATTGCCACTACTGCTTCTTATAAATCACAGGTCATCCAATTTATAATTACATTTCTTCAGGATTTGTATCTGCAAACTATTTCTCATAGTCTAGGATAAGTGTCTCTAGAAAGAGAGTGACTGAAATCAAATACTTTCAGGCCACATCACTGTAAAGCAGTCAATAGCTTTAATTTTTGTTTTGCTATAATTAGAGATGTGTCCAAAGAAAGACAGAGCTATGCATAGTAATCTGATTGGTATTGCTAATAGATATTTATTTTGTCTCTGCTTCAATTACCATCAAGTGCAATGTCATTTTTATTTTATTTTTTATTGGAAGAAGAGATAAGTGCAGGAATTAGAGACTTTGTGGTCCACCTGATATTTCTGAGTGTCATTTTTATTTTATTTTTTATTTGAGGAAGAGTTAAGCAGAGAATTAGAGAATTTGTGGTCCACCTCATACTCCTGAGCTCCCATGTTTCCATCATAGGACACTTGACATTTCAACAAGTCTGAATTTTTAAGGAGAATGAATCCAAATGAATCCAAATTGTGATATAATTCTATTTTACTTTGATACATTTTCAATTTTTTGCAGCAGGTTGTCTACTCTAAGAAAGTATCAAAATAAATATTAAATTGATTGTTTTAGATTAATTTAATAGAAAAATAATAGCTTAGAGTAAAAGGCACTCTATATATATTTGGTGAAGGAAGATAGACAGTAATGGAATGCTTTATCTCCTTTCTTTATAATGCAGTTTAATACAAAATTGGATGAAATACATTTTAGTCTTTTGACACAAACCAGAAAAAGTAATCACACTAAGCTCTACTCAGGTTCAATACTTTGAATTCAGATAAATACCTACACACAATTGCATACATGTGAATACATATGGATAAATAAAGTGACTTATGAAATACATTGCTATTTATGTTTTATGATCTGAATATTAGAAATAAATTAGTCAAGATTCTATTTGAATTTGACACCAGAAACCTCAAAGATGGAACAGACATGATTCAAATTTCAAAGAATCATAGAACTGTGAAGTTCAACCTATGTATAAATGATTCACAAAAATTATTCAATTCACAAGATGTGGCTATTTAGCCAATATCAGTGAAGGATAACCTGTAATCTTCATTGGTAGACTGTTCCACTATTGTATAAGTCTTATACAAGGTTTTCTCCTATATTTAAACAAATCTAAGTAGTTGCAGCTTAGTTCTAGTCCTATGAGAAAAAAAATGAATGCCTGTGAAATTTCTCACCATTTTCCACATGACATTCTTTTATGGAATTGAATGTTGAAATTTTTAAAGTTGCAGAAGAATCACAGATTTCTCATAGGCTCTAAAGGAAAGTATGAACACATTTTGGAGATGATGAGAAAAATTTAGGAGGGAAAGTTAAGATGAATTTACTCTCCAAAGATTTATGTGGATGTTTTCAAGGAATTGATTATAACAGATTTTGGACTATTTTCCCAGGATCTTTGATAAGGATAAGATAGCAAAGTTAAGGAGAGGATAGCATAGCATCCTCAAAATTTCCTACCAAAAGTTGCAAAAGAGCCAATGCAGGAAATAAGCAATTGAATTTAAAAATAAAACATTCAAAATCTGTAAAATTGTGATTGATCACATTTTAAAATCTCCCCAGAGAGGTCCAGATTTATGATCTTTTTGAATTGCTTGATAAGCTTTATGTTATTTGTCAATAATGAATGTTTGGAATCATTTTCCATATTGATATATTAGTATAAATAGAACTACTATTATACTGTCATTATACTGCCATATAATTGCCATTTTTTAAATTGACATAGGATAAATTGACATAGAATAGAATGAAATGGAAACTATTTTTGTGAAGCCTACGTGTTTCTCTCTCTGAAGCAAAAGGGAGTCCAAAATATGTTAATCTCTATTGTTAATTCAGTTGCACTGATCTTGTTTACGCAGGCTTAAACTCTGTCTTATTTTAGCTCAATGGACTTCTTTATTTCAATAGTCCTTTTAATGTGAGAGCACGCCCTTTAAAGCAAGTATGCTAAAATAAATTGTGATGCCTTTGTGATTCAGATTTCAATGAATCATAAATTACTTTGAAAAGCAAAGAGTATTTCTTTCATACCTATTTGTGAAGTGTTTTTGAATCACCTTTCCATCAGAAAGGCCTCTCAGGTAACTTACAGTTTAAATCCTTATAATGGTTTTAAAAAGCTCAAAAGCACACACAAAACTCTAAAACATAAAATAATATAAAATTGCTGATAAAAAATAAGTTCATCCTCTCCACATATTTCCTTCTTTTTGAGCTAAGTTTGTTGCTTTTAAAATCTTCAATAGCAGTAACATTATTCAAACAAGCCATCGGATAATTATAATGGATGTCCAGCTAACTGAAGAAAAATAAAAGGTAATACATAAAGGAATATATTGATTACATTGGCACAGTATGAAATTTATTTTTCTTTGGAAGCCTATTGTAAAAAAATTCTGTAGAACTACAGTCATACCTATCAGTTTCATGTTTGTGAAAGTAGTATAAGTGCAAAATTGTGTCCATCTTTAAACATTTTAAAAAATTGTCACAAGTCCTGAAATATAGGGAATCCTCAACTTATGACCACAAGTGAGTCCAAAATTTCCATTGCTAAGCAAGACAGTTGTTTGGTAAGTTTTGCCCCATTTTATGACCTTTCTTGACAAGTTGTTAAGTGAATTGCTTGCAGTTAATTTAGTAACACATTGTTAAGTGAACCTGGCTTCCGCATTCACTTTGCTGGTCAGAAGGTTGCAAAACATGATCACATGACCCCAAGACACTTCATAAATATGAGTTAGTTGCCAAGTCTCTGAATTTTGATCACATGACTATGGAGGTGTGGTTTTTTCAGTGTGGTTGTAACTTTAAATGGTCAGTAAATGAACACCTAAATCAGGGGTCTTCAAACTTGACAGTTTTAAGACTTGTGGACTTCAATTCCCAGAATTCCTCCTCCAGTTATGTTAGCTCAGGAATTCTGGGAATTCCACAAGTCTTAAACTTGCCAAGTTTGAAGACCCTTGACCTAAATGAACATCAGTATTACACCTTGGAAGATAACCCATCACTACAGACTTCCTAGTAACACAATAAATGTAGATAACTGAAGCCATATGGAGATCTGAAATATGTGTTGTTTTTTCAAGAGCTACAAAATCTCTGCTTAGCTGCTGATTAAATTAATGCTGACAGAATGTCACTATTTTTGTTAATATCTTCATTTTAAATGTAGATTTTGACTTTAACTTTCACTTGAGATGGAGAGTAATTAATTTACATGCTGGATTAATTTTGCTCAGAGTACCGGAGAAGTAAAGAAGAGATTAATGCTAGAGAGGAAGGCAATGTTGAGTAGACAAGATAATGAGGTATAGAGATATTTCTAAGACAACAAAGTTGAAAATAATTGAAAGCAATGCTTTTTCTAAAGACTACTGAGTTTTTTGGGTTTTTTTGCTGGACTTAGAGAATAAATAAGAGAAAGAAGATAGATAACACTGTGAATTTGGAGAGTAACTATGGAATGCAAGAAGAACCAGTTGCTTGTTCTTCATTGAAATAAAAATCTGCTACAAAGAAGAGGGGGTCAACTTGTTTTCCAAAGCACCAGAAGGAGAGACAAGAAACAATGGATGGAAACAAATCAAGGAGAGAAGCAAACCTGGAATTAAGGAGAAACTTCCTAATAGTGAGGACAATTAACCAGTGAAACAACTTGCCTTCAGAAGTTGTGGGTGCTTCAGCATTGGAGGTTTTTAAGAAGAGATTGGACAGCCAATTGTCTCAAATCATATAGGGTCTATTCTATTCTGTTCTGTTCCATTCTGTTCTGTTTCTTTCCTTTCCTTTCCATTCTGTTCCATTCCATTCCATCAGTAATGGGATTTAATTTTTTTTTACTACCGGTTCTGTGGGTGTGGCTTGGTGGGCATGGCAGGGGAAAGATACTGTAAAATCTCCATTCCCACCCTATTCCAACGGAAGGATACTGTTAAATCCCCATTCCCTCCCCACCCCACTAACCTGCTTTCCAGCTCCGTTCTCCTCTGCAGGGCAACAAAAGAAGACCCAGTCAATGGGGGTGGGGTCAGTCAGAGGTGGTATTTGGCGGTTCTCCTAACTACTCAAAATTTCCACTACCAGTTCTCCTGAACTGGTCAGCACCTGCTGAATACCACCTCTGCATTCCATTATCAACTGCTAGGTTCAAGTGATGATAATGATTTGTGTTTTCAAGTCAGTGTTGACTCCTGGACAATTCCCTGCAGTTGGAAAGATTTTGGATGGCTTATCATTGCCTGGGGCTGAGGGGGAGTGACTGGCCCAAGATCACCTAAGTTTCTTTGTACCTAAAGCAGGACTAGAAGCCATGGTCTCCTGGTTTCTAGCCTGATGCCTGAACCACTACACTAAACCAACTCTATTTAGCAACTTGAAATTCACATATTTTTGATATATGACGGGGGCAGATGACTAACTAGGAATAAGCTATGCTTAGCAAAGATAAGGGAAGCAAAATGCACAAGGAGAATTGAAAAGATGGATGGATTGGATAGTATCATTGGGAGGATAGTGGAAGAGGTACAACAGATGGGGACTCCTCGGGGTGCCGTCGGCTAGACAATGTCAGCTGGCGGTGCCCCGGGGAAGGGCCTACTCTGTTGCAGCCCCTGCCTTGTGGAATCAACTTCCTTTGGAGCTCCGTTTGGCTCCTGATCTTCGCTCTTTCCGCCACGATCTGAAGACCTGGTTGTTTGAACAGGCTGGGCTGGACTGACCTCCCGGGGGCGGGGGTTAATTTATTTTAACTGTTTTAGTGATTGGGCTTGTTAGGTTTAATTCTTTTTTAAATATTTATTGTTGTGTTTTAACTGTGAGCCGCCCTGAGTCCTTGCGGAGAGGGGGCGGCATACAAGTCCAATAAATAAATAAATAAATAATAAATAAACTTGTTTCCAAGGACAGTATGATATGATGGATAATTGTGCACACATTTTGCCAGAGGCAGGATCCAATCACATCTATTTTTAGGAATTTCTAGGAATTTCCCTGTTTTCTTTCTTGCATTAATTTTGCAATCATTAAATGATCTAGTAGTCTTGTTAAAAGGTCTTAAACTTCTTCCATCCCAATGTATATCCTTTATTCTTTGTATTTTATTTCTTTGTACATAGTGGGAAATTAAAAATAAACTGCATAATAATAAGCATATGTGCATGCATTTACACATTTTTGTCTATAGAATATTTATTATTTTATCTATACATCTTCATAGAGGTAAATATCTATAGGACTAGCTTGTCAAATGAGAAAATTGAATCCATTGATGTAAATAAACATCAAATAAAAATTATCTACGAATGGATTCTCTGCACTTAATTCAATGCAAATAATTTGAAATATGTTTTTAATTTGTATGACAGTTGTGGGCACAATCCATTTAGGATAAAGCAGTTTTTAATTGACTTGATATGACCATGATATTTTAGTTGTTCTAAGGTAGTTCTAAACCTATTTAGTCAAAAGTAGTACTTGCTGCTTGGAACCTACATGTTAAGGTTATTTGATATAGGATGGGTGTCCACTATGAAACGAAAAAGAAAAAAAAATACATCCACTACAAAATTACTGACATGATACTTTTAACACCAATTTACAACTAATTGAGGTCAAGCTTCGAATGACAGAAAGGAGCACAAATTTATTCAAGTGGAATTCAGTTGGGAGTCAAATACTTAAATATTTTAAACTCAAGCAGTTATCCATGTATGCTTCAAGAGGCAGAGTTCTGCAATTTAGAATTAAGTTTCTACTGAGAAGCAAATCTTTACTAGGTTACAGGAAGAAATAGGAAAAAAATAGCCTTCCTGATTCAGCAACACAGACAAGGGATGATGGAAACTCACCATGCTGATGATAGGGCTCAGAGCTGTTCATAGCTAAGCACAGGCAAGACGCTGGGATAAAAGGTTCAGGGGCCCTTTAGCTAGATGGCCCAGGTGGATAAGAGAGTGGAACAGCAAGAAAGAGAGCACTTTTTAAGAGGCAATGAATCATATCTTGCATCCGGCATTTTAGCAGTTCCTGGGTTTCTCAGGAGATGCTGACCTTTTCTTGATCACATGCTTGGAATTTCTTTTTATTTGAACATTTAGGAAAATAATTTCATAAGAGAGGCACCCTCTCAGTTTATTTACCAAGAGAGATCTCATCTTTCAGGCTATGGCCTGAGATATAAAGGATCCTTCTCAGTAGAATTGTGTTTGGTGGAATAGGTTTGAGTTTAGTTTTGGCCTGTGATATTATATATATCACAGGCCAATATATGAGTTCAGGCTTCAATAATCACACACACATATTCATACATATATATATACAATACACACACACACACATACACACACACACACACATACATACACAAATACAAACATATATGTGAGTATACATGCACACATATATAATCCCTTGCATCAGAGTCAGAGTGACTGAATGGAGCTGAGCATTTACTGGCCAAATGCCCTTCCTGATGCCTATGTGAAGTTTGCAGTGGTTTTTTCTCTTTGACCCCAGTGAGAGAAATATCTGTTGCTACCTAGGATTGAATTTATAAGCCATCTGAGTTTGTCCAGTTGAGTTATTGGTAAAAAAAATAAAGGCAGAAGATAAACAAACAAAGAAACAAATAATGCACTACATGAATATCATATGTTGGAATTTTTTTTGAAAGACCCTGGACATTGCTATAGCACCAGCATGGCACAAGTGATATGTGTAATTCACATAATTCATATGAGTTGCGTGTTAACATCATAATACAAGCAATTCTGTTCGTGTGCATACATCATCTATGGGGACATCCTAAACTAAATGAATCTTTTTCTGAGATGCACCTGGAGGTGCTGCACACAAACCCACAACGTTCTGTATTCCAAAACTTCAGAGCTACAAAATGTAAGAAAAAGGATTAAAATCAGAAACATTTCATCTGAATGAAATACGATTTCCCCCCGTTTCTTAAATACTAAGTGTTTGGATATCCGGGATTAAACATATACACTTCCAAAAGAAGCTTTCCTCCCTGCTAAATCATTTCCTAACATACACGACTGAAGGAAGACTTCCTCACATTTCATGTAACAGATCCTGTATATTGCTGAATGCTGCCAAAAACAAACTCATCTGAGAATTCATACCTAGATATGCTTCCTGAGAAATTGGATACATTAGATAAGAGCGACCATAAATACAGCTAAAAAGGAGAAAAAGTCGGCAACTCAAAAACTCATTTTTCACAAACGTTAACTGAAGTATATGCAATACTTCAGTCTCCCTTATTTTCTCTGGAAGGACCCTGAGGTCTAAAGAATTATTACATTCCTTGATAAGTTAAAGGGCAGCCTTGGATCTGTAGCATTCTAAGTAACAATTTGTCTCCTATTCCCATTTTATTCTTCTTTTGTTAAAAGAAATCTGTGTTTCTTGTACTAAAACAGAAACCAGTGTTTCTTATAACAGTTTAAGAAATATATAAAATAAAAAAAAATCAGTTGAAAAGGATATCATGGGTGATGTCATAGAGAAGCAGCTTTACTAGTAAATCATGTACTGTGCAGTTCTGATAAGTTAGACATTTGACAATTAGAGTTACAATTTATCAGCATAAACCACAATCAGAATAACTCTTGAGTTTTGACTTAGATATTATTGCTATGGAGCAGTAGAGTAACATAATTCATATCAACCAACATTTAAATGTGCTTTGATTTCATTTATAATCACAGGTGGAATTCAGCTGGTTCTCACTGGTTCACCCGAACTGTTAGTTAATTGCTTATGCAGTTCGGAGAACTGGCTAAAAATGAAGTGTAAGAGAGGTTTTTTTCACTCTCTCTTCCTTCAGTTAATAGCTCTGGAAAAATAGCCAAGAACCACTTAACTGTATTAACAATAATGCAACAATAATGTATTAAAATAAATAATTACTAACAATAATTATTAATAAGTAACAATAATTATTAATTAGCAATTATATATTAATTAATAATTAACAATAATATATTAACAATAATACAAGAGCACACAATAGATACAAATTCAAGGTAAACTGCATCAAATGTGATTGCAGGAAATACGACTTTAGCAACAGAGTGGTCAATGCCTGGAATACACTATCTGACTCTGTGGTTTCTTCCCCAAGCCCCCAAAACTTTAACCTTAGACTGTCTACTGTTGACCTCACCTCTTTTCTAAGAGGTCTGTAGGGGGCGTGCATAAGCGCACCAACGTGCCTACCATCCCTGTCCTAATGTTTCTTTATATTCATATCCATTTCATGTATTCATAATCATGTTTATACTTATGCCTGTTATCTAATACTTACTTGGCAAATAAATAAATAAAATAAATAAATAAACAGTTGCAGATGGAATGCATCTGATACACGCTGAATCAAGTCAATAAACAACAGAAACTGACAGGATTAGGGCAGGGAAACCAATCAATCACCCATCTAGGGATGCGATTAACCTTTTAGGAAGAAGGACAAGATTACAAACATTTTTATTATAAAGAGTATTAAGTAACACTTATGTGATCAGCTGATACTCCCTGGAGTTTCCCAAGATCTTTTATAGCTGCTGGCTAGTAGCGTTGGCTACTTCTTCTTTCTTCCTGGGGGAAAGATATAGGAGGGGACAGTGATGCATCTTGATCATATAGGCCATGAATTTAATGCATGTATGGTCCAGCCAGCTGTATTGCTTCTGCTGTGAAGCACCCAATTTAGAACATAGAGAACATAGAATAATAGAGTTGGAAGGGTTAATAGCTTTTGGCAGTACACCCAGGCTTTCAATTAGCATGAGCAACTGCTCTTAGTTTCCATCTCAGCTGCTGCGTTTGCTTTGCAGTTAACTTTTTTAAAAAGTGGGAATGGCTGTTTAAGTTTTCTGCATTGTTTTAGTGGTTCCTGGAACTGTCCTTTTGGGGTGTACTGCCCTCATTCTTTTTGAAAGCCTCTAGTGATGGAGTACCCACAATGTCTGAAGACAAACTATTCCATTGGTTGATTGGTCTCACCATTAGGAAATTTCTCTCTTTGATTAGTTTCCATCCATTGTTTCTTGTTGTGCCTCTTGGTGTTTTAGAAAATAGATTGAGTCCCTCATTTTTGTAGGAAGCCCTCAAATTTCCTGACAGAACAGTTAATCAGTGGAACAACTTGCCTCCAAAAGTTGTGAATGCTTCATCACTGAAGGTTCTTAAGAAGAGATTGGATAACCATTTGTCTGAAGTGGTGTAGGATTTCCTGCCTAAGCAGGGGGTTGGACTAGAAGACCTCCAAGGTCCTTTCCAATTCTGTTATTGTATTCTATTATATTCTAAATATTGGAACAGTGCTATTTTATTGTGCTATTATATTGTGAGTTGGACTAAGGAGAAATTTCCTAATGGTGAGACTAATTAAGTTGGCCATGACCACCCAGTCACATGACAACCCAGCCATGCCCACCCAGTCATTAGGGCAGAGAACCGGTTGTTAAATTATTTGAATCCCTGTTTATATAAGTTTATGCAGAATATTGATCTCCTGTTAAAGTTGCACAACCAAACCTTGTTCATTAAATAAGAAGCATTCAAAAAATCATTTCAGTTTGATTTTTATGGAGCAATAATGTTTGCATTAATTGCATCTTCTGCTTTAAGCTTTAATCTGTCATGCTGTCTTTGTATTCTTGGTTTCTTTCTTTCTTTTTTTCAATATTCTTTTTGCAAATTATCTGAACATTCAAAGGTGTGAATTACTTTCTCAAAACAGAATTGTCAACAGGTTTTTCCTGTTTGTGACAAGCAGGTTTATTATAAATTAATTGGAAATAGGAATGGGGTGTTTTTAAAAAACTAAATATAAAAATAAGTGCTGTTTTTGCATGTTTTATGCTGAAAATAAACAAGTTGCTTTAAGTGGAGTAAAAGTGATGTGCCCATGACAAGAAAGGAAATGTTCTTCTTGGCCAACTGAGGGGAAAAAATACAATTATCAAGGGTTTCTTAGAAAAACAAGCTGTCACCTGACTGTATTTGAGTCTTTTCCATTTCCACTGTTTGTTTTATGTTGTTGTTAAAGATTAATGCATAATTCTAATATCAGATGAAAAAGTTCATAGATTTTGAAGTCTGAATAAAGTTTCAATCTTAGTGACTACTATTGTAAGGATTAGGTAGTTCAGTAGTAGATTATTTGACTTTAATGAAGATACACTGTCTAGTCCTTTTAATAACAGACGCAAACAGAATATTTCTTCTTTTTTATAGTAATTTTTATTAAAGTTACAATTAAAAAGATAAAACTAATAAAAGTTTAAAAAAGTAAACAATTAAAATGAACTAATGAATGAATTCTTTATTGGCCAAGTGTGATTAGACACACAAGGAATTTGTCTTGGTGAACATGATCTTAGTGTACATAACAAGAAAAACATTCATCAAGAATCATAAGGTACAACACTTAATATAGTCATAGGGTAAAAATAGGCAATCAAATCATACTAGGAAACAGTCAATATAAATCATAAGGATACAAGCAATAAGTTACAGTCATACAGTCACAAGTGGGAGGGGATGGGTGATAGGAGTGATGAGAAGATTAATAGTGATAGTAATGCAGAAAAAACTAGAAGGTGCCCAAAAGAGAAAACAAAAAGAAAAAAAAGAACATACTAAAGAAAAGATTCTGTCTATAAGGTAGACAGTAAAGACCAGAACTTTGGATGGATTGTTCTTGGGTTAGACCTAATCCTGTCTCCTAATCCCAAAAACAGGAAGGAAAATTCAAGCACAGCCACAGATCCCCAAGAAACACCAATAAGGCCACAGCTTCTAGCAGCAGCCTTACTGCAGCACCAACAGCAAGTAGATGCACAGATCGACAATTTATTAGCCACAAGCAGGTCTGGAAGCCTGCAGCCATTCTGGTGTTGCAGCCAATGCTTGTGCATTCCCAAGCCAACTTGCTGAAGGAGATGAGAACCGATAAAGAACCTCCTTTGTTTGATGCAGGCTCTTCCTGGACAGAAGACCCACTGAGTTCCCAAATGACCATACCAGATAACCTTTTTATCAAGCTAGTAGAAGAGATTGGCACAAGATGGGCCTTTCCAATGACAGAAGCCAATGTTCTGATAACTAAACAAGTATGAGAGCTTCCTTGGGAGATTCAGAGATTCATAAACCCAAACAGTAAAATTGTTCATGGTGGATTTTCAGTTGTTGCAGGTGGCAGATGGAATGACGTGGCCTTTATTGATCAGTTCAAGATGAGCTGGTAAGGCAAGGAGTCTCAATCACATTGGATGAGTTGTAATAGTGTTGCTTTGTAACTAATGCTCAGCTGAAGGAATTGAAGCAGAGTTGTGGCGTCAGAGATGGAGGTGACTACAGAGTGACCCTCTTTCCTCACTGCTGTGGGCTCAGATCCAGAGATGGAAAATTGCTGAGGGAGGAGATTCTCAGCCTTTGACTTTTGGCATTGAGTTCCCAAGGGAGAGTGGGGTGATGGATTTTTTAAAAAAATTTGTAGCTGACTTTTAGCCATCTGACTTGAAAGAGTTATCAGATATGAACAGACACACCACACCTGCACTTTCTTCTCTACCCTGATTGTCTAGTTCCCTGAGATTTGGAGGAAGAGGATGTTGAAAAAGATGATTATGTGATGGAATGTGTCTATGAATGGAGTGGTGATATGATGGACTACAGCATTGGTGTCAAACTCACCATGTCACGTTGCCATCACGTGACATTTCATGACGTTTTTCCCATTCATGGAGCTGGGATGGGTGTGGTCTGTGCATGATGCATCCAGCCTATGGTCCAGAGGTGGTATTCAGCAGTTTCTGACCAGTTTTGGAGAACTGGTAGTAGAAATTTTGAGTAGTTTGGAAAACCAGCAAATACCACCTCTAACTGGCCCCTCTCCCATCTATTCTCTACCTCCTGAATCCCAGCTGATTGGCTGGGTCTTCTTTTGTTGCCCTGCACAGGAGAAGGGAGCTGGAAAGCAGGTTAGTGGGGTGGGGAGGGAATGGGATTTTGCAGTAACCTTCCCCCTGGAATGGGGTGGGAATGGAGATTTTACAGTATCCTTCCCCTGCCATTCCCACCAAGCCATGCCTACAGAACCGATCGTAAAAAAATTTGAATCCCACCACTGTTATGGTCTGCTAGTTTGACATCCCTGAACTACAGTAATGCACCAGTTTCCCAGGAAGTAAGGAGCACATTCTAAAGAGGAGGCCAACACAAGAGATAGTACAGTCTGGAGCTGGATAGTGGGAAGAGGAAGAAATATAGGATAGCCAGTCCCTAGAATCTCCCAGGATACATCTGTTAGATTAGGGTAGTATAGGTTTCATTTCATAAGATTCTGTCCTTACAGTGTATATAAATAAAGAACTGAACTTTGGCTGGATTATTTTACATTTTGTTATTCTTTGGCTAGCCTGACATCACATTCTCTTAAAATAAAACTAATGACCTCTTCTTCCCATATCCCATTTATTATCTATAAACCTCATCACCATTTATTCAAAAAAAAATTAAATCTGTAAATTTGTATTTAATTTTCTTTTGCTAAGGATTGAAGGAAACTCACATGGTGCTGTAAAAGTTGTAAATCCAAATGTTCCTAATGCTAAAAATGCTAATGCTAAAAAAATGTTTAACAAGCAATATCCAAAAGTGATTACAAAAGGAAGTATGTACAAACCCAGTGTTCTTTTTTTAAGGTGCTGACTGTGGTTTAAGCAAGAAGGCTATTCTCTCATCTCTAAGCCTGCTGAGACCATTTTCATATTTGCACATTGCTTAGCATTGATTACAAAGTCAATGTTTAACATTGCAAATAGACTACATGTTCAGTTGTCCTAGGAGAACAGGCATATACAAGTTTTTTTTCCTGTCAAGTTTGTAAGTAGTTTCCTAATTCCTGCTGAAAAACTTCAGTGCTTTTTTAATCTACTGTTTTAATTTTATTAACATTTTTTTCTATAATGGAATTCCTTACATTAGACCCATACTGTATTCATATTTTCTGGAAAAGAATGCAGAAATGAGTAACAAAGATGATTAGGAAGCTGGAGGCTAAAACATATGAAGAACTGTTGCAGTAATTGTGTGTGTCTATTCTAGTGAAAAGAAGGACTAGGTGTGACATGATAGCAGCGTTTCAATATTTGAGGGGCTGTCACAACGAAGAGGGGCAGGGAGTCAACCTATTGTCCAGAGTACGAGAAGCCAAGACAAAAAACAATGGATGGAAACTAATCAAGGAGAAAACCAACCTAGAAATAAAGAGACATTTCCTAACAGTGAGAAGAATTAACCAGTGGAATGACTTGCCTTCAGAATTTGTGGTTGTTCCCTCACTGGAGTCTTTTAAGAAGAGACTGGACAGCTACTTGTGTGGGTCAGAAGGAGGACTGAGAAAATATCTTCATACCCCTTACACCCTGGACATAAACTGGTTCAACTCCTTCCCTCGGGATGCCATTATAGGGCATTGCATGCCGAAACAACTAGACATAAAGACCTTTCACCCCCTTGTGCCATCACTCTGCTGAACATCTAATCCTCACAGCATTGTCTTATGTCTAAATATCCATCTCTTATGGCTGTAGTAATATTATTATTATTCTCATCTTCTCTACTATCCCTCTTATTGATATCATTATTATTATTCTGTTGCGTCTAATCACACTTGGCCAAATAAATAAAGTATAAAGTAGTATTATATGTATAATATCACTTGACTAAAATCACTGTAGGATAAAGGCTTCTTCATTGAAAGTTATAGACTATCATCTACAATCCTGGTTAAGGGCAGGTTGATAGACAGATGGTTTTTCCAGTTTAGGCTAAGTAATGCAAAGTTACCCAGCTGGCTTCCATGTTGAAGGAATGACTAAAATCTGGGTATCTCCACTTTTTGTCCAGCACTATTTCTTTTCCTTCCTTCCTTCCTTCCTTCCTTCCTTCCTTCCTTCCTTCCTTCCTTCCTTCCTCCCTCCTTCCCTCCCTTTCCTCTCCTTTCTTTCTTTCTTTCTTTCTTTCTTTCTTTCTTTCTTTCTTTCTTTCTTTCTTTCTTTCTTCTTCTTCCTTCCTTCCTTTCTTTCTTTCTTTCTTTCTTTCTTTCTTTCTTTCTTTCTTTCTTTTTATTTCTTCACCTAAGACACGAGTAAGGGTTTAATTAAAATATTATTGTTGGAACATTTATGCATTATTTATAGTGGAAAAGTTCCCATAGCAGTTTGTTTCCTGAAATTTAACAGAAAATCACATTTATCATATGGCATTAAAAACAAAGGCTGTGACATAAATGATCTTGACATTTCCTCCAGACTCTTGTATAACTTTAAGATTTATCAATCAATAAAATTTTCCCTTATATATTGGTGACACAGCAGAAAGCATGTTTGCTGACCACATACCCCACCAGTTTCATGTCATCTGTCAGGCATTTGTTGAACCTCTTATTTATATTGTCAGTGGTCACTGGGCTGTCTATTACGCTTGGGAACTATATCAGCTACAATGATCAGCAGCAGTGGAATAATGTTTTTCATATAAGCAAATTATTAAATCCTCATTGCAAACCATCATGATTCATCAACATTTTATTATACATAACATGAACTTACCACTTGCTTACTATCATATATTTGATTATTGGTAGGGAATTAACAAATTGGACTGAGATATATCACTTGGTGTTTTGGCATGATATAGTACATATAGACCATACAAAGGTACAATTGAGGTTTTAAAACATGTATTGGTGAAGTAAGAATTTATATATGCATTTCTGTGGACATAGCAGCAGTCACTATTCTTCAAAGCATCTAAGGGCAGGACAAGAAGATAGAAGCTTATCAAAGAGATGCCCAACCTGGAACTAAGGAGAACATTCCTGACAGTGAGAACAATTAACCAGTGGAATGGCTTGCCTCCAAAAGTTGTAGGTGTTCCATCACTGGAGATTTTTAAGAAGAGATTGGACAGCCTTTGTCTGGAATGGCATAAGGTCTCCTGCTTGAGCAAGTGGTTGGACTAGCAGATCTCCAATTCAGATCTCCAAACCCTTCCAACTCTATTATTCTGTTCTCCATACATGTACACTAAAGGTCTATGTTTCAGATAAGTTTAATGAGTAAAAATGCAAAAGAGACAAACCTTAAAAACGTCATAAAGACATATACAGGAAATGGAAATGCCTCACGGAGGCACATAGAGATAGAAGACTAAAACAAACACAACCCTGTAACAGTCTACCTCTGACAACACTACTGTGTGAGAGAATGAAGCTGGGGCTGCCATCTGCATTTGTCAAAAGACCTATAGCTATGTAGAAATTATCATTCCCCTTTCTTTGAGGTTAAGTTCAGGTCATCCGGACACCCAAAAGGCAGTACAAGTTTAGGGCACCAGAAACTTGGCACCAGATGGGCTCATTCAGTCATTCATTTTCCCCCACTCACAATTAACTCACAAGCATCCACACCAGAGTTCCAGGTATCTGGCTAATTGAGCCACATCATGGTGTATTTAGGAACATGACAATGTCCATAGGCAACTTCACCACAACCAAGCTCTTGGTTGCATTCAAAAGTGGGGGTGGGGGTGGGGTGAAGAAGAGAGGGGGGGGAAAGATGACAACAAGCAAAGGAGGAAACAGAAAGCAACATCTACAATGTATTGCAGGCAAGCAAGAGTCAATTGCCAGAACCAAAAGCTACAGCAAGCAGGTTGACCTCAATCATGCAAAGCTGGAAGTGTATCTCTTCCCCCTTTACAGCCCCAGAAACTAAATACTTCTGCTGCAGGCTTCTCTGCCTTTAATCTGGCTCTTCCCCTGATTGCATCTCTTTGCTGCCCCAAGGTCAATCCCACATACTATTACACAGACAAATGTTGTCCACCATTTTACAAATGCTAAGATTTTTAGCTGTGATGGGGCAGAGGTTAGAATGCAGTACTGCCAGCTACTTCTGCTGACTGCTGGCTGACCACAATTTGGCAGATCAAATCTCACCAGGCTCAAGATTGACTCAGCCTTCCATCCTTCTGAGGTCGGTAAAATGAGGACCCAGATTGTTGGGGGCAAGAGGTTGACTGTGTAAAACCGCTCAGAGAAGGCTGTAAAGCACTGCGAAGCAGTGTATAAATCTAAATACTATTGCTATTGCTATTTTTTATAAGGACTAACCATTAAAGATTTATTTACATGGCTACATAAACTTGTGAAACCTAGGATATTGGAGTCAACCCAGGGCAACAGCCATTTATTACTAGGAAAAAAGTGCACTACAATAAAGCATTTTGTACAGTGATCTTCTATGCTGTGGTGTGTCCAGTCTTTGGAAAACAATGAATCCTCACATATCCTCTCATCCTTTTACCATAGTGAGTCTCATCGATCTAGCTGAGGACACTTTACTGAGCTTATAAATAATAAATCTTTGGGAGTGTAGAATTCATGGAGAAGGATTGCTAGCCACAACTTTCTTAGATGCAAACTCCAAACTTTCATTTAGGCTGGAATCGGGCACAGAATTGTTTCCTATGAAGTCATGCACATAGGTTGGAATAGAATAGAATAGAATAGAATAGAATAGAATAGAATAGAATAGAATAGAATTCTTTATTGGCCAAGTGTGGTTGGACACACAAGGAATTTGTCTTGGTGCAATACTCTCAGTATACATAAAAGAAAAGATACATTCGTCAAGAGTCAAGAATCATAAGGTTCAACACTTAATGATAGTCATAGGGTACAATAAGCAATCAAATCATACTAGGAAACAGTCAATATAGACCATAAGGATACAAGCGACAAAGTTACAGCCATACAGTCACAAGTGGTAGGGGATGAGGAGTGATGAGAAGATTAACAGTAATAGTAGTGCAGACTTTGTAATGGTTGAACAGTGTTGAGGGAATTATTTGTTTAGTAGAGTGATGGCTTTTGGGAAAAAACTGTCCTTGTGTCTAGTTGTTCTGATGTGCAGTGCTCTATAGCATCGTTTTGAGGGAAGGAGTTAATGGTATAGAGTAGACTGACATCAGTCAATACATAATCAAGTAATTTACTTAAAGTAGGAGTGAAATGCAAAGCATCACTGCCAATATCTGTCAGCTTTGGAATCATTTTTGTTGTATTCTGTATTTTATATTTTTATTCTATTGTTACCTTCCTGATACTCTACCACTCACAATGCTTAGTACTTCCAAAGACGTTTCATCCTTTCTCATTTTTTTTAAAGACCATTGTGGTTTGTTTGTTAGTTCCATTGAAATTTTTATCTCCTGACATATTTTATTCAGTTCCTCTTCAGGGTCATAATACTGTTAAATTCCAAATAAACAGAGCTATGTGGTGCTGTGGTCTTACTGCAGTTATGTCCCTTACAATACCATGGAT
Source organism: Naja naja (assembly GCA_009733165.1). NCBI lineage: Eukaryota > Metazoa > Chordata > Lepidosauria > Squamata > Elapidae > Naja > Naja naja. The sequence continues at coordinate 17,134,756 of CM019159.1, read as the reverse complement.
TTACCTTTTCCTTTTTTGCTTTCACAACAGGCATAATTTTTCAGTTTCTAAGATTCTCTTTCCAAAGAAATGATGAGTGTCAGTACACCTGGTTGCTTCAGATACTGTCTGTCTGTCTGTCTGTCTGACTTTTACATCTGAATATTCTGTCACTGAAGCAGCAGATTATGGGGGATGTACTGATGTTTCTTGTCGCAGGTCTGAACTGATCTCTTGAAAAAAGCTTTTGAAATTAGACCAGAGAACTAATTTGCTCTAATTTCCAACTCAATTCAGTAACTGTGTTTTGGAGTGATGCTTTATAAAACTGTCCGGGAACTGTTTATTAATTCATTGGATTTGGTTATAGTTTAACCTTCTAGGACTTTAACAAAGCAATGCACACAGCATAAACTCTCCTAGTTAAATATAAACAATACATCAACAATTAAGTAGAAATACCACAAGGAAACCCAAACCCAACAGCATAACAAAGGATCCAGAGAGAATCCACTCTATCCATAAAAGCTCCTTTAAAAAATTCATATTCAGCAGCATTTGAATGAATAAATAGGATCAGCCTGAACTTAACCAGGAAGTTATTCCAAAGAGCTGTCAAAGATCACTTATCAATAGGTATTTCACCTGGAAATTCATTTTACTTGCTTAGTTTAAAAATTTGGGGTTACTGGGGAGAAGAAAGGGAGCTCATAAATTGAACACAATTATGAATATAGCACATGCAACTGTAGCAATTTTAGCTAAGCCTCTGGTAGATTTTTATTATGTTTGTTCTAATAAGGGGTATTGAAAGTGAGAATAGTAGTATGCTTGGAAAAGCCAATTTCTTGAGTGAATGATCACTTTTTCAAAACTTTTAATAGCTACTTGAAATGTTTAGCACCACACAAGAACTAGGATAAAGTACATTTGCTTTTAGACCTCATTTATTAACCTTTTTCTTGAGCAGACTACCTGGGTATGAGAATATAAGCCACTATCAGAAATAAATGAATGAATGAATGAATGAATGAATGAATGAATGAATGAATGAATCATGTCTTCTAGTAAATGAAATTCATTTGAATCATAGGGCATTGCTGTGTACTCAGTAAATGCTTCAAAATTAAACTGATAAATGTAACATTTTATATCATCTCATATTCCAGAGATTTAATTAAAAGTTAAATGTGAGCTTCATAGTATGAGTCAAAGCTAAAGAGCAGCCACAAAAATTTACTTTGCAACAGAAATGAATGTGTGCTCTACAGACTTACATTGGTTCTATGAATCCGATCATGACAGAAATGGAAGTCATGTGAATTAATGGTTAGAGACACTTCCTTGCTTCTCAGAACTACTGTATCTTTCAGTGTCAGCTCTATTCCTCCCTTCTTAATCCACCAACTGAAAAAGATGCTATAAAATGGAAAAAAACCACTTCAATTTTCTGTAGATTTTCTCAGCAACCTGCAGTACTTGAATAATAGGCTTCTCCTGGTACTTTTTTCCTCAGATGATCACCATGTGGGGGAAAAAAGTATGTAATAAATCCCAACAAAGTGCTTTCTGAATATATATTTAGAAAGGCATCATGTTTAAAGGCTCTGATAGGGGAATGGAGAAGTGCTGACTCATTTCAAGTTTTATCCTCTAATATTCACATGCTCACACAGAATGCTGAACCAACTGAGACTTAAATCATATTCATGGAATTATTATTCAATAGATCCCATTAAAAAGAAGAAGAAACAGACTAGACTAGTCTGTTTATAGTACAGAAGATGGGATATAGTGCAGAATATTGGATTTCTATCATGGAGATTTGGACTCACATAAAGCTTCTGAGCCAATCATATTTTCCTGTTTATAATCCAGAACTGTTTAGGAAGATTCTTTTTATATAAATCAAATAAGTAATAAAATAGTAAGGCAGAAAGCAAGCTCTCTCTTTTTGTGATACTCCAACAAATATTTTACTACTTTACACATTGTATTTTATGTACTTATTAATATTAAATAAGTTATATTCCACATTTTCTCCAGGAGGTCAATTCAGTTTACTTTGAGATCTCCATTTTATTTTTACAGCCATTGTCCCATCAAATCTCTGGTGGCAAAGTACAACCTAGAAAGAAAGATTTACAAAGAGTCTTATTAGTTTGGTTTATTTTCAAGAAAGTAAGGGTTTGATATACAGAATTTTGGAAAACACATTAAGCCAAAATTCTTCTATTTAGGCATTGGATGGGGTGAGCTGGAGTTTCTGACTGTCTTTTTCCTGAAGGGCTAAGATACTGTACAGGTAATCCTCAACCTATGACCTGAGTGGTCACAAATGGTGACAATCATTAAATGAGACAGTCTCCTTAATGGCCCCTATTCTGTGCTCTCCTTGATGTTAAACAAACACACAGGTGGTTAAGTGAACATGGGATACTTTGTAGGTGGGGGAGGCCCTGCACCCAGTTGGATCCAGAAAGAAAACAAGCAGCAAAAAGGTGTGCAAAGCCAGTGGAAGGAAGAACTCAGTTAGATCAGGACCCAGCACCACATTCCAATGCTGGAGAGGCTTCCAAACAAGCCGTCATGCTTGACCGATGAAGCCAAGTTTGTGGGCTGGGCCCCTGCCTTAATTAGCTGGCCATCAGGACTGCAAATCTCTGCTGGTGTCAGCCTTAAAAGCCATATTTTACTTGAAAGCTTACTTGGCTCTTGCTAGCATTGGGGAAGTCAGCTGCCTGCATACAAAGGTGGCAGCTGAAGGAAAAGCTTCCAAAAGCTTTCCATTGCTTAATCCCCTCTTTGACCCAGAAAGCCACATTTTTTTCAATAAAGAAAACAACAAGAGCAACAACAAAGCTGGAGGGCACAGGCTTGTTGGTCTTTCTCCCTCCTTCCCCCCAAAAAAGATGCTTCCAAAGGATTTAAAGGTCAAAAACAGTACTTTGGTCTCAGAAACTTTTTGACAAATGGCATGCACACACAAGCATACCCACACATTACTTTAGGACTCAATTCTGCACTATCTGATGTTTCCAAATAATATTTAAAGGAAACCCCATAATTCAGTAATCTAGCTGGACATCAAGAGACTATATCAATAGAATTAGAACTAGAATTCTTTTATTGGCCAAGTGTGATTGGACACACAAGGAATTTGTCTTGGTGCAAATGCTCTCAGTATACATAAAAGAAAAGATACATTCGTCAAGAGTCAAGAATCATAAGGTACAACACTTAATGATAGTCATAGGGTACAATCAGCAATCAAATCATACTAGGAAACAGGCAATATAAATCATAAGGATACAAGTGAGAAAGTTACAGTCATACAGTCACAAGTGGGAGGGGATGGGTGACAAGGAGTGATGAGAAGATTAATAGTGATAGTAGTGCAGAATTTGTAAATAGTTGGACAGTGTTGAGGGAATTATTTGTTTAGCAGAGTGATGGCGTTTGGGGAAAAACTGTCCTTGTGTCTAATTGTTCTGATGTGCAGTGCTCTATAGCGTCATTTTGAGGGAAGGAGTTGAAACAGTTTATGTCTGGGATGTGAGGGGTCTGTAAATATATTCACAGCCCTCTTTTTGACTCGTGCAGTATACAGGTCCCCAATGGAAGGCAGGTTGGTAGTAATTGTTTTGTCTGCAGTCCTAATTATCCTCTGAAGTCTTTGTCTGTCCTGTTGGGTTGCAGAACCAAACCAGACAGTTATAGTGGTGCAGGTGACAGACTCAATCATTCCTCTGTAGAACTGTATCAGCAGCTCCTTGGGCAGTTTGAGCTTTCTGAGTTGGCACAGAAAGAACTTTCTTTGTTGTGCTTTTTTGATGACATTTTTGATGTAGGTTTGATGTTAGAAAATAGTTAGCAAAAATATCAATTAATTGCAGATCAAGTCAGACTGCGGCTGGTATTCCGGACCAAGGTATTAAAAAAAAAATCAATTCTCATTATTCCCATTTGAGCCATCTCAGATTGTGATGAGTCTGCATCGTACTTTAGAGGCACAGAGACCTATTTAACACCAGTTATAAGTCTCTGGAGTGACTAATTTTCTTTTACACAACATTTATGTTTTGTGTGGATTACCATTCAGCTTCATTTAAAAGCTCTACAAACATTTATGAGATGCATGAATGATAGTGGGATAGAATTTTATCTCCATTTTATTTTCTGTTTGGAAATAGTTCTCTCATATTTCATATTTCAAATAAAGTTGGCAGCATCTTTTTTGAAAACCAACTCTACCATGCTTAATCTTTCAGTGCCAGTTCTTCAGAATCTATTTTCTGTCTTAAGCAATGGAATTTGGATTTGGATCATAGAAACCCAAATCAAACCCAAAAGATTATTTCCCACAATCAACACTGCATATGATAGAGGCCACCAAAGTAAATAGCATAGCTACTTGTGGCCTATATTTTTTTATTGCAAATGTATAAAGTGTTCCAATCTGTGATCTCAAAGAGTTGGTTTTAGTTGTGAGCCGCCCAGAGTCCTTTTTGGAGAGGGGGCGGCATACAAGTCAGATAGATAAAGAAAGAAAGAAAGAAAGAAAGAAAGAAAGAAAGAAAGAAAGAAAGAAAGAAAGAAAGAAAGAAAGAATTGTCTGAAATGGGCAGAGTGGAACAATTTTAGCCTATTTTATTAAGGTAACATTCAAATTCATTTTTGAACATTTGTTTTTAAAATCAACACTCATTTAAGAATACGTACATTCTCTAACAAACAAAACCTCTTAGGCAACAGAATGTTAATATGAAATATATATTATTTTGAACTCAGTGTTTTCTTATAAGATATTTAGGTGCATTTGCCTGATATCCTTTTTTAAGTAAATTTCCCTGAGGAATACTTAAAAAATTATAATCCAGCGTTTAATTATTTATGTTTTTTTAATATTAAGAATCTATAAACATCTTTAGACTCTTTTAAGTGGTGTGAAAAAAGCAACAGTCATAGACAATGCAATAGCAACACAGTAATAATGTATTTTTGCCAATATTAGCTAGTCTAACTATATCTCATATATAATTGTAAGGTGACAAATATTTACTTAAAAGTTTATCACATGTATTTCACATATAGGTAATTCTTGACTTAAAACCATTCATTTAGTGGCTATTTGAATTAGTGGCTATGTCTAGATCCATGTTCTAGACATAACAAATAGAAACTGATTTTTGGCAAAATTTTATGAGTAATTATATGACCATTTTCACTCTGTAGTTTCTTCCCCAAACCCCAAAAACTTTAACCTTAGACTGTCTATTATTGACCTCACCCCTTTCCTAGAGGTCGTGCATAAGTGCACCAAAGTGCCTACCATCCCTGACCTATTGTTTCTTTTATTTTCTTATATGTATCCATGTATTTATAACTATGTTTATACTTATACCTATTATCTTGTAAGCAATTGACTAATCAAATAAATCAAATAAATAAATAAAATATGAGGCTTTACACTGCTTCAGAACTAATTTTTGGACTGTGCCTTTTATCGATACGATATAGCTTCAAGCTCTGTGTCTGTGGTAGAATGTGTATCTGCAGAGCAGTGGGAGAGAGTTTTGACAGTACAAATATTTTCCAGAAAGAGATTAAGAGGCTGGAAAATCCTGAGTTGAGCTATTGAGTGAGCTTCCATAGTTAACAGTGAATCTGAATCTGTACTTCCTTGGACTAACTCTATTATATAGTCTATTCTTCTGCTTGTTGTGCCATATTCATCATTGGACATTGGTGAACATGTTGGTGATCCTATTTTTATCAACAGCCACATGAAAAACTGCTGCTGAATTTTGTCCAAACCAGACCCTTAGATTTTGGAACCATGATGTTCTTCTTCTGCCTGGATCTTGTTTGTCTTCAATCTTTCCCTGGAGGATTGTGAAGTATGCCGATATAGTCTATATAATAATTCTATTATTATATAGACTATATTATAACAATTATAATATATTATAATTATTATATTATATTATAATATATTATAATATATTATAATAAATGACTACATTATATATATTATATATATATAATAATAGAATATAAATCTATAAATCTTCAGGCAAACACAGTTTTCTATGCTGAGTTCCTGAGAGGTGTTGCAATTTCTGCAGACAGACATCTTATCTGTATTTCAGTGGCCTCTCTAAATTGCTAACAATTTTTTTGGGTAGATTCCCAGTGATCTTTTCTACACTAGCAATTCAGAGCATCTTCTAGAATCATCCAGCAGTTGTGGTGCCAACAATAACAATAATGAGGAAAGATTCTACATCATAGTAGTGATGGCTTGGTGAAACATGTTATATCACAACTGCACAAAGGACAATTAACAATTGCTCTGCTTTAGAAGCTCCATAGTTTGATTCAGACAGCTTCCAAAATCTTTTCCATTCCATTAGCTAAATTCTTTGGACATTCCTATTATAGAGTACATAAATTGGCAACATATGTATCAAAATAAATGTTATTCTACATGCTAGGAATTGAGAGATTTTTCAGTGCATTTCTGTTGTTCTCAGAAATCAACTTCACTGAAAAAAGTGGCACTTAATCTTTAGTATAGAACTGCAACTATAATTACCCTTAACGTGGTTTAAAAGTGCAGACAAATACCATCCTAATTGCAAAAGAAGTATATAATATACAATCAATTTAAGATTCTTTTTTCTCATTGTACATGTGAAAATGATTGTTTTTGCACACAGTCATAAAACTTTAAGCATGTAAAAGCATGCCTATAGCTTCAGCATTGTGAGAATAGCATTTTGGTCAGTTTATCAAAGTTCCATTTTTAATTCATAACTTTAGATAAATAAATCACTTTTTTCAAAGAAAGAAAAATTGGAGAGATCTTGAAAAAGTATCTGTCTAATGAGAAATGAGCCTGTTTCCAAAAGAATCATATGAACTATTTATGAAAATTGAAACTTGTGCTCTAGAAAGAAAGAAATCATCTGAATTCCATCTGGAGGGGACGTAAAGACTTTTGTCTTCTCAATAACCATAACAGCTGCAAAGCCAATATCTATATCAGGATAGAAAGTTTATGAGAGTCATAAGTTTATGAGAGTCATTATGTAATGCTGCAGCTTGAATTTGTGTTGGTATATCACAATAATTCCTAGTTGGTGAGTTGCAAGAAATAATATGGCAGTCTGCAAGATAATTTCTGATTTGCAGACTCTAATTTGCATAGAATAATGTGAGTCTATTTTGGATAAACTTGGCTTTTGATTGGGTTTGTGGCACATTGCCCCAGAAGTCCCATGCTGATCAGTACTCTTCTTACTATTGCCCTGAATTGCTGCACATAAAACAAGCATGACTAAGGCCATTGAAGTGATCTACATCATTTTATCTTCATAAAACCATTACATGAGCTCAATTAATCAAAACTATGATGAATGGTAGAGGATAATGTAATGATTTGGAAAGCAAGAGAAGTAAATTGTAAACAGACAGAATTGACAAATGAAATAAAAATTTTAAAAGTATGGATGTCTATGAAATTATAACAAATAGAAGTAATAGATATGCTTAAATGTCATCTGAGCTTGTTGATTGGAGTGGATGAAAAGAGAAGGTATATGATATATTCTTAATGATGGAAAAAGCCCTTAATGTCAATTAGTTTATTATGGCCTATTCATCCATAGAATCTATCCATTGGTGGAATAAATGTCATGTTTCTCTAGTAAATTTTGTTAATTGGAGAATAATGGATGAATTGTAGGAAATATACAACATTTTGATAGACTATGATCCAAGAACAACAATAACAACAAAATATTACTTATTGATGCTCTTTGGAAATAGTTCTAGTGCTGGAAATGGGAGGAGGAGGAGGAGGAGGAGGAGGAAGGAGGGTGATGGACTCAGTTACAGTTGCAAAGAATGCACCACTGAGGGATCTGAAAGGCCAGATTAGGGACAGATCACAGATCACCAAGGAGAAAATCTATTCATGTGGTCACTGGGAGTCAAAACAAACTTGATGGCATATAATGAATCACATAATCAAGGTGCTGGTAATTACCTATAAAGCCCTACATGGCTTAGGGCCGGGGTATCTGCGGGAACATCTCTTGCCAGCATTGACTGTCCATCGCCCTGTGCGCTCTCACAGACAGGGCCTCCTTGGGGTGCCGTCAGCTAGACAGTGTCAGCTGGTGACCCCCAGGGGTAGGGCCTTCTCTGTGGGAGTTCCCACCCTGTGGAACCAATTGCCCTTGGAGCTGTGGTTGGCCCCTGACCTCCATTCCTTCCGTCGTGACCTGAAGACATGGGTTTTCTAACAGGCCGGCCTAGACTGAGGGGGGTGGGTTTTTATAGGTCTAATGTTAATTTTTGTTATGTGTTTTAGACATTTGTTTGGCTTTTGTGGTTTAATAATTTTTTAATTAATTTTTTAAATTTTGTATTGTGTGTTTTTATTGATTGATGTGAGCCGCCCTGAGTCCTTCAGGAGATAGGACGGCATATAAGTCCAAACAATAAATAAATAAGTCCAAACAAACAATCAATCAATCAATCAATAATCAATAGAAGAAAATGGCACATTAAAGAGTGGGTCTGAAGCAGATGTTATAAAGTTAATATCCAAAAAAACACACATCATAAATGTGGAAGAGAGTTAAAATGGTAAAAAGGGAGGTGTAGATGGTATAATTACAAAAAATATGGATATAGCCCAACCTATGTGTCTTGTGTAATATGTGTAAAGACTGTATTTGTGCCTGACATTTGAAACATGATATTGCCTGCTCCATTTTAAACTTCACTTCCACAAAGATATACTGATGCAACATAAGAGAAAAACTGATTTCTAAACCCCAACCCTTTTGCTTTGTTTTACTTTGGCTTACCAAAGAAAGTAGCATGTTGGTTATGTTTTTTGTTTGTTTGTATGTATGTATGTATTTACATTTTTAAAGATATATGCTTGAACTGTGAGATAGGGAGCAAATGCAGTATAGTGCCTTCAAAAAGTATTTTAATGCAATCTACATAGACTTCTATAAAGCCTTTGATTCAGTGGTACAGGACAAACTACTCCTAAAACTAAAATCTTATGGTATCTCTGCACAACTGCATAACTGGATAGAAGCATTCCTTTCAAACAGACAACAAATGGTCAAAATAGGGAACGTCCTATCAAATTCTGTACTGTCAACAGTGGTGTCCCTCAAGGCAGTGTTCTAGGACCAACTCTCTTCATACCCTACATAAATAACTTCTGTGATCATATTAAGAGCAACCGTGTTCTCTTTGCTGACGATGTAAAGCTATTCAACACCACAGAAAATACTGCTACCCTTCAAAAGACCTTGACTATGTATCAGAATGTTCAAACAAATGGCAACTTCAAATCTCAACAAATAAATGTTCTGTCTTACATATTGGCAAAAAAAAAATCAGAAAATAAAATACAGGCTGAATAATCAAGACCTTGTTGATGATCCAAACTCTGTCAAGGATCTTGGAATACTCATCTCTAATGATCTAAGTGATAGAGCCCACTGTAACTACATAGCCAAAAAAGCATTAAGAGTTGTTAACCTAATCTTACATAGCTTTTTTTCTGGTAATATTACGCTACTAACTAGAGCATACAAAACATTTGCTAGACCAATTCTCAAATACAGGTCATCAGTCTGGAACCCACATTATGTATCTGATATTAACACAGTTGAGAAAGTCCAGAAATATTTCACAAGAAGAGTTCTCCACTCCTCTACTCATTGCAGAATACCTTATGCCACCAGACTTGAAATTCTAGACCTAGAAAACCTAGAACTACGTCGCCTTCAGTATGATCTAAGTATAGTATATAAAATCATACATTGCAATGTCCTACCTGTCAATGAATACTTCAGCTTCAACCATAACAATACAAGAGCAAACAATAGATACAAACTCAAGGTTAACTGCACCAAACTTGATTGCAGGAAATACAACTTCAGCAACAGAGTGGTCAATGCCTGGAATACGCTACCCGACTCTCTGGTTTCTTCCCCACACCCCAAAAACTTTAACTTTAGACTGTCTACGATTGACCTCACCCCTTTCCTAAGAGGTCTGTAGGGGTGCATAAGCACCAATGTGCCTACCATCCCTGTCCTATTGATTCTTTTTATTTTCATTTTTATTTTTCTTATATGTATCCATTCCATGTATTCATAACTATGTTTATACTTATACCTATTATCTTGTAAGCGATTGACAAATAAATAAATAAATAAATAAATAAATAAATAAATATCCACTGACGGTCACCATCCAACCTGACTGAGCTTGAGAGGATTTGCAAAGAAGAATGGCAGAAAATGTTCCAGGTGTGCAAAGCTTGTCATATCATACCCAAAAAGACTCGAGGCTGCAATTGCTGCCAGAGGTGCTTCAACAAAGTACTGAGTGAAGGGTCTGAATACTTATGCCAAATGTGATATTTCAGTTTTTTCTTTTGAATAAATTTACAGACATTTCTAAAGTTCTGTTTTCACTTTGACGTTATGGGGTACTGAATGTAGATTAATGAGGAAAAAAATGAATTTCAACAACTGTAGAACCAGGCTGCAGCATAACAGAATTGATAAAAATGAAGGGGCTCTAAATACTTTCTGAATGCACTGTACCTGTATATGCTGCTTATCTCACAGTTCAAGGCAAGCATCTTAAAAAATGTAAGTATAGTACATACATACATACATACATACATACATACATACATACAAACAAACAAACAAAAAGTATAACCAACATGCTATTTTCTTTGGTAAGTGAAAACAAAACAAAACAAATCAAAATCAGGACATTGTACAAGAAAAGGAAATAGAGATAAAATAATTTTATATTGAAAGCTTTCAGTGTACCTCTATATCCTTGCAAATCATTCTTGTTCTCATAGTGTATATAAATCACTTTATGTATTGATTTTTGCTTTCACCTCTCTCATTCTGAGAATCTTAGAAATCATACCAACCCTGACTTGTTAAATTTTTCCTTTACTCTAAACACATTCACTCTTCCATCATATATTTACTTTGCAATTCAGTTATCATTTTTCCTTAAATGCCAAACCATTTTAACATTTGTTACATACTGGTCTCTCTTTTCTGAAGGCTTAAATAAATGCCCAGAACTACTAGACATTGAAGTTGATTTACTCTTTTTGTTTAGCTGAGCCACATCTTACTCATATGCATCATTAGATTCTAAAGCTTTCATTAAAATTGCATGTGGGTAGCATGATATATGTAAAAGGACTTGTGTCATGATGGTACTAAACTCTTTTCAACATTTGTTCTCCCCACCATTCAAATTCCTTCTATGATCAGATTTTTGGGTTTTTAAGTTTACCTAGGTCTTAAGAAGAAGAAAAAGTGGACATTACAGTTAAAAAGATAAAGCTAATTGAAACTAAAGAAAGAAAACAGACAAAATAGAAAGTGAAGAAAATAAAAAAGAATAGAAGATAAATAGAAAAGAAAAGATAAGAATATATTAAAAAGCTAGATATAGATGTGTGCTTGTGTGTGTTATTCTCATGTTGTTACATTCACATACACAATTGTGTGTGTGTGTGTGTAAAGGTTTCCCCTGTGTCTGACTCTAGGGGAGTTGTGCTCATCTCTGTTTCCTAGAGCCAACATTGTCTGAAGATGCTTCCCTGGCCATGTGACATTTATCTTCCCACCAAAGTGGTACCTATTTATCTACTTGTATTTGCATGCTTTTGAACTGCTAAGTTAGCAGAGGTGGAGCAAGAATGGGAGCTCACCACATCATATGGTATGTGAGTCTCAAACATCTGGTTGACAAACCAGAATATAGGAAAGTTGTTGAAGTCATTCTTCTGATTAGCTGTTTGTATGTCTCTTTTAATTATCAAGACATCAGCTGGTTTCACAATTAATCAATAGAATGGCTTTCTTCCCAGAGTTGCAGGTGGTCCATTGCTGGAGGTTTTCAAGAAAAGATTGGACAACCATTTGTCTGGGAAGGTATAAGATCTCCTTCCTTGGGTAGAAGTTGAACTAGAAGATCTCCAAGATTATTCTATTCTATTCTATTCTATTCTATTCTATTCTATTCTATTCTATTCTATTCTATTCCATTCCATTCCATTCCATTCCATTCCATTCCATTCCATGTATATCATCTTTTTCCAGATCATTATTGTACTGTGTCATTTTTATGTTCAAATTAATTTCAACCTTGTCTGGCAGAACTTGTTTCTCTTGCATAACGTAATTTACATACAATCTATTTATAATGGCAGACATTCTTAAAATTAACTTCTGAATCCATTGCTCAAAAATATCCATCAATATATCCAGCGTTAGTGCGTTATGCCTCATTCTCTGTTACCAAGTCAAATTTAAATGTATTTCTCCTTTAATTGTAATCTTTCATTCCTTCTAATTCCCTCTATTGTCCAACTTTCAAAGTACCATCCAATCATTTCCCCCTAGAATTCAGCCATTTCCCATGGGAAGGATTCTTATAATTAAGTTAAAAATCTCATTTCAAATCCATGTGGACTCTCAGACCATTTATAACTTTCTAAAAACAGCACTCTAATTACCCTTTTGCCATTTATCCCTCCCCCCTTGAAAAATAACTTTTAGAAAAATAATTTTTCTAAGTCCTTAAATTCATAGAATTCAAATTCTTTCACTAACAACTGCAGGAACCTGACCCAGTGAAATGTATAAAACTTGCCCTCCTAAAGGTTTTTAATGTTTGAAAAGTAGTAAAAATTAATTCCAAAGGTGATTAAAAATTAAGCTTCAGGTGAGAATTTTGTCCATAAAGGTCACATAATCATTGTGAGCTTAGATGGGATCAGTGGTGGGATAAAAATTTTTACTACCGGTTCTGCAGCGTGGCTTGGTGAGCGTGATGTGGCTTGGTGGGCATGGCTTGGTGGGCGTGGCAGGGGAAGGATACTATAAAATCTCCATTCCCACCCCACTCCTGGGGGAACATTACTGCAAAATCTCCATTCCTTCCTCACCCCACTAACCTGCTTTCCAGCTTCGTTCTCCTGTGCAGGACAATGAAAGAAGACCCAGCCAATCAGCTGGGACTTGAGAGGCAGAGAATATATGGGGCGGGGCCAGTCAGAGGTGGTATTTGCCAGTTTTCCAAACTACTCAAAATTTCCACTACCAGTTCTTCAGAATTGGTCAGAACCTGCTGAATGGGATGGGATTCTTTAACTGCCAGCCACTCACACCCAACTGACATCAAAAACATTAGTTCATGTAGTCTACCTGTAAAGAGTGACTACAAAGTACATGTGGACTATCTTACAGTCTTTCCTTTCTCCAGAAAGATTTATCCAGTCTGGATCGTCAAATTATCTGTCTTAATTTTGTCCCAGCTCCCTCAGGGAAGACTAGTTCATCATGTGCTCACCGGATATTTTCAAATAGCTCTAGCAACTCTACAGAAGCTACAACACACTGCTTCAGTTAATCCTTAACTTTAAAACATATTTGTACTAATGTCTGATAAACCATATCCTTGAATAATTGGAGTATATGTATCATTTTTTCAAAGCCACTTCTTGGAATCACAGTTCACTTTGAAATAAGACAAGGGTATTATGATCACTTGGAAATTTCAAGTAAATTATTTTGATGGTTTAGCACTAATGAGGACTAGGCAATGTAATTTATTCTCATGATGTTACATTACAAAAATATCTGTTTGTTTGTCTCTATATAAGGAGATAAAGACAATTAAAATAACTTCTACTTCAAACAATGTCTAACAGATGCTACATAAAAGTATTATGGACAAAGACTGAGTTATTGTAAAAATGAAACACAAATGTTTTACATATTTATATAATAAAACACTATAACATTATTTTGCAACACAATAAGTGCCACCAAATGTAGCAAGCCTGCAGGTGAAATTGGAAAAGGGGTCAGTTAATAAATAAGGCAATCATCAAGGCAATTATTTGGCTTAGAATTCTAAGCTGAGGTAATGAAGCATGTCCTAAACAAATTAATTTTGATAACTAAGGTGGCCACTTTTTCTTTATCTCCTTAATTCTGTACATAATTGTTTTGGACTTTGGAAATGGTGAAGAACATTGTTCACTTCTAACTGAAATGTCACCAAGTTAGTAAAATGTGCATCATTATTACAATGCAAACTCTATCTTTTTGTTTTTCTGTCCGAATTCACATTTCATCAATTATCCCCCCTTTGTCTTCACTTATAGTAGAGAAACTCCCATGTGACAGGAAGTAAGAAAAAAAATGTTCCCAGGAGTGTTATGGGGTCTGTCAGCATTTCTTTTGTGAGCCCCAAAGTGGCTAGGGCTAAATAAGTATTTTAGTTTTCAAAAGTTTGGCCACAATCTGGAATCAGAGCGTGATTGAAATCCTGGACAGGACTGTCCTTATGCAATCCTGGCCCATTGGCCCTGACATGCCCCATGGTTCACGGAGGAACTGAGAGTGCTGAAAAGAATCAAGAGATGGCTAGGAAAGCAAAGAATGAATCTGGCAGAACGCAGGCTAAAGCCCCAACTAAGGCCTGCCTTGTGGCAATAAGAAACATAAGTATTTCTCCACACTTATTGAATTGGCAGAATGTTACCCAAATGGCCCTGTTCAACATAGTCCCTGCTCAGGAAGGAGTGCTCATGATCATCTTCAGGGGCACATGGATGAGTTTGTGCAACACATCCAGGTGGCAGTCATGGCTTGGAGAGCCATTGCACAATTTTATGTGATGCACTAATTGCACCCTTTTCTAGATCGTGAGGTCAGTCACTCGTGCTCTCATCATCTCCCACTTGGATTATTACAATGTGCTCTTCAAGGGAAGCCCTATGTTGTCTTCCCTTGAAGAGCATTTGGAAGCTAAAATTGGACAAATAGAATCTGTATTCTGTACAGACAGTTTTGGAGGCCCCTAGAATGATATATATAGCACTATGGTTATGTGAGCCATAATGGCTGCTGATCCCTTCCAGGCACAATTCAAGGTGTTGGTTTATTAAGTCCTTTATGGCATGGGTCCAGGATATCTATGGAGCTGTCTTCCTTCAATGGGAGAAAGCCACACTTGTGCTAGCAGAAAGGGCTTACTTTCTAAGCTTGGAATCCAGAAAAAGAGCCTTTCCGGCCATGGCTCTTGCCCTTTGAAACATCTTGCCAGAGGAGAAATTCTTCCCTTCTCTTTTAACCTCCAGAAAAGCCCTTTAAACCTGGCTTTTTTGGCTGGCGTAGAGTCCTAAAGGAGAAGCTGTTAGCTGGAGGTGGTTGGTACGCTAACAGAAAATGTACCCCACCTCTCCCCTACAAATCCTTTTTAGTTTATTTTAATGTTTGTAATTTTAATCCATTTTATATTTATAATTGTTGTAATATTCTTCTTATCTTGATGTAAGCCACTTAGATTTTCCTGAACCACGAGATAGATGGATGGATGGATATAAAATAAAATAATATAATAATAATATAATATAAAAATATAATAAAGTATAATAAAGTATAATAAAATAAAATAAAAAATCGGAGAACAATTAAATGAAAGACTTTTCCATCCAATGGATTCTGGCCCCTTGACATGCCACACAAACAGGGGTGGGATTCAAATTTTTAAACAACCGGTTCTGTGGTGGTGGCTTAGTTGCTGGGCGTGGCTTGGTGGTCATGTGACTGGGTGGACGTGGCTTGGTGGTCATGTTATTGGCTGGGTGTGGCCAACTCAATATCACTCACATCGAGGCACGCATCTCCTCGCCTGGCCTCTCATAACTGTGGGGATGCTGCAACAGTCGTAAGTGTGAAAAATGGTCATAAGTCACTTTTTTCAGTGCCATTGTAACTTTGAATGGTCACTCCACACAAGCAAAGTACCAGCAAAGGAGGGGAAAAAGCTCCAGAGACGTTCCTGAGACAGGAAGTCTAGTCCTGCCAAGAATGTAATAAGGCTTAATGGAGAGGCAGTTTCTGTAAGCAACACCAGAATGTTTCCTTCCTGCCTTCCTTACAGGATTAGGCCAGTAATTTCTTCTAACAACCAGTTCTCCGAACTGCTTAGAATGTTAACAACTGGTTCTAGCGAATAGGTGCGAACTGGTAGAATCCCACCCCTGCACACAAACCTGGTGTGGCCTTCAGACCAGTGATAGTTGTCCATTTTTGTTATATGGCAATCATCTGCACATCACATTGTTGTATGATGGTGATATTCCACATATCACTGTATTTGCGTTTCAGTTTTAATAAATACCTTTGATTTGTATTTGATGATGTATTGCACATGTTTATCAATAATGTTTTTAGATTTTGTTCCCTGAATGTGTTTTTTTCCTTCTATATAATGCAATGATCCCATCTTTAAGTTTATCATGACTTAAAATAGGAGCAACCAACTAAAGCAGAAGTGCCTGAGAAATCTGTGTATGCACAAAGTAAGCTATTCTATTTCTGCTCTGTTAAGGTATGGATTAGAACTTAAGTTATTCACTAGTTTTATAATTCCTGATTGCTCTGATCAAGTTCTAGGTTCAAAAACCTATCATAGCATATTTTAAAATGAGCCCTTTAAAAGTAAAAAACAATGAAGGTAAGTACATTTATTTATTAATTCATTTCTGAAAATAAAATATGTGAAAGAAGTAATAGGTTTTTGCACCTTGAATTGTTTGTAAAAATAATAAAAGTGGGATTTAAATAAATACATTGTAATATATGTTAAAAAAAGGATTCTTGGCTCATATGGGCATAGGATGTGATCACTTTCAAATAAATATGGAGGTGCTATTTAGCTATATTGTGCTCTAAGCTTTGGGATTGTACCAATTTCTCCTCTGTAATGTTTGAAAACTGTTCCCCATAGTTCACAGGAAGGTTGTTTCAGGCCAGCAAAGAGGAAGCTGTTCCCTCCATTGGGCAGGCTAAGATAGGGAGCTCTGTGCAAGCGGAAGCATTTCTCCTGATTATGAAGAAGGGAAAATAAAAATAAACAAATCACTGAAGGGCAATTGGCAGTGCTCAAAAATGCATCCTTGCTACTCTGTTACTGCTACAAGAATCCACAGGGCTCCAATTTTAATGTGGAGTTTGCATCTCATGGTAGGACTCTGTTTTAATCTCCTTCTCTGGTGAACATTTTGTGCATGATTGTTCTCTAATTATGTATACATTGGCTTAGATATTGCATTCTACCTTTGTGCACAGCACACTGCGGCATAAATTCCAGTTTTCAATTTCCCACCTATTTTCTTCTTCATTTATGTTTTACATCTCGGAGCAGCTGTCTCTGACTAGTAGGTATTGAAGGGCTGGTGTTGCTGAATGTGATCAAATGAATCTCATCCTCAGCCACAGTAATAGAAACGAGAGTATCAAGAAAATGAAAACCATAAGTTCATTTTTTCTTTAGTTTTGTTTAGTTTATTGTCATTGCACCTCATACAATGAAATCAAACACCATCTTCAGTGCACATCATGACCATGAAAATAAACACAAACACACATCCTTCACACTCCACACATTGAATTGAAAACCCCCGACACTGCACCAACACTGCACTACATAGTAGAATTCAACAGAGCTACTGCCCTGGGATAGAAGCTGTTTTTCAGCCTATTTGTCCTTGTTTTTATTATTCTGTACCATCTGCTAGATGGTAATAGTTCAAAAAAAGGGTGCCCAGGATGAGATGGATCTTTGAGAATGTTTTGAATTTTCTTAAGGCAGCGGGAGCTATAAAGCTCTTTCAAAGAGGGGAGAGGGCAACCAATGATCTTCTGGTTAATGACGTTAACCCTCTGGAGTGCTGTCCTATCTGCACTGTGCAATTGGCAAACCATGCACAGGTGCAGTAAGTTAAGATACTCTTTATATTGCAGCGGTCGAAGGTCATCAGCAGTTTTTCATTCAGTTGTTGTTTTCTGAGACATCTCAGGAAGTATAATCTTTGTTGGGCCCTTTTGACCAGTGCTGCAATGTGAGCACACCAGGTCAGGTCCTCTTTTAGGGTAACACCCAGAAACTTAAAACTGGCCACTTGCTCCACTCAGTCTCCATTGATAAGCAAGGGCTGGGTGTCTGATCTGTTCCTTCTATAGTCCACTTTAAAAAGTCCATAAGGGATTTCTAAATCATTTCCTGCAGATATTGTCTTTTCTCTAATCAAACAAGTCAGTTTATCCATTTCAGCAAGTTCTGTGAGCTTCACCAACCATTCATCCACTGTAGGTATTGTCATATCTTCCTATACATGAAGAAAGTTTCTTTTGACATCCATTTGTATTAATCTGACTACAGGATGCTAGGGTAACATAGTGCTTCTTTGCTGGATGGCTGCACCTGAAGTTGGATTATAACTATTTTTTTTAAATGTGAATATATATTTGAGGGCTGTATGGGATTGTCAGGTTCAAACACAAAGCATATGTCTATCATAAACAGTCCCAGTCTGGCAAAAAGACTTCATGAATAATTCATTCATTTCATGTGCTGACACATACCTGGGGCCGGGAGGAAAATTCTTGCAGTAGGATTCATTAGGCCAGCTAAGCTTCAGTGGGACAGATGCAGTTTCTTCTTTCATATAATATTTTCCATGTTTATTTTGCATTCTTTCCAAGCTTTGTATCCAACTGTTTATTTGCTTTGACTAAAAACTTCCCTCCCAGCCTTTGTGAGCACTAGTCATTTAAAAAAAATTAAGTATGGACTTAATTTTAAATTTTAAAGTTAATTTTATATTGTATGCAGTGTTTGGATTTTAATTCCAAACCTAATTTGCCAAATGGCATTGTATTTTTCCCTAAGGTATCTCTCCATAAGACAGTGGTAATTTCAAAATAGCATTGTGCTTAAGCCCTGGGCAATTATGAAAGATTTGCATTTGTGGGAAATCAATAATCAACTCTGAAGAATTTCTGATTATTTATTTCCAAGATAGGATTCATGGGAGCATGACAGTGCTCCCATGAATACCAAACATATGTGTCATTCCAAGTCATAAATATTCATTTATTATACAAGTAAATAGCAGGTCTGAATTAAAACTTAATATATAATTTCGTGTGGGTTTCATCTTGATCTACCTTGAGCATGTTTTCAAATGGAATTTAATAAATTCCAAAGCAATAAATCAACAAAAAATGTTTGATGTTCAATGATCAGACATCTGCAAATAGAGAACAAAATGAATAAACAATTAATACTGGGGCTGTACCAATCTTTGAGTGGGTGCCTTGCTTCATAATGGAATTATAATAAGTAAAGCACTTCTTTAATAGCATTTTACAAAGCAATTGTCACTTTGCTTCTAAGAACAATTGAAGTAATCACATTACCTCATTTCTCAACTGGTACTTGGAATGCGGAGAAGCTTCTTCAAGACTTTTCAAATACTTGGAAAAATTCCCAGTTTGGTCAAGGCTGTGAAGTGACATGAAGCAACATGCTGAGGTAAAAATCATTGTCTTTTGCCTTGAAAAAAATCATACTGCCTTGATGACACTAATAAGCTTTTCACAATGAATCAAAGTGGCCTTGCATAGGCATATTAAATACATTGAAAGAAAGGCTTGCGGAAAATAAGGATTTTTTTTTCAGGCACGTGATTCATCAATCAACGAACTAGTATGGGATTATTTCTTAGTCTCATCCTAAGGTTATAGTTTAGGATTTACTTTCTAAAACAAATACAGAAGATAAGAAATATGTGTTGTCCCTTCTTGAGAGAAAGCATCTTGGTCCATTGAAGGGGCAATTTTGAACAAGAAGACTTGGTTGGATCTCAGTTAAATACCTGAAAAGCATTTGCTTGCTCTCCTTTGAACTGTATGGTTGCCAGTGGCTTTCTTCTTTCACTCTGAAACCTCTCCAGAAACCAAGTCAGATTGTTAACAAATATAGCTACACTCCTTTCTTCTCACAGCTTTCTTCTTAACTCTTCCAGCATCTATCCCTAAGTTTCCATTTGTTAAACGGTATGTGACAATGACCTTGGGAGATAAGAGGAAGAGCTGAAGCCTACATGATGGTTTCATAAATGAAATTTGAGTCCAAAGGAGGAGAGGGTGATGAAAGTTTCTTAGAACAGATCCTCCAGAGTTTTCCGGAAAGTAAACATGAGGTACAGGAAGGATATTTTCGGACTTGCGAGATTCGGTTTCTGTGACCTGACAGTAAAGATAGAGCTAGTTCTCATGAGTGTGGTTTTTGTTTGGACTGCTTTGCAAGTCTAACAAGAATGGAATGACTTACTGGTACAGCCAGTTACATTCTCTAATGTAATATAAAATAAAGTCTTCATCTAAGCTCTAGGCTTCTACTGTATTGTAATCACGGAGAGTTACAGTTGGTGTCATCAACAGCAGCATACTCAAATAACATTAATTTAAGCATGATAAATAATTTACCTAGAAACAGAGTTGCTTGGACCAAGCTTCATATATTCCAACTCTTAAGGAAAGGAATTTCCCAATATCCAGCTATTTCAGTTTTTTAGCAATTAGTGTTGCATACACATAGCATTATATGTTAATGTGCCTGTTGTCCCCCTAAGTCCAACAATCTTAAGGCAAGTCAGAACTATAAGGACCAAAATGTTGCAATGTTTTTTAAAAGGAGGAGGAGAAGGAAGAGGAGGAAGAGGAAGAGGAGGAGGAGTTGGGGAAGAAGAAATTATTTTAGATTTTTAGTCCTACAGCCCTACATCTCCTCAGTACATCTTGATTCAAACTTATTGAAATAGTCCTCAAAATTATTCATAACTGAAAAAGTAAGATATAACAAAAATGAAAATTTTATTTTTATTCAATCATAAATAAATAAAATACCAGAAGATTAGAACTATATAAATCAGTCAATAAGATTTACAAGAGTTAAAAATATGTGTGGGTGATTGTCTATAGTTAGCAGCAAATATCACCAACGTGAAAACTTTTTCCACCATGTAAATTCAGAAAATAATAATTTGGGAGCTGAGTTATGCAGTAGCACAAATCTGGAGCAAAAATAACACTAATGAAATTTGAAAATAAGCCTTTGTGAAAAAGCAGCAAATACTTGTGGCAGTGGAGAATACTAACTCCCCTGTTAAAGATTGCTTTAAAGAGAGATTTAAAAATATATATTCTGAGAGATCAGCAATTGTGCAAGAAGCATTCCATTTTTTCTGAATGGTTTTTGATTCCCTCTGGTAATATCAGCAAATGTTGATGGCTATGCATGACATAATACCTTCTGTGATAAGATGTAGAAATCCTTGAGAAACAAGATTTCACATAATCTCTTGTACAATTGCCCTGCAACAGTGAGAATATAGACAACCAGGCTGAGTCCAAGAAAGGGATCAAAGAGTCTCCAGTCTTGAGTCCCTTTACATCTGTAAGAGATCTAAATCCAGCTCACCTGGAATTCCCTTGACTCTTATCTACTGCCAATTTGCTTTGACTTTTAGTAGTTCAGATTCTTGTAGAGAGTGTTAGCATGCAATCAACCTGTATTCATTTGAACCACCTTGACTCCCAATTTCCTGCGTGTGACAGAGAGGACTTGTTAGCTAAGCATTCTATTTATTTATTTATTTATTTATTTATTTATTTATTTATTTATTTGTCAAACATGTAAAAGATAATAAGTACAGGTATGAACATAAACATGAACAAAGGAAGTAAATACAAATAAATGGGGACAGTAAGACAGGGACGATAGGCACTCTGGTCCACTTATGCACACCCCTTTAAGGACCTCGTAGGAATGGGGTGAGGTCCATGGTAGACAGTTTGAGGTTGAAGCTGTGAGGGGTTGAGGTTGTAACAACGGAGTCAGGTAGGGTGTACCAGGCATTGACCACTCTGTTGCTGAAGTCGTATTTTCTGCAATTGAGTTTGGAGCGGTTCACCTTGAGTTTGTATTGGTAGTTTGCCTGTGTATTATTGTGATTGAAGCTGAAGAAGTTGTTGACGGGCAAGATGTTATAGCAGACAGTTTTGTGAACAATGTTTAGATCACACCACAAGCGGCACAGTTCCATATTGTCCAAGCCCAAAATTTCAAGCCTGGAGGCATAGGGAATACTATTGTGAGTAGAGGACTGGAGTACTCTTCTCAAGAAATACCTCTGAACCCGCTCAATCATTCTCTGTTCATTGACGGTGTTTCTCCATGTTGATGATGTATGAAGTTCAAAAACAGAAGAGAAGGGGCTCTGGTATGTACAGGATTCAAGAATATCAACTTTGGTGGAGATTAAAAAATGGCAAAGCAACATAAACAGCAATTAAGTAAATTTCAGAAGTAGAAAAAGGAAATTTTGCTGCAAGTTAACTGTGGCAGCCTCCTCTTTCATGAGCCATCCAGGAAGACATTGTGATGTTGGATGTCTCTGTCTTACCTCACCACTTATTCAATCTAATCCTGCCATATGATAATCACTTTCCCCCAAAATGGAAGAAACATCTTCATGGGGAAAGAAGTGCCAGGGCTTGGTTGAAAGAAACAAAATATTGTTTTTCTTTTTCATTTATTAAAAAAAATGCTATTTATATTAAAGTTGAGTAGAAGCATTATTTTATGAATTTATTTTATTTGTTTTTTTAGTATATGTTTTATTTTTATTCATAAACATTTTGAATACAGTGTATTGTCAGAGTATATCATTTACAAAAAAATCAAAAAGAATACAAACTGAGATATTGACATGCATACAGATAACAATAATACTAGTGTAATTCAGTCATATTGACTAAATTTCTCTTTATATTACCTTATTTATAGTTCTATAAATTATATCAACTTGTTTGTAATTATAAACCCTCTCATATATTTAATTCATACATAACAATCTTTCTTCACCTATTTTCTACCTCTTATCTATAACCACTCATAAACCTATTCCATGTTAAGTAATATTCTTTGTCTTCTTTATATTTTTAATGTCATTCTATCCATCTCTGCACAGTCTAGTATCTTATGATATTTGTATCCCACCTTTATTATTTTTATACATAAATCAAGGAGAAAAACATATTCAACAAATCTGGAAAACAGAAACAGAAACAAAGAAATGTATAACTTCTATACATGTATAATAAACAAATATAATAAATATACATACATGTATAACAGCCTGAAGATGACGGATGAGATTTCATCGAAACGTTGCCCAGATATTTCCAATTTTATGCAGGAGAAAACCTGAATGGCCAAAGACCTACATACAAACACCTGCAAAAACCTCAGAAAACAAAAACCTCAGAAAACAAGTATAACTATAACTATACACTTATAACTGTAATAATGAATATTTTGAAAATTTGTTATTAAGATAATTTGTTTCCACTTAAAATTCACTGAGACAGTTTCTGAATAAAACAAAGTAGTAAGGAAGGAATACTATTTTGATACTAGAGAGCCACCTGTATAATCAGAGAATTCATACATGACTAATGATTGTCATTATTAATAGGATAAAGAACATCTGGTAAAATTCTGGTAGTTTGGGGCCACAGATTAACCAGTTCCATTCCTTAATTATTCTCCTCCTCCTCCTCCTCCTCCTCCTCCTCCTCCTCCTCCTCCCCTCCCCCTCCCCCTCCTCCTTTCAAAGTCAAGCTGAACTTTTTGCCTTTTACTTTAAAAGATTCAGTCTTGGATAAAAATGAGGCTCTTCAGAAATTTGCAGTATTTTGCTTGACAAATAGCAGTTGCAATGAAATATCACTTTAGAAGTGTAACCCAAGGCTGCAATACAGAGAAGGTGAAAAATTAATTAGTTATCCAAGCAGACAGCTGAATTTGCTCTTACAGAGCCCATGAACAAAGCTAAGGACACTGAAAGGACTTACATAAACCATACTCACCCAAAATCTTCAGTGGTGTTTATACAGCAGTTTCATCAGATCAAAAATACTGTATGTAAAGATAATAATATGAATATAAATATGCGATCAGGTGTATAATAAATTAGACCCAGATGGCAATTGGAATCCACAAATAATTCATTGTCCCATCTGTCTTCATCTACTGAAATTATTTTACAGTGGATTTAAGAAATTCAGAATTTTAAGATTCATTAGCAATGCTATTAAAAAAAACATGGAACAGTCTTTATCAGAGAAATGACTTTACTGTTGAAAACAGATTTACAGATTCAAACAATTTTGTAATGGCATTTTGTATTCCTGGAAAAATCTACTGCACATAATCATTGTTTTGACAATAGAACATTGCCTGTGTTTAAAATATGTACAAAAGGAACTAAAATACATTAATCTTAAAATGTCAATGGATGGCATATTTTATGATTTTTGGTTTCTGAAAGGAAATTTTGGCTAGACTACATTTATTTTTACAAAACATTCTGCTCAAAACAACCATCTTAAAATACATTTTGGATATAAATTGCTTCTTACAGGTTTTTACATGAAATGTATAATTCTACCATTTCATAGCAATGTTAAAAGTCCATTTAACACTAAGGAGGAAAGGAGAGATTGAACTTACTCTTCACATACATCATGCAACTTACCTCATTGATTTTTTGCTCTCTGTTCTTTAGATTTAGTTATCTGATAAAATGGGACTATTAGTGAACCTAAAGCTGCATGAAGTTGTTTGACACCCTTTCATGCCCTTACTATATGAGAAAGGAGTGGCAGAACCTGGGGTGGAGTTAAAAGAGAGATCAGCCCAGAATTTCTATGTAGCCAGAGGTGGATTAAGACCATCTATCCCCCTTCCCCCCTGTCCAATTCAGTGTTCTGTATTCTGACCCTAATCTAACTCCAAGCAGGTGCTAACCATTAGTTAAGAAGATTCCCATGCATAGGATGTTTAGCAATAAATCTGTTTAATTGGACCTGGTAGACCTGATCTTTCGTGCCTGACATTTAGAACCACTGCATTATTTTTACATGTGTGGCAAGCAGAAAATTCATATGCCCACGGATTATTTTGGACATAGTGATAGTTCTTTTCTATAGAAGTAGACTGTCACTTGAGCTGCAGGAATGAATGAATAAACTTTATTACGGTCTTAGACCAGCAATAGACACCACTATTTACATATACATAAAAATACTGACACATTATAATACATTAATAGTGGATAATAACATCCCTGTTAAGAAAATATGTGTTCTCAAACAGTTAGGGTCACTCCCTGGTTTATATTAGTGGAGATCCTGAGGGATATTATTTGCTTATGCCCCATTTTCTGGTACACAGAAGTGGTTTATAGTTCTCATATTCTGAGGGGTGATTCAAGTGCAATATATTTGTGTAAAACAGCATTTGAATGAATGAATTCTTTATTGGCTAAGTGTGATTAGACACAAAAGGAATTTGTCTTGGTGCAAATGCTCTCAGTGTACATAAAAAGAAAAGATATAGTCATCAAGAATCATAAGGTACAACACTTAATATAGTCACAGGGTACAAATAAGCAATCAAATCATACTAGGAAACAGTCAATATAAACTGTAAGGATACAAGTGACAAAGTTACAGTCATACAGTCACAAGTGGGAGGGGATGGGTGATAAGGAATGATGACAAGATTAATAGTGATAGTAGTGCAGACTTTGTAAATAGTTGGACAATGTTGAGGGAATTATTTGTTTAGCAGAGTGACGGCACTCGGGAAAAAACTGTCCTTGTGTTTAGTTGTTCTGGTTGCAGTTCTTTATAGCATTTGTTTGAGGGAAGGGGTTGAAACAGTTTATGTGCAGGATGTGAGGGGTCTGTAAATTTTTTCACAGTCCTCTTTTTGATTCGTGCAGTATACAGGTCCACAATGGAAGGCAGGTTGGTAGTAATTGTTTTTTCTGAAATCCTAATTATCCTCTGTAGTCTGTGTCTGTCTTGTTGGGTTGCAGAACCAAACCAGACAGTTATAGAGGTGCAGATAACAGACTCAATTTATTATATAGACTGAAAACATTCACAGGGATCCTACAAGTCTCCCAGACTGCACAGTCCCTGAGCTTTATAAATCCTTAGTAAGGATTTATACTGCTGGAATACTGCATGTTATGTATGTAGGTTTGAATGTCATTGGTTTAGTTTGAATTGTTCTTGTAAAATGTCAAATATGATTGGTTTGAAAAGTGCGGGAAAACCCTGCACTCTGATTGGCTGGCAACTGCGGCTGCTGGCTATAAGTAGCAGCCGTAGCCCAGCCAAGAGGGGTCCATTCGAGCTGTAGTCACTAATAAACTCTTCACTGAAGCTCTTCGCGTCTGACTCTTCATGCAAACTTAACACTGCACCCAGTCTTGGTTGTTACAGGAAAGATGTTGAGACTTTGGAAAACGTTCAGAGAAGAGCAGCTAAGATGATTAAAGGCCTGGAGATGTAAACATATGAAGAATGGTTGTAGGATTTGGGTTTGGCTAGTCTAGAGAAAAGAAGGACTGGCGGGGACATGATAGCAGCATTCCAGTATTTGAGGGCTGCTACAAAGAAGAAGGGGTCAACTTATTTTCCAAAGCATCAGAAGACAATATAAGAAATGATGGATAGAAACTAATCAAGGAGATAAACAACCTGGAATTAAGGAGAAACTTCCTAACCAATATAACAGTTTGTTGTACGTGCTTCATCACTGTAGGTTTTTAAGAAAAGACTGGATGGCCACTTGTCTGAAATGGTATAAGGCAGTGATAGCTAACCTTTTTGGACTCCTGTGCCAAAAATTGTGCACGCACTTGCATGCTCACGCTCGCGTGCCATCACCCAGAAGGCAATGCATGCCCCCACGCCCTCTACACATGCGTGCAAAATCCCCACCCACCCTCCCCCGTCACCCCCTTACCTGCACTGTGCCTCACAGCTGATTTTCGGCTGGTTGAAGCCTTTTTCAGCCTCCCAGAGACTGGAGGAAGGCTTCTGCAGGCTTTGCAGGCCGAAAACTAGCCCCGTTTTGTCACTTCCTGTATTTTCGGGGTGGCCGAAAAAGGCCTGAAACCGGCAGAAAGATCAGCTGTGAGGTGTGCACATACGCAGTAAGGTAAAGTTTGCCTGCAGCTTGCATGCCGGCACAAATGGCTCTGCATGCCACCTGTGGCATGCGTGCCGTAGGTTCTCCATCACGGGTATAAGGTCTCCTGCTTGAATAGGGGGTTAGAATGGAAGATTTCTAGGGTACTTTCCAGATTGATTGACTTTATCAGCCCATGTCATCACTTGATGAACAGAATCTCCTTTCCTTTACCTGCTTTATCATGAAGAAAAAATTCCTCCTATTCACCAAAAGAAGAGTTGGCCAAGCATAGACCAGGATCTAGTAAGAGTTCTAGGTAAGATTAAATAAATCAAATTGATAATTCTGATCAAATTAACAATAAGAGAGAAAGGAAGGAAGGAAAGAAAGAAAGAAAGAAAGAAAGAAAGAAAGAAAGAAAGAAAGAAAGAAAGAAAGAGAAAATGGCTGCTCTAATTGTATTGCTGAATACATGAACCTTGCAGATATTTTATTACCACGGGTGGGATTCTACCGGTTCAGCCCAGTTTGACCAAACTAGTAGCTCCGAGGATCATCTGTGAATGAACCAGTTCACTCTGATGATCAGCTGTTGGGCCCACCCACTCTATTCTGACATTTATTTCCTAGTTTTCAAGCTCAGCTGCTTCACACAGCACAGCAGATTGCCGCCCATCAGCTGTTTAACACGCAGGGAGATTGCAGGATTGCAGGAGAAGGCCAGTAGCAAACCCTCTGCGCATGTGCAAAGTACATGCTCACTGAACTGGTTGTTACACCAGTTGAATCACACCCCTATTCATTACCCAAACTAGGGAACATCAACAGTGCTAGTCTAGCACTTATGATTACCCAGTTTTGGGTAATGAAATGTCTGCAAGAAAACAACTAAGTTCAGAGAGCAAGCTGACAGGAATAGCCAACGCCCCAGAAGATAAGCTCAAGATCCAAAAAGCTCTTGACAGACTTGAACACTGGGCCCAGGGGGCTAGGGGCTAAAAGGTATGAAGAACGGTTACAGGAATTAGGTATGTCTAGTTTAATGAAAAGAAGGGAAAACATTGTTCTGACCCACGCCCTTTTCCAACAAATCAAACACAATCCAAACAGAACAGAAATCTTGTAATGCTTTTGCAAAATAATTAGCTGTGATAAGCACAAGACTTGCCAAACTGTGCAAGACTTGCCAAAAGATAACAGACAAGAAATAATTTGCAATACAAGAATCTTCAAATACAAACTCAGGATACTGGAATGTCCACAAGGCTGGAGTTTCAAAACATCTTTGCCTTCTGCAAAGTACATTCGTTCACAGCTGGCTTTTATCTTCTTGAAGGAGGGGCCATTACCTTGCAGCCTTACTCCCGAGTCACCCATGCTGTTGTAACTGCTCTTTCCTCCAATCCTGTGTGCATGCACACTTGGCACAGGCTCCTGGGGAACCTCCTCATCACTGCTGTCAGCCCCCACAATCTCTGAAGGCAGCAGTCCACTCCCTAATGGTCCTGGCCCCTCATCTGAGTCCTTGCTCTCCTCAGCCGTCCACACCTGCTTCCGGCTAACCACAACATACATGATACCAGTGTTTCAATACTTGAGGGGCTCTTACAAAGATGTGGGGGAGGGGGTGTCAAACTATTTTACAAAGCACCAAAAGGCAAGAAAAGCTGGGGTTGGACTAGAACATTCCAAGGTCACTTCCAACTCTATTATTCTCTGTTCTGTGTCCTATGTTCAACACAAATCTTAATTAAAACTTGGATGGTATAGTCAAGATCGTATAAAGTGAGAAAGGTTGTGGAGATGATAAGGAAGAAGGCAATCCATTCAGATTAGGGTCTTTAATCATATTATACCACACAGCATTGTGGAACTGCCATAGTTCAGGAGTAGAGTATGTAATGCATACTGAAGCTTTCAAGGTGATCTCTCTTCTCTTCAGATAGGGCTGAAATAACAGCCCTGAGCTATAAGGGCTAATATTTTATTTGGCTAAAAAAAGTTTTCTATGTTGTTATATTATACAATCATGCAGGGCTACCCCACAGACTATTTTCCACAAGTCAGTGAAGTCAAAAGAAAGGAAAGGGAGTTTATCGTAGATCGTCCATCAGGACACCTGCAGCTACTAAGACACAGCCATTCATCACTGTCTCCTGAATAAAGAAAGTTTTTATAAGTAGTCTAATGAGCTTAATTCCCCAACCTGACAGAACCTAGCCCCAGGAAGCAGAGGTCTGAAATATTGTTCTTTCATTTAAATCTTTTATGAAAATTTACTATTTTGGGAGAAGAGGTGAAAGAGATTTAAGTGGTATGGGGCATTTATGTTTCATTGTTCACTGCTAAGTAAAACAAAGGGTCATTTTATTTTGATTTATGGGCTAAATTTAATGGAAGACTAATATGCTAATAGCTTATTTAAATCAGGGCAAATGAATTTGCATCTGGTATTGCTTCTGTACCCCATTGAGATATCAATGCCTCAATAATCACCCATCTGCCCTCCTAGGTATCTCTTCAATTTCAAGGATTTTATTTCACCTCCTGAAGAATTTATTAAGTGTCTACAGGGTATAAGGATGGGAGCAGAGTGACACCTTAATATAACGTATTATCGAAAGATCTTTGTTATCCCTTCATGGGCAAGTCACTATAAAATAGAACAAGAATTTATTACCAGGATTTTGCAAAAGCAGCATTGGGCAGCTGTAAAAGGAAGCCAGTTTTTTAAAAAGAGGTACCCACTCATGTACCCATTGCAAATCCCATCCTATTTGTGAAATTGTAATGCATCCAAAGTGACTCTGAGTGGCTTACAATGCAGTAAAAACATAACTATAGAAATAACTAGCTCTATACTCGTGCTTTGCTACAAAACTATGTGATTGGGCTTAGGTTTTGGGGAGGAAAATAAGGCGGGGGGAATTCTGCCTCTGCTTACCAGCATCCATCGGTATTCATCTGACTAGCATCCTGTCAATGTGTGAGGGTTGAGGGTTGTTTGGAAACTGAAACATGGAAACTGAAACAGTATTTGCTGTGTGAGCAAGAAGGAGACAGCAAGGAGCCTGGGCATAGCTTAGTTCAACTGTCCTGTATTAAAGCTGGTTTACTGCTGTGAAACTGAAACTGAAACTCCTCTCCTCTGCTTGTGTTTTGCATTTGTAACAGATTTCTTTTCAGGTGGGGAGGGGGAGTAGAACTCCTTAGCATCAAAGCGTGTTAATAATATTATAGGAAATACTAATGCTCTGATGGTCATTTTGAAAAATCTTTTCTTAGTGAGCACCTAGAAGCCAAGAGCAACATGCATGCCAAATTTCAAGTTTGAAGGCTCTATGGTTCTGGAGATTGTGTGATGCATGACTGGTATTTCTCTTATATATATATAGATTATAAACTTAAAAACAATTTAAAATTTTGAAAATTAAATACAGGCTAAACCAAATAAACAAGGGATTGTGTAGAATGGGAATGGTGCCTTCTCTATCACTGCATCAACCACTTTCACCCCAGCATGCCTCTGATAGGGCCCCAAGCCAAAACCAGCAGATCCAGGTTTAAGTCCTTTCAAAAGGCCAGAACTGTGAGGGTGGATCTCACCCCCCCCATGGCAAAATGTTCCACAGGACACAGGACACAGCAGAACAGGCTCTTCTCCTGGCCCCTGGAGAAAAAAGAATTATAGCAGGGATGTCAAATCCAAGGCCCATGGGCCAGATCTGGCCCATGGGGTCCTTAGATCTGGCCCGTGGGGCCACCCTGGAAACAGCGAAGGACCGGCCGGTGGTGCTTCTGCCAGTGAAAACAGAACTTGGGAGGGCTGTGAGCTCCATTTTCACTGCCAAAGGGCTGCAGGAGAATGCCCTCAGCCCCACCCAGGGCACCACAGTTGCCTTCAACATGAGTGACATCAAGCTGGCCATGCCCCTGGCTACATCCCATGCCCCTACCCATGTCAAACACAACCCTGTTGCGGCCCTCAGTGAAATTGTATTTGATACCCCTGAATTACAGGGTTAAAAACTAAACACAATTTTTTTTAAAAAAGGAGCAAAAATTGGAAAGATATAAAGTAAATGTCTGAAGCCCCCCCCCCAAAGAAGAATAAAATATTTTGGGAAATATTAAATAAGGAAGGATAAAATATTTCCTCTAAAGGAGAAATTTAAAAAAATCTTAAGGGAAGCTGAAACCAGCCCCAGTTTCCCTACCCCCAAACAGAAACTGAGGAGGCCAGCTTTTAGAAATGCAGATTTGGTAATCCATTCAGAAGGGTCTGGGTCAAGACAGAAACTCAAATAAGCAACAGACAAAAGGTTAACAAAATTAGCTCAAACAAACAGCTAGGATTTGCATTTCCTCTTTTGCCTATAGAGCTCACTATGATCCCTACATAACCTCTACATGACCCCCATAGGAATCCAGAAGGTATACTCCATTTTGTCAGCTGCTCAGAATCACATGTGGTTGGTGGTTCTGCTTCATCAATTTCTTTCCAATCACCCTCCAGCTTCCATTTTATCTCCAGTGCCTTTCTCCCAGCTTGGAACTGGACCTTTTTCCAACATAAGTAAGAAATATAGAGAGAGAGAAAAAAAGAAAAAAAAGAAATACTTAAATAAATGACTTTGATCTTCTTTGCAGCAGTTACTAATATAACCCCTCCCCTTTCCAAAATTAGATAGCATAGTTCCCATATATTTTTAAGTGGTATATCCAGATATCACCAATTCATTTTTCCCCTGGCACTTCTCTGCATATTTTCAATGGTAAGTAAATTGTTTTGGGGGATTGGTAGGGAGGAGAGAATTAGATTCTAGTCAAGGGTTATTTACAAGAAATTCTTTGGCATATCAGTTCATAAATAAGGAAGTCATCTGAGATTTTTATATTCAAATGTGAAACCATTTTAGAGGGGTACAGAGCTCTCTCTGAGACAGATTTACTGTTGAAAAAAGCAGCTTATTTTAAATGTGGGTATCGTATTGTAAGTCACCAGAACAGAAAAAATTACACTTACCTAATAAGTTTCAAATGGCAAAATAAAGTGAAACCTAAACACTTCATCAATAGTACAAAAATATGTTCTAGTTATACAACAATGTGATATATGTATTAATGATGACTACACACATTAGTTTAGCTAATACATCTCACTCAGCATACAGAATAATGCCTTAAGGGTTGTGGTTCACTGGCAGTAGGTGCAGAGGGCTGAGGTCTCAGTGAGGACTCAGATGAGGGGCCTGCGTGTGATGCAGGGATGGGGCCAGGACTGTAAGAGAGTGGAATGCTGCCTTTGGAGCTTATGGAGGCTGGCGGCAGTGATGCAGAGGACCCTGAGGAGCCTGTGCCCAGTGTGCATGTGCGCAAGGTTGCTCGAAGGAAAGAGCAGCTGCAGCAGCACAGGCGACTCCCTTAAGGGATAAAAGCCAGTCCTCAGATTCTTTGTAGGAAGCAAAGAAGTTCTTGCACTTCAAGTCTTGTGGAAGTTCAGACTATCCTGGTTTGCGTTTGGAGATTTTTGGTTTTGAATATTTCCTTGCAATTTAATCTAGTGTTCTTGTCAGCCTTGCACAAGCTTGGCAAGGCTGCTTCTTATCTTGGACAATTAGTTTTAATAGCGTTTTACTGTGAATGAACAGAATTCACAGAGAACCCTTAAAAAGGTTTTGCATTTATCTCTGTTTGGTATCTGTTTGCTTGGAATGAGGCTTGGGTCAGATCATTAAGATAGATAAATCAGGGATGGGATCCGACCGGTATAACTACTGGTTTTGTTGTTCTGCATTGCATGCGCATGCGCGAGTCACGCAAGTCGTGCGAGTCACGCGAGTCACGCGAGTGCAATTTATGACCTGCTGAGCTGCCCGGACAGCTGAGCAGTACTGCATGCAGGTGCACAGCAGTTGTAAAACCCCTTTTTTCCTGCTTTTCAATCGCAGCTGTGCCACACAAAGCAGCTGCGGTTGAAAAAGCAGGAAATAAAGGACAGGTAAGAGCCCGGGCGGGTGGGTGGGCCAAAACAGCAGCAGACACAGAACCGGTTCTGTGTCTGCTGCTCTTCAGAGCTACCAGTTCTGTAGAGCCAGACAGAACCGGTAGAATCCCACCCCTGAGATAAATCCTTGGTCACTCTAATGTCACATGACTTTGGGAAGAAATTTTTGGGATGCCCTGTTTCCTGTAGTGAGCAGCTCAATATACCAGAGAAGACAACAAGCAGGGACTGAATACAACAATTGATCAGAGGTGGTATTCAGCAGGTTCTGACCAGTTCTGGAGAACCAGTAGCGGAGATTTTGAGTAGTTTGGAGAACCGGCAAATACCACCTCTGACTGGTCCTGCCCCCATCTATTCTCTGCCTCCTGAGCCCCAGCTGATTGGCTGGGTCTTCTTTTGTTGCCCTGCACAAGAGAATGGAGCTGGAAAGCAGGTTAGTGAGGTGGAGATGGAATGGGATTTTTCAGTATCCTTCCTCCAGGAGTGGGGAGGTAATGAAGATTTTACCGTATCCTTCCTCTCCCCCGCCTACCAAGCCACACTCCGCCCACCAAGCCAAGCCCACAGAACCAGTAGTAAAAAAAATTGAATCCCACTACTGCAATGGATCCATAAAAACACAAAGTAAAGAAAAGAGAGGTAATAGTGATGTAAGAACAAACATGAAATGGAAACAAAGGAGCAATTGTTGGTGATTTTAGGTTGCAGTAAGATATCCTTATCATTTTGTTGCTCTTTCACTAGCCTTCCGAGGTCAAATATAACCCTGATGCAGCCATCAATGAAGTAGAGTTTGACACCCCTGGTTCAGAGCCTTTACTTCTTCTTTAAGTAATTTGTTCAGTGTACCTTTGGTGCAGATATAATTTGGGGATTCTGTGGGCATAAATACATACATGGCACATATTTTGCAAATTACAGGTAGTCCTTGACTTACAACAGCTCATTTAGTCACCATTCAAAGTTACAACAACACTGGGAAAAGTGACTTATGACCATTTTTCACACTTATGACCGTTGCAGCATCTGCATAGTCATGTGATCAAAATTCAGGTGCTTGGGAATTGGTTCATAGTTATGATGGTTCAGGGGTGGGATTCTACTGGTTCTGCCTGGCTCTATACAACCGTTAGCTCTGAAGAGCAGCAGACACCGAACTGGTTCTGTGTTTGCTGCTGTTTCCACTCTTACCTGTCCTTTATTTCCTGCTTTTTCAACCTCAGCTGCTTTGCATGGCACAGCTGAGGTTGAAAAAGCAGGAAAAAAGAGGCTTTTCAAACACTGCGCACCTGCATGCTGTGCTTTTCAGCTGTCAGGGCGGCACAGCTTAAGGTTTTTTACACACGTGCACAACTACACAAAATGTAGTCACTGAACTGGTAGTAACACCAGTTGGATCCCACCCCTGTGATGGTTGTAGTGTCCCATGGTCATGCAACAAGCAAAGTCAATGGGGAAGCCAGATTCACTTAACAACCATGTTACTAAGTTAACACCTGCAGTTATTCACTGTGGCAAAAAAAGGTTGTAATACTCACTTAACAAATGTCTCACTTAGCAACATAAATTTTGGGCTCAGTTGGGCTCAAACAGTGTTAGACTTTTTTTCCCGTGACTACGTTTTTGGTTTTGCAAATCCTCCAAGTATTTCCAATATGGGGTTCCTTCTTTCTTTTAAATTTTGGGTTACTGCAGGGTTTTATTTTAAAATAAAACAATCTTTTCAATACTGCATCCTTTGATTTTAAAGACTGGTCTTTGTTCCCACTTCAACATTTTGTTTAATGTTGGAATAATACTTAAATGTTAATGTTTTTTACCCTCTTTTGCTAAAGTTGTAGTGAACTTTAAATGAAACACATCAAATGCACAGATAGCCTTCAAGTTATATTTTGTAATACACAGAGGGAAGAAGCAAAAAGAAGAAGAAAAAGTAACGGCTTGCAGTTATTGTGAAAGGATGCATAAAACTGTAAATTGCTCTATTTGTTCCCTTCTTTTAAAATTTTTAAAAATCTTAAATATGTAGACATTTATTTTTTATAAAAAAATGTCCAATTAAATATTTTGTTTAAAGATTTCATTTTTTTAACAAAAATAGTTTTATTAAGGATACTTTTTTATTTTTGGTAATAAATTAGTCATTTTTTTAGTCATTAAGTCCTGTTTCTCTTTAATTTTTTTAAAAGAATATTAAAATATAATTTAAAAATTAGATTTTGGAGTTTTTAAAAATTAAAATTGGACTTTTATGCTTAAAAGTTAGTCCTCAGCTCTCTCTAGTAGTTAGTGCGGAAATGAAATGAATAGAATAGAATAACAGAATGGAATGGAATGGAGTGGAGTGGAGTGGAGTGGAGTGGAGTGGAGTGGAGTGGAGTGGAATAGACAGGATGGGGCTGGAATAGAATGGAATAGAGAAAAGATGTGGAATGTGAATTATAAAATAACAAAATCAGCAGCATATAAGGAAAACCAACATAAAATGTTCTACTGTTGGCATTTGGCACCTTCAAGACTGGCTAAGATTTACCCAAACTTGAAACCAAATTGTTGGAAGTGTGGACAACAACAAGGTACCTTCTTTCATTCTTGGTGGACATGCCCCAAAGCAAAAAAATACTGGAAAATGACTCAAACGTGGTTAGAAGAGTTAACTAAAAACAAAATTGATTTTGTTCCAGAATTATTCCTCTTAGGAATAATAAAAAAAATTATAATAGGAAGATAAAATATCTTATATTACATATATTAACAGCAGCAAGAATTTCATATGCTCAGTACTGGAAGGAAAATTCAATACCACCTGAAGGCTTAATAATCAAAATTTTTAGAGTGTGTGGAAATGGATGAATTAACTATGGAACTAAAAGGGAAAACAGACACAGAATACAATGCAGTATGGGGAACATGGTTTATTTGGATAGATAATAGATATAAACACAGAAATTGTAAATAATGTATATAATAAATAAGAGGCTATAAAAGTATTATGCATAGTAAGTTTTGATAGGACACATAAATGTAAATATAATGTCACAGCACTGTTTAATAACTATTGGTAATATGTATAAATGGAAAAAATTCAATAAATAATTATATATAAAAAAGGAATGGAATGGAATAGAATTGGAGGTCTTCAAGTGCAGCCCTTGGTCAAGCAGGAGATTCTATACCATTTAAGACAAGTAGCCAGTCTCTTCTTAAAAATCGTGATGGAGTGACAGTGATGGATGACCCACAACTTCTATAGGCGAGCTGTTCCACTGGTTAATTGTTCTCACTCTTAGGAAGTTTCTCCTTAATTCCAGGTTGCTTCTCTCATTGATTAGTTTCTTGTCTTTTCCTCTTGTCTTGTCCTGCCCTCTGGTGCTTTGGAGAATAATTTGACCCCCTCTTCTTTGTGCCAATCCCTGAAATATTAGAATACTGCTATTAGTCCCCTCAAGTCCTTATTTTCTCTGGGCTACCCGAACCCAAATCCTGCAATCATTCTTCATATGTTCTAGTCTCCAGGCATTTAATCATCCTAGTTGCTCTTCTCTGTACTTACATAGATCATTCCATGAAAAGGAATGCAACGCCATCTATGGAGACCACACTTTTCTCTGCAGCTGGTACACACCATGTAACTACTATGAGGGAAAGCAAGGGTTGATTTTTTTAAAAGAAAAAAATATCTTAATTTGCATTGATAAAAAAAAGCAGCAGAAGTCCTACAAACAATCTGCAAGTAAGAGATCAAATGATTTATTAGAGCTATTTACTCCTGTTTGTACTTGGAAACAGCATCCTATATATAGCAATTACCCTCAAGCAAATGATGAGCTAATTATCCCTATACATTGGGGATTCTTTCGTTAGTTGTGAGCTAGACTGTGCCAGGAAGACCCTATAAAAATGTTCCAACTTTAAATGGAAACAAACAGAATTTGCTTCTGCTTCATGGAAAAAGTAAACAGTATTATTTATTTTAATTATTGTTATTCTATGTTATATAGCTAATGCCATACTTTATGGCCATTTTTAATTCTAGCTTAGTATCCAACTAGCTAGTGTAGAGTAAAGGCATTTCCAAATGTCACCACTTTAGTAGATATTCTGGACTGCAATGTAGACTATCCTCCTTTTGGTGCACCACAGGCATTGTGACTTTGTCACAGCTAAATAGCCTACATATTCTGACTGCTGGACCTCACAAGGGTCTCCCAGCCAGAAGCAGCAGCATGAGTACTAAAAATAAATAAATTAATGTGATATTCTATTACACCATACAAAATAAATAAAATTAACTGATATCATCTTCTTCTTCTTCTTTTAACAACCCCACAACTCCTTGTGGTGTGGAGCCTGGGTAACTGAATGGACCTGAGTGTTTATTGGCCGGATGCCCTCCCTGTCACCACTGTGGAGTTATATTCAGCAGATATATTCTTAATGTGCCCAGAGAGAGAAATATCTGCCCTCTGCCTAGGATTGAACTCACAGCCTCCTGATTGTGAGGTGCGAGCTCCAATGGTAGGCCACCGCACCACTCAAATAAAATAAACTGATATGCCTGTATTAATCTTGGAAAAGAAATGGAAATATAATGATTATCACTGGACCTTAAGATTATTATTATAAGGCATTGACGACAATCATTGGTCACACAGTAGTTATCTTAGTTGCTGGTCTCACAATACTGGCATGTAAAGATCAAAGTGGGGGATGACAAGCACTACTAGCCTTCATTCATTGTTTCTGCCTGGTATCTGTTTTGGTAGGTACTATGAGTTCATTCCAACTGGTTTTACAGAAATACAGCTAGAGTTTTTATGTTTTATATGGAGAGAGTCAACATTTGGAAATTTGTCCTAAGAACATATTAGTTGATTCTAAATTTGGTGATGGACTAAGAACATATTCAGTTGGCCTTACTTATGATGTCTAGCTACAATATCCTAGTAGTTCCAATAACCAGAGTACTGGACAATGATGAAGAGAATTAGTTTGAGCAGTACAAATTGCTGACTCCTTTCCAATAGCGAGTGTTGAGCTTTTCTCTGGCTACTTTTGTTTAGTCCTAATTGCGTGTTACAGTTCAGTTAGAAGCAACCATCTGGATCCGTGACTCAACATGTGTTTGTATGTCAGACTGGGCAAACTACTCTAAATAATGAGATTTCAGAATGTTGTATAGATACAGTAAAATATAATCAAGGAAAATCTTTGATGAACTAAGGATCAACAGTGTTATTTTTCATTGTCACAAGAAACTATAAAAGTGAATAGATCAACATCAGACTTATCTGTGCTGCGCCAAAGGGCTGGCGGGCTGCAGCTGCTGCTGAACACCATCGACCCCCATGCACTCTCTGCCTCTTGTGCTAGCCATGCCCACCCCCTGGCTTATTTTGGGGGTAGGACTTATATTAGACCCACCCCCAAAATCAGGCTAGGGCTTATTTTCAGGAGGTGTCTTATTTTCTGGGAAACCCGGTAGTTTTTTCCAGATATAAAGTTTTCTCTTTTATTTTTAAGCCAAATGGTTCTCCTGCTTTGTGTAGCTCTTATATGTGTCTTTGTAGCTCTTCTGGATCTTGTGAGAAGAGAGCATCATCAACTGCAAATCTTAAGTGATTAAAATAGGTGCCATTGATTTTTATTCTATCTTTTGCCCAGTCTAGTTTGTGAAATACTTCTTTAAGAAAAACTGAGAAAAGTATAAGAAGGTGAAAATATCACTTGGTTACTTATGTTATGAAGTGTTTCTATCAGCAGTTATATGACACATTTAGCTTTTAAGATAAGTGTTTACAAAAAGTGTTGTGATGTTACAGTGCAAAGCCCATGACTTATATAGTTGAACTTGACATTGGTATCGAAATACAAAAGATCAAAGTTTGTACTGTTATGTCAAAATGTGCATTGTGTCTTTTTTTTAATCTTTGTATTTTGTAGTAAATACTTATAACCCCCAATTTATTTATATCAATAGACAAACCCAGCATTTTCTCTCTTCCATCTGTTCCAGCTCACTTGCTTACTCAATAGCATCTCACTAGCCCATTGTGGATAGAATAAACCTACAGTTGAATTTAAGGAAAAAAGCATGCAGCAAAACAGATGTTACAGATAAATAAGTAAATAATGCAATGTGGAAGGGTGTCTCTTTTGAATTCTTCATAACTGAATGAACAGATTATATCAATTTCAGAGGACATGGTTTATATGGAAGCAATCTTTGTGATCAGTTGGGTATTCAGATGTGTATATGGTTATATTTCTCCAGAGTCAAAAGTGACAATCTTCAATTATATTCACTAAAATTATAAAGAGACAGTTAATGACCTGGTGTAAAGTTGTTTTACACAACATATCATTCCTTTATGAAGTGATGCTTCATCACTTACATCCTTTAATTCTACATGCTATCCTTCAACAAATATATTCTTCTGTTATCTGTTTATTAAACACATAGCTTCTTGATAGTGGTAGATAGTCTAGGTTAGTTCTTTTAATCCTCTAGGACACAATCGGTAAGGAAAACATTTGTTGTTATATATTCATGGATATATGTTGGTAGAACAGTGAATAATTAAATGTAAATCTGAATTTCTGGAAAATTCAGGCTTTTTGGATAAGGATGTGGCTTTTTTCATAGCTTTTGTTCTCTTCTGTTTTCAAATCTGTAAAAACCTGAGTACCTTGTATACCTAACTGCCCAGTACATGAGATCAAGAATACATAAAACTTGTTAAAATCAAAATGTTTTGGTCTTGAACAGTCATTTTGAGCTCAAAATAGTTCTTTTCAATATCAAAAGCATTATTATTGTCACCTGGAACTGTTTCAAACTTGAAATCTCTATTTTAGGTTCAAAAGAGGTGACTTTGAATTCAAAGCACTACCAATTTTCAATTTTCAGCAGTTTCGGACCTAGAGTAGAGATTTTCAAGCTTGAGGTGTTCGGTATGCTAAACACGTTGCATATCTCTTGTTGAGATAAACTGAGGAAGAAAACCCAAATTAACTTTAGTTTCGATATTTTTTTTCAATGATAGTTTGAGAAAATAAATTATTTGCTGCATTTCAAATAAAATGAGCCATTAAACTAACAAGCAATTAAAAATGAATCCTAATAAATTAAAGCAGCTTGTGGATGGGAAAATATGGCACATTCTAAATTTGACTTTTTGCCAGCCACTTGGAGGCAAACAAAGAATTCACTAATAAATATCCTGATACTGAAAGGACAGCTGGAAATTCAGACTGGAAAATTCAGAACTGACTAGTCAAAATGTCTCTTGATTCTACCTATTCAGTTCAATCTATTAGAACAGTTGTAGCTGTTGCTCCTAAATATAGCTGTTCTCTAGATCTGATCTATAAGCAACTCTTGCAAATGCCAACTTTTTTTAGATAAATTATCTATCTGGCATACTTTTGATATGCTCCTTGGAGGAAATGTCAACCTGAATAAAGAATGACTTCTTCCTTGGAGAAGGTACCACACAAATGTACGTATAGTAAGTAGCATCTATTCAGATTCTTAATGATTAACTTGAGGCACAGATAATAGATGATTGCTGGTAAAATAGATTCATTTGCAATGAAATGAGTTATTATCCTTCACCTGTTAAGGGGCTACATGAGTTTCATACTATGGAAGTTTCTGAAGAGAGGATGAATTGTAATAAGCACATAAAAAACTTGGATGAGCATTCAGGCTTTTCTGTTCTTGAGAAACTGCACAGCAGGTCTATATTTTAGATCACTGACATAATTGTACAATATAATATTGTGTTTTCATCGACTCACAACACAGAGGAAAGGCTTATAACCTAATGATAGGTGTTACATGATCAAAATCAGAATTATAGAAGAAATGAGGCTTTCAGTTCCAGCCATCCCTTACCAGCTTTCACTTTTATCTCCAAGAATTTCCAGAAGTGGTTACCAACTTTTGTATTCTGTATTTTAAAAATGCATGTTAATGTGACAAAAACAGATAACTGGACCAGAATTATTTTTTTAAAAAAAACCTTTGTATTTAATTTTAATTAAATTCAAATAAAATTCAATGTTATTGTTGTCTCGCTCACTATTTTGAGCAGTCTGGCTCTTGTATCTCACTCAAAGCTTAGCTATGCCCTTTATCCTAGAAGAAAGTCGACAATCCCACATATAAGAAGCATCCACTTAAAGTGGGCCAAGCATGCAAGAATAAGGGACAAAACTTGCATTGTGACATCATCATATAGGTTTCACCATTTGGATGTGCAGATTGCTTCTGATACCCCTACCTAATAGCAATAGCACTTAGACTTAGATACCACTTTATAGTGCTTTATAGCCCTCTTTAAGCAGTTTACAGAGTCAGCATATTTCCCCCAACAATTTGGGTCCTCATTTTACACACCTCAGAAGGATGGAAGGCAGAGTTCAACCTTGAGCCTGGTGAGATTCAATCTGCCAAATTGCAGCCAGCCAGCAGTCAGCAGATGTAGCCTGCGGTACTGCACTCTAACAACTGCGCCACCTCAGCTCATTGAGTGTAAATATATTTAATTATTTATGATTCAAGAAATGAAACGTGTTTGTAAACACTGGTTTTTAGTAGAAAAAAAATAATTTTAAATGTATTTTCCTTAAATTAAAGAAAGAAAATAAAAACATACAGGTATATACAGGCATTTTATTTTAATTTCTAAGATGAATGATAAGTTTTACAAATATTAAATATTAAATTTTAAGATGAATGTATGAATGGAATAGGCTGATTGTAGACTAAAACTTTTCTTATTTAATACTGATTGAATTACCCAATGTCATATCTCTAAATAATGGCATTTCTCAAGAAAAAAATACACTAGAATAGCTTTTATCAATGTTGCCAATTCTATCAATCAATCATTTTATATCTCTGACATTTTGGAATGTAAGTTCCATCTTCTCCTGCCAACATGAGGAAAGACTGAAGTATAGCAAGTTTATTTTCATTTGCTATAATATTATCTAAGAAATACATTAATTGTTCAAATTGAATTATTCATATATAAATAAGCATTTTATAACTAATATCAACCTTTCTGACACTAGAATGCACACCTAACTGAGTGGGTCAAAAAAAATAAATCTCAAGCATAATATTTGTCCCAATACAGCTGCCCAAACGCACAATTAAAACTAGATAGAAGGAAGGGAGAAACATCTAGAATTTTTAAAAATGAGTTAAATAATTAAATTAATATATTGTTCTGATGCTGCATTTAGAGCTTAGCTTTCTCTCACTTCCTCTTTGACCTGAGGAAGAATTGCAATAAAGAGATGAGATGCTGATCTGAATGAGGCTAGTGCACTACTCTATTCACAACTATTTTCTTAAAAAAATGTTTTTAAATTTTTACTACATAAAGAAAGAGCTGTAGTTTCAATGTCTATATAAACAGTGTGTTGTCTAGTTACAGTTAACTATTTTCTGATTAGAATAATTCTTTTCCCCAAGTCTGGTTTACAGTCCTGCTGACTCTCCTTCCAGTTTATTTCTTTTTAGAAAAATGTCTCATCCATTCCAACTTGTGGCCCTCCATCAATTCAGGGAAAGACATATTGGTTGAAAAATATTGATTGTAGTGCCAGTCATTATAGCTTTATGATTCCCTTTCAATCATTTATTAAATGAATTGTGAATATTCTGCGTTTGGGATGTTTTTACATTTAAAAAAAAAGCCAAGTGGAGGGGCCATTGGTAGTATGAGACAAAAACTGGAAGTTTTGGCAAAATGGAAATGCTTAGGATACTTGTCTATTTAGCAGACTTTACAGTTTTACAATAAGCATTATGATATTGGGTTAAGATGTTTTGCATTATGTATATCTTGGTTTGCTCATAAAGTATACTTTCTCTTTAAAATCTGAATACAGCTGATTTGAAAAATAACTGTCAATGTATTGACTGAAATATGTATATAAAATTTTAAAAATGATGAACTCTAAATACAATAGCATTTTTTCATTGCTCTCTGTTTGACAACAGACAGAGAAAATATTAATGTCAAAAACACCTCTCTCCACTTTGTAATAAAATAGCAGAAGTTATATGGTCTGGGCTTAATCTGATTTGATTTCATTCTAAAAAATGATTGAGGGACAAGATTAAGAACAAGATTTTGCCCCATGAAATGATCATTGTGTGATCAGTTGGTTTCTTGATTCCAAGTAGTATCTCTTAGCACTTTTACATACTTCTGAAGGGCTTCCTTTTAAAATAATTTTTTTTATCCTTTCACATTCATTAAGTGTTTGTTTTTGTGTGTCCAAACATAAATTTGTTCTTAACTTAATTGTGTCATATTTCTTTTGAAAAGAAAACATTAGGAAATATTTTACAATCCATTTCCCCCCCCAACACACACA
Source organism: Naja naja (assembly GCA_009733165.1). Taxonomy (NCBI): domain Eukaryota; kingdom Metazoa; phylum Chordata; class Lepidosauria; order Squamata; family Elapidae; genus Naja; species Naja naja. The sequence goes on along the minus strand of CM019159.1, from coordinate 17,091,360 downwards.
CAAAAACAAACAAACCTGGGGTGGATCCATTTTTTTCTTTTTTAACTCCCCTATCCAAGGCCAATCTATTTCTATAGCTGTTACTTGTTTACAAAATTCAAACATATATCCCTTAAACATACTCTGTGCTCTTTTGGGATTGATTTATTTGTTGAATAACTTACTCTTCTTTCATGAAAGCAGGGGTGGAATTCTACCAGTTCGCACCTATTCGCTAGAACCTGCTGTTAACATTCTAAGCAGTTCAGAGAACCGGTTGTTAGAAGAAATTACTGGCCTAATCCTGTAAGGAAGGCAGGAAGGAAACATTCTAGTGTTGCTTACAGAAACTGCCTCTCGGTTAACCCGTATTACATTCTTGGCAGGACTAGACTTCCTGTCTCAGCAACTTCTTTGGAGGTTTTTTTTTTCCTCCTTTGCTGGTACTTTGCTTGTGTGGAGTGACCATTCAAAGTTACAATAGCACTGAAAAAAGTGACTTATGACCATTTTTCACACTTACGACTGTTGCAGCATCCCCACAGTCATGAGAGGCCAGGCGAGGAGATGTGTGCCTCGATGTGAGTGATGTTGAGTTGGCCACGTCCAGCCAGTCACATGACCACCAAGCCACACCCGCCAACTAAGCCATGCCCATGGAACCGGTTAAGAAATTAACTGCCCCTGCATGAAAGCATATGGATCTGGACTTGGGAAGGGAGGAGGTACAGAGGAACCATCAAGTGAGGGGAATAGACAGTTAAGTCCTGAGAAAGTAGAAAGCTTGAGAATGAAATTCAAAATAAGCCCATGTTGATATTGTTTGGTATAAGATGGTTTTCAAGATTTCTTACCTAGAACAATAAAGAAGCCTTCCTGGTATTCCTGCTGCTTTCTTGACCTTGCCTACCTTAAAATGGCTGGGGCAAGGCCATCTGCATCTATTTTTACCCATATCTATAAGTGTGATTTAGGTTGGGCTGAGAGACCATTATTGGTCCAAAATCACCCTTTGAGCTTCAGTGAATCCCCAAGTTTCTTGAGACAAAGACACAGATTAGGGGTTCTGTTTAACTCTGCACATTTTCTATTTATTTAGTGATCCACATTTGCAGAACATTTAAGAAATGTTGATCTGTGGCTACCAGTTTAATTTAATGGATAAGGCACCAGGCTACAAACTGAAAGACCGTGAGTTCACAAAAGCATATGGGGCACCTTGGCCAATAACTCTTTCTCAGCCCTAGGAATACCACAGAGGTGGTATTCAGCAGGTTCTGACCAGTTCTGGAGAACCGGTAGCAGAAATTTTGAGTAGTTTGGAGAACCGGCAAATACCACCTCTGACTGGCCCTGCCCACATCTATTCTCTGCCTCTTGAGTCCCAGTTGATTGGCTGGGTCTTCTTTTGTTGCCCTGTACAGAAGAACGGAACTGGAAAGGAGGTTAGTGGGAGGGGGATGGAATTTTGCAGTAACCTTCCCCCAGGAATGGGGTGGGAATGAAGATTTTACAGTATCCTTCCCCTGCTATGCCCACCAAGCCACATCCACCAAGCCATGCCCACAGAACCGGTAGTTAAAAATTTTGAACCCTGCCACTGCCTAGGAAGGAGAGAATGGCAAACCACTTCTGAAACCTTGCCAAAAAAACTGCAGTAGTCCAAGTACTCACCTGGAATCAAGACTGACTCAAAGCACCCCTACCCCCAAAAATCCAAAAACAAACTACCAGAACTAGACTATAAAAAATTGAATAGCCACCAGTGGCAGGAAAAAAAGATACGGAAAATTATAATCCTTTATTGCCATTTAGTGTTTTCTCCAGAATTTGCTAGCCATGCTTCATCTCCACCATTTGGTGCTAGATAAAAGAAAATGACTCCACCTGAGCATTCCCAGTTACAATATTTCAGCTATGGTTATGCTACTATTGATTATTGGTCTAGTTATTGTACACTTCTTTCCCTAAAGTTACTTCTGCTTTCCCCATACAAAGACAATTTCCTTGGCCTGACAAATAATGCTGAACAGCAACTAATTTGATGATGAGCACATCCCAATGGCCTCATTTTCAAAAGAGTGCAGAGATCTTGTGATCAGCCAGGCTTTAACAAAGGGTGCCAATATGTTAAATCAAAAGAAAAAGAGAAGGATATTCATTGCCTCACGGCATTTCACCATATGGTAGTAAATTAACTAAAATATTAAAGAACAATCTGGTTAGGTGGCAGAAAGCTGCCTGGATTTTTAAAACTTAAAAGCATTAGTGTGATTGGTTGCACAATCAGCCAGGTAGATTTGGATTTGGCATTTTTGTTCACCTATTGAGTCCTTCCCAACAATTTGGAAAAGGCAGTTGTTGCTCTTTAATAATATTAAAGATGTTATTGCAGAATGTAAACTGTTTCAGTAAAAATGCCTTTTGCAAATGACTGATGGGGATTTTGTCAATCCAGATGGAGGTCAAGTGGTTTTGGAATTCCAGCCAAGGCTCCTACTATTATTGGTACTGTCTTTGCTTTCTTTTGCCACAATTGTTTTACTTCTGTTTGCAGATTTTATATTTTGTGATTTTCTCCAGTTTTCTTTTATCTTCTGCTGTCTCCACATATTGCAATATCCATTATTCAGATTTTTTTGTCTATCAGCAATTGTTAAATGTGACAGATGCTTGTCTGTTTGAATTCTAAAATCCAAGAAACATCTTATTCATTTTCTATTACTTTTTCTATTTTGTGGTCCTACAAATTCTTGTTTTCAGTCAAGTAGTATTTCTTTCAGATATTCCAGTGCGCTATTGTTGCTATTCTTTCATGTCATTATTTATAAACTGTGTGATCTTCTTGCAGCTGCTAACTTGGTGAGAGAAAATGACTTCTTCATCAATCAGTTACAAGTAAGGCTAAATCCATCATAAAAGCAGGAATATAATTTTTAAGGTACACAAAGCCCAAAAGAGCAAGATTATTTTCAAGGTGCCCAAATAAAATACATTTCCAGGAATCCAAAACTCTTTCTCCAATCATAGTTTACACAAAATTGTAGGAGAAGTGGCAGAATCTGGGGGCAGAGTCAAAAGAGGAATCAGTCTAGCATCTCTATGTAGCCACAAACTAAGACCAACTCTCTAGGAATTCTGTTGATCCTTGTCAATGGAAGGATAAAGATATCCATTAGTTAAGTGGATTCTTGTGCAAAGGAATGATTACAAATAAATCAGTTTATTAAAACTTCACCTGTAGTTCTGATCTTTGGTGTTTGACAGGGATACTACATTTGGCTGCAAAAATCTACAGCACTCACAAATGGCAACAAAGAGAGTTTTTTGTATCTTCTGCAATCATGCTGGTCACATGACCACAGAAATGTCTTTCTGAAATATTGGAACACTGCTATCATATCACCCCTAGTCTTTCTTTTAATTAAACTAGACATACCCAATTCCAGAAACTGTTCTTTATATGTTTTAGCCTCCAGTCCCCTAATCATCTTTGGTGCTCTTCTCTGCACTCTTTCTAGACTCTCAACATCTTTTTTACATTGTGGTGACTAAAATTGGATGCAGTATTCCAAGTGTGGCCTTACGAAGGTATTATAAACTGGTATTAACACTTCACATGATCTTGATTCTATCCTTCTGTTTATACAGCCTAGAACTGTGTTGGGTTTCTTTGGCAGCTGTTGCACACTGCTGGCTCATATTTTATCTTAACGCTAACCCTAGGCCTGACCTTCTTTGAAGCAAGATCAGCCTTCCGTAGCTGGATGAGGCAACCTTCAAACCGCTAGGTGATCTGAAAAGGAAACAAATCATTAGTTTTATTCTAGATGTATTTTACTGCCCGAGGCCCTTATGAAAATTATCAGTTACAGATTGATTCAACTGAATTGAGCAGCTTAGTAAAGAAGAGATGGGCAGATTTACTGATTTGCCTCAGGGAGAAAGATTTTGTGGGTCAGCTCTATCAAAGCACCAAAATTCTCAGAGTTACTTACTTACTGAATATCTTTTTTTTCAACATACATGTAATATTTTATTAAAGGAAATTTTTACAAAGCTAAAAGCTAAAGATAGAGGAATATAAAAAAAAGGAAAAGAGAAAAAGAAATAGAAGAAAAATACATAAAAGAAAAAGTGATAAAGACTGTAGATTGAGAAAAGAAAAGAAAGCAAGATAAGACCTCCAATATTTACAGCCATTACAAACATAATTAATATTGTTTGTCCCCTCCAAAATTACATGACATAGTTCTCTTCTTCCCATATATACATATTATGGTGAACTAGCTCTTAGGCTTCAGAAGACAATTTATTTTTTTGAAAGATCCTCTAGTCCAGCATAAAAATAACCATCAGAAGGAATAGCAGCGGTACCCTTCCACACTTAGCAACACAGTGGCATACATACTTGATTACGAGGTATATTTATATTTAGATTATAATGACTATTTTAAAATTGACATCTATACATTTCAGTTGACATATGCCAATTCATGTAAATCTGGATGTTATTATTAGTAGCAGCAACATGAACTTAAGTCATCCCCACCCATTATTTGAAAAAGGCACTAATTATCCTGAGCATTTGAAACAATAATCCCCAGCCTTAGACACATTCTCCACCCACCAATCTTCTCTTTACTTAGGCATGCAACTAACATCCTTTTAATCCTATCTTTTGCTGAATTCCTGCTACCTGCTATGCCTATGCATATTCTCCACCCCCACCCCCGCTAATTTTATTATTTTAACTTTAATTGTAAAAACTGGCACCCAGGAGTTTCTTTCTGCATGTTTAGTTGTATGTGGAATTCCTATCACAGAACTGAAAGGGCCAGTATACAAACATGATTAGCTGAAGGATGAATTGATTTGCACAGATTGTTCACTTGGCATATCGGGCACCTCCCTTTCTTGACCACATCACAAATTATACCATTTGACAACATTTTGGTGTGGCACCAATTATAGAGAAGATGAGAGAAGGCCTGCTCTGCTGGTATGGACATGTCCTGAGAGCAGCATTTTCCACCGTTGCCAAGACTACCTACCAACTAGAAGTCAATGGCCAGTGACCTCATGAGCATCCAAAACACAGATCGCAAGATACCATCAACAAAGATATGCAAACTGTGGGCCTGTGCCCTGGAGATGTAGCTGACCGTACAAAGGGGTGCTCAATGATCTGCCTTTGTTAGAATATGCTAGGAAGGAGGAGGAGGAGGAGGAGGAGGAGGAGGAGGAGGAGGAGGAGGAGGAGGAGGAGGAGGAGGAGGAGGAGGAGAGACTGCTCACTTGTCAACAAGTATTTACTTGCAAGTCTCATGTACTGTATTTCTTGGTGTTTGCAATTGATAAGCTCAAGACTTGTGATTTGTAGCTTGGCCAAGCCTTCAGCTTTCCAGATGCCGCTGAACAATTACCCATCTCTCAAAGTAGAGCATGCTGGCAGAGGTTGCAATTTGTAGTGGAACAAATTCTGGAAAGCTGCAAGTTGTCTGTCCCTGAGCTACACGATAGATTTTTTTACTGGCGAGATTTGGCTTCAGAACTTTGCTTGGCCATCTCTAGGGGAAGATATAGGAAGTCATTATCTCTTAGCCTATCTGAGGTCTCAGAGAGATGAGGAGAATTAAATGTGATGGCTTTCTTTGTACAATCCCTGAGCTCCTTGATGGGAAGGACAGGATGCCAACATACTGCAATGCGTTTTCCTAACTATGTTATTTTGATTACAAGCCTTCTGAGCTTGGATACGTTTTTGGTTTAGTTAATAGCTGAACAGATGGAAGCTATGTATGAATATTAGAGATATATTTCTTTCACATCAGCAAACAGTACATAATATTTTTTAAATAAGCATCATCTCTGCTTCTAAAGTCTAAGTCTGCACTGCACCTGCTTTTAAATATTCCTCTCTATTTTATTCACAGGTAAGTAACAGCCACTATATTCCTCACACACCCCTCCCTCCCATAATATGGTATTCAACGTTAGAATAAAAGCGTTTACTTGCTGAGCGTTTTAGCCATAGCTTTATGTTTAGAGCCTATTGGGCATTTCTCATGGCTTTTAAAGTCCTGTAGGTTTGGGGTTTTGAGTGTGCTATCACTGTAACAAAGCACAAATTGCTTGTGGGAAGTTGAATTCCTAGGCAGAAGTCCCAAAATCAGAGGTGGAATTCTACCGGTTCGGACAGGTTTGAGTGAACTGGTAGTGTTTGGTCCCGTCCACCCACCCCTGCTCTTTGCTGTGCTTTATTTTTTGGTTTTTTAGCACAGCTGATTCATGTGGCAGAGTGGTTTGCCATGCGTCAGCTGTTTCAGTCACAGGGACTGCAGCAGCAGAAGGTAAGTAATTCAGTTGAAAATTGGCTTTTTAAAATGTAGAGCATGCGCGTGAAGCTGAACCAGTTGTTACACCAGTTGAATCGCACCACTGCCCAAAATGACTGGTATGTTTTTTTAGAGTTCATTATTGTTCCACCAACTTCGTTTCTGTCACAAAAACAAATTTTGCTGCTTGAAGCACTGCTATTTGTCTTTATTTTCCCTAGGAAGTTACAGGAAATGCAATATATGTAATGTGAGCATCGTTCTAAAGAGTATGAATGTAAAAAAACCCCAACTGTGTTCAAATATACATCATCTTTAATCATCACACAGAGACTTCTCATTTCATTCTCATAAAGAGTATATCCAGTAAAACTGTCATTGTGTCACTGACTTTTACAGGTGATCTAAGTGATGACATTTTCCATTTGTACTCCTCTGTTATGTTTCCACTACTTCTTCTATATTTTTTCCCCTTGGCGCAAAACTCATCTGTTAAGGAAGAAAAGATAAAATACTTACAGTAAGCCATTTTACTGATATGGCTGGAACCCTATTGTCACTTTTACTAGGAATAGTTGTAGGTTTTTATTGGCTCAGGCTGTCAAAGCTGAACATTCTTTGCTCCCATTCATTTACAAGGAAGAACTAACTCATGATTCTGCTATATTCTCAAAAATGCTTTACAAGAGCTTAACTTTGGAAGCTTTGACTATTTTTACATGTTCCTTTAAAATGAACAGGCACATAGGAAGCTATATGCAGCATGAATATTGAATCAGATCCAGAATTTGGATGTTGGTATCACTATCAAACTATACTTGATAATTACTATCAAATTTCCAACTATAAACATGCATAATCTAGCCAGTGCCGTTAGTTTTGCCTCCTTCAACTGGTGGTTTTATCAAAAGAGATTTATGAAAAGAATTTGAATGGTGTTGTGTACTTCTTTCCCTTATGTTCATGGTACATATAAAATTATATTATATTATATTATATTATATTATATTATATTATATTATATTACATTACATTACATTACATTGTATTATAACATTACATTACATTACATTTATTATAGTATGGTATGGTATTATTGTATTGTATTATTATATTGCATTACATTGCATTGCATTACATTACATTACACTACATTATATTATATTATATTATCATATTTTAATTTCAGTACTGCAATTATGGTTAAAAGTTAATCATAAGCTAATCAGAAACCTCCATTGGATGGACGTTCAATGTTGATCTAGCCAGGAGGATGTTTCATGTTTGCTGCTTTTGAAGAGCATGAACACATACTGTTATCTCTCTCAGGTTCCCTGGCAGGTAGAAGGTGTCAGGGCTCCAACAAATCCATCCCCATTCAAATCATAAGTCTCTAGCTGCATCTCTCAGAGTGAAAAAAAATGATTAGGAATGGCCATGATGGCATTAGCTGGGTGCAGTCGACACTAAAATACATCATTCATTTCCCCTTTGACCCTGGTCTTCCCCCCACCCCCGGATGTATATTATCCAGTGGGACACATTCATAGCCAAGAGTCATCAATCATGCTCTCCAGTAATATTCTTGCGCACCGACAGCTTTGGGCTGCCAAGGCGATTATCTAAGGCATTTGAGGAATGCACTGCTTTCCCCCACTCCCTTTCTGATGGCAACTAAAATGACCAAAGGAGGGTTTTTTTTAGTTGACAGAAGGAGCATAAGGTCTGTCTTTGTCTTATTGTATTTTTGTATCCTTGAATATTCTTTGACTACTATCTTAGGTTTTTTTTAATGTATGTTCTTTGCCATCTCATGTTATGTTATGCAATTTTCATATATTGCCTTGGAATAAAAGTTTATGTACCCATATTGTGTGATCATTGGTTCCAGATCAAAAAGAATCTGTGATAAAAGTCTGTTCTTTGTTGGATAAATACATTACCAGTCATCACATATGTTGCATTGTCTATGATAGACATTGCATGATTCTGCTAGAAATTTGGCGAGCAAACATGAGAAATGACCCCAAAATTCCATATTTCTCAGTCTTCAAAATATTGTTATTTTATTATAGGGCCAGCATTAATATACAGTATATATTATGTGTCCCAGAATCGGCTTGCTGTCAGGCAACTGCAATTAATTAATTCATGAGCCTCAAGCCAAGCTTCAAAAACTTGAAAGGATTTATTAGGAGTGAACATGTCGGCATGATCTGTATGAAGCCAATTCTGAGACATATAATTCACTGTCACCCTTGACCCTGTTTCCCTCACTACCACCCATCTGGGTGTATCATAATTCATGTTCTCCAATGAAACACATTCATAGATGAGAGTCATCAATCACATTCTCCAATTAGAGATTTGTGTGGCTGAAATTCCGGTAGCTTAGTTATAATCTTTGCATGTATACCACCAAGTCCAGATGAAGTACATGTAGTTACATAGACCATCCATGCACTTCAACATTATTGGGGTGATTTGCCTGCTGTCTTCTGAGATGTCTTCTACTATCCCAGCCTACAATCCTGGCTTCCTTAGAGCCTTCCCAATATTTATGAGACCTGACCTGCATAGCTTTGGAGCTCAAGCAAGTTCACCCAGATGCTGCTGTTCCTGAGAGAAGGTCAGACATACACTGAATAAATAAAGCTCTGTTTGAAAATCCAATTTTTCCTTATGACTCCTCAGCTGTGACTCTGTGTATGCTAGGAACTGAATTGTATTACAGAAAGATTTTCAATTTAAGAATCTATTTGGATATTGTAACATAGAGACATCTTTCATGAAGATAAAAAGTTGCTTCTTCTGTAAGGTCATGTAAGAGAAATAAACCTCAGCTCCCTCTCACCAAAGAGATGGCTCCATTGCTATGTTGGAAATAGCATTGTGCCAAATCAAAACTCCAGGTTTATTTTTCAATTCAGTATAGCGGTAATCAATATGAGTACTACAGTAAATTTGAATATAAAACTTTAAATCATTAAACATATTTCATATTTTAGTCCAGATGTTATGGGTGCTTTTCATGCTTAATGAGATTATGAATTTATGATTACTATTTACAGACAGCATTGTATGTGTTGGTTTACAAATGTCAAAACTTTTAAATATTTTGCTGTCAAAATGTTACCCTCTCAGAATTAATGCTGAAATATTTGATATCAGAGATCAAAGCATTATCAAAGATGGTTTTGTACAGCAACACACATACACTTATTTTTACATAAAAGATGACACCACTTTTTATTATGACTCATTGAAAATACTTACTGTCATTATCGGTCTGAGTTTAATATAAACAAAAAGAAAATGTCAATTTTACTCTTCAATTCTTTATCAACATTAACATCTCATAGTTTAAAAAATGCTTGAAATAATGGATAATTCACATTGTAAAGCATTTGTTAACCAGCGGTTTTGGAAGTGACTGTGATAAAGTTGCTCCATATTTTCCTCCAAAGAAGAAATGTGCCATGCCTTATTAACATATAAACTATCACCCTAAACCAGTAGTGGGATTCAAAATTTTTTACTACCGGTTCTGTGGGCATGGCTTGGTAGGCATGGCAGGGGAAGGATACTGTAAAATCTCCAGTCAGAGGTGGTATTTGCTGGTTCTCTAAACTACTCAAAATTCCTGCTACCGGTTCTCCAGAACTGGTCAGAACCTGCTGAATCCCACCTCTGCCCTAAACCACAGGTGCTGCCAAAGAAATGTATGTTACAGTGGTGGGATTCAAATTTTTTACTACTGGTTCTGTGGGCGTGGCTTGGTGGGCAGGGCAGAAGAATACTGTAAAATCTCCAGTCAGAGGTGGTATTTGCCGGTTCTCTGAACTACTTAAAATTTCCGCTACCAGTTCTTCAGAACTGGTCAAAATCTGCTGAATACCACCTCTGGTATGTTACACAGATCACACCCTTTCTTTCCTCCTTATAATATTCATGGCAAAGGAACTGCAGATGTCCAAGCCATGTTGTCTGGACATGAATTCTATTTAGCTTTTCTCTGAGTAATGGAAATTAGTTGTTTTTTACTTATTCTTTTGACTTCAAAAGAAAAGAAATCCAGAATCCCTAGAGTATTGGACACCATAACCAATGGGTCATCTACCCTTGTTAGTAAAACCCACAGCCAGTATAAATTACTGAGTGGCTTTGAGCACTGCATTTCTTCTTTAATGCAAAACCATAATTGTCTTGGTCTGATATATGAATTCTCCATAGGTTTCTCCATTGGAATATTTTTAATAAAGAAATCAAGTGAGCCTTGACCACCTGTTCTAGTAACATTGCTCAGAATCTTAACTTTAATATGTTAATGAAAATAAGGACTTACCTTGAAGGAGAGATTGTTATAAGAACCAAGATGTTGAAGAAGTCTTAAACACTGATTATTGCCAAAATATGCAAAGATACGGAAACTGAAGTACCACTGCAGAGTGACGTTTTCCATTTCATTAGGCAATATGAATGAATTTCAAATGGCTTGAACGATGTCACCACAGGAAGAGTTTGTATCAATACTTGGTTTCTCATAAAAAAAGTTTACAAAGGATGACATAGCCACATACTAGTCTCTCCCCGCCCTTCTAACATCAGGATTTTCAACTAATTTGACTCCCCATTCTTCCTTTATTCTATGGGAAGGTGTGAAGAGATCCTATATTTTAATTGATTTGAACTTGAGATCCCATTGTTTGGTATTCAATCTTTATAAAAAGACAGTTTCTTTCCACACTTCCTGGCTGAGAAAACAAGAAGTGGAATGGGAATATTCCAGCAATACAACAGATATAAAACTATTTTAAAAAAGTCTGAACAGGATTTAGATTAATGTGTTGTAGCACCTCGGCTATCAGTATCTCACAGCTGTCTATGTGAACAGATTGCTGACTGCTAGGCTTTCAGGCATTAATTGGAGACTATGTAGAAATAGAACAGAGCCCCAGATGAGTTCTCCAATACGTATAACAGACATAGGATCAGAGCTACAGTATAAGAAGGTAACTAGATAAACAATAAGTTACATTCAGAAAACAAAACAAATACACACACACACACACACACACACACACATGCATTTTTCTCTCTGTTACCCTGTGATGATTTTTACTGATTATTTCCTAGTATGATTTGATTGCTTATTGTACCCTATGACTATTATTAAATGTTGTACCTTATGATTCCTGACTCTTGACGAATGAATCTTTTCTATGTATACTGAGAGCATTTGCACCAAGACAAATTTCTTGTGTGTTCAATTACACTTGGCCAATAAAGAATTACATTCTATTATATTCAAAACAAAAAACAAGAAAGTCCAATTGCCTCCTGAAAAAGCACCTTTGGGATAACCATGATCTGGATGTAGAATCTCTACAGATGTTTAAAAGTCTTTTAATCCAATTCCCTGGGCACTGCAGTATTCTGGACAAGTGGCTGTCCAGCCTTTTCCTGAAATCTTTCCAATGATGGAGCACCTACAACTTCAGGAGTCAAACTGTGCTATTGTTTATTAGCTCTCAGTTAAATAAATTTTCCACCCATTAGTTCTAATCTTATCTTCAGGTGTGAAGGGAATAATTTTCTTTCTGTTCCTTGTTTCTGCACTAAAACCCCAAAACAGTGAGTTCGCCTTACGAATATCTGGCATACCCCACTTTTCTTCCAGGAGTTCAGGGGACCTAATATTTGTCTTCATTTTCTTCCTGTTAACAACTCTGTGACATACATTTTGCTGAGAGAGAATTACGGGTTCAACATCATCCAATGAATTTCCATGGATAAGAGTTGACTTGAATGTGGGTTTCCTACTCTTTGATCCATAGCTATATTACTATATCACACTGGCTCTTTATAACAGAGCTTAGGAAAAAAAATAGGGCAAAATCTAATTTCTGTTCTAAGACAGTATTTCCCCCCCCCATCCACATCAAACATGCTTATTTCTACTAATGTCAGAGGTTTTTTTAAAGACCATCTTTCTAAATGATTATCAAGGGTTTCTGCCTTCTACCTGTTGGACTATATGCAGAATTATCTTCAAGCTAGCAGCCTTCCTGTTACCTAAGTGCAATTTGTGCCCATGCATACATTAGAGAAAATTAAATAGCATATGGTGCTGTTGAGCCCGTCACAATTTGTACTGGTTGAAAATAGCAAACTTCTGAAGCATGCTGACAAATTTTATGGATTCGCTCTCTTGCTAATTTATGGAAAAATAGCTCCTAACTATTTATCCTTAAAAGCACTGCCTAAATTATGGCTGTAAAAAAATCATGGCAAGACCTATTTCTTGGTAAATTACTCTCTATAAAAAAACAACAAACGGATGAAAGTTCTTTTATAAACAAATTATACTCCATATGCATTTTTTTCCTTTTTCAGCCTCCTGCCGATGTATGCATTGTTTTGTTTTTCTTCTTTTATTCTTCTTTAGCTTAATTTCTGAAACAAAAAATAAATAAAAAAATAGGGCAGCCACAATCTGCCATCCAATCCTGAGAAAAAAATAAAACTGAAAATACTGCACTGTAAATGATTATAATAATAAACCTGATGTAAAGCTGTAATATGGAAGTAATTACATAATATTAATTAAACTTCTACTGCTAAGAAACTAATGGTGGTACTCTTACAAGTGGGGTAGATTATTACACTGAAATATGAGGTAGTGATGGAATTATTTTTGTGTACTGCTTCTCACAGTGAATATCCTAACACAATTATAAACTATATCATAAATTAAAAACAGACCATTAAAGAGACATATGTTAGGGTTAGCTAATATGAAAAAGCATACTATCAAGATGCCTAAAATTCATCAAGCAAAGAAGCCAACCACAGAAGGAAGATCCCTCCATAGGACAAATTCTATTGTATAGAAGTTCCAGTTGTTTGCTTGTCACCAAACAACAACCTGCAAAGTGTAACAAGAAGAAGAAGAAATAACTCCTTGGGAAGCCAATCAAGCTGAAAACATTCAACAAGGAGTGACAGGCCCAATTTTAGACAGAGATGAATAGCTATTGGGTCCAGTGGTGGGCCACTGCCGGTTCGGACCAGTTCTAAAGAACCGGTAGTTCCGACTGTCAGCTGGCTCCACCCCTGTCCTATCCTGTCCTATGTTTCCTTCTTTTGGGCTCAGTTGATTTGCACAGCACAGCTGATTTCCGTGCCTCAGCTGTTCTACTTACCTGGGCTGCCCTACCTGGTACACAGTTCAGCTTCAAATTGCTGTTTTCTGAACACTGCGTGCACGTGCTCACAAAACCGGTTGTTAAACCAGCTGTAGCCCACCACTGATTGAGTCCTATTTCATGGGCCTAACCCCTAAAGCAAAAGTACTTTTGAGCAGCCATGGTGGCGCAGTGGTTAGAGTGCAGTACTGCAGGCTACTTCTGCTGTCTGCCTTCAATTTGGCAATTCCAATCTCATTGGCTCAAGGTTGACTCAGCCTTCCATCCTTCCGAGGTCAGTAAAATGAGGACCCAGATTGTTGGCTGACGCTGTAAACCACTTAGAGAGGGCTGTCAAGCACTGTGGTATATAAGTCTAAGTGCTATTGCTACTGTGGTTCATATTTATCTCAATATATATAGGATTGGAGCGAGATGGGCAGAGCTGGTGATGCCGCGAGACGGAGGTGATCTTGACTCCTGAGATCACCCCCGATACTGCCGCTTCGGGACGGTCCCCCGGGATCTAAACTGACTCGTAGGGTTGGTGAAAGTTGGGGGCGCCTCCTGCTGATCCCAGGGACATCGCAAAGTCCCTGGTTGATCCAGGACAGCATCTTTACCCAAAATGTGCTGAGGCAGCCATCGGGCTGAAGAAGCTGTGACAGCTCCAGAGGAATGAGATCGGAAGAAGTTTGTTGGTCGGTGAGATCATTTTGTTGTTAACCCTTTGGGAACACCCTAATAATTCTAATGGTGTGAAACGCCGTCCCTGGAGGGGGGGCGTCGGGTTTGGCTCAGGAGTTCATGGCATCCATGGCAGCCATGAATCTGACCCAGGTGATTCACGGGCCCACTCATGAGGGGGGAACATGCTTGACCTGGTTTTTGTCTCGGGGCAGTGGTGTAGTGATCTGGGGGAGGGTTCTCCAACTGCCCTCCCTTTATCGTGGATGGATCACTATCTCCTGTGGCTGGTCTTTCAATTGGCTGCCCCTCGCTGCTGGGATGAGGAACCAACATGATGGTTCCACCCCAGACGCCTGATGGACCCGGAGAGGTTTCAGACAGCACTGGGGTTCTTGCTCGCCTCCCTCGACCACAGCTCGGCCGAGACGCTGATGACCGCCTGGCAACAGGCAGCTTTGGAGGCGCTCGACTGGGTTGTCCCCTTGCGGCCTCTTCTCCGCCGTAGACCCCGATGGGCTACCTGGTTTTCCGAGGAGGTCCGGGGGATGAAACGGCAGAGAAGACGCCTGGAGAGCAGGTGGAGGACTAGCTACTCTGAATCCAACCGTGTCCAGTTGCGTGCCTATATTAGGACCTATCTGGAAATGATCAGGGTGGCGAGGCATGCTTACTTCTCCGCTCTGATTGCGTCCACCAATGATCGCCCTGCAGCCCTGTTTCCCTCCTCCAATTGAGGGAGGGGGATGACCCTTTGCAGAGCAGAGCAGAGGAATTTAGTTTACATCTGGTGGATAAGGTCGCTCAAATTCGTACCTGCTTGGACTCTGATTGGCAGTGGTCTGATGACGGGGTGGCGACGGGTCTGGTGGATTCTATCTGGGTTGAGTTTGACCTGGTCTCCCTTGATAAGGTGGACAGGATCATGTGGAGGCTGTCTTCCACCACGTGTTTATTGGACCCGTGTCCTTCCTGGTTAGTGTATGCCTCCAGGGAGGTTACACGCGGCTGGCTCCAGGCAATTGTCAATGCCTCCTTGAGTGAGGGAGTCTTTCCCGCTGCCTTGAAAGAGGCAGTGGTGAGGCCCCTCCTCAAGAAGCCTGCCTTGGACCCGGCCATTTTGAACAACTATCGTCCAGTCTCCAACCTTCGCTTTTTAGCGAAGGTTGTTGAGAGCATGGTGGTTCAGCAGCTTCCCTTGTTCCTGGAGGAAGCTGATTATTTAGACCCATATCAATCGGGCTTCAGGGCCGGAGACAGCATGGAGACAGCATTGGTCGCACTGATGGATGATCTCTGGAGGGCGTGGGACAGGGGTTCCTCTGTCCTTGTCCTGTTAGATCTCTCAGCGGCTTTCGATACCATTGACCATGGTATCCTTCTGAAGCAGCTCAGAGGACTGGGGGTGGGGGGGGGCACCATTTTGCAGTGGTTCTCCTCCTTCCTCTCGGGCCGTTCGCAGTCGGTGTTGGCAGGGGAGCAGAGGTCGGCCCCGAGGCCCCTCACTTGTGGGGTGCCTCAGGGGTCCGTTCTCTCACCTCTCCTGTTTAATATCTACATGAAACCGCTGGGCAAGATCAGTATGCTGATGATACCCAGCTTTATATCTCCACCCCAGACCCGATCAGTGATGCTCTCTCCATGATGTCCTGGTGCCTGGAGGCGGTACGGGTCTGGATGGGGAGTAATAGGCTTCAGCTCAACCCCACCAAGACTGAGTGGCTGTTCTTACCGGCATCTCGGTCTTTATTGGATGTACCATCTTTGGTCATGGGGGGAGAGGTGTTGCCCACTGTGGATAGGGTGAGGAACCTGGGTGTCCTCCTGGATTCACAGCTTGGTTTGGAGGAGCATGTGGGAGCTGTAGCCAGGGGGGCTTTCACCAGCTCGGCCCTTATTTGGACCAAGATGCCCTTCGAACGGTTACTCATGCGCTCGTCACGTCTAGAATCGACTACTGCAATGCTCTTTACATGGGGCTCCCCTTGTGGCTGACCCGGAGGTTGCAGATGGTGCAGAATGCGGCTGCGGGCTGTGATGGGGGTATCCCGATACTCCCATGTTACATCCCTCCTGCGTGACTTGCATTGGTTGCCGGTCGCCTCTCGGGTTGCCTTCAAGGTGTTAGTAACAACTTATAAAGCCCTAAATGGTTTGGGTCCAGGGTACTTGCGGGAACGCCTCCTGCCAGCATCACTTTCCGATCACCCTGTTCGCTCCCATAGGAGGGGCCTCCTTGGGATACCGTTGGTCAGGCATTGTCGGCTGGCGGTTCCCAGGGCTAGGGCCTTCTCCGTTGGAGCACCTGCCCTCTGGAATCAGCTCCCTGTGGATCTCCGTTTGGCCCCTGACCTCCACTCCTTCCGCCGAGACCTGAAGACTTGGTTGTTTCAACAGGCCGGCCTGGAATGACCCGGGGGTTGAGGGTTTTAATTTTCTCAATTTTTTAATTGTATTCGGCTTGTTTATTTGTTTAATTGTCTTTTTATTGTAAATTTGTTCCGTTTTAATGTTCGCCGCCCTGAGTCCTTAGGGAGTAGGGCGGCATACAAGTCAAATAAATAAATAAATTGAGTGCGAGATGGCATGCTTTCTTATGGTATAAGGGAACAAAAAACAAGGATATTTTAGAAGACACTATGTTCGAGAAGCTTTATTTTTAAATTGGGAAAAAACTAGAAAACAACATTATATACAAATTCCATTATGGGTATCTACTATTGAAGCTTTTTCATATCCAATAATATATAAGAAGGAACAAACAATTAGATATGGAGAGATTTTAAATGAAAAGGGTGAACTCAAATCGATGCAAACATTACAAGAACAAGGAATAAAAATGAATTGGTTTTCATATTTGCAAATATAATCCAGATATGATGAGGATGTTAGGACTGAAGGTATTTATAAAAAGCAAACTGAATTAGATAAAATTTTGATGGATACGAATGAAAAAGTGATTAAGAAACTCTATGGTCATTTATTAGAAGTTAGAATGGAAGACGAGCAGGTTAAGGAAACAATGATTGCTTGGGGGCGGAAATTTTGGTTATGGCATAGATTTAGAGAGATGGCAAACACTATGGGATCAGAATTATAAAATGACAATGTCAACTGCATATAAAGAAAATTTGTATAAGATGTTTTACAGGTGGCACCTATCCCCAAGAAGGATCGCAAGAATGTTTAAGGACAAATTGGATAAGTGTTGGAAATGTCATCAGATACCCAGCTCCTACTACCACATATGGTGGACTTGCGCTGATGCTAAAAGATACTGGACTAAAATCCACATGTGGTTGGAAAAATGACACAACAACATATAGACCTGAAACCCGAGATATTCCTATTGGGAATTGTACCAGAGACATTTAACAAAGAACTGAAATACTTGATTGTTAATGTACTGACAGCTGCTAGAATTGTATTTGCTAAAAATTGGAGAAATGACAAGATACCTATACAGGAGGAAGTGATTAAGAAGATTTTGGACTGTGCGAAATGAGTAGATTAACATTTGAAATTAGAGACCAAGAAGAAAAGCAGTTTTATAAGATATGGAACATGTTTTATCAATGGTAGATAAAAAGTTTGGTAATATATGGGATATACATGGAATATAAAGATAGATAGAACTGTTGAAACAATATAGAGATTATAATATGGTAGAGGATTAATAATAATGATAATGGTTTTTCCTTTCGTAATACTGAGTATGAATAACGAGGGGAAGGCACTGTGATTTTTGACCGACCGACACACTTGAAATTGATATGGATTTGTGTGTTGTATGTTTGTTTGTTATGTTTGTTCTTTTTGGAAAAATAAAACCATATATATATATATATATATATATATATATATATATATATATATATGTAGGTCTTGGTGTATTGGTCTTGTCCGTGTAAGATTGAGAATACCTTGGCAGCGTTTGAAAATCATCCGTCATCTTCAGGCTGGTGTCTTCAGCTTCGTTCTCCTGGGAGAATGAAGCTGAAGACACCAATGAATGAATTGTCAACGTGCCAAATTCTCAAGACAAGTATATATATATATATATATATATATATATATATATATATATATATATGAATATGATTGAAGCAAGTTCCACATTTGTTGCAGTGCATCAGTAATAATTGGGCACAATCCTGGTAGTTCTTCTCTTTTTGGAAAGACACATTCAGTAAAATGAAAGTCAAATTATTGTTAATACAACACTAGCAAAACAAAGGCTTCATCCTCATGACCCACTAATTGTGACACAAAGACACCTTATTATTTTAAATGACATCTTCATTACATTGTCTTTGTTTCATCCGCAGCCAACCATGGAAGTAGAATAAATTCATCTATAGCTGGTTCATTTTTACAATAGTAAAGGATTTTTTCCAAGCAGTCCCATTAAATTATTCACTGCTTTCACCCTAATAAGAGTGACCATTATGCTTACAGAAAGAAAGTTCACTCTTCTAATTGAAAATAATATAAAGAACATAGTGTCCCATAAGATCATTAATTAATAAAGGTTTGGTCTTTCTGAAAGGTAACAGGAAAGAACCGCTTAGAAAATGCCCAACAGCTCAATCTGTTTTGCATTATAGGGGACAAAATACCTGTCAGATATATCCTTTTTAGAGGTCTTTTTGAACTTTGTTTTTCTGTTTCTCCCTTTAGGATAACTTATTGACCTTTTTTAAAACTGCTGTTTGAAAGTAAACATCCATTTTCCTTCCACCATCCTAGGTTGCAAACCTCCATTGCTATCCTCATCCATGCAATTGGTGCTTGTGGAAAGAGCACACTAAACATGGATTTAGTATACTCATGTGCAAGGCTTGCTCCTTCATCAACCATAGTGCTAAAGTTGGGTTCCCTTCTAATGTTCCCTTTGAATGTACAAAATACTATCACAAAACCAGAGCAAGTTTTGATAGATGACTACACAACCTATGTCTTGTTGGTTCATCATTTCAGAGACATTTCCTTACCTAAACAAAGAAAGAGAAGGATCGCAGGTGGGCAAAAAAGCAGCAGGAGTGACTTTCAATTTCTTGCTACCTTCCCCATTGAGCTTCCTTGTGGGAATTTGTCAAGAAGCACATAATTTTTCCTTCCTTCCTTCCTTCCTTCCTTCCTTCCTTCCTTCCTTCCTTCCTTCCTTCCTTCCTTCCTTCTCTTTCATCCTTGCTTGCTTGCTTGCTTCTTTCCTTCCTTCACCCTTTTCCCCTCCTTTCCACCTTTCCATCCATCTCTTCTTTCTGCTGACTTCTCCATTTCCTTTGTTCATGGCTTATATGGAGAAAGACAGTAGGGAAATTGCAGGTCCAAGGCCAGCAAGCAGGTAATATGTAAAGGTAATATGGTTCTCTAGCAAACCTTCTTCCCAGTCCAAATTTTATCCCAGGATGCATGGATTAATGAAAGTTGATCTCCCAATTGATGAACATTTGATGTTAGGCAAATGAAGTCAAAGAATTCATGAATCATTTATTGAACTTATCCCATATTATAATTAAAAAAAAGTTTTGTACTTTACAGGCTTGATCCCGAAGCAGAACTAAACTTAGCAATGAAAAAAAGAGCATTTTAAGATACCTGTAAGGAAGTGCCCAATGAGACATTCTCCTAATCAGGTATTGTCATTATTATTCATTCTATGTTTTCCCTTTTCATTGGTTCATTCCAGTACATTAATTATTAAAAAAAACAAAGCCCAAACATGGGCCATTCAATTTGACTGAGCATGAACAACCTTTGGACTTGGAAGTTTGCACGACAAATGTCACCAGTCCTTGACCTTGTGTGTCAGACTATAAACTCTGCTGATACCTTTTAAATGAGGCTTGTGTAGATTTGATCAATAAGCTAGAGCTTGTTAAGGCCAGTGATATATTCATATATTCATTGACACTCTATATTTGGACAATTGTCCTTCTTCAATGTGGAACCTGTTATTTTTCAAGCTCAGGGGATTCTCCCCCACTAAACTTTTTTTTGTTTTAAAAAAGATCAAGGCTCTTCTTTTTAATATTGCTTTTTCCTCAGCCCCTATTTAATCCTCTTTAAAGTTTATATCACCTCGGGATGGTGGTATGAATGCAGTGCCTACTAATAAGTCTCTGTCTTGAAATGTTTAACTGAGTTAAAACAAAAAACAAAAACAACAAAAAAAGAAAGTGCCATGCTTCTAATAATGTGAGTGCAGAGCAAATGAAAGAGATTCATGTCTTGCAGGAAGGTGTCTGAAGGTCATCAGATTTGTGGGGAGGGAACGAATCAGGTTTCCTTCACTCCTCTTTGGATTGCCCGATTCTTCAAGCCACGTTAATTCAGCATGTAGAACCGTATCAGCTTTGGACGGCTTTTACAGCTCCAGATCCTCTAGAATAGCTTGCCCTGCTTGATGGCTCTTGTCACTCAAGGCTGATCCTCCCACACTTTGTTTTAGATGGGTCCCAAGACAAAAGAGAGGCAAGACAGCAAGCTAGTGATCAACATCTTTTATTTAAGATATAGAAAGAACTGCCGCTTACATGCGGCTGGTGCCGGCTTTTATTGCCGGCGCTGTCCAAAGCTTCATCCACTGATGGGACTTTATTCTTCCCGTCGGTGGCTGAGCCAATGAGTGGAGTCTCAGTCAACTCCACTCCTTGGCCATATATGGTCATATAGAACATTCTTGTTCTTGACATGGGAGAAAAGCATGCCTCTTACAACCTGCTGCTCTCACATCATGCATCTAATCCAGGGGTGGGTTGCTGGAGATTTGCAGGGGTTCAGGAGAGCCCCTAGCTAAGATTCTGTGCAGTCCCACTCCTGGCTGGCTCAACCCTGCCCCTCTTCACCCCTCCCCACGCAGCCCATCTTGGATGCAGGTAAGTGCAGGGCATGCACAGAAGCTAGGGGAGGACAAAAAGTGGGCCTCCTGGAAGTTTGGGAAGGCCAGAAATGGGCCTGTTTCTGGCTTCCAGAGAGCCTCTGGAGGCTGGGTAGGCCATTTTCACCTTCCTGGTGGTTCGAGAAAAGCCTCCAGAGCCCGGGAGGGCAAAAGCATGCCTCCACATGGTGCAGGAGGCCTTACTAGGCCACGCCCATCACGGCCATGCCCACCCAGCAACCGGGCAGAGAACCCTTTGCTAAAAAATTTTGAAGCCCACACCTGATCTAATCTAGTATAGCCTACTTCCTGGTAAAGCCTCAGCTCTGACACATTTCACTGCTATTCACTGCTGCTGTCAGAAGAGCAAGGACCAGTAAAAATGTCAATGTTCCAACTGATGAACCAATGATCTTCTTCTTCTACCAACTCTCCCTCCTGCCTCCTTCCAAGGTGGTGGCAGCTGGTGGCCACCTCTGTTAGGGGTAATAGCAATGCTTTCCAGCAAACACAGGAGAGAAGAGTAGGTAAGGTCAATGATTCACCATTGGTGTATGACAGAAGGAAGGAATAGATGAGAATAATGGGGTGGGAAAGACAAGGGAGATTGCAGGTAGGAAAGTTAGCATGGTGGTAACCAACAGTGGCCTAAGCAGAGCTTGCCAGTGGGAATTTCAACATTGTGGAAGATAGTCCAGGGGGCAATAACCTTCACCCTAACACCTGTGCTGAAAAAAAAAGAGAAAATGTTGACTGCTTGATGAAGTTATCTCTTTGGCAGCCAAAATATAAACGGCCACATTAGGATACAGCCCCATGGCTGGGTAGAAGGGGAGTGCTTCTTCAGGGAGCCAATGAGTGCTCTTTAAGTTGCCATCACTCCTCAAGTTCCTCCTCCATGTGACATTGTCTTGATGTCTAAAATGAGCATGGAATAAATGAGATTCTTATGATTTGCAGAGACACGTCTGGGGATCAATATGTTTTTCAGCAGCTGGGGCAGGAATAAGAGGCACTTTCCTCCTAGATCTGCTGGATATGACTTGTCCTTGTGATCTGGAAGTGAAAAGGATCTTCTACTGTACAGATATGTCCTCTGTATATGCTATCCTTCTGGGAACACCAAGGGGCTGTGGGGATGAGCTCTTAGTTTCACTGCTGATATACAGGAAATCCTTGACTTACAATTATAGTTGGGAATGGAGTCTTGAGATTCTGTAACTTAACCTGACCTTAATAATAACTTATGGCTCTTCCAGAGTCATAATAGAATAGAATAGAATAGAATAGAATAGAATAGAATAGAATAGAATAGAATAGAATAGAATAGAATAGCTTTATTGGCCAAGTGTGATTGCACACACAAGGAATTTGTCTTGGTGCATATGCTCTCACTGTACTTAAAAGAAAGAAAAGATACATTTGTCAAGATGTTCTAGTCATCTTTTTGATTATGTGCATCTACCCATCCATTTTATCTGTTGCATTCTTTTTTCCCAGCCTAGACAACATATACTCTGTGTGTGTGTGTGTATTCTAACCCATCACCACATGATTGAGATGCTTAAAGTATGTAACTCATCTCAAGGGAGTAGTCAGGCTTTACTTTACTGATTGGTTGGTTCTCCTTGCAATCCATAGTACCCTTAGTAACTGTCTAAATTACAAACTACAACTTAAATATGTTTTCCCCTACTGTCTCATTTTCTTTGGTATTTCTTTAGTATAGGGACTACTTAATATTCATTAATATATAAATTGCCCTGGGATGCAATTTTTAACTGAATAAGAGATTGAAATAATGCTAAGAAAAACATTCCACATCGATTTCAATAGAAGTGTAAAAGTATCCCTCACAAAGTGAAGAGCTACGTGACCCTAATTAAGGATTATTGCTAACCTGTTTCTATCATTGGATCATTGCTTGTTCCCCATTCAGACACTGGCTAGCTAGAATATATGCTTCATTCCTAGATACAGCCTAGACAATGAATAATTACTTTGTGGATCAGATACCACTTATTTGCAACAACAAATATCAGATTACAGTTTAGGAATAGAAAATAGCAATAATCACTACTTTTCTAATGTAGGGATAGATTACCCTGTTTAGACAAACAACAACCGCAAATTTGACATCCAGCTGGCTATTATACAGATTTTTGTGTCAACCAAAAACATGTCTGTGGCTTTAAGGGACCAAAATCATGTTCAGGAGCATTGTAAATTGAAGATTAGAAAGGCAAGAAAGCAGAAATAGAGGTTATGGAAATTAAAATTGATTGAAGTTCCTGTTTTCAAGAACTGTGGAGATTTGTACCTATGTATCTATATCTATATCAATAAGATAAAGTACCAGAACTATTGCTTATCAAGTCACTTCCAAAAGACCAAGAGGATTCTTGAACATCTAGAAAATAAAAGAATTAGTGTTGACCTATTAAGAAAAGAGGGGAATGGTATAATACATTTTGATAGACATTAGTACCATATTTTCTGCCAATCGTGGTTTTAATTAGCTATTGAAATGGGTTATTTATTGAATGGGTTATTTATTTAGTTATTCCACATGCAAGTTGGGAAACTAATGCCAAAGTGGTCAATTCTGCAGTTATCCCAGATGGTCCATCAGGGAGAAGAGTACATGACACTATTTTTAATGGAGTCAAGCAAGCAAATAATCCTGATCTGGAGACGGATGGATGGATGGGGAGAGAGAGAGAAATAAAGAGAGAAACAGAGAGAGAGAGAGATTGGATAAGATACTCTCTTATCTTTTGCAGTTGTGTTCGCTACCGTGGAGAAATATCAATATATTATATCCAGAGAAAACCATGTAGAATAAAGCCATCAGTCATTATTATTCATGATTGTTAAATTGTTTGCCTCTTAGTAATGAAGCGTTTGATATGGGGAAACTAAAAGTGCAAGAGTGCTGCATAGTTCATATGTTGCACCAAAGTTTGTCCTCTAATATCCTGCTCCCCCAGCTGCCACCAAGGCTTTATTTTATGGGAAATGAAAAACCGGAAGTTCATTTCTTATATTTCTGCTTGAGGCTCTTACAATCAAGTCTTATCTTTCCACAAAATACCCCGTACTAACATTTGGCAAAAGGGACTACCGTCACAGCAAATTTCATCATCACATTTATACATTTATGTATCAGATTTTCAAGGACAGTAGCTCAAAAACACATTCACTATTCCTATAAAATTTGGCTCGCTTTGCCATGTCTTTTATACTTCTCTAGCGTTTATCATTTGTGGGAGTTTTGTGTTGATTTATGGAAAAACTAGCTGATAACCTGACATTGCCCAGGTATTTATTCATCCCAATCCTGTATTAGACAGGAAAGTTCTGTAGTTGGGACTCACGCTGTTGTACTGTCTCTCATGCAGCATCACAAGTCTTCTATTCCTCTCCTTGGGAGTTTCTTGTCTACGCTGGTGTTTTTTTTTTATTGCACTTGGCCAATCACCTGATGTTTCCTTGGAGGGCTGAGAGGGAGCCCCATTGTGGAATACTGGAGTACTGTGAAGCCGTTACCATGACAAGTCGACTGTGCTGTACAGTAGAAGCCGTTTTAAGGCACACACACATCCCAAGGGTATTAGGGGTGTCTTAACCCCACAGTATTTGTTTCCAGAGGGTAAGTCATCTGTGTACCAAGTCTAGTTGAATTTGCTTGAGGCGTTCCAGAGTTATGCTGGAGAACACACACAGATAGATAGATAGATAGATAGATAGATAGATAGATAGATAGATAGATAGATAGATGAAATTCCATTTTCTTACCTTTGTTTGAAATCCAGGATCAGAACTTTTCATAAAGCAGTCACGCCCA
Organism: Naja naja; assembly: GCA_009733165.1. Classification (NCBI taxonomy): domain Eukaryota; kingdom Metazoa; phylum Chordata; class Lepidosauria; order Squamata; family Elapidae; genus Naja; species Naja naja. The sequence goes on along the minus strand of CM019159.1, from coordinate 17,066,439 downwards.
CAAAGAAGGTATCAAAATAGATAAGTTAGTGGTTGAAGTGCCACAATGTAAGTCTTGCTTCTTCTGAATGCATGTTCAGAAAACAATGAGGCTTGAGTTGCAATGTGCCATCTTCCAATTTTCAAGCCTGCCAACACTATTTCCACAGAAAGTCTTAGACTAGATCTGACTTCCAGTTGGGTTTCCAATTCAGTTTAAGTATATTTTTAAATGTTTATTTATTTATTTATAATTGGACTTGTATGCCGCCCCCTCTCCATGAGGACTCGGGGCGGCTCACAATTAAAACGCAATTCAACAATAAATATTTTTTAAAAAGATTAAATCTAACAAGCCCAATCACTAAAAACCATTAAAATAATTTTAAAAAAACCCAGGAGGTCAGTCCAGCCCAGCCTGTTCAAACAACCAGGTCTTCAGAAATAAATAAATAAAAAACTGACATCAAAGATGTGCATATTTTCACTTCTTACATATGTCACATATAAGCAGATAACTGTTTTTGAAGTCATGCTACCCCAAAAGAATCCCCTATTCCCACACAATGGGTTTTCCCTAAAAGTAAGCAAAACTAATTGAGAATGAAGATAAATGAATTAAAAGTTTTACAATTAACTAATCACTAAAAAAATGGAAACTACCTTTAAAGGTTGCCAAAATGCTCCAGTGCTTTAAATATCTCATATGTACAGCAAGAATCCTGATCTCCAGTTATGGGGAAAGTAATAACAAACTATAAATAAATTTGATTTCCACAGCAGGTTATAAAACTGTCATGAGTGTGAACATTTTTATTTTTTGAGTAAACTATCTCTGAGAAAAACAGATTGAGAATTTTTCTCAGTCCTTCTTAATGTCAGGGCCTTTCAGGTGTGGTAAAGTATTTTTATACAAAAGATTAAGCCACATAAATGCAGATTTTCTTGAAGTCTCACTAGGTGTCCTCTTCAATATCTCTCATTCGTATAGTTGAATGGAATATTTTTCAACTCAGTTTCATCTATGTTGCAGATTGAACAAACATCAGTGGAGTGTGCTGCTTCAGTACCTCATAATTATGGAGTGAAAGCAGACATTTTTAGCCATTACATAATTTGAGTAGTGCAGAATTCCCCAACCCACTCATAGTGGGTTAATATGAAGAAGTGGTGGGATTCAAAAAAATTTACTAGCAGTTCTGTGGGCATGGCTTGGTGGGTGTGGCAGGGGAGGATAATCTCCATTCCCACCCTACTCCAGGGGAAGGATACTGCAAAATCTCCATTCCCTTCCCACTTCTGGGGAAGTTTACTGCAAAATCCCATTCCCTCCCACCCCACTAACCTGCTTTCCAGCTCCATTCTCTGTTCTCCTGTGCAAGCTCTGTTTTCACTGGCAGTGGGCTGCAGGAGGCTGTCGCTGCTGGAAACAGAGATTGGGAGCCAGTGGTGGGATTCAATTTTTTTATTACTGGTTCTGTGGGCATAGCTTGGTGGGCATGGCAGGGGAAGGATACTGTAAAATCTCCAGTCAGAGGTAGTATTTGCCGGTTCTCTGAACTACTCAAAATTTCTGCTACTGGTTCTCCAGAACTGGTCAGAACCTGCTGAATACCACCTCTGTCAGGAGCCCATTTTTGCTGGCAGAGCACTCGAACTGCCACAGGAGCTCCTGACTTGAGTGACATTGAGCTGGCCATGCCCATTCTGGCCACACACACACTGCCCCCCCTTGAGGTCAAATACAACTCTGATGTGTCCCACAATGCAATTGAGTTTGACACCCTTGTCCTAGATGCTGCTACTTTCTGAAGATATCCTAGGAGAAGGGATCCCCTGACAGGCTTGCAGGTAAATAATTGTCCTCCATTGTCTTATCTTCATTTTGTCATGATTCTATGTAATACAGTACAGTATAGAACATTATCACAGTTAATAGTGTTTTTTATTTAATTTTGGATCAAGACTTTGACTGGGAAGTTATCAAACTATAAAGTTTTTGGTGTATAATAAGGTGAACAATAATTTCCACAAACACTTTTTCAAGTGGATGTGGCATTGCACCAAAGCAAAGCTGAAATCAGAGTTTCAGTCTGATTTCCAAGTGTTTATTAGTTTTTCAGTACACTGTATGAAAAACCATTTTCAGATGTGAAGTTAGGTAAAAATATTTTCTGCTTTCCAGGACACAATAATATCTAGATGCATTCAACTACCCAATATGCCAATTCTTCAGAGTTTGTCCAACAAATTGCAAAAGGTTTGTTTCATTTTTTTAAAGTCTACAATTCATCGTAAAAGTTCAAATCAAAGTAGAAAATAACAATTTGGCTTGCCCTGGTGATCCATGGCTTCAAGTGAATAATGATATCTTTTCGAGTGATAAATATGATTAAGTTAATTTGGGATAACTACGTTGAAAGTGTCATTAAAATGTGAAAGCAGAAAATGTGTAGACCAATTCCTTAGAATTAACGATCACTGAATGTGACATAGCAGTTCTTATCCACCTTTAACAATTCTCTACAAAGTCATTGTTTTAATATGACCAGTTCAATTAGAAAACCTGTACATCAGAAGTGTTAAGTTTGCATGAAGAGTCAGACGCGAGGAGTTCCAGCAAAGAGTTTATTAAGTGACTACAGCTTGAATAGACCCGTCCTGGCTTGGCTACGGCTGCCTCTTATAGCCTGCAGCCGTAGCTGCCAGCCAATGGGAGTGCAGGGTTTCTTCCCGCACTATTTAAACCAATACCACTTGACATTTTACAAGAACAGTTCAAATAAACCAATAACATTCAAACCTACATACATAACACCCCTCCCCACTAGGTTCAGTCCATACCAAACCCCAACCTATCTAATGTATTCCTTTAAATAGGTGGGGCTCTTACGTATGCGTTGAGACCTTCGTGGTTCAGAAGTTTTAACGTTCTCACCCAGTGAGAGGGAAATGTGTCTGCTGACATTTCCCTGTTGGGACTTCCTGTGAAAGGAGACCCTGTTAGACTGTTAGAATGTGGTCTCTCCTCCCAACCCATCTCCATTCCAATGTCAGCACCCAAGTCAGGTAGTGATGTGCAATCTTCCACTTCTAAGGATGGATCTTGGCATTGTGACAGGGTTCGGGATGGTTCCTGTCGCAATGGCTCGTTACACGTGGGGTTGATACCTGTTTGTTGATTTTCCTCCTGTTCCTCCCCTTCCCCCCTAGAAGAGACATCAGGTGAGGGACCCAGAGAGAGACAGGGGCGATGTTCCTGAGGGAACCTGGATCTAAGTTGGTCAATGTGCCTGCTCCAGAGGAGGCCATCCTCTGTTTGTACCCTGTAAGAATGAGGGCCAGTGATGTGAGTTATTTTAGCAGGAATCCACAAAGGTTCACCTATAAGGTTCCTAGCATAGACAGAATCTCCCACACTAAAAGAACGAACTTTGGAAGTGGAATCCAGTGGTGCTTGGGTGCGTAAGTGGGATGAAGGCGGTCAAGGGAAGACCTAAGTTTCCTACCCATCAACAACTCTGCTGGGGACAAGTTATTTGATGGGCTAGGAGTGATGTGTTGAACACTAAGAAGTTTTTCAAGCTTCTCAGTGATATCCCCAGGACCCAGCTGCTGAAGCTTTTCTTTGGTAAAGCGTGCCATGCATTCAGCCCGCCATTGGCTGAAGGGTGCCCAGGGGCAGTGAGGGCATGTCTGATACCCTGTTGAGCTAGAAAGGATTCAAAAATGTTAGATGTGAATTGAGGGCCATTGTCAGAAACAAGGACATCTGGTAACCCATGGGTTACAAACAATTTTCTGAGCTGCTTGATGACAGCCTCAGTTGTAGTGGATGTCATGGGAATTACCTCTAGCCATTTGGAATATGCATCTACTATAACTAGAAAAGTGTGCCCTCTTGTAGGGCCTGCAAAATCAATGTGAATTCTAGACCATGGGCCCCTAGGACATTCCCATTCCTGTGTGGGGCGTGAGGTGGGCAGGCCTGACTACCTGGCAATTGGGACAAGATGCTACCCAGTTTTCAACCATTTTGTCAATACCTGGCCACCATACATAACTCCTGGCCAAACCTTTCATCCTTACAATCCCAGGATGACCCTCATGTAACATTTCCAAAACCTCCCTTTGCAGTTTTGCAGGAATAACCACCCTGTTACCCCACAAAATACATCCTCTTAATACAGATAATTCAGTTTGCCTGGACTTAAAAGGTTGGGCAAGGTGAGGTAGATCTTGAAGAGGCCAACCTTTCTTAATCCAGCCCATAACAGGTGCCAACACAGCATCTTTGGCAGTCTCTCTGGCAATCTCAGCAGCATGGACTGGAAGCTTAGCAACGGTCTCCAGGAAAAAGGTGTGAGTTTCAAGTTCAAAGTCCTCCTTGTGGCAAGGTAGTGGGCAACGACTCAGTGCATCAGCATGTCCAATGTCCTTGCCAGGCCTGTGAATCAGTTTGTATGAATAGGCTGCAAGAAATTCAGTCCATCTCAGCATTCTTGGTGACAGGATATTAGGTGTAGGTTTGTCTCCTGCCACAATGCCTAATAAAGGTTTGTGATCTGTAACAATGGTGAATGACCTGCCATACAGATATTCATGAAATTTCTTAACAGCTGCAACAACTGCTAAAGCCTCCTTGTCCAATTGGCTATAATTCCTCTCTGCTTTGGACAAAGTGCGAGAGTAAAATGCAATTGGGGCTTCCTTCCACTGGGAAGCCTGTGACTCAAACCCCCCCACTCCAAAAGGGGATGCATCACAAGTCAGAACAACAGGCAAATTCTCAGAGAACTGTATCAACACAGCATCAGACGTGATTAGTCTCTTAATACTGTTAAATGCTGACTGTTCCTTCTCCCCCCAGATCCAAACAGCTTTCTTATCAAGCAGGCGATGTAAAGGCTCAGCAATAGATGCTTTGTGAGGTAGAAACATGTGGTAAAAGTTAATAAGTCCAAGGAAGGCTTGCAAATCTGTCTTGCATCGAGGTTTAGGGGCTTCCTTGATTGCTTTAACCTTGGCATCAGTAGGGTGGATGCCATGCTTGTCAATCATGTACCCCAGGAACTCAACTCTGTCTGTTTTGAGTGTACATTTGTCTTCCTTGACTTTTAAACCTGCTTTTCTGAATCTGGTAAGGACTTCTCTGAGTCTCTTGAAGCTGAGTGTCATTTTCAGCAGAGATTAACACATCATCAAAATAAGGCACTACCCTGGCAGTCCTTGCAACATTCTTTCCATAAGGCTTTGAAAAATGCCAGGTGCCACGCTTACTCCAAATTGTAGTCTTTTAAGGCACCTCTATGAACAATTGTTTGTGCCTCTTGGCATCATCAACTGTTAATTGTTGATATGCCTGAGCCAAGTCCAGTTTAGCAAATACTGTACCCCTGCCAAGGGAATGGAGCAGATGATGCACAACTGGTACTGGGTATGCTCTGCTGCAGCGCATGGTTAAGTGTCCCCTTATAGTCACCACAGATTCTCACTGACCCATCAGCCTTGACTGGTGTGACTATGGGTGTTTCCCATCTGGAGTGGTCAGTAGGCTCTAAAACCCCTTGAGCAATGAGCTTATCTAATTGTGCATCAATTTTTTCCTTTAAAGCAAATGGAACCCTCCTGGGCTTTAAACGAATTGGGGCACCTTGGGGTCTAGGCTGAAAGCAATAGGGGTCCCCATATACTTGCCCAGTCCTTCGCTGAAGACCTCTGGAAACTCAGACTTCAAGGACTCCTCCCATTCAGAGCTGCTCACGTGATTGATGCCAGTCACCTCGATGCCTAGTGGCTTGAACCACTCAAGTCCCAGCAAACTTGGGCGATCCTTGTCCACGATGGTCAGGGGCAAACGTTTGGTGTGGCCTTTAAACTGCACGTTGAAATCTCTTGCTCCAACTACTGGAATCTTGTTCCCTTGGTAGTCTTTGAGAGTCAGTGCTTGCTTCTGGAAATGCTTCTTCTGAATGTTGGGAAAGAGTCTGTGGATAGTGTCCCATGACACCATAGATAAATAAGAGCCTGAGTCCACTTCCATTTGGCAAGGCCTTCCTTCAATAAACACCTTCACGTGTACTTTTCTGCTTTTTAAGGGTGAAGAATGACCAATAGTGATTGTTTGGTGAGTTTCATTCTTGCCATTTGCTTCTACATTTCCCCATCTTTTCAAGGAAATTATTGGGCTTAAAGTCTTTATCAGGAAATTTTTTCCTAATCGGTGGAGTTCTGGATGATTTGCAGACTCTGGCTATGTGACCCGTTTCTCACAACGTAGGCAAATGGAGTCAAAGAACTTGCATTCAGTGTGGGGTGACCCCCACAGCCTCTGCAATAGAATCCTTGCCTGCTTTTCCCAGAGTCTTTTCTCTTCTTCTCCATTCTGAGTCTAAAATCCTCTCCTCTGCCTCACTGCCATCAGAATCAGAGTCTATTTGTTCAATGGGCTGTTGTGGATTTTTCCCCATCAGAATGGCTTGAGGCCTGGCTTGAGGCCTTGTTAATCTTTTCATGGCTGCTGCTGAGGACTTGGTGGCTTCCGCTGAGACAGCTTCTTCAATGGCCTCTTTAAACGTGATCTTAGGTTTCATTAATAGTTTGCTTTGTAAGACCTTGTCTTTTAGGCCTAAAACAAACTGATCACGCATGGCCTCTTCTAAGTTGGTAAAGTCACAAGCACCCCCAATGTCCCTTAAACTTGCCACGAAGTCATTAACATTCTCACTATCCCCTTGATCCCGACGGTAAAATTCGTGTCTCTTAATGAGGCACGATACTTGTGGGGCGTAATGGGCTCTTAAAGTTTCTCTAAATCGGGCCATTCCATTACCTTCAGCTCTGCTGCTCCGCCAACGCCTTCGCCATTTTGAAGACTGCCGGACGCAGTGCGTGAGAAAGACCGCCTCTTCCGTCTCTCGGGATGCCGGCGAGATCGTTCCCTTCCAGATGTGGAAACGATCCGCATACGATTCCCAGTCTTCCGCCGCCGGATTGAACGGTGCTGGGGGGGTGTTCAGCGCAGCCATCTCGCTCAGTTGCTTGTTCGTCGCGTCGTCTTCTCTTCAGGGAAATCCCACCTTCGTCGCCAGTGTTAAGTTTGCATGAAGAGTCAGACGCGAGGAGTTCCAGCAAAGAGTTTATTAAGTGACTACAGCTTGAATAGACCCGTCCTGGCTTGGCTATGGCTGCCTCTTATAGCCTGCAGCCGTAGCTGCCAGCCAATGGGAGTGCAGGGTTTCTTCCCGCACTATTTAAACCAATACCATTTGACATTTTACAAGAACAGTTCAAATAAACCAATAACATTCAAACCTACATACATAACAAGAAGTACATTGAATACAATGAAACACCTTAGGACAACATTGCTCATGCACTGTTCTTAAGCAGGGTTTGGAGATTTTTGTCTCCTTTCCTAATTTTTTTGTCGCTTTCACCATGTTATCACATATTGTTGTTTTTGTTATTAGTTACGAAGTCGTGTCTGACCCATCGCGACCCCATGGACAACATTCCTCCAGGCCTTCCTGTCCTCTACCATCTTCTGGAATCAAATCAAAGTATTTGAGTTTCATCTTCAAGATCTGACCTTCTAAACAGTGGTGGGATTCAATTTTTTTTACTACCAGTTTTTTACTACCAGTTCTGTAGGCGTGGCAAGGGAAGGATACTGTAAAATCTCCTGTCAGAGGTGGTATTTGCTGGTTCTCTGAACTACTCAAAATTTCTGCTACCAGTTCTCCAGAACTGGTCAGAACCTGCTGAATCCCACCTCTGCTTCTAAAGAGCAGTCAGAGTTGATCTCCTCCAGGACTGACTGGTTTGATCGCCTTGCAGTCCAAGGGACTCACAGGAGTCTTCTCCAGCACCAGAGTTCAAAGTCCTCCAACTAATAAGACTAAAACCTGTTTAGATATTTTGTATGGAATAAAAAAATATTTTGTACAAATATTGTAATTAAACATGCAGCAGAAAGATTGATAAAGTATGAGCTTTAATTATTTTGGCACACAAGAAGGGTTTTTTTTAACACAACCCTAACATCAACATCACTATAATTGTTCTTTGTTTGTTTATATTATGGCAATGTAGGAATCTATAACAAAATGACTACTTGACTTCTGCATTCCTTAAGAAGACTAGGATTTTTTTTCCTGCCAAACATGCCAGTTTTTCCCTCTCAACCACTTGCATTTGTAGCTGTCTAAAACAATGCATTAGCAACATGTTTAATAGAGTAGGACGGGACTTTGGAGGTCATCTATTCCAAATCCCTGTTCAAGCAGGAGACCCCGTACCATTTTAGATAAATGGTTGTCCATTCATTTTTTAAAAGCTTCCAATGATGGAGCACACACAGTTTCAGAAAGCAAGCCATTCCACTGGTTAATTGTTCTTATTGTTAAGAAATTTCTCCTTCATTCTAGGTTGCTTCTTTCTTTGATTAGTTTCCACCCATTGTTTTTTGTCTTGCCTTCTGGGGCTTTGGAAAATAAATTGACTCCCTCTTCTTTGGGACAGCCTCTCAAATATTGGAACATTGCTATCTTGTCACCTCTAGTCTTTGTGTTGTATTTTTTTGAATGTGTAAATTGCAAAGAGTTTCCACTGTAATCTGTACTGATTTTAAATTTTCATTGTTTTTAAGCTTTTTAACACTGCTAATAATGTGGTTTATTTCCAAACATTGAAAATGGCAATTTATTTCCATCTTTGAATTATTATAAATATATTTGTGTTAATACTGTACATTGTCCTATAACTTCAAAAGATCGATGGGTCAGTAGCTTTCACCAACATTTAAACATAAGGATGTAGCTGTATTATGACTGAATGGAGAATGGATAGATTGATTTATTTAAAATCAGGCCACTTTTCAGGACATAAAATTTGGCAAGAAAGGTCACAAGTGAGATGAAACAGGCATCAACAGGCATTTGGAAAATAATTTGCAAAAATCGTCACTCTTCTACTTATTATAATCATCTTGATTTCCTATCCCACCCTTGTATAATTCTGTGCGATTATATACATAATCCATGTGGAAATGTTGTCAGCATTGTCTTTCCTATAGAGAGTTGTTTGAGGAATGAAAGAATTATTATCAGTGCAGGAAATTAAGAACTGTGGCTTCCTGAAGCCCAGCATTAGCAAGAACAGGCATTTGCAATGATAGCCTTGAGGCTACAGAATAAGCTTCTTCATGCAACTCTTTTTAAATCTGTGTTTTGATGTAGTTGCATACTAATTTCTCAGGTGACTGCTGAACCTGTGGATTCTTCTCGTTTGTTTTTATTACTTGTAATGTAATGAATGCAAATGAGATTACAGTAGCATTCCCTCGTGCAGAATCACCAAAGTTGGCTTCCACAAAAGAAAGAAAATTGAATTGAGTGATGAATAGCCTAAACACAATCCCACCTTGCCTGCCAGCACACCGGCCTTAGAAAGAAGCAGCTGTTTTGACATTCCATGCTGGAAATCCTGCCCTTCACAAATGTGTTTGATGCTCAGACATGGTCTCTTGGCTGCCTGCACTCATTTTCCATCTGTTGAGATGGCATTTTGCCCACGCACAAAGTGGTATGCAAATTTCGCTAGGACACAGGCGCCCTAGCAGCAGGTGAAGGGATGAGACCATTGCCATTTGGAGACCCCTCTCCAGCTGTTTCCATCTGTTTGCCAGCAGCCACTATCTTCAGCGAGTGACTGCATTTGGGGTAGATCTGTTTTCATCACATTGGCTGCTAGACCTAGTTTGTTTGAATGAGCTTCTCTGGCCCCTGCAATTAACTCAAGTAATCTACTGGACAGGAATTACAACAGCGGCAAGGCTATTAGTACGCAGTTATTTCCATATCCTAGAATCAGCCAATAGCTTTATTGCATATCTGCATTTGCCCTAGCAATACTTTCTTCAGCTGCTGAACTCATGCTGCAGATTGACTTCTGCTGGCATGGAAGGGTGGATATATCCTACCATAAACTGCCAACAATACGGCAATCAAACAGGACAGGTACAGACTCCAACAGATAGTTAAGACTGCAGAGAGAACAATTGCCACAAGCCTGCCTTCCATATAAGACCTGTATATTGTGCGGATCAGAAGGAGAGCTGAGAAGATATCTGTAGACCCCTCCTCACATAAAGTGACCCCTCCTAGACATAAACTGTTTCAACTCCTTCCCTTGGGATGCCACTATAGGGCATCACATGTCAAAACAACTAGACACAGGGCCAGTTTTTTCCCTATCGTGCCATCACTCTGCTGAACACCTAATTCTCACAGTGCTGTCTTATGTCCATGTGTGTTTACCCATGTAGTAATGGCTATAGTATTATTTATCCTTATTATTTTCTTTACTCTCCCTCTTCTTGGTATTATGATGATGATTACTGTGGTATTTTCCATGTACATTGAGAGCTTCTGCACTAGAGACAGATTCTTTGTGTGTCCTATCACACTTGGCCCAAAGGTGGTATTCAGCAGGTTCTGACCAGTTCTGGAGAACCGGTAGTGGAAATTTTGAGTAGTTTGGAGAACTGGCAAATATCACTTCTGACTGGCCCTGCCCCCATCTATTCTCTGCCCCCCGAGTCCCAGATGATCAGCTGGGTCTTCTTCTGTTGCCCTGTACAGAAGAATGGAACTGGAAAGGAGGTTAGTGGGGGGGGGGATGGAATGGGATTTTGCAGTAACCTTCCCCCAGGAGTGGGGAGGGAATGGAGATTTTACAGTATCCTCCCCTGCCACGCCTACCAAGCCATGCCCACCAAGCCACACCCACCAAGCCACACCACGCCCACCACTACCACAGAACTGGTAGTAAAAAATTTTGAATCCCACCACTGACTTGGCCAAGTAAAGAATTCAATTCAATTCAATATCCATCATGTTTGGAAACGCAATAGCTTTTTTTCCTATTTGTGGGAACTAATATTTGAAATGTTGGGCACTGTCTGATTTAACAGTCTGTCTTCTATTTTCAATACTTATCAAAACCTCAAGAGGGAATGTTTGCTTTCTGTAAAATACAAGAGTACAGAGTACTAATGGAAGAAGCTTATTCCTCCCATAGTAAAACAGTCTTATGATGAACAGATTATAGGTTTACCTTTACTTTATTTCTCAGAACTATCTAAAACCTGATACTTACATTGATTGCATTTTGTTCTCAATTTGTAACTGTATAATTATTAGACAGTCCTAATTTTTTGATGGATATTAAAGAAGATCTTCCAGCAAGAGCCATTTTTTGCTGCATTCTGCTATTAAAACCACTGATTCATCAAGATAGTGGGAACTGTTCTCATAGCTGTTCTCAGATCCTGGCACTTCTCAATACAGTTCAAAGTGTTGGTTTTAATTTTAAGTGAATATAATTTGATAAAAATGAATTTAAAATATAAATTAAGTTGAATATGTGTGTGTGTGTATTGTCTGAAGGACTGTTTTTGTTTTAAGTGTCTGGGAATAATTGGCAGAAAGTGTTTTCACTGATGGTATTCTGTTTAAAGACCACTTTTTTCAGGATATCAGCTATCCCTAGTGATGGTTTTTAAAAAATATCTTTGGCCCTGTCAATCATATTTTTGAAATTTTAGAACTTTATTTTCTATTGCTATTGTTACTGGAAGTTCTAAATTTCTTACCTGAGCTGGAGGGGAGTAGTGATCCAGAAAGAGAGGCAGACTGGATAATAAAAGGAAGGAAAGATAATGAAGAATTAGTACTATTGACACCCTGAAAAATAAAACACAGAAAATGATATAGTTATTGTTCTGGACTTTAAAAAAGAATACTTCAGCTCCTTTCACCTAGGTAATGGGTCTTGTGTAATTCCATAAACATCATCTTTCTTACTTTCTATAGTTTCATAGCTGAGCTGATATAATTCTCAGTCAGGGGCACTGTTACCCAAAGTGCTGAGAATAAAAAACAGGAAGTCATGAAGCTTAGCCGTGTGTATCTATGCCATTTTCCCATTGAAAGCCATTCCTGCCTCCTGATTCTTTGACCTCCACAGACATGTTCTGCCATGTGGCATCATACTGAATTACTGTAATTTTCACCATTCAGCATCCTTCTAAACTGTAAGCAGAAGGATGCTGTTATAACAGCTTTCTACTTTTTCGATGCTCGTAGTCTTTTTCTCAAAGTACTCAACAAATGCACTCAACAGAGGGAGGGGAGCTATTTGGTTGTTGGCTTTTGTTTTAAAAAATGCTGGAGGGACCATGGGATGGCTCACATAGGATTCTTAGCCTTTCCAGGTCGGTTGTGTTGTGGCTATCAAAAGTGTTTTGAAAGAAGTGGCAGTGGAAATGTGGCAATGTGGAAGGGACCTAAGAGGATGGAAAAGTCTCAAACCATAAGGTTTCTTGTTTGGAATAAGTAACCATGGTAACTGGGTGCAATAAAGTTAAGATGCTCCGGCAGTTATCTGCTTCTTCTATCATTTTATCAGTTTTATTGCTCTTTTTCACCTGGCTTGTTTTTATGTTGTTATTTGAAAAAAAAACCACTGAATTGTATTGCTGTTAAACAAAAAAGGAAGAGTAAAAATAATGCACAAATACATGCTCTCTTGAATGTTGTGATGCAGATGTTCATAGTGTAAACTAATCAAATGACAAAATATATCTTTAAATATTATTTTGAAAGGGGTTTTGTTTTACAAAACCTTTAAGGCAAAAACAGAACAGAATTCAATTATGCCTAAACTTTTGTGTTACTAGAATAGAACAGAATAGAACAGAATAGAATAGAACAGAATAGAATAGAATAGAATAGGAATAGGAATAAGAATAGAAAATAGAATGGAATGGAATGGAATGGAATGCAATAGAATAGAATAGAATAGAATAGGAATAGGAATAGGAATAGGAATAAGAATAGAAAATAGAATGGAATGGAATAGAATTGGAATAGGAATAGGAATAGAAAATAGAATGGAATGGAATGGAATGCAATAGAATGGAATAGAATAGGAATAGGAATAGGAATAGGAATAAGAATAGAAAATAGAATGGAATGGAATAGAATAGGAATAGGAATAGGAATAGAAAATAGAATGGAATGGAATGGAATGCAATAGAATAGAATAGAATAGAATAGGAATAGGAATAAGAATAGAAAATAGAATGGAATGGAATAGAATAGAATAGGAATAGGAAATAGAATGGAATGGAATGGAATAGGAATAGGAATAGAAAATGGAATGGAATGGAATGGAATGCAATAGAATAGAATAGAATAGAATAGAATAGAATAGAATAGAATAGGAATAGGAATAGAAAATGGAATGGAATGGAATAGAATAGAATAGGAATAGGAAATAGAATGGAATGGAATGGAATGGAATAGGAATAGGAATAGGAATAGAAAATAGAATGGAATGGAATGGAATGCAATAGAATAGAATAGAATAGAATAGAATAGAATATGAATAGAATAATAAAACGGAATGGAATGGAATAGAATAGAATAAAATAGGAATAGAATGGAATGGAATGGAATGGAATAGAATAGGAATAGGAATAGAAAATAGAATGGAATGAATGCAATAGAATAGAATAGAATAGAATAGAATAGAATAGAATAGGAATAGGAATAGGAGTAGAAAATGGAATGGAATGGAATAGAATAGAATAGGAATAGGAAATAGAATGGAATGGAATGGAATGGAATGGAATAGGAATAGGAATAGAAAATAGAACGGAATGGAATGGAATAGAATAGAATAGGAATAGACTAGACTAGACTAGACTAGACTAGACTAGACTAGACCAGACCAGACCAGACCAGACCAGACCAGAATAGAATAGAATAGAATAGAATAGAATAGAATAGAGCTGGAAGGGACCTTGGAGACCTTCTAGACCAGCCTCCTGCTCAAGCAGGAAAGCCTATACCAGTGGTGGCTGACCTTTTAGGGCTCCTGTGCCAAAAATTGTGTGCGCGTGCACCCAGAAGGCAATGTTCACAGCCCCACCATGCCCCCTGCACATGTACGCGCAACCCCCCCCCTTACCTGCACTGTTCCTCCCAGCTGATTTTCGGCCTGTTTGAGGCCTTTTTCAGCCTGCCAGAGGCTTACGCAAAGCCTCTGCAGCCTTTGAAGGCCGAAAAATAGGTCCGTTTTGTCACCTCCTGTATTTCCAGAAATACTGGAAGTAACGAAATGGGCCTATTTTTGGCCTGCAGAGGCTGCAGAGGTTTTCTTCAAGCCTCTGGCAGGCTGAAAAAGGCCTCAAACAGGCCGAAAATCATCCGGGAGGCACGCACATGCGCAGTGAGGTAAATTTGTCTGGGGCTCATGGGCCCATACAAATGGCTTTGCATGCCACAGGTTCGCCATCATGGACCTATATCCTTTCAGACAGGTGACTGTCTAGTCTCTTCTTAAAAACCTCCACTCAAGTATGACAATGACAATGCACAAGTTTGTCCACTACCATTTTTTTACAAGCTAGAAGCAAAAGAGGTATTTGTTCTAACAATGGAATATAATTTTAACTGTTTGAACCTAAATGACAATATAATTACATTACATTACCATTGCCCTTCCAAAATGCACGCATGTACTCTTTGTGACTATGTACAATTATAATAAATCTCCTTTGAACTGTTATCACCAGGTGTATGACTTTCAGTGTATGATCTCCTTTTTTGTCACGCCAACATTTCATGACTATGAAATACTGACACAGTATTTATTTACTTTTATAAATAGCTTTTCTGCTTAAGATGATGTACAGAGTTTTCTTATAGTACCTAGATTTACTAAAACAAGGCAAATGGCAACAACCATTTTTTTGCAATTTAGTTTGAAAATAACTTAGAAGAGGAAGTTTATATCCTGTATCCAATAAGGAAAGATGCTATACTTGATCTTAGCCAAACAACTTTATTGATTTAAAGGCTGCATTTGATTCAGTTCCCAGAGATAAGCTTTGGGCAAAACTAGCAGCCTTTTCTATTGATCAAAAGACTCCTGTTTTTGATTATGAAACTCCATAAAAATACTTTCTTGCAAGATGGATGTTTTCCTGATTGTCTTTCCGTGTCAGCTGCCACCCAAGAGGGAATAAAGCAGTATTGTATATTGACACCTCTTATTTTTAACTTTTATATCAAAAATATCCAAGCTTTGGAAAAACAGTCACTTCTAACTTTTCTTGACTTGAAAAAATCTGTAGAGATCCTCAGTCATCCATGGTTGTCCCAAAGATGTTTTTTTTTCCCAGGAGGCAACTGGAATTTCTTTCATCTTTCTTGAAGACATTTCACTTCTCATCCAAGAAGATTCTTCAGCTCTGGCAGGATAGTGGGAAATGGAAGGATTGATATTCCTTGCAGACAGAGCTGGTTATTTGCATCATTTTAGAGGGTCCTTGAAGCACTTGGAGGTTTATCTGTGTCCTCAGGATCACCTGAATAGTGTTTCTGGTTCCTGTAGTCTGCAATTATTTTCTCTGGAAATCCCTTCCTACTCCCACACTATTCAAATGGTGTTCATCCCAAACTATATAACTAAAAGTTTGTAGAGATTCTCAGTCATCCAGGTCATAGTTATCCTAAAGGTGCTTTTTTTTCAGGAAGCAACTGGACTTTCTTGTTTTTTTATTTGAAGACTGTTTTTCCTTGACATTCATTTTAGTGCTTCATGTTGTTGATGGCACAGACATAGATTCCAGTGCACAATTAAGCTTGGGATATAGGCTTGAAGCCTTGCACTGTACTTCAAGAGAAAGAGTAATCATGAACAATTTTAAGACAAAAATACAAGGTTTCAGTTAAAGGCAGGAGTGAGTTTCTACCGGTTCTGTCTGGCTCTGTAGAACCAGTAGTTCTGAAGAGTAGCAGGCATAGAACCGGTTCTATGTCTGCTGCTGTTTTGGCCTACCCACCCACCCGGGCTCTTTCCTGATCTTTATTTCCTGCTTTTTCAAGTTCAGCTGCTGCACGAGGCACAGCTGCGGTGGAAAAGCAGGAAAAAAGTGTCATTTCAAATGCTGCTGACAAAGATTTACAGGCGCGCGCAGCATGCAGAGAAACACATCGTAAATCACCAAACATCATAAAACATCATAAATCACCACGAACCGGTAGTTAACCCTGTCGGATCCCAACCCTGGTTAAAGGTGTACTAGTTGAGTTGGAAAAAGAAATTACATTACTGTAGAACAGACCAACATCCTATTGGGGGGGAATCCTCTGGGCCCAATAAATAAATATGGAAGAGGTCTTGATCTGGGGATTACTTTCCCACCTTTGGT
Source organism: Naja naja (assembly GCA_009733165.1). Taxonomy (NCBI): domain Eukaryota; kingdom Metazoa; phylum Chordata; class Lepidosauria; order Squamata; family Elapidae; genus Naja; species Naja naja. The sequence continues at coordinate 17,050,176 of CM019159.1, read as the reverse complement.
TGCTTGGAGAGAAGAATCAGAAATGTTTATTTATTTGGATCCAATTCAGTTCTGTAGTCCACAGGAAACAGGAAGGATCTGTTGCTACAGACATTTCTAAAGTGAAAATTATTACTCTTTTGTTCATGATTCCTAGATTTGCTGTTATAAAATCAATGTTCTTTTAATTGGGTTAGTCATTTAAGATTTCTGAGTTCTGTCCAATACCTTCTTATACCTGGAGTCAAAACTTCTTACCTTATATTTTATGCAACTTTGATCAACATTATTTGCCTTTCTTGACTTGCCTGGTCAGCTTTGGTCCTCTGGGATAAATGTCATTGAATTTAATCTTAGAAAATGTGACTTTCCAATACAACATTTGGTTCCATAAAATAGCCAACCTTCAATTTAAGCAACATGTCTCTTGACTTCAATCTCCTTAGCAATCAGAGCACAAATTCTTCCATATTACATGAGAGACATCATTCCTTCTAGCTAATTGGTTAATTAATATCTCATGTGTACCACAACAGAAAACCTTCCACCTGGCAAGGTTTAATATTAAGTAGTAGAATGTCATTCCAGGGAAAGAAAGATGATGTCCCAATCACTTACTGATTCCGTTTCACATGTCTTATTGCCCTTCCCATTTTATAAAGTGCTCTGATTTAATAACCAACTTGCTATTAGACTGTATTCACTAGTTCATTGTGGATAAAATTGTGGATGAAGTGCTAGTAGCAATATCTAGAAAGGAAACCAAGTTGTGTAGAATTGTTATTACCAACAGCAAGCAACTCTTCAACCTGAATTCAAGATACCCAATACTCATCTTTCACTCCACAGACATTTCCAAAGCTTCAGATTACTGTTTATAAAGTCCAAGCCTCATCTGTGGGACCTTAGCTCCTGGCTATATAATTCATTCTTCCAGAATAGAAAACCATAAAATTGCTACATCCCAACACATTAAAATTATCAGAGAAATATTCAAATGTAAATTGCACAAACCATAAAACACAAATAGCATACACCTAGGTAAAAGATAGTAAATTGGCCATTGGGATGGCCACAAACCCTATGCAAAGCAATATCTTTATACTAAACTAACTTCTTAACTAAATTACTAATATTCTTTTTTTTAAATGCATGATCAATTCAATGGGAAGCTAGCATGCTGTAAGGTAATATTCTAGCCATTGGTGTCTTTGTTTCCAAAATAAAATCAAACTTTGGCATACAAATGGTGGAAATCCTACATGTTTTTCTTGGACCAATAAGCCTGAGAAAGTATACATTTGTTTGATATTGTTTATTTTCCTTGTTTCTATATGTTCAAATCATGTATTTGAGAACTGAAACTCACAGCAGAAAATTGCCTCTTTTTCCTCAGTTTAATGACAAAATGAAATGGAAGTTGTTGTCTAGGAAATGCCACCCCTTCACTTACCTGCTTTCTGAAGAAATCGCTTTATAATCACTTAAGGATTTGGCTTGGGTGCTTTCAATTCAGAAAATTAGTTTTTGTGTGCGTGTGTGTCTCATTGTAAAGCTGTCTGTATTGGCTCAGGCTATCTAGGGATGCTCAGTTCACCACCCTATGCAAATTATTACTCGGTTAATTAAGTCTAATGTTTTTACTACTGTATATCATACTCAAAACATGAAATAGGTAGTGGTGATGAATGCTATGGCACACATACATGGGTTGTAAAATTTCAGATGGCAGCAAAGACAGATCATTGGAATTTTTGCAGTTTAAATTAATTAATTTTTGTAGTTTATATAGGACAACTTGTGCATTTTATTATTATGCAGTAGTACAGATGGGTGTCTGCAATTGCAAAGTCCAAATCTTTTAGATGTGTGTGTACCAACAACAAAATCTGGATGATTCGAACTTATACAGCAGCAGAGTTGCAGGCCCTGAGGGGGTCCCCTCCCTCCTGGGTGTGGCCTGCCATATTGTCATCGGCCTATCTCGAGGATGGGTTATGGAACCTGGAGAGATGGCATGGCAGGGGGAGGGGGAGGGGTTGGGGCTCTGGGAAGGGAAAAAAGAGGGTCACTAGGGCCCCCTTAGTTAAATTTTTGAATAAATTTTTAAGAAGGTTAGGGAGAAGGGTGGGAAATGATTGCGAGGAGGTGTGTTGCAGCCTGGCCCGGAATCATGTCAGGGGGGAGGGGGTTGGGGGCTGGCGGGGCCCCGGGGAGCAGGGTGGGGACTGTGATTTCCAGGGTGGTTGGGATTGGTAGGGGACGACGAGGCATGGGGCCATATCATGTGTTGGGAGTGCGCCCCCGCTATCTTCGAGTGGTGGCATGCTCCGACCCTATTGCCTCCTCCCAATTTTCTGGGGACTTGGGAACAGGGACCCCTGGGCTTAGATTGGTGTATTTTAATGCCAGGTCCATGGCTAATAAGTCTTCCCTCCTCCGTGAGGTAATCAAGGAGGAGGCTGCGTACCTGCCCTGCATCACCGAAACCTGGTTGGGGTCAGAGGGAGGAGTCCCTCTGGTTGACTTATGCCCCCCCAGGTTTTTGGGTTTTGCACCGGTCATGGGCCCAAGGGAGGGGTGGTGGGGTGGCTGTTGTTATTCGGGAGACCCTGACTCCAAGGGAGGTCACTGTTCCTGAGATAGGCGGGAGTGAGACCCTTCTCCTGAGGTGGGGGCCTGGTGGTTGGGTGGGTCTGCTGCTGACATACCTTTCCCCCAGCTGTGTGGCAGCGGCCCTGCCTGGGTTTCTCAACGTCCTCTCGGGGGTGGCGGTGGAATTCCCAGGGCTTATGGTCCTGGGTGATTTCAACCTGCCTTCCCTGGGGGGGGCATCAGGTTTGGCCCAGGAATTCATGGCCTCCATGGGGGCCATGGGCCTGACCCAGTTGATTCAAGGCCCGACCCATGAGGGGGGTAACACCCTCTACCTAGTTTTTGTCTCAGAACAGTGGCGTAGTGATCGAGGGGAGGCCAGTTTTATGGCCCTACCCATTCCATGGTCTGATCACTATCTCCTGCGGCTGGTTTTCCAACAAGCTGCCCCTCACTGCTGGGATGAGGAGCCACTTAGATGGTTCCGTCCCAGATGCCTGATGGACCCTGAGAGGTTCCAGGCAGAGCTGGGGTTTTTCCCACTTCCCTTGTCCACAACTCTGCTGAGGACCTGACGGCCGCTTGGCAACAGGCTGCTGCGGGTGCCCTTGACAGAGTTGTCCCCATGCGTCCCCTCACACGCCGTGGATCCCGGATGGCTCCTTGGTATACCGAGGAGCTCTGGGAGATGAAGCATCATTGGAGGGGCTTAGAGAGTAGGTAGAGGTCCACCCGCTCCCAATCCAATCATGCCCAGTTAAGAGCCCATATTAGGACTTACCTGGTAGCTATGAGAGCAGCGAGAAGATCTTATCTCTCCGCCCTCATAGCATCCACAGATAACCACCCAGCCGCCCTGTTTAGGGTCACCCACTCTCTCCTATGTCCGGGGGAGGCGGTGGACCCGCTGTGGGGAAGGGCTGAGGAATTTGGTCAATATCTGTCAGATAAGATCGTGCAGATTCGGAGTGGGTTTTGCTCTAATTTGCAGTGGTCTGATGATCGGGGTGCAAATAGTCTGGCCGATGTGCTCTGGGCTGAGTTCAATCCTGTCTCCGAGGATGAAGTGGACAGGATTATGCATCGTCTGAGCTCCACCACATGTTTGTTGGACCCGTGCCCCTCCTGGCTGGTTTATGCCTCCAGGGAGCTCACTTGCGGTTGGCTCCGGGCAGTGGTCAACGCTTCATTAAGGGAAGGTGTTTTTCCTTCCACCTTGAAGGAGGTGGTGGTGAGGCCCCTCCTGAAGAAGCCTGCCCTGGACCCAACCATGTTACATAACTTCCATCCAGTCTCCAACCTTCGTTTTTTGGTGAAGATTGTTGAGAGTGTGGTGGCTCAGCAGTTTCCACTTTTCCTGGATGAAGCAGACTACCTAGATCCATACCAATCAGGCTTCCGGCCCGGTTTCAGCAGTGAGACAGCATTGGTCGCACTGATGGATGATCTCTGGAGGGCGCGGGACAGGGGTTTTTCCTCTGTCCTAGTCCTATTAGACCTCTCAGTGGCTTTCGATACCATTGGCCATGGTATCCTTTTGCGTCGCCTCGAGGGTTGGGAGTGGGGGGCACTGTTCTGCAGTGGTTCTCCTCCTACCTCATGGGGCTTTCGCAATCGGTGTTGGCGGAGGGGCAGAGGTCGACCCCGAAGGCATTCACTTGTGGAGTCCCCAAGGGGTCGGTCCTCTCACCCCTCTTGTTTAATATCTACATGAAACCGCTGGGTGAGATCATTCGTGGTTTTGGGGTGAGGTATCACCAGTATACATCTCCACCCCAAACCAGGTCAGTGATGCCCTCTCCATGATGACCCATTGTCTGGATGCGGTACGGATCTGGATGGACAGAAACATGTTTCGACTCAACCCAGCCAAGACTGAGTGGCTGTACATACCAGAATCTCGGTCCAGTCAGGAATGTCCAGCGTTGGCCATAGGGGAGAGGTGTGGCCCCTTGTGGATAGGGCACGGAACCTGGGGGTCTTCCTGGATGCGCGGCTCCGGTTGGAGGAACAGGTGGGGGCCCTGGCCAGGGGGGCCTTTGCCCAGGTCCGGCTGGTTCACCAGCTTCACCCATTTCTGGACTGAGATGCCCTGCATACAGTCACTCGTGCCCTTGTTACCTCTCAACTCGACTACTGCAACGCTCTCTACTTAGGACTGCCATTGCATACCATCCAGAGACTGCAGCTGGTGCAGAATGCGGCCGCGCGGGTGGTGATGGGAGTTTCCCGATTCTCCCATATTATCCCCTCCTGTGCGAACTGCATTGGTTGCCGGTTGCACTCCGGGTGGGATTCAAGGGTTTTTTTTTTAATTTTTTTTAAAAATTACATTTATATGCTGCCCTTCTCCAGAGACTTAGGGCGGCTTACAATTTTTGGGGATACAACCCAGTGTGCTCAGCAATAGCCTTCATTCCATTGTATATGCCTGCTTATTACTAAGCGGCATTTTTACAAGGTCAGCTAATTGCCCCCAACAATCTTGGGTCCTCTAGTTTTAACATTCAAAGTCCTACATGACATGGGTCCAGAATACTTACGGGAGCGACTCCTGTCGATATCGAGTGCCAATCACCCTGTATGAGGACACAGGCAGGGACTTCTCGGGGTTCTGTTGCCAAGCCAGTGTCGGCTGGCAGTCCCCCGGGGATGAGCCTACTCTGTGGCGGTTCCCATCCTATGGAACCAGCTTCCCCTGGGGCTCCGTCTGGCCCCTGACCTCTGCACCTTCCGCCACGACCTGAAGACCTGGTTATTTGACCAAGCCGGGCTGTGATGACCTTCTCGGGTGTGTGTGGATTTTTAAATTAACTTTAACAACAGATAAATATTGGGCTTGTTTTGGTTTAATTCTTTTTTAATTATTTAATGTTGATGTGTGATTTTAGTTGTGAGCACTCGAGTCTTCAAGATGGGGTGGCATACAAGTCAAATAAATAAATAAATAAATAAATAAATAAATAAATAAATAAATAAATAAATAAATAAAATGGCACTGTAGGAACTCCTTTACAAAGAATGTTCACACCCTTGGTTCCAGCCATCCATTTCCCCCAACCCAATCTTTCCATTCCTACACTAATATTCTTAGTTGGTCTCCCAACTGTAGTTCTCACATGACATCATGCTGCAACATGTTCTGGAACATTTAGAACCTCACTCACTGAATGTAATGGAACCTTATACTTTATCGTGAACATTGAAATTCCTGTTGGTGCATTATGTGTCATTGTATTTTTATGGGAGAGAGTGTGATATTCAGCACAGAAGGTAAAGGAAATTTTTTTTAATTATTTATATGCCCTTCTCCAAAGACTCAGGGCTTACAATTTTGGGATACAACCCAACGTGCTCAGCAATAGCCTTCATTCCATTGTATATGCCTGCTTATTACTAAGCGGCATTTTTACAAGGTCAGCTAATTGCCCCCAACAATCCTGGGTCCTCAATTTACCTACCCCGAGAGGATGGAAGGCTGAGTCAACCTTGAGCCTGGTGGGATTCGAGCCTACAGTAATTGTAGACAGCTGGATCTTAAGAGCAGGCATTTACAGCCTGAGCCACCAAGGTTGTAGAACAATGACCTCTGTCTGTTGACATACGGAGTGTGTCAAAGAGTCCCCTTAATAGCAACCTCAGGGAAAGAGAGATGACAGGGTTATACTTACAGCAGGTGTCATTAAGGAACAAGAAAGAAATGTTAATATGCTCAGAGGAAATTCAACATTTGTAGAAGAACAATAAGGAATCTACACCCAGAGGTGGTATTTAGCAGGTTCTGACCAGTTCTGGAGAACTGGTAGTGGAAATTTTGAGTAGTTCAGAGAACCGGCAAATACCACCTCTGACTGGCCCCACCCCCATCTATTCTCTGCCTCCGAGTCTTAGCTGATCGGCTGGGTCTTCTTTGGTTGCCCTGCACAGGAGAACGGAGCTGGAAAGCAGGTTAGTGGGGGAGGGAATGGAGATTTTACAGTATCCTTCCCTCCCACGCCCACAGAACTGGTAATAAAATTTGAATCCCACCACTGCTTAGGAAGTGAATAAGCGTGTGTTACACCCTATTGTTGAAAGCAGTGATGGAATGGTAGCAAAGCTATTGCATTTTCTCACAGTATATGGGCAGAGAGAAGTAAGCATCAAGACCCATAATGCACCTCCAACTATCTCCATCATTTATTATAGAATGCAAGTTTACATTACTTGAGATGGATATTTCTGTCAGTTTTGAGAGCCACATAGGCTTATTTATATCCTATTATTACCATGAGCAGCCAATCTTGGATCCCACAAGAAAAAAGTACTTTTGTATATCTAATCATATGGCATCTTATATTTCTAGTTTGCTTCTGGTGATTCAGCAGGCAATTTTGTTTTTGCCCAACTGTGAACAGATAAAAGAAAAGGTGAGCTTCAGAATTAACTCATTTGCATAGAAATGTTAGTTTCCAGAAATAAGGAAATTAGTCAGCTACATATGAATTCAGTGTTTAGAGATTTGTTTTGTAACAATAATACTTTGATATTTATTTCAAAAGTGATATCTTTTTATTTTATAGGGTATATAATTTTTCCAATTTATGTCAAAAGTCACTTGAGCTAGGGGATATTAATGCTTACATCCCATTTTCTGATACACAGAAGTGCTTTGTACTTCTCATACACTGAGGGATGATTCAATATATTTGTGTAAAACAACATTCATAGGGAATCCTACAAGTCCTCCAGACTGTACAGTCCCTGAGCTTTATAAATCCTTACTAAGACCACACCTGGAATTCTGCATCCGGTTTCGGTCACTACATTACAAAAAAAATATGTTGAGACTTTGGAAAAAGTTCAGAGAAGAGCTGCTAAGATGATTAAAGGCCTGGAGACGAAAACATATGAAAACGGTTGCAGGAATTGGGTATGTCTAGTCTAGTGAAAAGAAGGACAGGGGTGACATGATAGCAGTATTCCAATATTGGAGAGGCTGACACAAAGAAGAGGAGGCCAACCTATTTTCCAAAGCACCGTAATACAAGACAAGAAACAATGGATGGAAATTAAAGAAGGAGAAAAGTAACCCAGAACTAAGGAGAACAATTAACAAAAAAAGAGAACAATTAACCAGTGGAAAAACTTGCCTCCAGAAGTTGTGGGTGCTCCATCACTGGAGGTTTTTAAGAAAAGACTGGGCAGCCACTTGTCTGGAATAATATGGAGCCTCCTGCATGAACAGGGGGTTGGACTAGAAGACCTCCAAGGTTCCTTCCTGTTATTCTGTTCTTTTCAAAGGTCATGTTCCTTAACCATCCCTAGTATCTCATAGGGGTTTTAATGTGCAATGGTTCTGTACCAGAAGTGGTATTCAGCAGGTTCAGACCAGTTCTGGAGAACCGGTAGCGGAAATTTTGAGTAGTTCAGAGAACCGGCAAATACCACCTTTGACTGGAGATTTTACAGTATCCTTCCCTGCCACACCCACCAAGCCACGGCCACAGAACCGTAGTAAAATTTTGAATCCCACCACTGTTCTGTACGCTACAGAGCTGGTGAAAGTGCAATACATCAGTGTCATCATGATTTTCTGGTCTTCATTGGATCGGTTTCTGGGAATGAGAATTACTCATTGCTGTTCAGTGCCTCAGGCATGTTTAATTGTGAAGGTTGCTGCACATATCACAAATAAAACATTAAATTCCCCAAATGTTGTACCTGCTGTAGACTGAATTAATTTTGTACCACCTAATAAACAAACCCTACCTATGATGGTTCATTTAAAAATATTGAAATTTTATTGGAGAGACAAGTAACATTAAAATAAACCATGTTAAAATAAAGCAGACATCAATCTGGAAATCAAATAGTGCCTTTTTGTAATGGAATACTCAAAATGAGCCAGGTTAGTTTTTTTTGTATTCTGTTGAGTCAAAAATGGGACATTCTGTCAGTTTTTGTTTTGAAGTCCATCTTCCATATACAACTCCCCTATTTATGTCCAGTTTTATAAACCTAGCTGTCATAAAATGGATAAAGTTCACAAGTGGTTAACTTTTCTGTCCCTTTAAATTTCCTATGATGGAAATAGGTAGACAGGATTTTTGCTTTCAGGCACTGCATTGGGTAGAGTCCAATAAGAGTCTCTTTGCCATTCAAATGCATAAAACCCTTTCAACAATTAAGAACCCTGATTTACTAGACTTTTGTGCAAATTGAGGTGAAGGTACATAAAGTTTGAAGGTACATAAAGTTTTTGAAGTCCCTGTATCTACTCTATGCATCATGTCTAATCAACCACACTGATTCAACTGTACCATAAGAGTCCCCTTGAGTTTTCATCCCTTTCTTAGTTTTAGTTAGCATGGAATGTACCTTTCTCAATGTATGTGCAAAGTAAGCTGAATGCAGTTTGAATTGAACTATGTGTTATGATTCCAACATCTGTCTTAGTCAAATCCATTGCCTTTCATATTGCTATAAATATGGAATCAGATTCTTTGGATCCAATGTGTATCATTTTATATTGCATTTCAGATGAAGATGAACCAAAGGCCTTGGCTAGTTCTACTGAAGTTTGGGCTTCATTCAGTAAATGTCCATCCCTGATCTCATGTCATTATCCAAACAGCAATAAGAACATTTATAGTAGTATGTATTTTGTTAGATTTGCATGAAGAGTCAGACGCGGAGTGCTTCAGTGAAGAGTTTATTAGTGACTACAGTTCATAACAGACCCAATTTGGCTGGGCTGCGGCTGCTACTTATAGCCAGCAGCCGCAGTTGCCAGCCAAACAGAGTGCAGGGTTTTCCCGCACTTTTTAAACCACTTTTTAAGCCTTTTTCTTCCAAGGTCTTTCCTTTTCTTCTCCATTCTGAGTCTATAAATTCCTTCCTCCACCTCACTACAGTCTGAATCAGAATCTATTTGCTCGCAATGGGTTGTTGTGGATTTTTCCACATCAGGATGGCTTGCGGCCTTGTTAATTTTCTTCATGGCTGCTGCTGAGGACTTGGTAGCTTCTGCTAAAGAAGCTCCTTCTATGGCCTCCTTAAGCGTGATCTTAGGTTTCATTAATAATTTGCTCTGCAAAACCTTGTCTTTTAGGCCTAGAACAAATCGATCGTGCATGGCCTCTTCTAAGTTGATAAATTCACATGCACCCCCAATGTCCCTTAAATTTGCCACGAAGTCATTAATGTTTTCACTTTCCCCTTGATCCCAATGGTAGAATTCGTGTCTCTTAATGAGACACGATACTTGTGGGGCGTAATGGCCTCTTAATAACTTTTCTAAGTCAGGCCAGTCCATTATCTTCACGTCTGCAGCTCCTGCCAATGCCTTCGCCATCTTGAAAATGGCCGGACCGCAGTGGGTGAGAAAGACCGCCCTCTTCCGCTTCTCGGAAATGTCGGCGACATCGTTTCCCTCCAAATACATTTGGAAATGATCTGCATACGAGTCCCAGTCTTCTGCCATCAGATCGAACGGGGCTGGGGGTGTTCAGTGCAGCCATCTCTCTCAGCTTCTTCTCCGCGTTGTCTTCTCTTCGGGAAGAATCCCACCTTCGTCGCCAGTGTTAGATTTGCATGAAGAGTCAGACGCGGAGTGCTTCCGTGAAGAGTTTATTAGTGACTACAGCTCATAACAGACCCAATTTGGCTGGGCTGCGGCTGCTACTTATAGCCAGCAGCTGCAGTTGCCAGCCAATCAGAGTGCAGGGCTTTCCGCACTTTTAAACCAATCATTTCTGACATTTTACAAGAACAGTTCAAACTTAACCAATGACATTCAAACCTGCATACATAACATATTTGATGCTTTGGGTTTTACATCGTTATTCCACTGATCTTTCCTATTGTTTTCTTACACCTTCCACTTATATGATAGCACACCTTCCCATGGCACAATATATCATCCTTCTATTTAGCTTCTTTGACAAATTATCATTTACTTCCCTCCCAAGTGTTCATGTACCATATGCCTTTAGTGACATTAACTAACAGTTTTTCTATCAAAATAATGTACCTGCTTGGCAAATAAACGCTCACCAGTTCTGTTAAGAGCGTAGATGGAAAAATGATGGATTCATCCCACCTGCCTAACTGCTAAGGGACAAATGGTTCAGTAGTTCCATGATTGTGGGCCGAAGGGAATTCTATGTACATGAATAGCTTCAAGACATAAGGAATATTTCTTTCTAAAATGCTAACCATATCCCTGAAGATTCATGAGATATGTTGCATAATTTTTGCTCTCAATCCTTATTTTTGAGCCATCAGAAATAACTATCCAGGCAGAAAGAAATCTGAAAGGTTTATTTTATAATGAAGTTATCCTACCTACCTGCTTCCACCACAGCAAAGATGATTAAAGTTTATTCACTCAGATCTTCTTCCCTTCTACTGGATTCTCCAAGTATCTTCAAATGAGTCACCATCTCTGAATCTTATTCTCAGATATTATGAGAAGAAATGGTAAGACAGTAATAAAAGAAAAACATTTTTCCTCAATTACATCCATGGGCTTCTCTTGGAATGATAAATACTGATATTTTGTTGGCCCATGTCAGTGTTTTCCTAGCAATCTTTTCTCAGATATCAGTAAAGATGAGAAAGAAAGAGGATTGAACTGCTGATAGAATGTGATAGAGAATCACATTCTGGCTATTATGTTGCATGTTTACATATATATTTGACACCATAACAATGTCTCCTTTTTTGTGTAAACAGCACAGACAAGAAGAGAAGCTGAGAGGTAAATTTAGGAAGCTAGTCTGTAGGCAAAGACTACATCCATTTTGTTTGGATGCTTGATTAGAACTTTCAATACATATGTTGATTTGCTATTTGGTCAATGACTTACACACATTTTTTTTTCATCCTAGAATTTAGCCTTTGCCTTCTCTTCTTCTATTTTGATATATTCTAACAGGTAATAAACATCTTGTATTTTTAGCTAGAAATTTGACATTCAACAGAATCATTACCTGAAATAGTATTTTCAGATAATCCGCCTAGACCAATATACTTTGTGAAATGTCCCATTAATTTTTTTTTGCTGCTAATGCATTTTATTATGCAAACAATTTTAAAATGGCTGCAATAAAGCAAGAGTACATTAGACCTAAGGAAATTTGCTTTCAATTGTTATTTTGTGTATTATTATTTTTCAGGTTTTTAGGATTACTATTTTACTTTTGAGTGCTGCACTAAATGATAAATGGAATATTGGCTAATTTCTACCTTTTAGGATCAAATTAAAAGCCACCTTCAAATCAATAAAGGTGCATAAATAGATCCACAGGAGCAGGTGGAATACTTTTCAATCAAATATTGTAGAATCATATTTTGATCATTTAAAAAAAACTCTCTTAAAATTGGATTGTTCCACAAAAAGGGTATTTTTGGTTTTGTTTTGTTTTTTAGTATCCACTAATTTGAATGTTTGGCGTATAATTTTTTTGTTATGCTCAAAAAGCTAACTGGATAGAAATATTCTCCTTTTTTAAAAATGGGGATGGTTATAGAGTGTTTCCAATCTTTAGGCAACTGAATAGCTTGTTACATATGGTGAAAATTCAAGTGGAGGGAGCCACTTGAATTTAGAAGTTCTGCCAGAATTAAATCTTCTCTGGTGGGTTTTTTTTTAATTTGTCTATCTGAGAATTCTGATCTCTGAGGCAATAAGAGAGGGCCAGTTAGGGAGCTGTGGTGCTAGCTCATTATATGGCAAATCAAACATTTAAGAGAAGTAGTTAGCTACAGTCCTATGGTCATTGCATTTATTACACCAAAAATGTATCTAATGCCACCAATGGCAGAGCTGCACATTGAGACTGTTTCTGTAGGTTTTTCCAATTTGCCTTTTGTGTGTCTTTCTTTAAAGTTTTAAAGAGATGCCCGTATGTCTAAGAATCTTTATTGGCCCCTTCCTGGTGATCCAGGAAATATATCCGGTGGCTTTGGATTTGCAATTCCTAATATATTGATAGCATTCTATTTTCCATCAACTATTGTTATTCTATTGTATGGGAGGTACCGCATACACCTTAAGGATTAGAAGCAGCGGTGGGCTGCTGGGGGTTCGCAGAGGTTTAGGAGAGCCCCTAGCTAAGATTCTGTGCAGTTTGGAGAACCCCCAAATCTCACTTCTGGCTGGCCCCACCCACTCGGCCCTGCCTTACCCCTCCCAGGAGTTCCCATGCGGCCCGTTTTGGTAAGCACACAGCATGTGTGGAGGCTCAGGGAGGGTGAAAAATGGTCCTCCCGGAAATTTGGGAAGGGCAAATGGGCCCATTTCTGGCTTCCAGAGAGCCTCCAGAGCCCAGGAAGACCATTTTGCCCTCCCAAAGGCTCGAGGAAAGACTCTGGAACCCAGGGAGGGCAAACCCCTCCCCACCATGATGCAGGAAGCCAACTAGGTCACGCCCACCATGACCATGCCTACCCAGCAACTGGGCAGAGAACCCATTGCTAAAATTTTTGAAGCCCACCCCTGATTAGAAGCTCTATTGCTCCTAAGCCTAGTGGATGGGGAAGAATAAGGCTGGGTCACTGGACACCTGGATGAAACAGGTGCCAGCATGCTGCATGGGTCAGCAGGCATTTTAGAGGATGCAATGTTCAGTTCTGGTAGCTTAAGGTTTCCTGCTAATGAATTGTACAGAGTAGTTGAGGGTAGAAGTCTGGTTGTAGCAGCTCTATATCTTTTACCCTTTGAAATATAATGTGGTACTGATATCTTGAAGGTTAGTTAAAATAATTTTTTTACTGCAGTTTCTTCTGGAAGAGCCTTTGGAGATAAAAGAGTTAAAGCCTCTAAGATCATCTTGGCTGGCATTTCTTATCTGTTGGTTTGGAGTTAATAGCAACTGTTTTTAGGTTTTGATCCCTGTTTGGGGATAATAGTTTTTAATAGATAGCCATGGTTTGATGTTCAGGTCGTAGGAAAATGACATTGAGAAATTAAAAAAAAGATTCCAAATGTTTTCTTATTTTAAACATGCAAATAATATTTTTATTTTTAATAATTATTAATGATTTTGCAATTATTTTGTAATTATTTTGTTCTGTATCCAGACAAAAGGCTTGGGTGGCATTCAAGATCATCCATCTAAATGTGACATATTGCTGTACAAGTCATAGACATTTGAGGTGTGAGTTTCAGATAAACACATAGCTAAGAGGCTGGCATGTTGGATGTTTGTACAAATTGTCACTGCCTTAGTTATTCAGTTGCAATTTTGCATTAGCAGATGTATTTTGAGGGGAGCTAGACTCCTGGTATTGTTTTGTGCGTTATTTAACATCGCATTTTCAAAGACCATGTGGACCAACAGCTTAAATTGGTTTTGTAGTAACTGTGGTAGTACGTTTTTTTTGTAGTAACTTTTGTAGTACTGTGGTCTGCTGATAAAAGAGTTTTTTCATCTTAATTTGTTTCAAAGTTGAGCCAAGTGGGTGCATGTTGTTTTCTTTTTCTTTCATATCAGGACAGATAACCAGACAAGCCCAAGGTATGGCATTTAAAAGAATCTGGTAAATAAAAGATTAAAGAGATTAAAGAGCAACGAAGAAGCAGAGTACAAAAATTGTGCACTAATGATGTTAAACAGAAACAAAGCATTAGCCTTGCCATCTTGAAACTATGAGGATATTTCAATTTAAGTACAATTTAAATACAAAGCCATGGCACACTCACATCTTCAGTTCCTGTGAGCACATATGTTAAAATTGTTTCCTTGCCCTTTTTTTTCTTTTTATATCTTTTTCTAGTTTTATTAGTTTATAATATGACATACAAAAAGAATACAAAAGCAAATATTAGGGAAATTAGGAAAGGAAAAAGGGAAGTGGATAGTGGGGGAAAGCAAGGAAAAAAAGTGGGGGGGAAAGGCATTGACTTCCAACTCCTTTGGTGCAGTAAAATAAGGCATTCACAGCTACCCTCAACTTTTTACTTTTTCATAATAATAGAAACTAGCCATTTCTATAACAACAAACCTATCTAATCGGTAAAACCCAAAATCACAGTTTCGTTTTTTTCCCACCTCAAGCACAAAGTCCAGAAATGGTTTCCAAATAGAAATGAAAGTATTTCTATTTTTTCTTTGATCAAAGCAGTCAATTGAGCCATCTCTGCTAACTCCATCAGTTTTTGTAACCATTGTGGGGATCGAGGTGACCTTCTTCTATCCTTGCCTTTTTCATTTAACATGTATGGCAATGAATGGTTCAAGCTCAGCCTAAAAATGAATTTCAACCCCCTTGTCATTGAACAATAGCTTAATAATAATAATTAATAATTTATTAGACTTGTATGCTGCCCTCTCCCCCTAAGGACTCAGGGCAGCTCACAGTATAAAACACAATACAATAATTAATTGTCCTGACTATTTTTTTTATGATGATACCATTATCTTTACACAAATAGAGCATCATTGAGCATCCTAGTGTTAGCTGAATGTTACCATACTAAAGGATTGGAAATAAAAGGCAGGTTCTGCTTTTTAAAGAAGAGATGCTATCAGTGTAAATGGAATATTACTGGTTTCCCAGCTAAGCGAGCCAAGGTCTGTAACTATCTAGGCATCTGTTTCTACTTCCTGAATATGTCAAATCCATAAGCAATCGTCCTCACTCCAAAAGCCGCTAATGCAATTATTAGACTTGCTATTTGTGGTGGGAATAGTCCAGAACTGTTGCCATTAAATTATTTAACACTCAAATATTTAGGATTTTGTTATTTGGCATTTGATTCCATGCTTATCATGATACATCACCTTGGAATTCATCCAATTGTCCTTTCTACAGGAGGTGCTAAGACTAATACTTACCCTTCTAGGGGCTGTATGGATATAACATCCCCAATCTTCCTTTGTAATTTGTTTTTATTGTGCCTTGTCTTGTTTTCTTTTGGAGATCTTTGATTATCAATAATAAAGTAAATGCTGCACTAAATAATGTCTAATATGTTCTGCCACCTACTCAAAATATGTTTTAAATCTGTTCTTTTTTTGTTCCTGTTCCTTGATGCTATGATGATATTTTCTTTGATTAAAAACAATGAAGGTGATCATGACTCTAGGAAAAGATATTAATACATTTATATGCAACTTTCTTGATTTAAATCCTTATTCTGAAAGCTGTGATTTGAAACAGAATTCTGGGAGTTAAAGTCCACAAGTCTTAAAGTTGCCAAGTTTGGAGACCTCTGGTGTAACTCGTAGCAGGGTACTAACAAATTCCTTGATGTTCTTCCATGATAATAGGATTGCAGAACCCATAAAAAATGTTGGGACCATGAAGAGGATGCTGAAAGTTCTCAAGGGGATAAGAATCCCTTCAACTCTGCAAAATGGGAGAAAAGAAACTGCTAGCACATGTATTCTCCTACCTATACAAATAGTTGCTTTGAAACAAAATTAAAAAGAGAGAGAATCAAAATAGCCCAGGTCTGTCTCAACCAAAGTGGGATTAGAATGATAGGGTGAATTGTTTGCTTACATGCAGGGGAAGTGGTGGTGAGGAAAACCTGAAGAGTTGTTGTGTAGGAGGACGTGTTGAGCCATCAACTCACCTTCCTTGTCTGAAGACTTATGAACATCAGCTGAAGCCTGTGAGCTGGGAAGCGATGTGAGGTTAGTCTTCCTGCCTATAGAAAAATAAATTGTCTGCAACCTCTGTGGAGCTTCGTTATTGTAAATGGAATACTGTGTGCACTCTTCCCTTGTATGATTTCAGATCATGGCTGACCTAGAAATAAATCATGGCATGAGAACACAGCAATCTAAAGCTGGTCCTGGAGGAATAAAAATAACTCATGGCAAAGTGACCATAGCGATTTAAACAGCAACAACATGGTTGTTAGAATCATGGAACATCCACAACTATAGGAAGCAAGCCATTCCAAGATGGCGGATCGGCACTGAGTGAGCTCTCCTGGGCGTCGGAGGTTTTTGGGCTGCTGTTTTGGAAAGAGGCTGTCCGCTGCTGCTGGCTTTTCCAGGAGTTGTCCTGAGGGTCGCGAGATGCCGCTGGAGCCTTTCCGGCTGAGTTTGCGCTGGCGGCTCAGCGGCGGTGGGTTTTCCCCCTGCGGCCTCTGCAGCGGCTGGTGGATTTCCGGCTAGGCGGGAGGCATAGCGAGAAGCGTAGCGACGCTCTCACTTGCCTCGTGGAGCCTTGGAGTCGTGAGAGTTTGGGAGCCTGCACTGGCGGCGTCCACAGACCCGATGCGGTCGCCAGCGGTGGTCATCAGCTGCTTGGGGCTGGCGACGGGCCCGGTGGTGTGAGGGATCAGCTGCGGCGGCTGTGGTGCTCCAGGACTTGGCTGCGGCGTTGGTGGTCCGCTGCCAAGGGGAACGGCTCCTGGAGCGACGGCCTACAACGTTATGGTACCGGGAGAGGCCTGATGACGACGACGCTGGAACTGATGGCCTGGTGGGTCCCTCCCCCCCTCTGTTGCCTGTTGGTGGGGGCAGCACTTTTACAGGGGCTCTGGACTTCTAGCCCATCCTCGATGTGCAGCCCCCTCCTCTTCCCCAGAAGTGAGAGTGCTGGGAGAGAAAATCTGCCGGAGAGGGTTGAAGGCCTACGGGCCTGGAGAGCCCGAAATGGAGGCGTTCGCGGTTGCAGCCTGGGCCAGGTGAGTCGGTGCTGCTCTGGATGGGGTTGTGGGTTGAACTTCCAGCAAAGATCCCCCCTGGGGAGAGATGGCACCATGGCTCTAGACCCATGGCCGTGGCCGACTTATGAATGCTGGATTGTTTCTGGATTCTTCTTCTGGATCCGGTTATCCTATGTTTTTCATAGGCTTCATCTTTGGCCACCATTTCCTCGTCTTTCTATGCCATCTTTTCATCTTTTGAGGTCATCAACTTGGACTTCTCTCGATACTATGGAGGGTGCCTGGCTTATTTATATTATCTATCCAGACTTTTATCCATCTTCCTCTTTCTGGGGCCTGGATATTCTCCATTGCAGTGAGAGGGCAATGGATGGATTTAACCCCTTTGCAGTGAGAGAGCAAGGGGCTGTTTTGGACTCTTCCCACAAGTCACTGTGGTGGGAGAGCAGTGACTGGACCATTTTGACTCTGGCCATCGGTTGCTGTGAGGGAGCTGCTGATTGTGGACTGTCCTTGACCATCATTGCCTGGCCCTTTGTACTGCTTTTATTCCATCTTTACAGTTGTTTCCATCTAGCTTTTAGCCTATTATACCGATATGCCCTGGAATGTATTTATTATGCCTGCCTACTCTCCGCTGGAATTACGGGCCCTCCAGGCGGTTCCCCTGTCTGTGAAGTGGCCCCTTGGGTTGACAAGAGCTTACCTTAATGGCGGATCCTGGGATCCCGAGAGGTGGCATGCTGCGACCAAAGGTTTAAAGGGTTTTAAGGAGCCCTGGGGGGTGAGGAGGGGACTGTGATCCCCAGGTTGGTTGGGATTGTCAGGAGACATCGAGGCATAGGGCCATATCATGTGCTGGGAGCTCACACCCACCATCTTTGTGTGGTGGCACGCTCTGACCCTATGACCTCCTCCCTAGGGGGCATGGGAATCAGGACCCCTGGGCTTAGGCTGGTGTATTTTAATGCCAGGTCTGTGGCTAATAAAGCTTCCCTCCTCTGTGAGATCATGGAGGAGGAGGCTGCGGACCTGGCCTGCATCACCGAGACCTGGTTGGGCCCGGAGGGTGGTGTCCCTCTGGTTGAATTGTGCCCTCCAGGTTTTTGGGTTCTGCACCGGCCACGGGCCCAGGGAAGGGGTGGTGGGGTGGCTGTGGTTATTCAGGAGACCTTGCTTCCAAGGGAGGTCTCCATCCTAGAGCAGGCGGGAGTGAGACCCTCCTCCTGAGGTGGGGGCCTAATGGTTGGGTCGGCTTGCTGCTTGCATACCTCTCCCCCAGCTGTGTGGCAGCGGCCCTGCCTGGGCCTCTCGATGTCCTCTCGGGGTTGGCGGTGGAGTTCCCGGACTTGATAGTCCTGGGGGACTTCAATCTTCCTTCCCTGGGTGGAGCGTCGGGTTTGGCCCAGGAATTCATGGCTTCTATGGAAGCCATGGGCCTGACCCACTGATCCAAGGCCCGACTCATGAGGGGGGAAACACTCTCGACCTAATTTTTGTCTCTGAACGGTGGCGTAGTGACAGAGGGCCGGCCACTGTTGTGGCACTGCCCGTTCCATGGTCTGATCACTATCTCCTATGGCTGGTCTTCCAACAGGCTGCCCCCCGCTGCTGGGATGAGGAGCCACTTAGATGGTTCTGCCCCAGGTGCCTGATGGACCCTGAGAGGTTCCAGACGGAACTGGGGTCTTTCCCCTCTTCCCTTGCCCACGACTCTGTCGAGGATCTGGCGTCTGCTTGGCAACAGGCTGCGTCAGGTGCCCTTGACAGGGTTGTCCCCATGCATCCCCTCACACGCCGTGGATCCCGGATGGCTCCTTGGTATACGGAGGAGCTCCGGGAGATGAAATGCTGTCGGAGGGGTTTAGAGAGAAGGTGGAGGTCCACCCGCTCCCAATCCGATTGAGCCCAGCTAAGAGCCCATATTAGGACTTACCTGGTAGCTATGAGAGCGGCGAGGAGGTCTTATCTCTCCGCCCTCATAGCGTCCGCAGATAACCACCCAGCCGCCCTGTTTCGGGCTACCCGCTCTCTCCTTCATATGGAGGGGGGGTGGACCCATTGCAGGGAAGGGCTGAGGAGTTTGGTCAATATCTGTCAGATAAGATCGCTCGGATTCGGAGCGGGCTCTCCTCTGATTTGCAGTGGTCTGAGGAACGGGATACGGGCAGTCTGGCCAGTGTGATCTGGGATGAGTTTGATCCTGTTTCCGAGGATGAAGTGGACAGGACTATGCAGCGCCTGAGCTCCACCACATGTTTATTGGACCTGTGCCCTTCCTGGCTAGCTTATGCCGCCAGGGAGGCCACCTGCAGTTGGCTCCGGGCAGTTGTCAATGCTTCATTAAGAGAGGGCGTTTTTCCCTCCACCTTGACAGAGGCGGTGGTGAGACCCCTCTTGAAGAAGCCTGCCCTGGACTCGACTGTGTTAGACAACTTTCGTCCAGTCTCCAACCTTCGCTTTTTGGCGAAGGTTGTTGAGAGTGTGGTGGCTCTCCAGTTTCCACTTTTCCTGGATGAAGCGGACTACCTGGATCTGTATCAATCGGGCTTCCGGCCTGGTTTCAGCATGGAGATGGCATTGGTCGTGCTGATGGATGATCTCCTGAGGGCACGAGACAGGTGTCCTGGTCTTATTAGACCTCTCAGCGGCTTTTGATACCGTCGACCATGGTATCCTTCTGCGACACCTTGAGGGGTTGGAAATGGGGGGCACTGTGTTGCAGTGGTTCACCTCCTACCTCTCGGGGTGGTCGCAGTCGGTATTGGCGGGGGGCAGAGGTCGGCCCCGAGGGCACTCTCTTGTGGGGTCCCTCAGGGGTCGGTTCTTTCCCCTCTGCTATTTCACATCTATATGAGGCTGCTGGGTGAGATCACCCGTGGTTTCAGGGTGAGTTTCCATCAGTACGCAGATGATACTCAGCTGTACATCTCCACCCCGAACCAAATCGGTGATGCCTTCTCCCTGATGACCCAGTGTCTGGATGCAGTTCGGATTTGGATGAGCGGGAACATGCTTAGACTCAACCTGGCCAAGACTGAGTGGCTGTGCATACCGGCATCTCGGCCCAGTCAGGAATGTCCATCTTTAACCATAGGGGGAGTGGTGTTGCCCCCTGTGGACAGGGCGCAGAATCTGGGGGTCCTCCTGGATGTACGGCTCTGGTTGGAGGAGCAGGTGGGGGGTGTCGCCAGGGGGGCCTTTGCCCAGCTCCGCCTAGTTTGTCAACTCTGCCCATTTCTGGACCGGGATGCCCTGCGCACGGTCACCCATGCCCTTGTTACCTCTAGACTTGACTACTGCAATGCTCTCTATCTAGAACTGCCCTTGCATACCATCCGGAGATTACAGCTGGTGCAAAATGCGTCGGCGTGGGTGGTGATGGGAGTTTCCCAGTTCTCCCATGTTACCCCCCTCCTGCGCTGTCTACATTGGTTGCCGGTTGCACTCCAGGTGAGATTCAAGGTTTTAGTTTTAACATACAAAGTCCTTCATGACATGGGTCCTCAATATTTAAGGGAGCGACTCCTGCCGATAGCGATTGCTGACCGCCCTGTGCGAGCACATAGGCAGGGACTCCTTGGGGTCCCGTCGGCCAATGCCGCTGGTGGTCCCCGATGACGAGCCTATTCTGTTGCGCCCCGACCTCTGGAACCAACTTCCCTGGGGCTCCACCTGGCCCCTGACCTCCGCACCTTCCGCCATGACTTGAAGACCTGGTTGTTTGACCAGTTCGGGCTGTGACCCCTGTGGGAGGGTGGTTTTATATTTTTTAAGTTTTTGGGCTTGTAGTTTGTTTAATCTCTTTTAATTATTTATTGTTACTGTTTTAGTTGTGAGCCGCCCCGAGTCTTCGGAGATGGGGCGGCATACAAGTCTCAAAAATAAATAAATAAATAAATAAATAAATAAATAAATAAATAAATAAATAATTGTTCTCACTGTCAGGAAATGTCTTCTTAGTTCCAGGTTGGTTCTCTCTTTAACTAGTTTCCACCCATTCCTCCGCTTCTCTGTGATACCTCTCCAGTACTGGAATACAGTTATCATGTCACCCCCTAATCCATCTTTTTTATAGGTTAGGGATACCTAGTTCCCGTAACTGTTCAAAGTATGGTTTAGCCTGCACAGTGGTGATGGCAGGCGGGCGTGGCACGGCTTGGCTATGGGAAGCAACCCCAGGAGATCCTGGCCTCCCTTTTGAGGCACAACAGTGGTGGCGGCGGTGGCATGGGGGGGAACAGTGGCGGTGGCATGAGGGTGAAGTGGCATGGGGGGGCAGTGACAGCATGGCTATGGGAGGGGGCACTGTCACACCCCAAAAGTGAAAGAAAAAGCGAATGGCTTTCCATTTGCTTTCTCCGCTCTGCTGGATCTGAGAAGGGCACGGACGTGCCCCGAAAGGGAGGGAGAAAGCGAATGGAAAGCCGTCCATTTTCTCCGCTCTGCTGGAGTTGAGAGGGGCATGGAGGTGCCCCAAAAGGAAGACTGGGAACTCCTGGGGCTGTTTCCCATAGTCGCACTGCTGCTGCCCCACCCCCTCCCTCTGGACTGGCCCAAAAACGGCACCCCACCTTGGCCTCCTCCCCCCTGGAAAGGTCCCGGGTGGTGGGGTGGAGGCACAGAAAGGGCCCAGGTGGTGGGTGAGGGCCTAGTGCGACTTGCAGGCTTACCTGTGAGCAGGCAGATCAGTGCAGGCACCACGTGGGGAAGTCAGGTTAGGCAAGCCACAAGGGCCCAGCGTGCCACATAGGAAGGGAGGAGTGACTGGGTGGGGTGACCAGTGGGTGAGCTGTGCAAGCGAGTGAGCATTGGGTGGGTGGGGCAACTAGGTGACTGGGGAACCGGTTCAGGGGCATGGCCCTGGTTCCACGACCCATGCCAAATTCTTGCTACCGCGTCACCAGAACCGGTGCGAACCGGCTGAATACCACCTCTGAGCCTGCAGACCCCTCAACAAAAAGATGTTGAGACTCTAGAAAAAGTACAGAGAAGAGCAACCAGGATGATTAGAGGACTGGAGACTAAAACATATGAAGAATGGTTACTGGAACTAGGCATGGCTAGTCTAGTGAAGAGAAGGACCAGGGGAGACTTGATAGCAGTCTTCCAATATTTGAGGGGCTGCCACAGAGGAGAGGGGGTCAAGCTATTTTCTAAAGCACCCAAAGTCCAGACAAGGAATAATGAATGGAAACTGAACAAGGAGAAATTTAACCTGGAAAAAAGGAGAATTTTCTGACAGTGAGAACAATCAACCAATGGAACAGCTTGCCCTCGGAAGTTGTAGGAGCACCATCACTTGAAACTTTCAAGAAGAGATTGGACTCCCATCTGTCAGAAATGGTGTAGGGTCTCCTGCCTGGGCAGAGTATTGGACTAGATGACCTACAAGGTCCCTTCCAATTCTGATTATCTGTTATCTATTATCATATTTATTGCTCTTCTCTGCACACTTTCTTGGGGCTCAGCATCATGACCTCAAACTGGAGGAAGTATTCCAGCTGTAGCCTCACTAGTGCAGTCTAAAGCAGTACTATCATTTCTTGTGACTGTACATGGGATTCCTTCTAACTTATTTATGCTAATTTCTGATCCATGAATAACTTAATAATGGTAAAACTCTAAGATATATTGCCATAGTTAACATTTCATGCATTTCCCCAAAGCAACATTTTCAAGGAAACTCAGGAATGCTGAGCTGAACATCTTCCACATATTTGCAACCATTATCATTTAATTTTATCCCCTCAAGTCATTACTGCCCCAAGTAAAATACAGAATCAATTTTGATAAATGGACTCCTGTTAAAATTGAATGGGTGCATGGAAACACGTTGATGTCATAAGAACTTTCACTTGGTTCAAAAGTTGCTTTGGGGATGTGGGGGAGATATGGAATATGTAGTTGAACTTATGTAAGGTTTGTGTGTATGTGGGAGTGGAATGTGTATTTTAACCAGTGGTGGAATTCAAAAAAGTTTACTACCGGTTCTGTGGGTGGGGCTTGGTGGGCGTGATTTGGTGGGCGTGGCAGGGGAAGGATACTGTAAAATCTCCATTTCCTCCCCACTCCTGGGGGAAGGTTACTGCAAAAATCCTATTCCCTCCCCACCCCACTAACCTGCTTTCCAGCTCCGTTCTCCTGTGCAGGGTGACAAAAGAAGATCCAGCCGATCAGCTGGGACTTAGGAGGCAGAGAATAGATGGGGGCAGGGCCAGTCAGAGGTTGCCGGTTCTCTGAACTACTCAAAATTTCCAGTACCGGTTCTGCAGAACTGGTCAGAAGCTGCTGAATACCACCTCTGATTTTAACTTACCTAAAAATAATTTTCAACAAAATGCTACAACATACCATGTGAACTGGACATGTAAAGCTTTGACTACAAATCTTAAACCTGAGAGATTGGTTTGCTCAAAAAGTCAACTTTCACTAAAAGTGTTCATTTCTGTTGTCCTTTATTATAGTTGTAACATCCTGTGGGCACCTAGCTGGCTATGTTGGGAACTGGATGCTGGATAGGCAGACCTGAGGTCTGATCTAGGATTTTTCTCATGATTATTTTGTCCCCCAAAATGACATCAAAGCTGCTTAGAGATTCTGTTTCCATATTGCATGTTTTTATATTTTACAAAAAAAACTGCACAGAATGTGATTTTTAAAAGGTTAATGTTTTCCCTATTTGTTGTCTAGGGCTTTTCACAGAAGTTAGCTTACATCTTAAAGACAAAAACAATCAACAGTTGGATTTTGTTGTCATTCCTTCCCTCCACCCTACAAATGGCAGTATTTTTTAAAATTAACATTTTTCTTCCCATGTCACATTATTTTTGTTACTCTATCAGTGTAGAATTTTACTTCAGTTGTTCTATGGAAAAGTAACAGAAGCTGAATATTAAAGATTAAATAGTGTATGATAATTAAAACTGAGGTGCATTGGGATGAGTTTTTCCTTACCTTTAGGATCCTTGCAGTCTTTCATGTTATGCAATTCTCCTCCCTAACCAGATTTTTATTTCTCTCTCCTTGAATCTCTCCTCTAAATTATTATTTTATTAAAAGGCTTAATAGACTTAGATCACAATCACAAGCATCTCTTTCAAAAGGTATGCTTTGTGTGTGAGTATGATTTGTTTTACCGTGTTTCCCCGAAAATAAGACACTGTCTTATATTTTTTTTGGCTCCCAAAAACACACTAGGTCTTATTTTCGGGGTAGGTCTTATATATTTATGGTGCCAAATAGTGGGTGTGAGTGTGTGTGTGGGGGTGTTTCGCGGGTGCACGGTTGCTCCCTGAAAAGTCTTCCTGGAACTGGAGATTTACACTAGGTCTTATTTTCGGGGTAGGTCTTATATTAGGGCAGGTTTAGAAAATAGTGCTAGGTCTTACTTTTGGGGTAGGTCTTATTTTCGGGGAAACATGGTACTTGTATCTATGAGCATATCTCTCTTCTGTAAAGTTATTAATTTGCCATAGGGCAAATAATTGGCACAGGATTGGGCACTGTGTCGTTGCAGGACAAACTCTGTACCAATGTAAAAGCAGTGCATGAAAGTAGATCAGGCATTGATATCCTGGTACACATTTAAGCAGTTTGATGAAATCTTGGCTTGTCATTATATCCTGTATCTTTACTTGAGAGAATGAGAAATAGAGAAAGTTACATACCTATCAACCTTTTATGATACTCCAGAGAAGAAACACCAACTATGAATACTAACCCTAACTTTATTGCAAGATTACAGCAACAGACTCTTGCAAATCTGAAAATACCTCTTTTTTCCCTCCTTTAAGTTTCCCAAAATCTAGGCAAGATCTCTTGTAAAACACTTTTTCCGCCTCCATTCTTCCTTCAGATTCAGATTTCATTTATCAGATCATTGTAGAGGGTAAAGATTTTCCTCCTGTCTCCCAAAGCCATTCCCAAATACCATTATAACCACATACCATTACAATACCACAACATTATTCCAAGTACATAATTATTTCAGTCATCTGCCAATAAATCTGGATTTCATTCAATAGGTCTGTGGAAAAAAAACCATACAATCTTGATCATTTCAATTGGACGAGAAGTCATTTTATTCTTTGTATTTTGTATTTGTATTCTCTTGGGGCTTGTTAGTTTAATTTTTTCTTAACTATTTATTGTTGTTGCTGTTTTTAGTTGTGAGCCACCCCAAGTCTTTGGAGATGGGGCGGCATACAAGTCCCATTAATAAATAATAAATAAATAAATTTAAAAATACTATTCTCCCTACTAATAATAAAAAAAACTCTAAAATTCTGTTCAAGACATTTTCCCATCTTTACAAAACCATTCTGGTTTTGGTAAGATCAAAGGTTTGGTTTTTTTTCTTTCTTATTTCAAGAAGCAATTTGTACAATAAAGGAGATGGTTGGAATGAAAATGAACACTGGCCTTTTGATGTGGTATTTTACAGCAAAAAGGTATTTATCACAGAGGAAAAAAATCAATATTTACATGCAGAAATGTCAAATAAAATATTTACAATGCATAAGGAAAGCAGGGAAGAAGCATCACATACTATGGACATCTTTACACATAAATCCAGATGGGAGTGAATGAGCTGAAATCCAACTAAATAAAATGTTCTTCATAATAAATAACCTATAATTAGACAAAGCCTGGGTGGCAAAGCACATCATTTTAAATTACTGAGCAAATTATGAACTTTTAAAAAAAATCCTCTAAGCTCTATTATTTTTTATTTGTTTGTCATTCATCTAGCACCCAAGGAGAGGAGAAATATAAATTAAGTCACTAAAGCAAGCTTTCCATGTATTACTTTTTGCCACGTTCATTCTTGGCAATAATTATTTCGACTTACTATAAGAGACATTTTCAGATGGCTGCTCACATGGCTGAAAATAAATGTACAGCTTAGTTGCCTAATCAGTCAGATATTCAGGCTGGATTTGGCGTTTTTATCTACCTAGCTAATCCTTCTGAAAGACCTAAGATAGGCGGATGTTGTGTAATGGTGTCAGAGGTATGGTCACAGAATATTGGTGGTTCAAGTAAAGTTTCCTTCTGCAATTTCTGATTGTGATTTTGTCAATGCCGATGGTATTCAAGTGATGTTCTAGATTCTGGGGTGGCACCAAGGGGCCTATTTCTATTGGTACCTTTCTTGCTTTCTTTTTCCCTAGTCATTCCCTAGTCAAACTTCTGTTTGCAGGTCTTTATATTTTGCGATTTTCTCCAGTTCTTTCTTTTTCTATTCTGCTCTTTCCCAGATACTGTCATATCCCCCTATCCAGACTTTTTTTTCTTTTGGTCTTTCTTCTCAACAATTGTTAAATCTGGGGTGTTACATGGCAGGGTTAGAAGTCTACAATCCTAAAGACCTTCAGCTTCTTCATTTTCTGTTACTTTATTTTGTGTTGCCATTAGTTTTTGCTGGCAGGCAAATGCTGTTTCTTGCAGATATTGCCCTGCATCATTATACCTACTTTGTCATGCCATTGTTTGTAGTCAGTCTGTGTGATCTTCTTGTAGCAGCTAACAACTAGCTGATCCACTGTTTCTTCAGTTTCTTTGTAAAGATTCTGTTTGATGTCTCTTGCTGTCTTCTCAATTCTGGCTTTGCATGCATTTGTTTTAAGGCTTGCTTTTCTGTAGCCAGAATTAGCCTCTCTGTCCCTTTCTTCAAAGTTCCTGCTTTTAGCTATTAACAGGTTTTGTTGTTTTCTGCTTTCCTTATTCTCATTCTCTCTCTCTCTCTCCATGTGTGTGTGTGTGTGCGCGCGCATGTTTATGTGTGTATATGCTGGCTGTGTCATTCTTTGTATTACCATATTCTTTTGTATTCTTCATTTGGTCTTTCTTGTAAGGCATCTAGTCTTTCTTGCACCCAGTAAGTCTTCATGCTGTATCATCATCATCGTTATCATCATCGTCATCATCATCATGTTAATTGTTAATGATATATGGAATAAAGGTTTAAAGTTTACATTAAGCTATAATTTAAAAGAAAAAATTTCTAAAATGATGTATCGTTGGTATTTAACTCCAGATAAATTGTCAAGAACGTACAAAGGTACCTCAAATGAATGTTGGAAATGTAATCGTAAAGAAGAGACTTTTTATCATCTATGTTGGACATGGGATAAAGCAAAGAAATAGTGGAGTAGGATTCATAGCCTAATACAGAAAATTCTTAAAATGAAAAAAACTCAGAGACTTTTCTTTTGGGTTTAATGGAACAAGACTTGGAACTTGGATGTTATATATGCTGACAGCAGAAAGACTACTCTACCCACAGAAATGGAAGATCACCTCGACCCCCACAATGGATGAATGGCTGCAAAAACTGATGGAGTTAGCAGAGATGGCTAAATTGACAGCTCTGATTAAAGAAAAAAACACAAACACCTCTACTTCGACTTGGAAACCACTTCTGGACTTTGTGCTCGAGGTGGAAAAAGATGAAACTTTGACCTTGGGTTTTACTGATTAGATAGATTTGTTGTTACAGAAATGGCTAATTTCTATTATTATGAAAAAGTAAGAGGTTGAGTGTAGATCTTAATGCTTTATTCAATTGCACCAAAAGAGTCGTAAGTCAGTGACTTCCCCCTCTTTCTTTCCCCCACTGTTTACTTCCCTTTTTCCTTCCTTCCCTAATTTCCCTAATATTTGCTTTTGTGTTCACTTTGTATGTTATATTATAAACTAATAAAACCATACACTGTATGTAAAAAATGGGGCTTTTTACACATATTATTGAGTATAATAATATGTGCTTGTTAGCTATTGACAGTTATCTATAATATAGTATGCTTAGACTTCTTTAAGACATTTGACAAATTAGATCACATTGAGATTGAAAGAAAATTCTGCAGAACAAAATTCTGCAGATCCCCATATATAGAGGACCAATGTGACTTTTCACCAAAAATGTACCAACTGATGGCAACATCAGAATGGTCCAACTCTTCTGCACATGCCCCTAAAGATGGCCGCTCGTTCGTAGCGTCCTGGGGGTGGCGTGGTTTGAAGAGGTCTGTGAGGAGGTGTGGAGGCGTTTCTGTTCCCCCCGACCCCCAGGTTCGGATATTTGAAGACCTGGTGGATCAGTGGGTACTAGTGTGGTTGAGCCTGCCTGTGTCTGAGCAGCAGGCTCTGGCCGCGAAGCTGATCAGCTGGCAGGCGGGACAGCTGGCAGCCGGAGAAAGAGGCAGCAGCGAAGGAGGAGGTGGCGAATGAGGCGAGCGGCGGTGTTTTGGCCCTCGCCCCAGCGCCTGACTTTCGCTGCGGTTCGGCTTGTCCTGGGGAACCTGCAGTTGCCGGTGGCGGTGGTGACGACGGGGGACAGCGTAGGAGCAGCGGCGAGGTCGATGGTGGCAGCGGCGACAGGGTTTTGGCACTTGGGGCATTGCCTTCACCCCAGCACCTGATTTTCACCACTGTTCCGTTTGCCTTGAGAAACCCGTGGACGCTGACGCCAGCGGCGATGGCGGGGGACAGCGGGGGAGCAGCATTGAGGTCACCAGTGGCAGTGGTGACAGGACTTTGGCGCTGGGAGCATTGCCAGGAAGAGGGCGGTGCAGGCGCAGAGGAGGACATCAGCGCCAGCACCCATGACTCAGTTCTTGCCCTAGCGCTCATTTCCCACAGCGGTCCTGCTAATTTGGGGGGGCCCGCGAGGTCACTGGTGGCAGCAGTGATGGCGGGGGAGCAACAGCAGCAGCAACAGCAGGGTCACCGGTGGCAGCGGCAACCTGTCTGTGGCTTGGAGAGCACTGTTAAGAACCGGGCGATCTGGGCGCTGATGACAACGGCGCCATTGACCAAGATGGTGAGGATGGGGGCGGTGGATCGACGAATGGCCTCGCTGGGCCTAGAGGTGAAGGTGGTGTTGGCCTGAGGTTGCAGCCGGTCTTGGTCCCCTTGTACCATCAATTTTACCAGCTATCCCACCACCTGGTGTGTGAGCAGTCCTTCCTGGCATTTTTGGGAATGGGCCGGAGGCTTTGTCCGCCCTCACTTCCCCCCCCGCTCCCTTATTCTTTCTGCCTTGTCTTCTTTGGCCACATCTTTGCCTGGCCACGGACTATGAACTGTGCCTCCCCTTCCCCCTCTTCACCTGATGGATGCTGGCCTGGGGTTTCTGGGTATTCCCTGCCGATTTGCTGTGGTGAGAGGGCAGCATGGTGGGGATGCCTTTTCCCCGTTAATATGGCCTGGCTTGTGTCATCTGTCCTGATCGACTTTCTGGAGAGCCCTGCGGTGAGAGCGCGGTGGCTGCAGGCCCAAGCATGGGATTGTACCATCGACCCACAGGACTTTGGCAAGAGGGCAGTCCTGATATATGTCTTTGGTCCTCCCGGTAGCCAGTTAATTGGACTCCATTGGATGCTGCTATTACCATTTTTAACATCTTTAACACCTGTAATGGCCGGACTTTTCTTCCAACCACGAACTATTCCCCCAGATACTCCATCACTACAAGATCCGGACCTATTCTTCGACAGAGCTGCAGGCCTTAAGGGAGCGCCCTCTCTCCTGGGTTTGTCCCTTTGGACTCTCGATGGTCTATCTCGAGGACGGGTTATGGAACCCTGAGAGATGGCACAGTGCGGGGAAGGGTTGGGGTCTTGGGAGGGGCAATAAGAGGGCTAGTGGGGCTTTGTTGATTCAGTTTTTAGACCATTTCTTAAGGGAGTTAGGGAGGGGGTGGGTCATAAGGAGGGGACTCAGCGCAGCCCAGATCGGGGTCGTGGTGGGGGGGTGCCGGGGGTGCCGGTGGGGCCCCGGAGGACAGGGTGGGAGCGATGATTTCCAGGGTGGTTGGGTTCAGCAGACGACGATGAGGCACGGGGACAGATCAAGTTAAGGGAGCACGCCCCCGATGTCTCTATGCAGTGGTGTGCTCCAACCCCGATGCCTCTTCCCAATGTCCTGGGGACCCAGGATCTAGGGCCCCTGGACTCCGGCTGGTGTACTTTAATGCCAGGTCCATGGCTAATAAAGCAACCCTCCTCCGTGAGGTAATTGAGGAGGAGGCCGCAGATCTGGCCTGTATCACTGAGACCTGGGTGGGCCCAGAGGGGGGAGTCCCTCTAGTTGATCTATGCCCCCCAGGTTTTCAGGTGTTGCACTGGCCACGGGCCCAGGGAAGGGGGTGGGGGGGTAGCTGTTGTTATTCGAGAAGTCCTGATTCCAAGGGAGGTCTCTGTTCTGGAGATAGGTGGGTGTGAAGCCCTCCTTTTGAGATGCGGGTCTGAGAGTCGGATGGGCTTGCTGCTCACATACATTTCCCCCAGCTGTGTGGCAGCTGCCCTGCCTGGGCTGCTTGATGCCATCTCGGGTTTGGCGGTGGAGTTCCCAGGACTTATTGTCCTGGGTGACTTCAACTTGCCCTCCCTTGGGGTGGCGTCGGCCTTGGCCCAGGAATTCATGGCCTCCATGGCGGCCATGGATCTGGCTCAAGTGATTGATGGCCTGACTCACGAGGGGAGCAACATGCTCGACCTGGTTTTTGTCTCAGAGCAGTGGTGTAATGAACTGGGGAGTGGTGATCTTATTATCCACCCCGTTTCATGGTCAGATCATTATCTCCTACGGCTGGCTTTTCGACAAGCTGCCCCACACTGCTGGGATGAGGAGCCCCTTAGGTGGTTCCGCCCCAGGCACCTGATGGACCCGGAAAGGTTCCAGGCAGAGCTGGGTTTTTTTCCTACATCCCTGGTCCACAGCTCTGCCGAGACCCTGACGGCCGCTTGGCAACGGGCGGCTGCAGGGGCTCTTGACAGAGTTGTCCCCATGCGTCCCCTTACCTGTCGCAGATCCCGTGTGGCTCCCTGGTATACCGGGGAGCTCCGGGAGATGAAGTGACGGAGAAGGGGTCTAGAGAGCAGGTGGAGGTCGACCCGCTCTGAATCTGACCGAGCCCAGTGGAGAGCCTATATCAGGACCTATCTGGTAGCTGTGAGAGTGGCGAGAAGGGTTTATTTCTCCGCTCTCATAGCATCCGCAGGAAACTGCCCAGCCACCCTGTTTGGGGTCGTCCGCTCCCTCCTCCATCCGGGGGCTGCGGTGGACCCCCTGTGGGGTCGAGCTGAGGAATTTGGCCAGTTCCTACAGTACAAGATCGCTCGGATTCAGGGGGGGCTGAACTCCAATTTGCCGTGGTCTGATGCCGAGGGTGCAAGTGGTCTAGCTAATGTAATCTGGACTGAGTTCGATCCTGTTTCTGAGGATGAAGTGGACAGGATTATGCGACGACTGAGTTCCACCACATGTTTGTTGGACCCATGCCCTTCCTGGTTGGTCTATGCCTCCAGGGAGGTGACATGCGCTGGCTCCGGCAGTGGTCAACGCTTCTCTGGGGAGGGTACCTTTCCGCTGCCTTGAAGGAGGCAGTGGTGAGGCCTCTCCTGAAGAAGCCTGCCCTGGACCCAGCTGAATTGAACAACTTTCGTCTCTCCAACCTTCGCTTAGCGAAGGTTGTTGAGAGTGTGGTGGCTCAGCAATTTCCTTTTCCTGGATGAAACGGACTACCTGGATCCGTACCAATGGGCTTTCACCCGGTATAGCATGGAGACGGCATTGGTCGCACTGATGGATGATCTCCTGAGGGCTCGACAGGGTTTTTCCTCTGTCCTGGTCCTGTTAGATCTCTCAGCGGCTTTCGATACCATCGACCATGGTATCTTATTGCAGCGCTCGGGGTTGGGAGTGGGAGGCACTGTGTTGCAGTGGTTCGCCTCCTTCCTCTCGGGATGCTCGCAATCAGTGTTGGCAGGGGGGCAGAGGTCGACTCCAAGGGCTCTCACTTGTGGGGTCCCTCAGGGGTCTGTCCTCTCACCCCTTCTGTTCAACATTTATATGAAACCGCTGGGTGAGATCATCTGCGGCTTTGGGGTGAAGTATCATCAGTATGCTGATGATACGCAGTTATACATCTCCACCCCAGGCCACATCAGTGATGCCCTCTCTGTGATGTCCCATTGTTTGGATGCGGTACGGATCTGGATGGACAGTAACATGCTTCAGCTCAATCCAGCTAAGACAGAGTGGCAGACATCTCGACCCAGTCAGGAGATTCCATCTTTGGTCATGGGGGTAGAGGTGTTGCCCCCCATGGATAGGGCATGGAAACTGGGGGTCCTCCTGGACTCACGGCTCAGGCTGGAGGAGCAGGTGGGAGCCGTGGCCAGGGGGGCCTTTGCCCAGGTCCGGCTGGTTCACCAGTTACGCCCATATCTGGACCGAGATGCCCTGCGCACAGTCACTCAGGCACTTGTCACCTCGCGGCTCGACTACTGCAACGCTCTCTATGTAGGACTGCCCTTGCATACCATCCAGAGGCTTCAGCTGGTGCAAAATGCTGCTGCGCGGGTTGTGATGGGAGCTTCCCGGTTCTCCCATGTTACACCCCTCCTGCGTGGTTTGCATTGGTTGCTGGTTGCCCTCCGAATGAGATTCAAGGTTTTGGTATTGACATTCAAAGTCCTACGAGAGATGGGTCCGGGCTATCTATGGGAATGTCTACTGCCGGCATCGAATACCAACCGCCCTGTATGAGCGCACAGGCAGGGACTCCTCGGCGTGCCGTTTGCAACTCAATGTCCCTTGGTGGTGACGCGGGGGAGGGCCTACTCTGTGGTGGCTCATGCCCTATGGAATCAGCTACCTCTGGGGCTCCGCCTGGCCCCCGACCTTCGCACCTTCCGCCACGACCTGAAAACATGGCTTTTTGAGCAGGCTGCTCTGTGCTGACTCCTCTTGGGGGGGGTTGTTTTATAATTTGTTTTAGTAATTTGGCTTGTTGGGTTTAATTCTATTTTAGGTAATTATTTATTGTGTTGGTTTTAATTGTGAGCCGCCCCGAGTCCGTTCGGGAGAGGGGCGGCATACAAGCCAAATTAATAAATAAATAAATAAATAATAAACTTGGGCAGCCTTAATATTCTTACATGTGGAAAAAGCTTTTGACAACCCAAACTGGGCTTTCTTGTTTAGACTTTTGGAGAAAATGGATTTTGTACAGCAATTTACTCAAAGTGTTAGCTTGATTTACACATCCCAATATGAACATATCATTATAAAAGGTGAATAGATTAAAACATGTGAGATTCAAAAAGGTACAAGACAAGGGTGGGATTCAAATTTTTAACAACTGGTTCTATGTGCGTGGCTAGATGGGCATGGCTAGGTGGGCATGGCCATGTGACAGGGTGGGTGTGGCTTCTTCTTTTTTTGCACCACCCCTCCCCCATTTTGGGGGTCTTTTGGCCCCCAGGAAAGCCTCCTGGGGGACATTTTTGCTCCCAGAAGGCTTCCCTGGGCCCAGGAAGGAAAAAACAGAGCCTGAGGGGGGCATGCAGCATCCTCCCATGCTCTGTTTTGGGGCCTCCTGGCCCTCAGGGAACCCCCCTGAGGGGCTTTTGCTCCCAGGAAGCTTCCCGGGGGCCCAGGAAGGCAAAAAATGGAGCACAGGGGGGCGGGGGGGAGGTGTGCCTCCCCCACTCCATTTTTTGCCTTCCTGGGCCTCAGGAAAGCCTCCTGAACAAAGCAGTAAGACAGCGAGGGAAATACTGGCACAGCTGATCATAGGAACAGCTGATCATCAGGAGGGAAAAATATCTTAAGGAGTGACTGGTGGGGAAGAATGCAGTCAGCGATGTCAGGCATGCACAATGTTGCACATGCACGATAAGGGCTGACTGGGAGGAGGGGAGGGGTGGGTGGAGAGGGGCAGGGCCAGCCAGGGGCATGATTTGCCAGTTCTCCAAACTGCGCAGAATCATAACAACCGGTTCTATAGAACTGGTCTGAACTGGTAGAATCCCACCCCTGGTTATAATATAATGTTAGAGCAATGGGAAAATAAGTGGACTAAAGGATGCATGTAGCACCATAAAGGAAGTTTAAAAAATATTTTTAAACTACAAACAATGCAGAGACAAAGTAAGTATCTTTTACTCTGCATGGAAGTGAATATGGCATTAGGAATCAAACAACACTGCGTTATTGGTGAAAATGGGAACTATAAGCAGAAATAGAGATGCTTTGAGATGAAAATTGTAGAAATATAGCTAAAATTGTTTATAATTATCTTTTCCATCAAAGAGAGGACATAGGGAATTTCACCTTTAGATGGTTTGTAGATCATTGTAAAGAGTTGTTAAGCACAGGATATCTCTAGATTTTACCTTGGGAGGCAAAATATATTTGAGGCAAAATATTTTTATTTTATTTAGACAAATCTCTAAATAATCATGCTCTCTAGAATAGGCTAACTATGTTTTCTTTTTTACAATTATGGAAAGAATGAAGATAAGTCAAAGCTGTGCCATCTTTTATATCAAAGAAATTGGTTGAAAAAGATTTAAAAATAGAAAATTGTTACAATTCCCTGGGGATATTAGTTATTAATATTTTACAAATTATGCATCATTACTTGACTGCTAAAACTGTTGTCTCATATAGAGGTATTTGCATAGAAGTCAGAGCTGGGACTATGCCAAGCATGGAACTAACTTGTGGAATTTGAAAAAGCAAATTGGAAAAGTTCTTTGGTATAAAAGAGTGGTGGTTGCATTTGAAAGAGGAATTATGCACCAAAATAAAGTATTAGTAAAAGAAATTGAATCACTACAGCCAAATGAATATATTGTGAATTTTGTCTGGCCAATAAACAGACAGGGAGGCAATGAGAAAATCTAATTATTCACTGGCCAAGGCTAAGCTAAGGATTGGTCTAGAAATGAAGCAGGCAGCTAGTATCTTGGCCTAAAGATAAAAATGTTGATTTAGATTCAGAAAAAGGAAGGGAAAGAAGA
This sequence comes from Naja naja, assembly GCA_009733165.1. Lineage (NCBI taxonomy): Eukaryota > Metazoa > Chordata > Lepidosauria > Squamata > Elapidae > Naja > Naja naja. The sequence goes on along the minus strand of CM019159.1, from coordinate 17,015,169 downwards.
AAGGAAGGAAAGGAGAGGGAGGGAGGGAGGAGGGGGGAGGGAGGGAATCCTCGACTTATGTTGTCAATTGAGCCCAACATTTCTGTTGTTAAATGAGAAATTTATTAAGTGAGTTTTGCCCCATTTACAACTTTACTTGCCACAGTTAAGTGAATCATCATAAGTGATTCACAGTTAAGTGAATCATTGTTAAATTAATAACAAATGTTTGTTAAGTGAATATGGCTTCCACAAGGTCACAAAATGGGATCACATGACCCTCAGGACACTGCAACCATCATAAATATTGACAAGCATCAGAATTTTGATCATGTGACTATGTTGATGCTGCAATGATCATAAGGGTGAAAAATGGTCTGAAGTCATTTTTTACAGTGCTGTTGTAACTTTGAATAGTCACCAAACGAGCTGTTGTAAGTCAAGGACTACCTGTATTAAATCCTTGGTTGAATGGCAGGTTATTTGGATACAAGCAACAGTTGCCTCTCTGATATATTAAGGAAGGTGACACAACTTCGAAAATTGTGTACTTTTTCCAGTGTCGCTCTGAGCTGATCAATTTAAAGGCTTCCATTGTCTGTTTATACAAGGAACAAGACTTTAATGATATCCAATGTAAAATTCTACTGCCTCCTGAGCAGGGCTGGGATTCTACCAGTTCACACCTATTCGCTAGAACCGGTTGTTAACATTCTAAGCAGTTCGGCAAACTGGTTGTTAGAAGAAATTACTGGCCTAATCCTATAAGGAAGGCAGGAAGGAAACATTCTGGTGTTGCTTACAGAAACTGCCTCTCTGTTATTCTTGGCAGGACTAGACTTCCTGTCTCCTGAGCTTCTCTGGAGTTTTTGTCTCTCTCCTTTGCTGGTACTTTGCTTGTGTGGAGTGACCATTGAAAAAAATGACTTATGACCTTTTTTCACACTTATGACTGTTGCAGCATCCTCACAGTCACGAGAGGCCAGGCAAGGAGATGCGTGCCTCAATGTGAGTGATATTGAGTTGGCCATACCCAGCCAATAACACAACCACCAAGCCATGTCCACCCAGTCACATGACCACCAAGCCACACCTACCACCTAAGCCACACCCACAGAACCGGTTGTTAAAAATTTGAATCCAACCCCTGCTCCTGAGGGATTCCACTGGAGGACAGAAATTCTTTTTAATTTCTTTATGCAAGGAATATATATATATATATATATATATATATATATATATATATATATATATATATACAACAGAAATAATAAACACTTTGTAGCAATTGCCACAATCTAGGACTCCCCCCCAAGAACAAAATAGTGGATACAAAATTAGGTGTCCAAGCCAGCTATACAAGGAAATGTAAATGAATTTTAACTGAATTTTAAGTTTTGGGTCTTTATTTCTTTGTTTTAATGTTTTATATGATATTTTTTATTGAATGACTGTAAGCTACCTAGAGTCTTCTTGGCAAGATAGGTGCATACAAGCAGGGGTGGGATTCAAATTTTTTAACAACAGGTTCTGTGGGCGTGGCTAAGTTGGTGGGCGTGGCTTGGTGGTCATGTTATTGGCTGGGGTGGCCAACTCAATATCACTCACATTGAAGCACGCATCTCCTCGCCTGGCCTCTCATGACTGTGGAGATGCTGCAACAGTTGTGTGAAACATGGTCATAAGTCACTTTTTTCAGTGCCATTGTAACTTTGAATGGTCACTCCACACAAGCAAAGTACCAGCAAAGGAGGGGGGAAAAACCCCAGAGAAGTTCCTGAGACAGGAAGTCTAGTCCTGCCAAGAACGTAATAAGGGTTAACAGAGAGGCAGTTTCTGTAAGCAACACCAGAATGTTTCCTTCCTACCTTGCTTGCAGGATTAGGCCATGTCCCTGGGATCAACAGGATGTGCCCCTGCCAATCACTGTCCCTACAGGATGGTTTAGGTCCGTTTGGACCATCCAGCAATGGAGATATTGATGGTGATCTTAGTGAGTTAAGATCGCCCGTCATACCGTACAGAGAGGCAGTTTCTGTAAGCAACACCAGAATGTTTCCTTCCTGCCTTCCTTACAGGATTAGGCCAATAATTTCTTCTAACAACTGGTTCTCTGAACTGCTTAGAATGTTAACAACCGGTTCTAGCGAATAGGTGTGGACTGGTAGAATCCCACCCCTGCAAACAAGTTTAATAACTAAATGACATGAAATGCACCAAAATATCTATAAACAGAGCCCCAGTGATCTCTCAAAATTCTTCACCAGCTTTGTGGGATAAAGAAATCAGGGAAGAGCAAATCAATGCATTTCTCTATTCAAAGGGAATTGAATAAGGGCATTATTAGCATTGGTAGTTTTGCACATTCTATGAAAACGGCTATAGCTTTCATAGCATTTTGCACTATCCATAAATGCTTCTAACCTAATGTTGCTTCAAGACATATTCAAGAGATATGCATGAGGATGATAGAAATTACTAACTCAAGTAAGAGTAGACAATACTCCCCTTTTATGACCCTATTTAGACAAAATTGTGCAGTGGGGTTTTTTTTCTTTGTGAACTTTTTACTCTGTGCAGTACTGAGATGTACCATCCAACAGTGGACAATCTGGCTTCTACAGCCAGTGTGCAAAAAAGACAAGAGCACTGGTGCTATATTAAAATAGCTAGAAAATCTGCAGTGTATGAGTCATATAGGATGTTCTCTTCTTATTGCTGATGTCAAGGTAAATGCCACTCTGCATGCCAGTGAGGTGACTGATTATACATATGTCATCATTACATAATTTCTGCTTTCTCTGTGTGCCTTCACAAAGGTGAGGTAAATTTTAACAACTGTTTTAAGAGAACTGATACCCCAATCTGATGTTCATTGCTTTTTGAACTGTTCTTTTGATACTTTCTTTTTTTCCCCTCAACACAAAACAAGAGACAAGCAAAGGTTTCTTTTTAGACATGCTCCAAATAATTACACCTCTGTCTGTGTTGTGCTTTCCTCAAGCAGAAATTTAAAATATTGTTTGCAAATGTCTCTTTAGTATTATTTATTTATTTAAATCAAACATTTCTCCATCATAGAGGGGCTCTCTTAGTCTGAGGCATGCTTTTAGAATGGTCTTCATCAATTTTAAGACATGACTTTGATGTATGTAACTGGAAGATGGTTTTATGTTTTACAAAAGTTTGTGTATGTTTAAAATTAAAAATTCTTTATTAAAAAAAAGGAAAATGAGTGAATTGGCATTAGATTCAGGATAAGATAAAATGTTTTCTTCAGCATTTGGAGTTTGGACAAAATACCACCTTCCCTTTTTCTAAATGTCAGCAAGTAATTTGGCCTAGATTACAAACCCCACCTTCTTTTGCAAACAGATTTTAGTTATTGTTGTCCTACACATTCAATGATTAATCTCCCAGATAATCATTTAAGGGATGAGGTTTTGCAAAGTTTTATATGAATTTATGTTAAAGAATCCATGATGAAGTAACAATAGCACTTGGACTTATATCCCACTTCTAGTGCTTTACAGCAGGGGTGGGATTCTACTGGTTCTGTCCAGCTCTACAGAACCAGTAGCTCTGAAAGCAGCAGACACAGAACTGGTTCTGTGTCTGCCGCAGTTTTGGCCTACCGGCCTGCCCGAGCTCTTACCTGTCTTTTATTTCCTGCTTTTTCAACCGTACCTGCTTTGCGCGGCACAGATGCAGTTGAAAAAGCAGGAAAAAAGGCTTTTCCAACCGCTGTGCACCTGCACACAGCACTGCCCAGCTGTCTGGGCAGCTCAGCTGTTCGAAAATTGCACTCGCGTGACTTGTGCGACTCGCGCATGCACGTGTGATGCAGAGCAACAGAACCGGTAGTTATACCAGTTGGATCCCATCCCTGCTTTACAGTCCTCTCTAAGTGCTTTACAGAGTCAGCATATTGCCCCCAACAATCTGGATTCTCATTTTAATGACCTTGGAAGGATGGAAGTCAACCGTGAGCTGGTCAGGATCAAACTGCTGGCATTTGGCAGAGTTAGCCTGCAGTACTGCATTCTAACCGCTGCACCAACATGGCTCTTAAGTAGTACAGATCTTCTTGAATGTATTCATCCAAAGTAAGAAAAAGTAGCCCATCATTTGCTGCCCTTGTGAATTGAGGCTAGGCCTGCTTACATCAACCATGGAAGCTGTCCTTCACAATTTGATGTATCTTGGGATTATTTCTGTCCTTGTAGTAGCACATCTACAGAAAATCAGCTACCCTTCTTAAACAGAACAATGAAACAGTTACAGCCTGGAACATAATGGTGCTATTGATGCCCTATGATGAAGCACCCAAAGTAAAGAGGGATGTTTTGTCCTTTTCTTTTAAGCATTTGAAAGATCTAATGGAAGAACAGATTTTTTTTAAAGGGAAATAAGTGATTCACACAGTACTAGAAAGTACAATGAAACATGAACTGTTGAGAACTAATAAACAGGTCTACTTAATAGCATGGTCAAATGGTTAAGATCCCAATGAATGTTTTGAGCAAATTTCCTTTTGAAACAAGATTGAAGAAAGCTTATTGGTAAATAGTGCTCAACATTAACAAACAGAAAGGCATCATTAAGTTTCTGTCAACCCTGTGAGATAGTCCAGACAAGAAGCATCAGCTGTGATATAAATGATCTTTATTGTAAGATCTTTATTGTAAGTAAAATAACGTTGCAATCTGAAAGTACGTCTCTCTCCGCTTTACTTTTATTTCCCTCAAAACTATGCAGGGAGAGACTTTTCTTCATCCTCACCCATACTTGGACTCTCCCCAGTCAGATTTCATTTATTAGACCATTATCTAGGCTGCAACTGTTCCTCATATCATTTCCACACACCATTACATCTCTCTTCCTTTCTGACTAGTTTTATTTATTTTAAGGCCATTCCTATAACAAAGAAGTAGGAATTGCTAATTCTATCTATCACAAGTTTTTTCTCCACCTGGGAGAATTAAATCAAAAGTAAGCTTTGCTACATGTTCTGCATAGATGATAGATGATACGTTGTGTTAGTAACTATGAAATCTTGATCCATGCAAATCTGGTGAAAGTTTGATCCATCCCTACCTGCTACTTCAATTTCAACATGAATTTTATTGCCTATCAACTCAGCCAGTGACATTGATGGACAGTATTGTGAGTATCATTCCAGGTAGCTAAATCAACAAGCCAATTAGTGAAAGAAAATTGGAAATCAGATAGGAAGCTTAAAGAAGAGATGGAATTCCACTTGATCACAGTAACCATCTCTCCTTGACCTTTGAGCCTATGCTGATACTGATGCTGTGCTGAGTATCCAAATAGTAGGTATAACTTGGAGAAAATTCTTCCAATTTTTTCATTCTTTTATTTAATACTATTATATTTAAAAGACATTGAATTATTTGTATCATTAATATTAGATTTTATCCAAAACAATTATAGTATCTATCACTCTGTATTTTGTATCTCTTCTTTGGAGGGAGCCTGCTTTCTTGGTTTAATGGGAAAGTTTATATTATCTTCTTCCAAATCAATTTAACTTTTATTGTCTCTTTATCCACAGTATAGAATGCTAGCAAAGCATTCATGAGAGAACTGTTTATCTCTCTGGCATCAAATAGAAAGCAAGCTATGCAGAACAAAAAGGACATACTGCTGAGTGATCTGAAACAATGGGAATCAAAGCATAAACCTAACCCGACAAAAGATAAGAGCAATTAGTAATCATCTAGATTTAATGGAAGAAAAAAGAGACGTATAAGATTGTGATTACTGTTCACAAAAATATTTTGAAAAAGGCAATAAGTAAAATGAATTGCTGACTTATAAATTGCACAAGGAGCAGGATAAAAGCACCATTACCTTCCCCGTTTCAAATGGAACAGGCAGATTTCTATAATGAAAGACATGGTGGAGCAACATGTTACTTGTTCTTCTAGATTATATAGCAAGCAAACATCTAAGTCAGAAAAGGTTGAAAAATAACAAGACATTGCTCACTGAATTTTGTTGATTCACAATTCAACAAAATGAAGTTTTCAATTAACCTATAACTGAAAATGAGCGTAGCAAAGTAATACAAAAGAGTAAAGTTGCAGGACTTGCTGGTATTTCTGTAATAGACTTTTCAAGAAACTTAACTAAATCATTAACTCAACCAACAGATGAAATTCAGGAATGCTGAATTTCCTTTCTCATGGAAAGAAACTTTCATCTTTCTGATTTACAATACAAAGAAGGAAAATACCTGACCCATCCAGAGTCTTATAGATTGACTTCTTTACTGAATGTAGATTACAACTCTTTATAACAATACCTGCAAAAAGAATCTTTTTAATATAAATTAATACATCCTGACTAAATTGGATTTATCCTGAAGAGATACACGAGAGACATGTTCTTATGGACATATTTTGAATGGTATTGTTGAAGTTATCTGAAAAACAAGAAAATGACTGATTTTTTTTTCATTTGTAGAGGGCATTCGACATCTTAGAATGTTTTTCATGCTTCCAATTTTGAAGAAAATAGGAATTACGGCTCTACATGGCATATTTTTGATAATTAAAAGTGTTTCTGTAAATAATAGTGCATTAAATATCTAGAGCAGAGCAGAGGTGGTATTCAGCAGGTTCTGACCAGTTCTGAAGAACCGGTAGAAGACATTTTGAGTAGTTTGGAGAACCAGCAAATACCACCTCTGACTGGAGATTTACAGTATCCTTTCCCTGCCCCGTCCACCCAAGCCATGCCCACAGAACCAGTAGTAAAAATATTTGAATCCCATCACTGGAGCAGGGGTATCAAACTCAAGGCCCACGGGCCACATCCAGCCTGTGGGATGCTTAGATTTGGCCCATGGGGCCACCCTGGAAACAGTGTAGGACAGCCCACAATGCCTCTGCCCTACCGAGCTCTGTTTTCGATGGAAGAGGGTTGCAGGAGGCAACCCAAAAATGGAGCTTGTGAACCTGTTTTTGCTGGCAGAGCACTTGGGCCACTACAGGTGCCCAACATGAGTAATGTTGAGCTGGCCATACCCATCCTGGCCATGCCCACCCCGGCACCCAGAGGTCAAATACAACCCCAATACGTCCCTCAATGAAATTGAGTTTGACATCCCTGATCTAGAGCTTCAATATGAAATGAACTTTATTGTTAATTAGGCTTATTAATTAGATTTTAATGTTATTAATAATAAGCCTTATTAATTAGGATTATTAATTAAATTTTGCTATTTTTTCATCCTCCAAAATGGGATCTCTGATTTGGTGCAGTATTTCCAGGGTCCACAGTCATATACTCCAGCACACTCCAAATGCTGACCTCTGTATTTGCAATGCAAAAGTTTATGCATAAGTAATACAGAAGATCAACTAATGTCAAGGAACTTTTTTTACTTCAAAAATGTGATGGAATCCTTGCCCAACCTTGACAAGGTGGCAATATTCTGATTTTTACAATTTATATACTGCCTTCCTACCCACAGAGCACTCTAAAGGACATTGACTGTATTCATACATACTTCTAGATCAATATATTTTTTAAAATAAGTAAAAGTTGTAGATAAGGAAATCATCCAATCCCTGGTATGTTTTTCTTTTTTGTTTTCTGTCTTGTTCTTTTTCTTGTTTTCTTTTCTTTTCTAATGGGGAAATCAGATCATGGATTATGGCTGGAAAACTAAACTAGACCAGGTGTAACAAGCTAAAACAAACAAAAACGTGTTTAAATATTGAGATATATTTTTTGTCCAAGAGGTGAGAGTAAATAACACTGTTTCTTCCTTGAGATAAGTCTGCATATCCTTTTAAGCTAAAGAATAAGCAAGCAAGCAACATATTAACATAGCACATGGCTTTCAGAAGGGTAATTTTTCACAGGTTAAATACCAGCTTGTTTCTAACAATGCAGAAGTCATACAACTGTTTAAATTATCTGGCTCAGGAACTCACTTGCTACAGCCTTCTCAAAACATTGTGTGACTTGGCTAAAAACCAAGTTTTGCCTCAAACACATTTTTGTTGGTTAACTATCATGCAACATACAACGTGCTAATCATTGTGGGCTTGATCCAGCCTAGTGAGATCAATAAGGAAGCCATTGTGGCTTGTCCAACAAAGCATGGTTTTAATAATGCAGCAGCCTGACTACACTGTTGCTTAAGATAGCTAGGAGCTAATGTAGATCAATGTTTGGTAGTTCCCACTTAAATGCAAAGCAATACTTGGAAGGTATCAGTGCCGAGAATGGACGGGGTGATTTAAGTCAGATGACCAAGGAATAAAACTGCTGATGCCTTTAAAACAAACGGGATTGTGGGAAAGAATCAAAATGCCAGAGGTTGGTTTTCCATGGAGGATATGCTAGCCATGAAAAATACGGAAAATGTACTTTGAGAAAAATAAATAAATAAATAGTGATTTATTCCAGTCAGACTTGATTATATTGTGCTAAAGGGTATATACTGCTTATTAAAATGAAAAAAAAATGGCACAATTGAAGGGAAACTGGATAGTCTTAAAAGACAGGAAGAACGATGCTAAATTTGTCAGCCTTGAAAGAACAATAATGATTGATTGAAATGAAAGACAACAGATTTAAAGTGACAGAAGACCCTGTTAAAAGCAAGGCAAAATTCATTTCATTCTAAGAAGATGCAGACAATATAGATTAGTGTCGCTCCTTGAATACCTTGATTATTTAGCAAAGGTCACCAGGATCAATATTGTTAGTTTCTTATATTTCATGTAGTCACTTGGTCATCTATAAATATCTTGATGACACTGAGTGTACACGCAGAATAATAAATAATAAGAACTGTAAGTAGTTTTCAAATGGACATCTTGACATTTATGGTTTTAGGAAATATCCTTGACCTACAACTGAAATGAAACTCAAACCATGGTTTGGCATTATAACCATGCATCTATCCTGGATTCACAGGAAATGATGTCTAGGAAGTATCATTTGCATAAATCATCTTTTTTCTCCCGCAAACCACAGTTGGAAAGAAATTTTGCTGCAAATTATTCTTGCACTAGGAGGCAAGGATAGTTTCAAGCAGTAATGAATGAATCAGTCTAACACCTGTGTCTGCTTGTTCTTTTATTGCATAATTGGTTTACTTATCTTTTTCAGCCATAAACACTCAGATTTGCCTATGTCTTGATCCCTATTTACCACAGGGCAAGTGATGATGGGATTTTGTCTAGTTTGGATTTCTAATGAACTTTTTGCTCTGTGGCCTCTGAGGAAGTGCTCAGGAGTTCCCCCCTGATATGCTCCCTGCCCCTTGTGAGCTTGGTCTGTCTCCCTTCTTGCTTTTATGTACTGTATTCCAGATGTATGAATAATGACAAGTTAGAGACTTTGTTAATACTTCTCTTCTGGAGGTCAGCTCAGCCCAAAGAGAGATTGTGGGTGGCCCTTAAGTTCTTGCTACATACAGATTTAGCTATCAAACTAGATATGTGCTAAGCTATCCCATCTTCTTCATATGGAGCAATCTGAAACTTTATGCAAAATACCCTCTGAATAGAATCGCTGCTTAACGCTGTGTATGTATAACTACATGTTCTTCCTATATACATATATGAATATCAGAAAAAAATAATAATGATGTGTATCAAGCCCTTCCTCCATGAAGTTGTCATGGCCCCATGAGAGCCCAGTTTGGAAGAGGAGGAGTTGGAACTGGGACCATTCAATGAGGATGGCACATCTCCCTTGGAATGTTTTGAGAGGATGATGCCATCCCAGAACCCTCAGACACTGGGGGAGGTCATTGACCTAATGGAGAGCTGCCTGTCCTCAAAGACACAGGGAAGGATCAGCTGCAGAGAGCCAGAGGTGCTGATCGGCAGCAGGTACCCTCTGATGAGAAACAGTTGCCTCCCCCACTCAATCCAAGGGCACATAGAGCAGAGTATAGGTAAGCTCAGAGAAGAGCAGTGGGGCTGTTTAAGAGAAGGTCAGCTCAGCCCTCCTCACAAGGAACACCTGGAGTGGATTGACTTAAGGAGAAGCCATGGGGAGTTAATCTTTGCCAGGAACAAACCATTTGTTTTGGCAGACACTCCCCGGCTTTGACTTGTGCCTTTTGCCTTGCCCTGCCTTGGCTTTGCCCTGAGGACTGCCTTTTGTCTTGTGCCTTGACTTTGCCTTGTGGACTACAGTTTGCCTTGTGGACTCACTTAGCCAGGTGGGCTGGACTTGGTACCATGGACTTTGCTGTGTGGGTGGGCTCTTACTCATTGGACTTTCTTTGTTATACATAGGCTGTTGTTTGGGGGACTGAGGGTGGCTGGCTTCAGGGGTGAGTTGGAGCTGATCCAGTTGTTGGAGGGCCAACTGTTGAAACATTTACTTAGAGCAATAATGACTCTTTAGAGGCATGCCTTGCCTTGATGACCTGGCTCATAACATTAAAAGACTCTATCAGAAGCATTGGTAAACTTAGAGTTTGCATGTACACCAGACAGTTGAAGGGGAAAAATTGCCACTGGAAGAATATCTGAAGGACAGTGAAGAAGATGCACTGAAGCTAGTATACCATGAAGGCCTACTGAATATAGAAGAAGCCAAACTGACCCTTTCCTGAACCAAAAATATCTGCCCACCATGACTCACACCCTAGTTACTTCCCATCTTGACTATTGCAATGCTGTCTCTATATGGGGCTGCAGCAGCCATCATAGTTTTATGAAGACCCAGGTTGCACATGTATCACCTCTCCTATGGGAGCTGCATTGGCTGCTGATTTGCTTCTGGGTGCAATTCAAAGTGTTGGTTGTCACCTTTAAAGCCCTACATGGTTTATCTGAAGGACTGTCCCTTCCCATTTAATCCACCTGACCCACCAGAGCACGGAGGCAGGAAATGTTGCAGATTTCCTCTCCTAATGATGTATATCTGATTGGACACATAAGAAGGGCCTTCCCTGTGGTGGCTCCCTCCCTTTGGAATATCATCCTTGTAGAGATTAGACTGGCTCCCTTGACTCCCTTTTGAAAAGCCTTGAAGACCTGGTTTTGCCAATGAGCTTAGGGAACCCAGAGTGGGATGGAACTCCTCAAGTGTCTTGCAGGATTGCTTGTTGTCACCAGAGGGATGCGTGGGGTGGTATTGTTTTTATTCTTTGTAGTATAGATTTTTGGTTTCAGTAAGCTGCCTAGAGTCACTGAATCTGAGTGGGCAGCATAAAAACTATCGGAAGAAAGGAAGGAAGGAAGGAAGGGAGGGAGGGAGGGAGGGAGGGAGGAAGAAAAATAGAAAAGACATGGCAAGGCAAAGTATTACATCAGTCCACCTGGCAGTGGCTAAGAGCAGGAAAATTGAAGAAAGAGACAGAGGAACTAATTCTGGCTAGTTAAGGCTACTTAAGACAAAGCCTTAAGAACAAATACATACCAAGCCAGAGTTGAGAAGACAGCAACATTCAGCAAATGGTGCTTTGCAGAAAAAAAAAAGCTGAACCATCTAGTTAACTGCTACAAGAAGATTGTAAAGACTGACTACAAATAATGGCATGACAAAGTAGCAACAACGGTGCATTGGGATATCTGCAAGAAAGAAATGGTGCATTGGGATTTGCCTGCAAGCGAGAACTAATGGGACCGCAAAATAGATAAAGTAATAGAAAAAGAACAAACTAAAGTGCTCTGGGACTTTAGATTTCAAACAGGCAAACACCTGCCACATAACATCCTAGACTTAACATTTGTTGATAAAATAGACAAAAAAAGTATGGATAGTATAGACACTGCAGTACCTGGAGACAGTGGAATAGAAGAAGAAGGAATTGAAGAAAATTGCAAAAATACAAAGACTGACAAGTAGAAGTAAAAGATCTGTGGCAAAAACAAGCCAAGATATTACCAATAGTAATGGCACCTTGGGTGCAATTCCAAAACAACTTGAACTCTACCGGCATTGTGCTACCAATCATAATAATTCTCGCAACTATGCAACAAACTATAATAGGAAAAGATGTAGAAATAGTGATGTTTTTTTCTTTTTTCTTTTCCTTTTTGCATTTTTCCTTGCCTAAAGAATTTACTCTTTGTGTTTATGTCAGGAGTGTCAAAATGGCGGCCTGTGGGCTGGATGCATCACATGTAGGCCACGCCCACCCCGGCTCCACGAATGGGAAAAACATCACGAAACGTCATGTGATGGCAAGATGATGTGGCGAGTTTGACATGGTCTATGTAGTCTGGAGGGCAATCCAAAAAGTCAAATAGCAAGTGTAACCACACTAGTAACACCATGCCCCTTTGTAATGTGGATTGTATCCACTTCACCCTTGCAAAGGGCTTCAGTTGCATAATTGCAATGACCTTCTTTGCATTTATTGCCCCCTGTAGATACTCATGTCTCTACGCAACATATTCTTTTAAGTTCTTCAAGACAGGCCAAAACAGAGCAGTTTTCTTAAAGTGTGGTCAGAAGATTCCTTGGGGATCCCCCAAGCAAATCATAATTATTTATTGGATGCTGAAGATATTTGCAAACACTTTAAACGGTGTCTCTTTTCTTACCCCTTTTCTTAGTTTTTTTTCATGAATAATAGACCATAATAGATTTAATATTGTTATTTTTACACAAGTCAATCCAATATTCTACAAATATTAATGTTAATATGATAAATATTGATAACTATAACCCCTCTAAACCAAAGTTCTTTTGGGGCCCTTCCTTGAAAATTTTTAAAAGTGGGAAGGGGTTTTAAGAACAAAAAGTTTAAGAAATGTTGTCTTCTAAAACAGAGTGATAGAAAAAGATGGGACATAAAATAAACCGATAACCTATTTAAATTTCACTGCCCCCTTGTGGTCAGTCAATCATGATGTGCTAAGTAGTCAGCATCATTAAATTTATTCATCAAAAGGCTTTTAGCTGTAGGCAGACTTAAATAAGTTAGACCTTTCTATGATCATGCTATTTCCTGAATAAAATTTATCTTTATTTTTCTTTTTGCATTACCACCAGTGTTTTTCTCTCCCTATGCATTCTTTGTGTTTGATAAAATTATTTGCTACTTACCAGAGCACTCACCCCATGAAAGATTGCGTGCATAAAAAAAATCAATTTGCTATTTTATTGACAGATTTTATTGTATGGTGGCATACAAATTTAATAAATAAATAAAATTATGTATTTAGCTCGTTTATTTTTAATATAGTAATACAATACAATACAATACAGGACAGTATAATACAATACAATACAATGCAATACATATAAGGACTATAATATGATTGATTTATTGTATATTACTTTTCTTTTGTGTGTGTGTGCATGCGTGCGTGTATGTATATACTCATGCAAACGCACACAAATATGTAGAAATAAGAATTGATGATATGTATTATTAGGACAGGTGAATATACCTGTAAGCCTTGGTGGTGCAGGCTGTTAAACGCCTAGCACTTAGCTCCAGCTGCCTGCAATTAGTGCAGGCTTGAATCCCACCAGGCTCAAGGTTGACTCAGCCTTCCATCCTCTCAGGGTACGTAAAGTGAGGACCCAAGATTGTTGGGGGCAATAAGCTGACTTTGTAAAAATGCTGCGGGGGGTGGCAAAAAGCCCTAGTAATAAACAGGCATATACAATGGAATGAAGGCTATTGCTGAGCACACTGGGTTGTGCTCCAAAAATTGTAAGCCACCCTGAGTCTCCGGAGAAAGGCGGCATATAAATATGAATAAAAATAAAAAAATAAAAATAAAATAATTTATTAAATGAAAATACCGCCCTTACCAACAAACTTCCAAACCTTTCCTTATTTTCTTTGTTTACTAAACATTTTTGTTCATTTTCATGTCTAATATGTAAGACTGTATGGGGGAGTGCAATGGTTCAGTGGTTAAAGATGCTGAGCTTGTCAGCTGGCGAGATGACAGCCCAGGTTTGAGACCCTAACTCCAAGCAGTGGGGTGAGCTCCCATTACTTGCCTCGGCTGCTGCCTAAATAGCAGTTCGAAAGTATGCAAATGCAAGTAGGTTAACAGATATCACTTTGGTAGGGAGATAACAGCATTCCACACACTTTTGGCATACAGCCATGCTGGATATACAACCATGGAAATTGTCTTCAGACAATGCTGGCTTCTGTGCCGAAGAAATGGAGATGAGCACCATACCCTAGAATCAAACACAACCAATAGGGAAATATTTACCTTTATAGTATAGAGTTCCTTTAAATCAAGAGCAATTTAAAAAGCAAACAATATTTAAAAAGCATTTAGACCTCCACTCTGTCAACCTCAACCAGCCTTATTTCTGCTTATAAATGCATAGAATTACGCCTGCCGTGCAGTTTATTCTATTCAGCTCTAGACTTCATGAATGGTTTTAGTCTCTAAAGGGTCATATTTTGTTTGTGGTTTGATAGATTTGCCGTGGCAGAAATGACTGCTGCTGCTAACCTGAAAAGATGGTGGAGTTTGGGGTTTTTTTGGGGGGGGGGAAGGAGAGGGTGTTTGTTTTCAGCCAGTTTTCTTTCTTCTCGTAGTCCACTGCCCTGAAATATCAAAATTTAAAACTCACAACATTTGAATTCTTGCTGCGAAGTAGAGATGGAAGTACACTCATGTTCCTTTCTGACAATGGGTAAATTAAAGAATTCTCAACTTCATTTTTCTATCTGTATAAAAGGAATGAAATATCTCAAATTTCTAAGGCATACTGCAAGTAAAAGTATAGCTACAAGCCTATGAACAATGGTGCTTTTAAATGGAGATTTAAAGTGTTCACTCCTAGCAATTGCTGGACTGGTCCCTGCAGTTTCCTGGCTTGATTTTTCAGAAGTGGTTTGCCATTACTCCTTTCTAGAGAAAGTAACTGCACTAAGGTCACCCAGCTAGCTTTGTTTCAAAGTTAGGACTAGAAGTCATAGTCTCCTGGTTTCTAGGCTGGTGCCTTAACCACAATACCAAATTGGCCCTCTTCCATGGAAGTAATGGAGATACATCAGAGGTGTATTCAGCCAGTTCTGACAGGTTCTGGAGAACCAGTAGTGGAAATTTTGAGGAGTCCAGAGAATCGGTAAATACCACCTCTGACTGGCCCCACCTCATCTATTCTCTGCCTCCTGAGTCCCAGCTGATTGGCTGGGTCTTCTTTTGTTACCCTGCACAGGAGAATGGAACTGGAAAGCAGGCTAGTGGAGTGGGGAGGGAATGGGATTTTGCAGTAACCTTCCCCCAGGAGTGAGGTGGGAATAGAGATTTTTTGCAGTATCCTTCCCCTGGAGTGGGATGGAAATGGGGATTTTACAGTATCCTTCCCCTGCCACACCCACCCAGCCACGCCTACCAAGCCACGCCCACAGAATCAGTAGTAAAAATTGCTGAATACCATCATTGAGACACATGCCATCAATTTCACTTCCAAGAAAGCACGCATAACACTTCAGTTCTAAATTCATATCTTGGCCCTCATGTGGATTCAGAAGAAGTGTGTATTATTCTTTTCAAAGATTTAGAGACAAATATAGATTGTGTATCATGCTCTGGAACTTCTCAAGTAGGGTGCAGCTACCACTTGGATCCTATCAAGATCAGACTCTGTTTCATTCTCTTGGTCACATGGCCTGTATTTAAAAATGGCTCCCAAGTCCCAGCAATTGGCAGCAGCAAAGCGATGACTATGTGCAGTGGTGGGAATCAAATAATTTAACAAACGTTTTTTTGCCCGAATGATTTCTTCCAACAACCAGTTCACCAAACTGCTCAGAAAGTTAACAACCGATTCTCCCGAACTGGTGCGAACTGGCTGAATCCCACCACTGACTACGTGTGCCTCAGATTGTCATCAACTGGTCCTCTGGTTGCCAACCTTTTGGACCGCAGGGACAACCAAACTCATTATTTTAAATCCTGTGGACCACTAATGTGAATTTTGACTGACTTGGCTTGCTGATGTTGGTGGGAGAGAGAGGGAGAGAGAGAGAGAGATCCGATCTAACCTCGGAGGGATGTTGATGTTTCCTCCCCCCTCTCTCTCTCTCACACACACACACACAGATCCTCACACACCCCCACTCCCTCCAAGTCAGCCCATTCCTAGCCTGCTTTTGAGCTCCATTCTCAGGCTTCATGCAAGGAAAGCAGCAGGAGTCTTTCTTACTGTCTCCCCAAAGTCCATCAGAAATGAGTCTTTGCCGGTACAGCCTCTTGGAACAGAACACCTTGCAGGGTCCCAAAGACTCATTTCTGGCAGAGTTTGGGGGAGAGAAAGACTTTTGCTGATTTCCTTGCATGCAGCCAAAAGCAGAAGAAGAAAGAAGCAGAAAGAAGTAGCCCGGTGGCCAGGCGAGGTGTGTGGGGTACATGGGGCAAGTTCCCCCCCCACGCCCTTTCCCCCGTCCCCTCACTACCTCATGTTGTTCTCAATGCAAGTGATGTAAGCCTTGTGTTCCCCTGCAGCCTGGATTAATTGCTTTGGGGGGGCGGTGCTCTGGGGGTGACATTTCTGTGTGGACCATCAAAATTTTCTCATGGACCACCAGTGGGCCGTGGCCCACCAGTTGGTGACCACTGCTCTGGAGAATCAGTTGCTTTTTGTTCCTGCTGCCTTTCAGTGAAAAGCAGCTTGTCTGTTTTACAAATTTTCAGCTGGTGCCTGAAGATTGGACACACAGCTTCGTCCAGGCTACCTGGAGAGCAGTTTTCAAGCTGATCTGGCTAAGATGGTAGGAAGGAAAAACCAGTCATATTTGTTTGGCTCTTTCACCACAAGCAGTGTTGCGGCATTGCTCCCTACAGGGACACCTTGAGTCACTTTATTTAAAGCAGCCTTACAGATCCAGAAGTCCCAGGGCTTCTGCAGCCACTGAAACCCGGGGTATGTGTGTGTCTGTGTGTTTTGGAGAGTCCCAGAAAAGCTTTCCTCAAAGCTTCCCGCAATAGTATCAATGTAAATGGGTTAGAAAGAGAAGATTATGAAACACACAGGGAGCAATCATGTTTACTGTATTTAATTGATTTCCACAGTTAATTAAAATTAAAGCCAATAACGTTGTTGTTCCTCTGGTGGGTTGTTGTTGTTGTTTAAAAAAAACCTTGTTTGTTAGATGTAGATCGACAAAGTAATCCTAATTCCATTTCTTGAAAAGGATTAGGAACAGGCAGAAAACCAGTCTGACAGAAATAAGGTTTATGATTCACTGTGTTGAATTCTTCAAACGTTTTTGTTGTAATAGGAGAGAATTTGTGCAGCTCAGGGTTGTACTGGGTGCTCTCTGAACTTGGTTGTTTGCTTGCAGATGTTTCATTACCCAATTAGGTAACATCATCAGTGCCCCTAATGTTATTACCTAGTTACCTAACATCACTGATCATCACTCAGACTTTGTGTTCTGCTAGTGGTGACTTTTTCCTTCTTTTCATAGGCCTTAAAGCATATTAAACCCAGCATCAGCCATTTACTTGATTGATGGCCTGCTTGCAAGCCACCTGGGACTTGGAGGTTGGAGTCAAATGTATTTTGTTTCTATAAAAGGTGTCACAATTGTCCCTCACAAACTCATTGCAGTAATCAAAGTGTGAAGCTACAACTGGAAAATCTGGTATTCAAGTTTACTGTCAGTCATGGATTTGGCTCCAATCACTCCTACTGAGCCCCACCAACCTCACAAGAGAAGAGAGATTCCATGTAAGTTTTCTTGAGCTCTTGAAGAAAAACCAGAATATAAATCTAACAAAAATCTATCCTAATAAAGAAATATTAAGAACTGGTAGTTGCTGTTGATGGCAATTGGGAACAGAATCATATTATATGCAATCATGATATTACATGAACACATCACTTAGTGATGACAATCCCGGCAATCTATAGTGGGGATTGTGATTCATTAAGCGAACATGTCCTTGTAACTTCTGTCAGCTGCTAGCAACCAAAGTTAGGGGTGAAGCTGGCAGGAAGTTACAAGTCCTATAGGTGGCTTGCAAGCAGCCCATCAAGCAGATAAGTGTTTGATGCTGGATGAACAAGATTGTGTGAGTGGTCAGGGAGGTGCGGTACAAACACAGAGATGATGGAGGAGGGTGCTCAAATAGAGCAGACATACTTGACCAACTTGTGGCCTTTCCTGTTGGCTTCCCCACTGACTTTGCTTGTGGGAAGCCAGCAAGAAACATTGTAAATTTTGGTCACATGACAGTGCAACTGTCATTAATGGTTGCCAAGTGCTCAGATTGCAGTCCTGTGACCAAGAGGATGTTGGGACAGCTGGATTTTTGAGGAGTGACCATACACAGCATTTGTTCAGCATCTTCAGTCATTGAATGAATGGTTGTTAACTCAGGAATACCTGTAATTTCAAGACAACTAAAAATGAAAAATAGTCAAAGTCGAAATGAAGCAGAAGACGCTGGATGACTGGGGTTACTCACAGTGCAACTTTACATCTTCTAGGATTGCTTTGCTTATAAAGTATATTTCAGTCCATTGGCATCAAGGGAAAAACTTAATCATGCTTGAACAAAGGGAACTAAATGTAATTAATTTGATTTGGATCCATCCCATTTTGTCTAGGTGGAGACAGGAGAAACAGCCCAAGCTACATTGATGATTCAGCTAAGGAGCTCTCTGAGTGATTTGCACTGCAGCCTATTCTTAGTGGAAGAATCAGTTCCTAGTAGGTGTCAATTGAAATTTATTTATTATTATTTGACTTGAAATGATATGTAATGAATGGAACTGAAACACCTGCCATAGCACAGGGATGCCAGGCTATGCCAATGCCATGGTCTTCACGGGGGCTGCAATAACTTCAGAAAAGCTTTATTCATGTCTCTTTGTCAACCCAGCCAATCACAGCCTCTCTCTCTTCGGTTCCATGCTGGGCGACATCTGTGCAGCACACTGCTTTTGCCACTCCTTGCCTTGAAAATGCCAAGGGTTTAACAGCACTTCCTTGAATTCCTGTAGCACCATTGAACATTGCACGCACACAGAGAGAGAATTCTATTAGATGAAATAGGCAAAATATTTTTGTGACTTCCTACTTGGCTTGAATATTTCTCTATATGGATTGTGTAAAATGTGCTAACAGGGCATAGGCTTATATCTGAGGCTTGGAAATAACCAAGCATCAGCTGCCAAAGTTAAATAGACTTTGAACATTATTATTCACATTGCATATTCTGCAGAGCCTATATTTTTACTATTCTTCTAGCTGGCAAAGGTTTGATTAGAATAATATTCTCTATAAAGCTTAATAGAGATGTTTTGAAGCAGCAAGATTGTGTTAGAAGTAGGAGGTTTCATGAATCTTTGTCAAAGTGAAGCACTTTTCAAAGCTGCTTTATCTAGCAATACAGCCTCTGGCTTCTAAAACACTCTGAACTTTCCATATTGAGTCATGGAATCATAGAGCTGAGAAAGCCCATTTAGGCTACTGAATTCAACCCACTGCTTAGGGCAGGAATCCAATTAAAGCATCCCCAAGAATCTAAAACTGCATTTTTGCATCTATATTACAGGGCTGATTCATCTTCAGTTAGCATTCAGCTAACTTACAACAGAGCCTAAAATTTCTGTTGTTAAGGGAGACATTGGTTGAGTGAATTTCCCCCCATTTTATGACCTTTCTTGCCACAGTTGTTAAGTGAAGCACTACAGTTGATAAGTTAGTTACCCAGTTATTAAGTGAATCCAGCTTCCCCATTGACTCTGCTTGTCAGAAAGTCACAAAAGGGGATCACATTGGTAATTTGCATTCTTTTAGAGAATGGTTGAGGACACTTGGTGGTTTCTCTGTGTCCTCAGAGTCATCTGAATAGTGCAAAGAATGCAAATGACCAGCTGTCTGCAGGGGATATAAATCCTTCCATTTCCCACCAACCAGTCAGAGCTGAAGAAGCTTTTTGGATGGGAAACAAACATCTTCTAAGAAAAACAAGAAAGTCCAGTTGCCTCTTGAAAAAGCAGCTTTGGGAGAAACGTGACTTGGATGACTGAAAAGCTCCATAGACCTGAGATATTTTTTTCTTCTCCTTAGCTCTTCAAATTTTGTGCTACAGTTGTAGCTATTCTTTACAGTATCATTTGTCATTTGTCTTCACATGTATTCCCTGGAAGGGATAATCATCAATGGAGTTTTCAGTCTTCCTGAGCCTAACAGCAGAGTTTTATTGACAAGATAGAAGGAAGATATCATTTTGTGCTTTTATTTATAGAATGCAGTAGATTAATGCAGAAAAGCATGATGAACTTTCACACGCAAAGGAAATATAACACTGGCAATACCCTGCACAGATTCTGCAAGATTTCTCCAAAAAGTGTTTCAACTACTCAGTCTTGCTTACAGTTCGAGTGTTTCTTGATCGTTTCTCCTCCAAGTTCCAATAGCTCAACTCTGTGAGCAGTTTGAAATCAGTAGAGATCAGATAGATGCTACCATATAATTGGGATAGCATGATGTACCTCTCCTCTTAACAAGTGCTAATTTGGTCATTTTTTGCATGGCATTAAAAAAAACCCTGTGGTTTATGATACTATCTGAATCCAAAGCAGCCACCATTAGGGCAAATGAGGATTTACATTGGCTTTCATTGGTTAAAGTCCTAGTATGTACAAACACCATTTCATGTTGGAATTGTTGGGAAGTTATTTAGGGTCATTTCTGGCTTTGGTTTGCAAACTCACATTGTCAACTTCGAAACAGATCAGCCCTGCCACAGCCATCTTTCCATTTCTCAACTTGCCACACATTATGGGGGGAGGAAAGGTCTGCAGTGGTGGGATTCAATTTTTTTTACTACCGGTTCTGTGGGTGTGGCTTGTTGGGCATGGCAGAGGAAGGACACTGCCAAATCCCCATTCCCTCCCCACCCCGCTAACCTGCTTTCCAGCTCTGTTCTCCTGTTCAGGGCAACAAAAGAAGACCCAGCCGATCAGCCAGAATAACTAATTGGACAATATGATCTGTGACAGTAAGGGGGGAATTATCTATTCTTTAATTATCACGGAAAATCACGGGAAATAGTTAGATCTGGTTTTGTTTTCCTCTGTGCCGAAATGATGTACTCAATAAAACAGTTCTTTGAGAAAGTTGCAAGTCTCGGAGTGCTGAATTGGTTTTTTTTTTTTTTAATTCACATTTATATACCGCCCTTCTCCGGAGACTCAGGGCTGCTTACAATCTTTGGAGCACAACCCAATGCACTCAGCAATAGCCTTCATTCCATTGTATATGCCTGCTTATTACTAGGGCTTTTTGCCCCACCCCCAAGTGGCATTTTTACAAAGTCAGCTTATTGCCCCCAACAATCTTGGGTCCTCACTTTACCTACCCTGAGAGGATGGAAGGCAGAGTCAACCTTGAGCCTGGTGGGATTCAAGCCTGCACTAATTGCAGGCAGCTGGAGCTAAGTGCTAGGTGTTTAACAGCCTGCACCACCAAGGCTCTTTGGTTGGGTTCATTAGTTGGAACCTTGACACACATGCTATATTCCTGTGATGGAGAGATTCTGCAAACAGAAGAGGAACTCCTTGTTACCAACTTCAGAGCTGCTAAGATAGTTTGGGTTCAAAGTCCAAGGGATACAATGAGAAGAAAGGCTTTCTCATAGGTTAAAAAAAAGTAGGTAAAATGCAAGTGTCTAGATATACTGTATGTATTTTTAAATTTTGGAAGTTCCCTTTGCTGCTAAAAGCCTGTAGCTTCCCAGAAGCAATCCAATATGATTTTGTACTTCCTGAGTAAATCTATCTAGAGCTAAAGGAATAAGTTATATTCCTGAAGAAATCCCTGTGGTACCTTCATCCCATAACTGTTTCAGAATACAAAAACACAGTCAGAGCAAAAATATTAGCCCAATATTTCCCAGGCCAAGGGAAACAAAGCCCTCAGTGAAGTTTGGGTTTTTCAAATTCACCACCCTCTGGCTACTCTCTTTTTTGGCCAGATAGGCTTGCTGGCATGGCTGACTGATAAATTCAGCCTCTTTGTGGGATGATGTGTTATCTGTTGTTGCTTCTGAAACAATGAAAAAATACCCTCTGAATAGGGTATGGAAAAAATGCATCATCACTATTGTATATATAACATGCAGTGTAATAAAACCAGTACGCCCATCATTAACACTCATTCAGTACAAAACTGATAGGAAGACAAGCAAATGAGCCTTGGTGGTGCAGGCTGTTAAACACCTAGCACTTAGCTCCAGCTGCCTGCAATTAGTGCAGGCTCGAATCCCACCAGGCTCAAGGTTGACTCAGCCTTCCATCCTCTCGGGGTAGGTAAATTGAGGACCCAAGATTGTTGGGGGCAATAAGCTGACTTTGTAAAAATGTCGCTTGGGGGGGGGGCAAAAAGCCCTAGTAATAAGCAGAGTCTTTAGAGAAGGGCGGCATATAAATGTAATTAAAAAAAAAAAGAAATTACATTGCTATAGGTGTGTAATACAGGCCACCCAGCCAAGTATGAAGAAATAGATTAACTTATGATGAAAAAAAACCTATAAGAGATTCACTTCTACCTGGATTGGACTGGTGTTGGTATTAACCTACAAAGCCCTTCATGGCTTAGGACCGGGGTACTTGCGGGAGACCCTGCTGCCAGCAATGGCCTCCCAACATCCCGTGCGCTCTCACAGACGGGGCCTCCTTGGGGTACCATCAGCTAGACAATGTCGGCTGACGACACCCAGGGGTAGGGCCTTCTCTGTGGCAGCACCCACCCTATGGAACCAACTGCCCCCTGAGCTTTGGATGGCCCCTGACCTCCGCTCCTTCCATCATGGCTTGAAGACATGGTTATTCCAACTTGTCAACCTGGACTGAGTGGGGTGGGAGGGAGTTGTAACGATTTGTTTTCATGATTTTAAATTTGATTGGGTTTCTAGTTAGTTTTTAACTGTGTGATATTTGTATTGTATCGTTTTTACATGGTTGTACGCCGCCCCGAGTCCTTCAGGAGATGGGGCGGCCTAGAAATCCAAATAATAAATAAATAAATAAATAAATAAATAATGTATAGGACAATGAAATGAAGGACTGAGTAACTTGCATTTTACTATGAAGGATATTCAAAATAAAAATATCATAACTGATAGAATCCTGATATGAGCAAAAAGAATTTTAACACTCTGGACCAAAGTTTTAAATCTGAGTTTGAGATTAAAGATGAAAAAAAAAGAATTGTCATTAAAAAAAAGAAGGGGAAAAGAGCAAGGAAGCCTAGTAGAATAGAAATCAACTTTCTAAAAGGGGAAAGATGATGGTAGCAAAAGAATGCTAAACCTAATTGAGCCTATGTGTGGAAAAGGAGTATGGACAAGACAAGTTATCATAAAAAAAGAAAGATTGGGAGAAAATATAATTGAATTCCTATGCAAATACAATGTGTGTGTTACATTGTGTTTCATGATTTTAATAAAATTGAACTCTGGGGATCCATTCATATTTTCAGTTCTTTGCTTTCCAAAATTTCTCTTCGATTCGGCATCTATCTTTGTTCCATCTATTTTCTTAACCTCTCTCCCTCCCTCCCTCTCCCTCCCTTTCTCCCTCTCTCTCTCTCCCTCCCTCTCCCTCTCTCCTTCCCTCCCTTTCTCTCTCTCTCATGTGTTTTAAGACACAATGAGTCATCTATCCAAACTCTGCTCCCCTTGCAAATGGAGCTTTGAAAGACAAATTATGAAGAATAATGTATATGACCATTCTGCCTGTTGGTCTCACACTGATCTATAGGCAACATCATTTGCACAAGCTATCTTATTCTGGAATCACATTTAAAGCACCTCATCTCAATCTGAAGAATGTTCTTTGCATACTCCTAGAAGAACATGCATCAGCCATTAAATATTTCTTTCAGGGGGACCAGTTATTACAAGAACCTGGATTCTCTCCTATTCAGATTCTTTGACTTAACTGGGCTATGGGATCAGTCTGTTTCTCCTGTGAAAATCAATAGGACAAAACTGCCTTAAATCAATTTACTTTTGCTTCATTGGTTGGTTGGATTAGCAATGCTCAATCTACACATTTTCAGGCCAGCCCTGCTTTCTGCTATCATTTACATGCAGTGTTTCCACTTACAATTACTAGAGGAACTTCTTCTCACCCATTACTCACACAGGAAATCCATATTCCATTTTCCAGCCTTATTCTGCTTATTTTTGTTGTGAGATGAATGGAGGAGGTGTGAGTAAGAGAGAGAGAGGGAGGGAGGGAGGGAGGGAGGAGGGAGAGAGGGAGAGAGAGGGAGAGGGAGAGAGGGAGGGAGGGAGAGAGGGAGAGGGAGGGAGGGAGGAGAGAGAGAGAGAGAGAGAGAGAGAGAGAGAGACTTTTGAATTTCAAGCAACTAAGTTCAATGCTGAATATCAGAAAATAAAATATTCCCCATAACTCTCAAGGGTGCCAAGATGCAAATCTTGGTTCTTGAATGTTTTCCTCCAGTGACTTACACTTGTTGGTGGCTGTTAGTAGCTTCTTTATCTCATATCTCTCAGCTTGCTTGTATGTACAGTTAGAGCATTCAGGTATGAAAATTGATTTGCCGTGTAATGCATATATGGTTTGTTGGCGCATTCTGTTTCAGATGCCAAGTGTTGGGTAATTTCTTAATCAGACTATGTCATCTGCATGGGCTATTATCATAGTCTCATTGAAGTGTCTGAAATTACAGGATACAGCCACTGCAGAAGACCAATTTTCCATGTTTCCTCAAGCTCATTGACTGTCCAAGAGCAGCCCCCTGAGAACATTCAAACCCACCTGAAGTCAGATCATAGGCATTCCTATCATTTCCTACAGGAATAGTCAATGTTCCCCCTGTCCTTTAAATTAAAAAAGGCAGGAGGGGGAAGGGCTAACTACAAGCACTGCTGATATTTCCAAGAATGTCTTGGAACCCCCACAATAGTAAACTAAGAATGGGAAAGGTTTTATATCCCAGGACTTATTCCAAGACCCATGGTGGTGGTTACAATGCAGTACTGCAGGCTACTTCTGCTGAGTGCCAGCTGCCAGAAGTTCAACTCAAGGTTGACTCAGCCTTCCATCCTTCTGAGGATGGTAAAATGAGGACCCAGATTATTGGGGGCAATATGCTGACTCTGGAAACCACTTAGAGAGAGCTGTAAATCTCTATGAAGCGGTATATAAGTCTAAGTGCCACTGCTATTGCTATTAATAAAAGTGAATGTCAGGGTTCCCACTGATGCCCTAATTAAATCATGAGCCTCAAGCCAAGCTTCAAAAGAAATCCAGTTATTTATTAGGAGCTTCATGTCAGCACAAACCAAATGAAGCCAACTCTGACCTCACTTAATTCATGCCTTGACTCTGACCCTGTTTCTCCCTCCCCCTAAGGTGTGTCATCAGTCACATTCCCCAACAAAGCAATTTCGCAGGTTGTAGAAGTCACTCCCTCTGGCTACTGTGGGTCTCCATGGAGATGACCTTGACATTGCTGGCTGGAATGTGCTTTGTTCTGAATGCAAGTTCCTCAATGCAGCTCCGAAACTCGATTCCCCATCCCCCTTGTCTATGGCTACTCGAGAGCAGGTCAGGAATGTTTTGTGAATTGACAGTGAACATCTAGGAGAGAGAGAACAGTTTTGGTGAGTAAATACTTTAGTTGGACCATTAAGCCATTTTGTAGAAGATCCCCTAAACATCTCAGATACCCTAGAAGCTCACCTACTTTCCTATTTAACAGAATCTGGCTCCGAAAAACAAATGGCTTCATTTTGCCTTATGGGGTTCTTTGGATTCTATTAGTACAATTTTATATAAATCTTATTCTTAGGGAACAGTGTTCTTCTCAGGATCTCCTATGGATGAATATGATAAAGATGAATGCACTAGACATAGTTGTTTTGAAAAACAAATATTGTCCTTAAACAATTTTAGGCAGAATGGCCTGCCTTGGTCCTGCAGGACTAATGCTGCTTTCCTTTCCAGTGATCAAAGGATCCAGTTGTTTACCTTTGAGAATGAGGAGTGGGTAAACAATAATGGTTCTTTCCAGAATCCAGTGGCCCATCTTTTTCTGCTAAAGTTGGGAGAAAGTTGTCTCTGGTGGAAGTGAAATGTATTAATTTTCCCCTCAGGATTCTTGGGTAGATATCTCATTACAAATAAAAAAAGATGGTTTGTTAATATTCTCCTAAAGCCTACCCCAAGGTAACTTGCAGGATCATTTAGTTTAATGCCACTTTTTAATTTGAATAGTTCCAAACATTTTGACCGCAAGCATTTTAACAGATTAACAGAGTTGGAAGGGACCTTGTAGGTCATTTAGTCCCAAGCAGGAGACCTTATACCATTTCCGAAAGCTTCCAGCGATGAAGATCCCACAACTTCTGAAGGCAACTTTTGTTCCGTTGGTTGATTGTTTTCACTGTCAGAAAATTTGTCTTTATTTCTAGGTTGAATCTCTCCTTGATCAGTTTCCATCCATTATTTTTGCCTGGCCTTCAGGTGCTTTGGAAAACAGATTGAACCTCTCAAATATTGGCACACTGCTATCATGTCTCCCCTGGTCCTTCTCTTCACTAAACTATTTGATCTGAACATTTGCAAAGATCTAAGCTCTTTAAAAAGAACATCTCCATTGGTCTGAATTTCAGATACTTTACTTCCTCTCTCTACCTACCAATACCTAGAACATATATAAAGCATTGCAGTGTGCTGACATTTCTTTCTGTGTTGTGATTTTGATCTGTTGGGTAACAAATTACAAAGCACATGTGATTTCTTTCTCTCTGTCTCTCTTAAACCAAACCAAAAAATTTTTTTCCTGTTTTTTAGAAAGGATAGGATTGAAATAAATTGAATGGGCAAGTGGCAAATTTCCACAATGTGAAATTAGAATCTGGGGAAAGACCAAGCATTCAGTTTTTGTATACCATAGGGGCAGTGCAACCAACATTATGATGTTACCTTACCTGATAATAAAACATCTGCTAGAAAATAACCAAGCTCAGAGAACTAACAAGAACACAGCAGTTCAACCCATATATTCCCTTCTGTCAGAAATTTTGTATTGAATTGTGGTATAAGAATGTGAGATAAATGAAACATAAAGACAGACAGGGTGCTTTTCCTTTACTCTATGAAGTTCTTATCCTATGAAATTATATTCTAAAGGGGATTAAATAAAAATATAAGTCAACACTTTGAACCTTTCCTTAATCTTGATCCTTGGTATAACTCAGCCCTTGGTGAATCAGGATAATTGCTTATTAGGAGAATGGTAGATTCTTCTGCTTCTTTCTGGCTAACCAAATGTGTTCATCATATCACTGGTGGGATGGTGGAGATATTGCCTGGATGCTGATTGACTGATCACAAAGCAATGCCATACATACTTCCAGAGCCCTAGTAACAGTCATTATGTTATACCACATTGCACCTGGTCTATTTAGCTCAAACGTTCTTAATCCTGATTTGTTTTATCAACCCAGCTTTCTGAAAATTAGAAAATATAGTTTGGATTATCTTCTCTAAAAATAGGTGCTATGGTGATTTCCCCTTCTTTATGCATTCTCAGACTAGAATGCTATGGGGCCTCACACCAGAAGCCTGTTCAACTGATACTAGTTTTTATTGGTTTCCTTCCCCTAATAGCCACCCTACTTTACATCTACAGTAGCAAATATTTATTGCTCATCATATAATTCCTTTGCCCTAAAAATACTGTTTGTAAATACAGTGGAGTCTCAGGTTGTGACCATAATCCGTTCCCAGACTTCAGTTGTGACCTGATTTGGTTGTGTCTGGAAGCATAACCGACTCATGCTTCAAAAATCGGGTGGATTTTTTGTTTGCCACCTGATTGGTCACAAACAGGAGCATTCATGACCCAAGGTTCCACTGTATAAGCTTTTATTCATGTTCAAGGCCTATGGACTTAAGATCAGGAAACTTTACTTTGGATATATGCTTATGTGGATATTCTTGACTTTATGTTTGTATGTTTTATTTATTTGAATTCCAAGCATCTTTGGGGATGCATTTTTAGTGTATGAATCAAAAGAAGCTTTCAGAATATAGTAACGATTTTACCAGGGGTAACATCCTGGTCTCATCAAAGATGGGTTTAAAATTCCGACTGAGATGGATGTAGCCAGAAATTGGCTTTAGGCGATTAGACCCTTTAATCTTTCACCAAGGTTTCCCCTCCCAAAAGATATTTTTTGTTGATTGACAACTACTAACATCTTCAGAATTTTACACACTACTGTTAATATATGCCTACTGAATTTCTAATGAGATTTTCTCTCTGCCTCTCTCTCTTTTTTCTTTCTCTTGTGATATATGAGGGTTTTTTAAAACCATATAATGAGTCTACCCACCATCTCTTAGGCCATCTTCCCCAAAATATAAACAAATCCAAATTAATAATGTTAACTAAAAATTACCTCGTGCATTTTAAAAAAGGACACTATTCCATGTCTTGGAACAAATAAATCTCTTGGCCTTTAAGGGGCCACAAAACCATTTGTTGTTCTTTTTTTTAATTCGGGCTTTTCCTCCTAGAGCTTCAGTCCAAACTCAAGAGGTCCCATGTGCAGTTAAATCCTTTCCTCCTGAATTTAATTCATCTTAAGATGACAATCATGGATCTCAGTGGTATATATGAGGGCTCGCGATGATGATTAACAAAGGCTTGTTGCTATTCTGAAGTGCAATGAAGTATGTAATTAAACATTTTCCCTCCCACATTGGGAACAGAGTTTTGAAGAGAGCATTGTTTTATTGAGAAGTCAGCTTTGTGTAGTGATTGAGTTCTTCTGAAGCCACAGACATCTCTCGAAACAGCCAGGCAGATTATTGTACTTATTTATATAGCATAAATTCTGCTATAGGCAAGGGTGGGATTCTATCAGTTTGGACTGGTTTGGGCAAACTGGTAGTTCCAGTGAGCGTTTGGCCCTGCACACCCACTTTCCTGTGCTTTATTTCCTGGTTTTTTAGCACAGCTGATTCATGTGGCAGAGTGATTTGCTGTGCCTCAGCTGTTTTAGTCCCAGGGACTGCAGTAGAAGGTAAGTAATTGAGTTGAAAATGGGCTTTTTAAAATGTAGAGCACACACACGAAGCACACGTTTGGCACACGTGCGCACGAAGCATGCGCTTACCAAACCGGTTGTTATACTGGTTAAATTGCACCACTGGTTATAGGTTTTAATGCTCTGGTCTTGTACACTTACCTGAAATTAAGTTCACTGTCCAAAATGGACCTTATATCAATATAAATGTGATCACTGAAACGTAATCCAATTATTTCAGAACTACTGTTTACATTATGATTCAAAGAAGGATTTTTCTACCATATTACAACCTTTTCCCTTTGGGATATTTTTGTTTCATGTATCAGCCAACTTGAGAGCTTTCTGACAATTTTATAACATTTTGCGTGATCCTACAAAAAGGCAGGATCCTGACAATGTTTAGGTATTGTTATTTGAATGAATCAACACAGCTGCAAATATTTTATAAATAGATCGATTCATTTCAAATGCTTATTTTTATGGCAACATTCATATGGAAAAATCATGAAGTGGCAGATGGGTGAGATTACTTAGTTTGTTTTAATTCCTTTATGTTTCTGGTTGCTTGATGTGTATTTATAGCAAGTATGGCAGTGAATGAATGTTTGCTATGCTGAAACATTTATTATCCTATGATTCATTTTAGCCCTTTTACCTTGAGTGAGTAAAACCCTCTTGTGGTAGAAATGAATTATAACCCCTGTGATATGATAGGATTCCTAATGAAAGTCATTCTACAAAAAACTTTTCAAGGGGCATTCCTGTCTTCATAAAAAGTCAGTCAAAATTCAAAGGGTTGGCCCAGGAGAAAGTGTTAATATGTCCCAGACAAAATGGACAGAAACACTGGAAGTGATAAATGCAGGAAAACAGTACTTGGAGAATTAGCACAGTGTTCTGACCAAGGCTTCAGTTTTCAAATCGACCAGTACGAACAAAGTTGCTTCCTGCAAAGGTTCATGTCCCTTTGCTCCCCCTTTATGTCTTATGGGAGGGCCAATCACCTCCAAGCCTTACTCCCAAGTCATCCATTTTGTTTTAACTGTTCTTGCCTTCTGGCAGTTCTGTGCACGCGCGCACTGGGAACAGCTCCCCTTGTTCCTCTGCTTCACTGCTGTCAGATTCTGGAGGCTCCAGAGTCAATTTATGGGAGCGTCTCCTGCCGATATCGAGTGCCAACTGCCCTGTACGAGCACACAGACAGGGGCTTCTCCGGGTGCCATCAGTGAGCCAATGCCAGTTGGCGGTGCCCCGGGGAGGAGCCTACTCTGTGGCTGTTCCCGCCCTGTGGAATAAACTACCCCTGGGGCTCCGTCTGGACCCTGACCTCTGCACCTTCCATCACGACCTGAAAACTTGGTTATTCGAACAGGCCGGGCTGTGCTGATCTCCTGGGGGGATTTCTTAAATTTTTAAATTTTTAATGTTTTAATGTTTATTGGGATTTTTAGTGATACTGGGCTTGTGATTGTTTAATTTTCTTTTAATTAATTTATTGTTCATTGTTTGGTTTTAGTTGTGAGCCGTCCCGAGTCTTCGGAGATGGGGCAGCATACAAGTCCAAGTAATAAATAAATAAAAATAAATAAATAAATAAACACATAACTCCCAGATAGTCCTGGTCCCATCTCTGTATCAGATGCAGAACCCTCATCCGAGTCCTCCCCAGACTCCCAGACTGGCCCATGTTTCTCCCCACTGTCCAACTCTGCTGTCATCTCCGCAGGCTGCTGATGGACCACAACACACAGAAAAATGTCTGGAGTTCACATTCATAGTGGGTGACACAGGATTACCTGAAGTGTATCTATTTTTTAAAAAAGTCAAGAAAAAATTTGATCATGCAACACACATTCAAGAGGGACAAGTGAGTCTACAGATACAGCTGCCGTCTTGACATTGCTGTCTTCCCTCTACAGGCACAATACTGTGGGATGACTATTCCTGATAGCCAGCAATGGTTGGGGATCCATCCTGGTGACAGACCAACCTGGCAATGCAGCAGAAACATGGCCTTCTTTCTCATCTCATGGTAAATGGATTTACTGCTGGAATGAGGACTTTTTATGTTCAGATCTTGGTTGGCGACTGATTTGAAAACATTGCAATATTTCATTCTTCTTCTCCCATTCATATCCATGATTCCTTTTCTCTGCTTGTTCTATTTTTAGCCTAACAGTCTTTAATATCTGGAGAAGAAAGAAGCAATGTTTCTCCAAGATCTTCACCATTTTCTGCTACTTGATTCTTTTCTTGTAATTCCTCTTTTTTAAAAGTGCTTTTTAATTCCTATTTATGTCCCTGCCAGTTTTGTCTGAATTGCTAGTTCTGATTGCAGAGCAAGAAAGGATGGGCAAATAAATAAGCAAGGGAATATTTCTATGCATAAAGGAGTCTTTGAAACAGATGCTCACTAAAATGTTTCGTATCTAGGCACTCAAATAAGTTGCTGATGCTGATAATATCCCCTTTATATTTAGCTGAAAAGGAATAATGGATTGCAGTTTACCATTTCCTCCGTATCTTGTGCAAAATGCTTTGTTAGATATCATAAGCTCTTTAGCTCTAGTTACCAACACATGTATTCTAATAAAATATTCATTTGAAAAAACCACATTGGGGAAAAAGCAGATTTACACAAGTCCACTGAGGAGAGAGAAAAAAAGGTACTGCAAAATACATAAACACTACTGAGCTATACCATAAATATCCGAAGGGGTACTAATAATGATTTTTAACAAAGCACTGTAAATCTTGTTTTTTAAAAAATCCTGTAAGAGCTTACATTTGTTCAGGATAAATTCTTCTGGTTATTTTAATAGACCATGTAGTGCTATTGAGGTTAATTGAAAAAACTCATCCGTAGGTTCATAAGAGCTGATCCTGTGCCACCTTGAGGCAAATAACTTTTGCCTCAAATATCAGAATTAGGAGTGACAATAAAGCTACTTCCAGACAAGGTTTTGATCTGTCAAGATTATCTTAAGCTTCTTTGGGAACAATTGAGGCCTCAGCCAGCACACTGCTTTGTGCGTTGCACAAACATTTCCATTGTTTTTATCATTTAGAGAATACCTATAATGATGAAGTCAGAAGCCATGCCCCTAGCAGCTTGGTTGTACTTCTTGCAGTATGGGGAGGTGGATTGTGTTCTCCTTGGTAGAGAGGCCAGCATACCCATTTCCCTGGTCCTCCATTTCTTCATGGTTCTGGGGTAAGTTAGCTTGCAAAGGAATTGAACCAGAAGAGTTCCTGGCATGCTCACAAGATCACTTGAAATGCAGTAGAAAAATATGGTGATGGTAGATAGCAATAGCACTTCATAGTGCTTTAGAACCCTCTCTAAGTGGTTTACAGAGTCAGCATATTGCCCCCAACAATTTGGGTCCTCTTTTTACTGACCTTGGAAGGAAGGAACTCTGAGTCAACCCTGAACTGGTGAGAATCGAATTTCTGGCAGTCGGCATAATTAACCTGCACACCCAACTTAGTAGCCCTCAAATGCAGGAGCTGAGAAGACATTTCCATCTCAGCCCTGAAGTATGAAACTCCCCCATTCCCCTAATTTGCAACCTATCTGTATTATGAGTGTATCCTTCTCATCTTGAATTACTTAGACTCTTAAACAGAAGATTTATTCTGAGCTATGAGCTACACTTGCCCTTGTGTGGTCAGCATTAATCAAACCACCCACCAGCTGCAATTAGAGCATGCTCATGAGATGATTATCTTACTCTTGAATGGGACTCTCCTTGATTGCCGAAATATACTTGACATTTTAGAATGAGACTGTGTTTACCGAACAATCTATTGGCTCCTGGACTATCAATTATCTCAGGAGTGTCACATATTTTCTCCATTTAGTTGGCCTGGAGGAATGGAAATATTTGTGCTCCCCCCTCCATGTTCCAAGATACTTTCTTGGTAATTATTGCAATGAGGTTTTGCTTGCATATAAAGTAGGATGCTTGTTTATGTATGGCAGAGATATATAAACAACCCACCTATTCATGCTTTTGCATATCCTTTCCTGTGTGGCATTGCCTGAGATGTTGACTTGTGTTCAAGCTTTGAAGCTTTGGTTCAAACAGAGTTCACATATGACTATTTTCATTTCTGTGATGTCCCTTTTCAACTAACTTTAAATGAATTCCATAAAGCTCTGATGAGGAAAGCTATACACAGCAAAAATAGATCAACAGTCAAACTGATTGAGATATGAGGTTTAATTTTTATCTTTATTGGTCCTGCTGTAAGAATATGGACCTGATGGAGAATTCCTATTGACTTTTGTAGCTTTAATCAAAATATCTTCGGAGCACTGTTCCTACCATTTATCTCGATTATTTTTTATTCAATTTACTCTGTATAATAATCCAGTTAGTAAAAAAGAGATCACTAGATTTCCTTAACCATAATCTAGGAACATAATAAACAAGTGTTTAGTGAATTCAGCATTAAAAATTGAATTGAATTGTTAATGGTCATGATCATGTTATAGCATTATTACCAAAAGGATTGTTTTGTGTTCTTCTTTTATGCATCTTTATTTTAAATAATAAATATATATTTATTTTTATATCTTAACCTGGACATAGAACTGCATGATTAGTAAAATGTGTGTGTGTGTGAGAGAGAGAACACTCACAGCCATATATTTTATTTATGGAAAATAGATAGATGAATAGATAGATGATAGATAGATAGATAGATAGATAGATAGATAGATAGATAGATAGATAGGCAGGCAGGCAGGCAGGCAGGCAGGCAGGCAGGGGACAGATGATAGATATTTTCAAAATAATCATAAAATAGTATCAAACCTCACTATTTTTGGTAAATCTTAAATAATTATACCTGCTAGATTATGCAAATCCAAAGAAATAACAGCTAAATGGTAGTACATAATTGGTGGCTATACAGCCAATGGGACAGCATACATCTAACCTTGAAAATAAGGCAAATATTGAGCAGTTGTCTAACCAACTTGGATTCTGCATACTGTAAGTGGTGCAGTATAAATCAATGTATTGAGAGTTGTAATGCAATCTTATATGCTCTGTTTGATTTAGAGCAGTGTTTTTCAAACTTGACAACATTAAGATGTGTATCCTGGCTGGGGAATTCTGGGAATTGAAGTTCTCACATCTTAAAGTTGTCAAGTTTGAAAAGCACTGATGTAGAATAATGCAGAAGTAAAACAAGCCAATTAACTTGCATCTAGGATAGGAGGAAATGTAACAGGTTGGTATAGTAATGTATAGTACTAGTAATGTAATCATGTTTATTAAAAAATAAACAATTTATGTTTAAATGAAGGGAATAATTTCAAATGTTGCTGTGATAAAAAAATAAACATGAACCTTTTAAATTGGTCAACCAGAAATCTGAAAGAAAAGGAATGCTGAATTCTTTTCAAATTGTAGAAGAATTTATCATCTCAATAAAGCCTGCACATTCCAAAGTATAATGAAGTATATTGTAACCTTTAATTAATAAGGTCTCCATTGCAACTTCTCTATGAAGTAATGGTTATCATTTCATTTTACACTTGAGTAAACAAAATAATTGCACATTTCCAAGAACTATTAGGCTTTAGGGTCTATTTTCATGCAATGGAAAAGAGTTATGCTGGCAAAACAGGAAAAAGCCCTTAGAAAAATCCACCCTAGAGGAGAATGAAATCTAAAGGCAAATTGAATATATAATCATATTCCACCCAAGAAAGAAAGAAAAAAAGAAGGAAGGAAGGAAGGAAGGAAGGAAGGAAGGAAGGAAGGAAGGAAGGAAGGAAGGAAGGAAAGAACGCTCTTTTCCCCCCAAATGAAACCCTCCATTATGAGAATCTATAGCAGAGGTGGTATTCAGCAGGTTCTGACCAGTTCTGGAGAACTGGTAGCGGAAATTTTGAGTAGTTTGGAGAACCAGCAAATACCACCCCTGACTGAAGATTTTACAGTATCCTTCCCCTGCCATGCCCACCAAGCCACACCCACAGAACCGGTAGTAAAAAAATTTGAATCCCACCACTGATCTATAGGTGATTTTTCTCCTGCCTCTATGGCAACTGCCAGTCAAGAAGCATGTATGGAGCAGGGCCTCAGAGTTTGACTCTTCATATCTATATCAGGGCTGTCAAACTTGTGGCCCATGGGCTGGATGCCTCATGCGGTGGCCACACTCACACCCGGTTTAGTAAAGGGGAAAAAAGTCCCGATATGTCATGTGATGCCACCGTGACGACGTGAGTTTGACACCCCTGATCTGTAGGCAACCGTTGGGTGAGGTAATTCATTATCACAAGTTCTTGTAGTCCCATCAATTCTTGTAATGGTCTGAGGGAATAACTTGGGAGACAGGAGAGTTACATCCTAGACAACCATCATGGAAAAAGTACCTCAACCAACAGAAAAAAAAAATGGGCATAGGAAGCATCGCAGGAAGAATCCTCCCTAGTTTTCTGGAAAGCAAAAGTAAAAGAGGAGAGAAAAGAGGTAAGAAAAGATATTGCAAAGATAAAACTTGCTCCAGTAGGTGTATTCATATCAAGCATTAAAAAATGTAACTAACATCGCTAGCATTTTTTTAAAAAAATTAGAACTTCTTAATAAGAAGAAAAAAAGCATCCCCTCATCTGGTAAGAAAAATATTACAGGAATTTTAAAATTTTAAAATAAGAATAAGTGTAAAAATTTGTTTTACAGGTGTCTTTTTTGATACTTGGTAAATTTAGATTGTGTTGCTATTTGCTTTAATAATGAATTTAGATTCGCTGTTTGTTGCACCTGTAACTTCCAGAATGCAAAAGGAGAAGCAGCAGACAAACATTGCGGGAAGTTACAAGTGAGATGGAGCAACAGTTACTGCAGAATGAAGTCAAAAGGGACCCATCCTATAGGTGAGGTCAGGAAGCAGATTATAATGAGCATTTGTGGGAAGTTAGGAAAAGCACTGGCTGGTCTGTAACACAGGAAACTAAATTTAGGAAGAAATCTGGGGATTATAGGGGTAGAACATGGATTTTTTCTGTTTACTTCTCTATCTCCTGTGTATATGTGAATTAAAAAATATAGGGTCCTCTCAAGAAGGGAGTATATTAACAAAGTATTAACCCATTTAATATTTTTAATAGTCTTATAATAATAAAACGTGTTCTCTCTTGAAGCAGAAAGCCAAAGTTCTACTCAGCCTCCAATTTGCGGTGAATAAAATAAATTATTATTATAAGATTTTAAAATAAAATCTAAATTATTTAACTGCACATTGTTTATCTTGAGTAGGTAATTTTGGATAGCAGAATATTATTATTATTATTATTATTATTATTATTATTATTATTAATTTATTTAGACTTGGATCTAACTGGATGGCATGTTGTGCATGTGGGAAGGACTTTTGTATGATTTTTTTAAAAAATAGATTTTTATTATATTTTCCACCAATACAAGTCATATTCATATCTATGACAGCGTTTTGACATCAACAAATACAGTCATCTTATAAATCATCTTATATTTTATATACATCAACCAATAATTATTATCTCTATCTATAATTATCTCTACCTTATATATTTATATATTTTATATATCTACCATATCATTCTCTTAAAGTCTCTTATATGTTATAATATAAAGTCTCTTATATTAATTACATTAATCCATTCTTCTTATTTTTTGTATCTATTCTCTAACCATTCGTACAATTTATGCTAAATGGAGTAATATTCAGAGTTTTCCTTCTCTTTCATTTCTAGTATAAGCATATCCATTTCCGCACATTCCAGTATTTTATGTAGAACTAAGTCTTCTGGAGGGGTGTTAGGTCCTTTCCACATTTGTGCAAAAGCTATCCTGGCTGCCATTAGAATGTGTAAAATAATATATTTTATCTCTCTTGGGTATTGATCCTTGATTATTCCTAATAGGAAGAGTTCCTGTTTAGGTTCAATTTGATATCCAGTAATTTCCTGCATCCAATTTTTGTATGATTTTGGGGAGGGGCATCAGCTTCACACTGAGTTGCCTTAGAATCTCCTTAAAGAGTTGGGTTCATATGTGACTTTCAGGGGAAGATCATTAAAAAGCAAACATCAACTCACCCAGATTCTTGGAGTTGATCTGAGTTAG
This sequence comes from Naja naja, assembly GCA_009733165.1. Classification (NCBI taxonomy): domain Eukaryota; kingdom Metazoa; phylum Chordata; class Lepidosauria; order Squamata; family Elapidae; genus Naja; species Naja naja. The sequence goes on along the minus strand of CM019159.1, from coordinate 16,978,031 downwards.
TCAATAAAAAGGCTTGTCAGTGAAATTGGAATGCAGATGGATTTAAATGTGAACTGAGCCATTCTTGGATGATTTGGGAAATGCTTAAGACATATTGCAAGCCAGTCTGATGCAAACCATGAATGAATGGATCATCCCTACTCCTACATGGGTCTGTTTTGCTTTCTAAATATACCTGATGAAATTCATACATAATTCAAGACTTGGAATATCATAAGAAAAACCTAACTGTACCTTGATATTATGCATAGAAAACACTCTCCATTTTGTGAGAACCTTAAATTAGTGGATCAGGGAAATACTGTAGACATAATTTGTTTACACTTCACTATGGCATTTGACAAAGTAGACTACAGCCAACTTCTTGGTAAGGTAGAAAAATATTTTATTTATTTATTTATTTATTTGACTTGTATGCCGCCCCCTCTCCAAAAAGGACTCGGGGCGGCTCACAACTAAAACCAACACAATAAATTAATTATCTAAAATAGAATTAAATTAACCAAGCCAAATTAAGCTAAAAACCCATTTATAATTTATGTGATAAAATCAACCCCCCCACCCTGAGGAGTCAGCACAGCACAGCCTGTTCAAACAACCAGATTTTTAAATCGTGGTGGAAGGTGCGGAGGTCAGGGGCCAGGCGGAGCCCCAGAGGTAGTTGGTTCCACAGAGCGGGAGCTGCCACAGAGTAGACCCTCCCCCGTGATACCGCCAAACGACACTGGGTCACAGACAGCACACTGAGGAGTACCTGCCTGTGTACTCGTACAGGGCGGTTGGTATTCAATGCCGGCAGTAGGTGCTCCCGTAAATAGCCTGGACACATGTCTCGTAGGACTTTGAATGTCAATACCAAAACCTTGAATCTCATTTGGAGATCAACCGGTAGCCAATGCAGGCCACGCAGGAGGGGTGTAACATGGGAGTACCGGGAGGCTTCCATCACAACCCGCGTGGCCGCATTCTGTACCAGCTGAAGCCTCTGGATGGTATGCAAGGGCAGTCCTAAATAGAGAGCGTTGCAGTAGTCGAGCCGAGAGGTGACAAGTGCCTGAGTGACTGTGCGCAGGGCATCTTGGTCCAGATATGGGCATAACTGGCGAACCAGTTGGACCTGGGCAAAAGCCCCCCTGGGCCACAGCTCCCACCTGCTCCTCTAACCTGACCCGTGAGTCCAGGAGGACCCCCAGATTCCGTGCCCTATCCACGGGGGTCAACACCTCTCCCCCCATGACCAAAGATGGAATCTCCTGACTGGGCCGAGATGTCTGTATGCACAACAACTCTGTCTTAGCCGGATTGAGCCGAAGCATATTTCTGTCCATCCAGATCCGTACCGCATCCAGACAACGGGACATCACAGAGAGGGCATCACTGATGTGGCCTGGGGTGGAGATGTATAACTGTGTATCATCTCTATCCCATCAAAAATATGGGATAGAGAATATCTCTATCCGATGGATTCTCAATTGGCTCATCAATTGCACACAACATGTAGGGGTGGGATGCTACCAGTTCTGCCCAGCTCTATAGAACCGGTAGCTCTGAAGAGCAGCACACATTGAACCGGTTCTGTGTTTGCTGCTGTTTGGCCCATCCACCCACCTGGGCTCTTACCTGTCCTTTATTTCCTGCTTTTTCAACCTCAGATGCTTTGCATGGCACAGCTGAGGTTGAAAAAGTGGGGAAAAGTGGTTTTTCAAACGCTGCACACTTGCGTGCAGTGCTTTTCAGCTGTCTGCGTGGCACAGCTTAAGGATTTTTACATGCGCGGGCAGCAAAACATAGTCACTGAACCGGTAGTAACACCAGTTGAATCCAACTCCTGGCAACATGTAATCCTCAATGGAACCTCTAAATGGAGGGAAGCATGCCATGGGATATCTCTTCAACATTTTCATAAATAATCTAGATGAGGGATAAAAATCGAATCTGCAGATGACACCAAGTTGTGGGGAATAGCCAACACTTTAGAAGATACACTAAATATATAGAAGGATCTTGACATAATTGGACACTGACGAAATGCAATTCAGTGGTAAGAAAAGCAAGGTTTTATACTTTAAGCAAGAAAACCAAAATGCACAGGTATAGAATAGAAGGCACCTAGCTCAACAGCAGTAACTGTTGGACCTTGAAGGTCTTCAAGATCCCTTCCATGTCAGGCATAGGAATGATTTATGAGTTGACATTCCAACTCTATTAATTCTAAATTATTGGAACTCTGCACTTTATCTGCTGCTATTTAATACCTGCCTTTCCTGCAATCTAGGAGCATTTAAAAAGTATTAAAAATATTTAAGTATTTTACAAAAACCCTTAAAAAATAAATACCATAAATTGTATTAAAAATGCAGAGGTTGCATATAGTTTGATTATTTTGCACATCTTGCCATAAGTTACCCATGGAAAAAATGGGGACCAGGCTTCATAGAAATATAGAAACCTGATGGCAGACTTAGACTCTGAGTCTTCCTTTTGCATTTTTAAATCTTTTATTTTATTTTTGTCAGGTAATCCCAAGCATTCCATGGTAGTGGTTGGCATCCTGAATTTGTTTTACCTCCCCCAAGGATAAGCAATCCTCTTCAATTAAAGCATGCATTAGTTTTTCACCATACCACCTGTTAAGAAGATCTCTCCATCTTATTCATCAAGAAGAGAACACTAAACATTAGTCCTAAAGTATTTGTCTCTGTTATGAAAAGAATCCCTGTAATGTATCAACACTTAACATATATTAAAAAGGCAGAGCTGTGGGTTGCTTGTTCAAGACGCATGATCATTTCAGCTCAATTTTGAACAAAAATGGGCTGCATTAAGATTCTATACAACGTCTCTAAAACTATGGGTTTCTAGCAATATCAGTCAAAGGCACCTAGAATGGCTATTCCACCTTATTCTCCTTAGAGCATTTAATTATCTTTATGATAAAGAGATGGAAGCTGGAAAACATAGAAGGATACAAATGAAAAGATAGTATGTTGTGGTCCACCAGTGGCCAGCAGAGCTGGCAGCAGAGTCAGAGAGTGGGGAGGAACATGGGCCAGCCCTGGAGTCTGGGGAGGGGGCCTCAGATGAGGGATCTGCATCTGACACAGAGATGGGGCCAGGGCCATCTGAGCATTATGTGCGGACTCCAGAACCTCCAGAATCTGACATCAGCTAGGCAGAGGAACAGAGGGAGCCAGTTCCCAGTGCGCGCTTGTGCAGAGCTGCCAGAAGACAAGAACAGATAAGACAAAAGGGGTGACTCAGGAATAAGGCTTGGAGATGACTGGTCTCCCATAAGGCATAAAGGAGGAGCAAAGAGACATGAGCCTTTGCAGGAAGCAACTTTGTTCACTCTGGTTGGTTTAAAATCTGAATCTCCGTGTTGACTTTGTGCTCCATTTGGCCTTGTACAGCTGATTGGCAATTTAGTCATTGGCAGCATTTCAAGGGAGATAAAGGTGAATGCTTATCAGCCTTATCCCGAAAGACTGTGGCAGACTTCTGTTGGACCATTCATAAACTGTTTGGGACTCATTACAGGCTGTGAATGCATAGAATTCACAGCTGTTGAAATAAAGCAAAAGGTTTTTGGGAACAGCGTGTGATTGTTTCTGTCTCAGGAAGCCTTGGTCAGAACACAGCATTGGTTAAACATCCAGTAAACTGCTGTGTTTGAGGGAAGGCAATTGCAAAAGAAAAGGGTCAATGCAAGTATGTAGGCGTACATTTCCTCTTGTACTCAGCAATGATCCATAATTGTTGCATTCACAGGCAGGGATCACTTCAGATCAACAAATTAATCATCCAGTTTTCTCTCTTGACAATGAACACGTTTCCTCAACAGTAGTACTAACACACACACACACAAAGTGAGGTTTTTTGTGGGAGTGGATTTGGATTTTCCACCTCTGCCAAATGAATTGCCACCACAAGGTGCGTGTTTCTGTGTCAAATTTCACAACCTTCAAATCCGTATTAGAGAAAGATGTCACTGATAAAATGGTTATGTTCCTTTGCATTTTAAAAGCCAAGACATACAGTATATAAAAACGAGCTTCATTATTTTCAATTTGTATTGCAACATTTTATTTTTAGTAATCTTCAAGTGACATTTAGGTTGCCAAGACAGATGGGTAGTATGACACACATACAATGCACAGCATCTTTTGCGTCTCACAATGATTAAAAATAAATGTTCTGTTTAGCTGCTACCTTAAATATTGAGAAGGTGAGGATCTAACATAAAAATGCTTCAGTAGATCTATGTAGACATAATAGATTCTCAGCTATGTGAATATAATAGATACTCAATGAACAGTCTCAATTCTATTTCCCTGGAATGTTAATGCTGAACCAATAAGGTTTCTTTGATAGATCAGTCACAGTAAAACAAATGAAGAAATCACTACCACAAATTCTATAGCATAATCTTGCCAGAATCAGCCAATTTTCTATTTCATGCTATGAAGTAGAAAATTGAATATGAATATGAAATATGAAGTAGAAAATCCTATGAAGTAGAAAATAAGGGGCATGCATAAGTGCACCATCCTGCCACCCGTCCTTGTCCTATTGTCCCCATTTAATCGTACCTATTTTCTGTATGCTTACTCATGTTTATACTTATACCTATTATTTTGTAAGCGATTGACAAATCAAATAAATAAATAAAATAAAAAAGTTGTGGAAGCTTTTATATCTATAAGAACAATAGTTTCCCCTGTCCCCTCCCCCCGCCAAGCACAAGCAAGTGAAAACAACTGATATAATGATGTGACTAAAGCAGAAACATCCCATGAAATTAAGGAAAATTCTGGATATCCAGCTAAAACCTGCCTCAAATTGTTCCATAAAAGTGCTGCTAAAACCAATTGTGGAAAGTTTCATGTAGTTCACAGCTGTAATGTCCTATAGATTTTTTAAATGATGCTGTAATAATTTGGAAATAAATTATATGGATAGTACTTGAGAGGGAATTTTGTAGTATGGTGACACCATTGGCTTCTTGTTGCAATAGAATATTCATACATACATACATGCATTCATGCATGCATGCATACATGCACACATACATACATAGAATACTCATACATTCATTCATTCACATAAACTTGATAACCTACCTATCTTACCTCAAGGTAACTCAGATAACAGAATAACTACCGTGTTTCCCCGAAAATAAGACCTACCCCGAAAGTAAGACCTAGCACTATTTTCTAAACCTGCCCTAATATAAGACCTACCCCGAAAATAAGACCTAGTGTAAATCTCCAGTTCCAGGAAGACTTTTCAGGGAGCAACCGTGCACCATAAAACACCCCCTACACACTCACACCCACTATTTGGCACCATAAATATATAAGACCTACCCCAAAAATAAGACCTAGTGTGTTTTGGGAGCCAAAAATATAAGACAGTGTCTTATTTTCGGGGAAACATGGTATTACTAAACAAGCCACATCTATAGATTACGTAAATTTCTACATAGTGAGATTCTGGATAGATTTTTTTTTAAAAAAAATCCTATTTGTTTTGATACTTAGGGTATCTGTAGTTTAAAAAAAATGACATCAAGCATCTTTATCAACAGGGATTCAGAATAAATGTGTGTGTTGGTTAAATGAATTAGGGTCATAGATCAGCACAAAAACAAAATAAAATCTTAAACCAATGCAACCAAAACAAAAATTATATTTTTTAAAAAAATAATATGAGGTGATAATTCACGGAAAGATCACTATATGTAAATAGGTCACAATGAAAAAAAATAGAAATGCCAATAGAAAATGACAGCATTTGATGATTCACTCCCTCTAAGAGCTGGACTATGAAATTCTTCACTCCTCTTCTTCAAATGAATAGAATAGAATAGAATAGAATAGAATAGAGGAGAGGAGAGGAGAGGAGAGGAGAGGAGAGGAGAGGAGAGGAGAGGAGAGGAGAGGAGAGGAGAGAATAAACAGAGCAGAGCAGAATGGAACAGAACAGAACAAATAGAATAGAATAGAGTTGAGTTGAGTCAGGTTGAGTAGAATAGAATATATCAGTGGTCATGTTATTATGGAAGAATAAGCCGTTTAGATAGGCTGTGGTTCATCCAGGGTTGTGCTTGTAACCATCTTGAAAAGACCATTGGGAAGACAGAAATTGATAGGAAAGGACTGTCTTTGTTAGAAATGCTGCATTCTCTGAATATTGTAATTAGCGCTTATATAGTGTTAAATCACAGTCAACTATGTGGGAAAGAAATGCCATATATTTGAAATGGTGCTAATCATAACTGTTGCATACCAAACAAGAAGAAAAGTAAGGAAAGCTCTACATGACATGGAGCTAGGTTTACTGTAGAACCTGCTATCATCAGTGGTTTTGTATGTTCCAACAGATCTGGTAGAATGGGCATGCAGGGTAGAGCTGAGGAATTTGGTCAGTATCTGCTGGATAAGATCCCTCGGATTCGGGAGGGGTTAGACTCTAACTTGAAGTGGTCTGAGGAGGGAGGGACAAGAAGTCCGGCCGATATCATCTGGGCTGAGTTTGATCCTGTTTCCGAGGATGAAGTGGACAGGATTATGCAACGTTTGAGTTTCACCACATGTTTATTGGACCCGTGCCCTTCCTGGATGGTGTATGCCGCCAGGGAGGTCACATGCGGCTGGCTCCGGGCAGTTGTCAATGCTTCGTTAAAGGAGGGCTCTTTCCCCACCGCCTTGAAAGAGGTGGTGGTGAGACCCCTCCTGAAGAAGCCTGCCCTGGACCCAGCTGTATTAAACAACTTTCGTCCGGTCTCCAACCTTCATTTTTTAGCGAAGGTTGTTGAGAGTGTGGTGGCTCAACAGTTTCTGCTTTTCCTGGATGAAGCGGACTATCTAGATCCCTATCAATCGGGCTTCCGGCCTGGGTTCAGTACAGAGATGGCATTGGTCGCACTGGTGGATGATCTCTGGAGGCGGGGACAGAGGTTTTCCTCTGTCCTGGTCCTATTAGATCTCTCAGCGGCCTTGATACCATCGACCATGGTATCTTTGCGGCCTTGAGGGGTTGGGAGTGGGAGGCACTGTTCTGCAGTGGTTCTCCTCCTACCTCTCAGGGCGTTAATCGGTGTTGGCAGGGGGCAGAGGTCGGCCCCAAGGGCTCTCACGTGTGGGGTCCCACAGGGATCGGTCCTCTCGCCCCTCCTGTTCAACATCTATATGAAGCCGTTGGGCGAGATCATCCGAGGTTTTGGGGTGAGGTATCATCAGTATGCTGATGATACCCAGTTATACATCTCCACCCCAAACCAAATCAGTGATGCCCTCTCTGTGATGTCCGTTGTTTGGATGCGTGCGGATCTGGATGGGCAGGAACAGACTACAGCTCAATCCGGCCAAGACTGAGTGGCTGCGCATACAGGCATCTCACTCCAGTGAGTATATTCCACCTTTGGCCATGGGGGAGAGGTGTGGATAGGGCGCGGAACCTGGGGGTTCTCCTGGACTCACGGCTCCATTTGGAGGAGCAGGTGGGAGCCGTGGCCAGGGGGGCCTTTGCCCAGGTTCAACTGGTTCGCCAGCTCCACCCTTACCTGGATCGAGATGCCCTTCGCACGGTCACTCATGCACTTGTTATGTCCCGACTTGACTACTGCAACGCTCTCCACTTAGGACTGGCCTTGCATACCATCCGGAGGCTCCAGCTGGTGCAGAATGTGGCCACACGGGTTGTGATGGGAGTTTCCCGATACTCCCATGTTACGCCCCTCTTGCGCAAGCTGCATTGTTTGCCAGTTGCCCTCCGGGTGCGATTCAAGGTTTTGACGTTAACATTCAAAGTCCTTCATGGCATGTGTCCTGGATATTTGCGGGAGCATCTCCTGCTGATATCAAATACCGGTCGCCCTGTGTGAGCACACAGGTTGGGACTCCTCGGGTTGCCGTCCACACGACAATGTCGGCTTGCGGTGACCCGGGGAAGGGCCTATTCTGCATCGGCCCCTGCCTTATGGAACCAGCTACCCGTTGAGCTCCGGCTGGCTCCTGATCTCTCCTCTTTCCGGCGCGATCTAAAACCTGGTTGTTTTACAGGCTGGGCTGGACTGATCTCCTGGGGGAGAGGGTGGGTTTTAAATTTGATTTTAATTTGGTTTTATAGTTGTATTTTGGCTTGTTTAGTTTAATTTCTTTTTAACTAATTTATTTTTCTGTGTTTTTATCTGTGAGCCGCCCCGAGTCCTTTTTGGAGAGTGGCGGCATGCAAGTCAAAAAAAAAAAAATGCTGGTGGAATGAGAATGCTGTGGAAAACAATATCCCTAGTGGGTCAGGAAAGCATTTTTTCTATGTCATGATGCATTATCCTCTCTCCAAAATGCATATATCTCTAGTTCTATAGCCCTTTCAGAAAGTTGTGAAGACCTCACAATGGGATGGGAATGTTAATTACTGGAGGTCTTGCATGAGTGTATTTGATAAGTAGCAATTGAAGCTTATTCGATCTTCAATTTCATTTCCTTTTGGTTTTAAGGTAGTGTTATGTTTTTATTTGGTTCACCATCCAGATGGATGGGCAGCTATAAATTGCCTAAATAGATAGATAAATAAAGAGGAAAATGAGAACGGAGGCTGCTAAGCTTCAATAAGATTTCAATATAACTCTTTGTTGAAAGGTATTTGGGAAATATTTGATGCTCTATTCCATTTTTTTCTAGATATAAATGCAACGTGTGCTTGAGTATGGCTGGAAAATATTCATAGTTTTTGCAATAGATCAATCGATAAAGGTTGCCATTGAATATAGTTCCATCTAGTGGCTGAAAATGCTAATTTCATCAGTTGCTTAGGTGATAAAATCAAAGAAGGGCATGACGGGAATGATGCACATTTGTTTCATAAGAAACCAATAAAGAAATCAGATTGGAAGTAAATTGACAACATTTTGATTATAGAGGTATATCATATTTATCAAATCTCATAAGCCTTGGGCTGAAATAAAACTCACTCAAAGCAATTTTCTTCAGAACTTTCAGAGGAAAATTTTAAGGCTATATTTTGTTGGGGAATTGAAACATTTGGAAAATATGCTCTGTACTTTTTAACACGAAGGACAATATTCAATAGTATAGATTACTAAAATACTCATAAATAATGATTAGGCCTGTGTCATAAATTCTACTTCGCATGGCAGCTAATCTAAATCATAGCAATGGTTATAATACAAAATGAGATCCATAACATCTACTAACAACTTATATTTCTTGTGCTTGATGAACTGAGGTCTAAAAAAAAGCCTGCAAACTAGCATCCTTAATCTTAATCAATTCAAAAGAATATATATCCTCCTCCATTTTACTTAAGAAAAACCTCCTGAATTTTAGTGGGACTTGTGCAAGAAGTAACTAAGCCTGCAAACTGAGTAACTAAATTGGATTAGGTCCAGTACTTTGCTGTGGGATATTGTTTCCCACTTTGTTAATTATTGTTCCATTTCAACATATCCTCATCTCTCACTGATCCTCTTCCTTTCAACAGACTTATCCGGTTTATGATCTGACAATCGGCAAGAAAAGCAAAGTTGATGATAAAACAAAAGGAGCTGGCAATGTTGTGATTCTGCCTTGGCTGCCCACTGGGGCCAGGTGTTTGCAGAAAAGAGATGAAAATAACTGTAGGCTGAGCTAGCAGATAAGTGCCATCACAGCTTTCAGTTTTAGCATGTTTATTTCTTTGTCAGGGTAATCACTGTGGGTTACCCCTCCCTGTAGCAGATATCCATAATTTTCTCTCTTTGACTTTAGTTGACTTTAGTTGGCGCTTCCATTTTTCTTTTGTTTTCTGAATCTTTTGGATATTTTTTTAAAATAATTCTTTTTGTACTCTTCCATTTCTAGTCATTGAAACTGAATAACTTGGGGCAGCTACTTTCCAAACACTTTTTCCCTGTAAATACCAGAAAAGTGCAAATAGCTTATTAGTTTCTAACATGAAAACTATTTGCCAATTAACTTAGGCAAATCAATGCAATCGAAGGACCAGTGTATTTGTAATGGTAGCACTTCCAAAAACAATACTTTTGTGTCAGGTGTGAGGAAAGATCTCAGTTTTGATCCCTAGATTATCTGAAAGCAGAAGGCATGCAAAGAATCAGGAAAATTGTACAGGTGGTCCTTGTTTAGCAACTGCCTTGTTTAGGGACCATTTGGATTTATGATGGGGATGAATTGTTATGACCAATCCTCACATTTAAAACCTTCACAGGTCTATCAAGCAAAAGAAAGCAGAAGGAAGGGCATAAGTATGGTTGTAATTAATATAGTCATCACTTTGTTTAACAATGGCCTTGCTGGCCCAACTGTGGTCACTGTATAAGGACTACATAATTAAAGAACACTGAGTTTGTTTATATTCTTAATTCTTCTGTCTCTGTCATCCCAATAACCAGAATGTATGAGTGTGAATTGCAGTATGGAAATGTTTTATCTTTTTATAGGACAGGTCTCTGAAGGGAGTGCCAACTCTTTTCTAACCTATAACACTGAAGGAGGAAAACCCATTAAAAGGGAACACCTGGAAAACAGATCACATGGGCATTCTAAAAGTTTGGTTATAGTGCTACAATTCTGTTTAAAATGCAGTGTTTGTTTCTGAATTTGCATTTGTACTCTTACGTTCCAATCCCAAAGGTGATATTTTTCAAGAGGCAACAGGGCTTTCTTGTTTTTTTCTTGGAAGACCTTTCACTTCTCATCCAAGAATCTTCTTCAGCTCCGACCAGTTGGTGGGGAATGGAAGGATTTATACTCCTTGCAGACAGCTGCACATTTGCATTCTTTTAGTGGATTGTTAAGGTCACCTGGTAGTTTATCTGTGTCATCAGAGTCACCTGAGTGGTACAAATGGCTGTGAAGCTTTCTTGAAGCTGTTGAAAGGACTGTGTTGTAGATTGGAGATAGATGATGTCGTATCCCTCCCCTCTGTTGAGAGAGGGCTGTTCAGTTTTGACATAGGTGGCCTCTTTGACCCTTCTTTCAAACCAGCAGTCCTCTCTGTACAAAATATGGACTTTTTTGTCTTCAAAACAGTGGCCTGCATCTTTTAAATGCAAATGGTGAATCTAGTCCTGATGTGTTTGTTCTCCTATGTTGTGCCATGCATTTATGAATGACCAGCCATCTGCCAGGAATATAAATCCTTCCATTCCCCACCATCCAGTCAGAGCTGAAAAAGCTTCTTGAATGAGAAGCAAAATGTCTTCAAAGAAAAACAAGAAAGTCCAGTTGCCTCTTGAAAAAAAAGCATCTCTGTAGAGTTATGTTATTGTGCATATTCTTCTGTATGGTTTGTTTCCTCTTAGCTGGTAAACTAATAGCCAGTTATTGTGAACCTATTACCATTCAAATGAAAAAAATTTGTCTGGATAAAAGAGTAATGAATGTAGAGAAGAATGAAGTTAAGCCATAAGATCCATGTCCAACAGTGAGTTTTGTGTAATACAGAGCAATGCAATGGAATAATTTCTATTCTCAAACATGGTATAAACCTTGAGTCCCAGAATAGAATTATGCATTGTGATCAGGGGTGGGATTCAAATTTTTTAACAACAGGTTCTGTGGGCGTGGCTTAGTTGGTGGGCGTGGCGTGGTGATCATCTTATTGGCTGGGCGTGACCAACTCAATATCACTCACATCGAGGCATGCATCTCCTCCCCTGGCCTCTCATGACTATGGGGATGCTGCAACAGTTGTAAGTGTGAAAAATGGTCATAAGTCACTTTTTTCAGTGCCATTGTAACTTTGAATGGTCACTCCACACAAGCAAAGTACCAGCAAAGGGGGGAGAAAAACTCCAGAGAAGTTCCTGAGACAGGAAGTCTAGTCCTGCCAAGAATGTAATAAGGGTTAACAGAGAGGCAGTTTCTGTAAGCAACACCAGAATGTTTCCTTCCTGCCTTCCTTACAGGATTAGGCCAGTAATTTCTTCTAACAACCAGTTCTCTGAACTGCTTGGAATGTTAACAACCGGTTCTAGCGAATAGGTGCGAACTGGTAGAATCCCACCCCTGATTGTGATGTTTCTCTGGGCATATGCTCCACTGCATGCATTACTATATAAACAATTTACATTGTGCTAGAAAGCAAAATATGTTGTGCAGTGCTTCAGAAAGTAGACATGCATATAAACTAAAAGAAAAAAATAGCAAGTTCATTGGATTCTGCCTCACTGATTTATGATATATGTCAAAATGAATTCACAAAGCAGTGCATCAGATGCCAACAAGGAAGGGAATATAGAATAGCAAAACTCCCACATAATGTTCAAGCCTGCTTAATTTTACTTATGTATTTCAAGATTGGGTGGGGAGACAGTTTGGATCATTGTTTACTAAATGTGCTGGCTGTTTCCCACTACAACTATTTTGACATGATCCAACTTTGTTCCCATCTCAGCATTTCTGGAAAGAACACTGATTTGGTAAAGTGAAAATGCTAAGGAACAATAGGTTGATCCTTTCTACTCTGTCACAGCTCCTCAAAAATTGGAAGAATGCTTAACACTTCATATTATCATCCCAGAACCATTCCCGGCAAACAAATGCATACAGACAAATATAAAAAACAAAAAAAAAAAATTCCTTTTTTTTGAGAACAGTGTGTTACCGGACCCTCCCTTCTCCATGCGACTATAATTTCAATTATACACTCATTTTGTATATTCTATTCCATTTATCATAGCAAATTCCACTATTTTCCATAATTTCCCCCCTTTCTCTAGCTTCTATAGTCTTGCTTCAGTTATTTCATCATTCCATCATTTCATTAATTACATTTCTTTTTCCAATTTTCAATATCTTGCCAATCAATATTATTACACTTTTGTCTATCTTGTTTAGAATTTTATATTATCTTATAAAACAAATTTTACCCTGTAATTACTACCCTAAAGGATAAGACCTCTATCTCTTCTAACCAATTATTGTTTAACTTTTATATTTCACCTTTACCATTATTACCTCTGTTACCCTCTATTTTATATCATCTAACCATTATTAATCAGATTCTGCTTGGTACATTCCTACAAATATCCATTAAATTCTTTACAAGAGAAAAAGAAAAAGAAGATTGTGCATACATATAACAATAATAATTAAAGTAATTATTTCTTTTCAAGTTTAATTCAGCCATTGTTAACATTTATCTCCTTCATTCATTTCTATTTAAGATATTTCCATTTTATTACCATTTAATATCCATATCACTATATTTCATCATCAAAAAGAAAAACAGTATTAAAACGTTCCATACTTCTTATAATTTCCATACTTTCTCTTTAAATTGTTAGAGGCTTTATTCTCTTTCCTTCTTTACCTCCTTTACTTATTGACAGAAAGAAAAAACTATACTAACTTCTTTCTAACTTAACCATATTTATCTCACGGAGCCTTGCAGAATCCTCTCAGTAACTTAAATTAACCATTGTCTAACTGTTAGATTTTAATTTTTATGTATTTTTCTTGCTGTTGCTCATCTTGATTCAATTTTTTACCACTTTCTCTTCTTGTCAACTCCCCCCTCTTCTTCTCCCTTCCCATTTTTTCCCCCTTTATGTCCAATTTCCCATTCTGAAATCCTACCTTATGGCTTCTTGCAGTATTATAACTATTTCTCATTTTATACTTTTTTTGATTGTTGCCTCCAATCTTAGATTTTTGACTCTCTTTCCTCTTTTCCCCTTTTTCTTCCCCTTTTTCTTAACCCATTTGGAGTCATTTGATCACTGAAGATGGCTTCTTCTTCTTTGTCCCGCCCTTCTTGTTCATCTGATGCTTCCTGTAATTTTCTATATTTCAGGATCTCCATTTCTATTGTTTTTACCTCTTCTTTAATGTCTTTAAATAGTATTTTTAATTCTTCAAAAAGTGATGACATTCTGAAAGAGATTTTTTCCCTTTTAAGGCAACCCCCAGATGACTTTAATCCTTCGCTAAGATCCTCTACCCAGGAGTTCTCCGATAATCCACAACCGTTTCTTATTTTCTTTTTCACTTTCAGTTTTCTGGGGCTTGGCTTGCACGAAGCTTCAATTACTATGTGTTCTTTTCACGTCTTGTTGTGAATCCACTCTCAATGCAATTTAACTCCAGGTGGTATCCTTTGTTTCCAGACTCCACCCTATTTAAGCTCTTTTTTTCCCCTCGGTTTTCTATCTTTGACTCTTTTTAAAAAGAATCCTTTAAAGTTATTCAAAAGTCTTTATCACTTGATACTTTATTTTCAGCTGAAAGCAGCCTATTAATATCCAAGTGAATCGATGTCCAATTCTTGTAAATCCTTTCTTAATATTCCAAGCCAGTTGAAACGATCAGTATTTGAGGAAAAAAAAGAGACCAATTTTCCCTTTTTAACCCTTTCATTCACAGCTGTAAAAGTCTTTTAGAGATAACATTGTTTTTGGCTGTTTAAATTCCAGGTACCTTTAATAGTTGTTTTCAGTTGCAAGCCCGGTATGTCACACTTTCTCCTTCAAGCTTCCTCCTGCACATTCTTTTCCGTTCGAGTTCTTCTTTGAGGTGGCCATTTCTGGCCAGCTGCTTCTGCCGCCTTTGGGAAAGGGGAAAAAAACCAGCTGGGGAGAAGAGATGCGGCTCTCCTCAACCCTGCTGGCAGCTCCCCAACCTTCACCACCTCTATGGAGTGGTTTCAACCCCAAAGCCAGCCGGCTCGGGGTCTCCAGCAGTGAGCACAGATCAAAACTGCGCACAGTCGCAGATTTTGGTCCATTCACGAAGAGGCTCAAACAGGAAGTTTGTATGTGAGAATATATAAAAATAATTAATAGATGAGAATGGAAAAGATGTACAAGGAGCTTTAACCTACCGGCATATCATATGTTTTTTCTGTATGTGTCTGTCTAAAATAATAAAACTTTTTTCAAAAATTGGAAGAATGCTATCATGTCATCCCTAGTCCTTCTCTTTGTTAGACCAGATATACCTAGTTCCCAAACCCATTCATCATACACTTTAGCTTCCAGACCCCTTATCATCTTTGTTGCTCTTCTCTGCACTCTTTCTACAGCCTCAATATCTTTTTATATCATAGTGATCAGAACTGGCTGCAGTATTCCAAGTGTGTCACCAATGCAGCATTGAGCAGTACTATCACTTCATGTGATCTTGATACTCGGTTGATGCAGCCTAGGACTGCATTGGCAGCTGCCACACACTGTTGGCACATACTCAACCCACATATTCTCCCAGTTCCTTCTGTAACCTAATGGGCTCACAGCAACTTTGACAGATGTGCTCATTAACAAAGTGTTGGATATGGTCTTGAGAAGTAAGGAAATTAAGCTCCAAGGTAATGTATTGCAGAGTATCTCTTCTATTTTGTGACCATATGATTACTATACGGTAGTTATCAACTTGTAGCTGGAAGGAAAAGAGGAGGACAAAGACTAACAATAGCAATAGCACTAAGACTTATATACTGCTTTACAGTGCTTTACAGCCCTCTCTAAGTGGTTTACAGAGTAAGCAAATTGCCCCCAACAATCTGGGTCCTCATTTCACTGACCTTGGAAGAATGAAAGGCTGAGTCAACCTTGAGCCTAGTGAGATTTGAACTGTCAAATTGCAGGCAGCCTGCAGGCAGGGAGAGAAGTTGCTTGCAGTACTGCACTCTAACCACTGCGCCACCGTGGCTCATAAAGAAGAAACATGTTGGTATATGATGAGCTGGATTGCATCCAAAATATAAATAAAGTAAACTAGTAGCAGTTCTTAAGATAAGTATGATAATAAATTTGTAGATCACTGAAAGGGCAAGTCATTTTCCGTCTATGATGACTGTTTATTCCATCTGGTGTCAATCCACATTATATGTACTTTGTCCTGGAAGTATATTCAATGCAAGAACAAAGAATTAACTCTTTTCCCCCTCCATATTATGTATGCAACAGATAAAAGCATAATTCAGTAGGAAGCATTAAGGAATATTTATAGCTAGATGAGTATTTCTAAAGAATGCCTAATATTTCATCTCTTTAATTCTTTTTCTATGATACAGACAGGATTAGGTTTTTTCCAGTCATGTTTGTGTCTGTCTGTCTATAGCTTCTCTGTATCTTTTACTCTTGTTCTCTTCTTAAAATCAGAAATGAGACCCTTGACTGTGATCCTTGACCTCAAGGACCGAACTAGATAAGATATTAAATGTATTTGTACATTTAGTGTAAACGCATATTACATTTTTCTTTCAAAAATAAATAGTATCAATTGGGGAAAGCACAATTAAATCTGTTATTTTTTATGATTATTTCTAATTTTTCTCCTCGTCTAATTCTTGTAAACAAGTTTGATTCCGTTCATTTCCTCATGAACCTCTAAATTCTTTTAAAATGTACTCATCACTATATTTGTATATTTTTATGCAGACTTCTGCTATATTCAATTTTATATTTGACTGCGTTCAATTATAAGCAATGTTGCTTAATATACTGAGCTTGGGCAGCTGTTTCCACTAATATTAACCTCATCTGTTTTTTTCACAAATACGTGATTTCTTCAATATTTTTAGTATACATTTTTATTGGAGAACTGCGGTTTAATTCATATGTTGATACAGAAATGTGATGTTAGATGAGATCTAACTATTAAGCACTGGTTTACTGGGACACTACATGCAGTCATCTAGCTGTCTTCCTGAGGAAACTCCTTTTATTATATTTCCTTAGTTTTATACTTTGGATGGGGTGCAGATAACTAAAAGTCCAAACGCTGGGTGCAGCAAACCATCATATTTATTTTCTAAGAACACATAAAATTCAAAGTAGAAAAATGAGTTTAGGGTTTTAAACATTGTAAGACTGTGTTTGAAATAGAATTATGTACAAATGATGAATATGCAAATGTTAAAATGCAGGCCATTGAGAAATCCCTATGCTGCCAACCCTTAGTAAAAACATACATTTTAGTCAGATTATGTAGCACCTCTCAATATTTTTGTTCCTTGCCACTCAGAATTATGCAAGAGTGTGCGTATATTGGGGTGGAATTTTAAGAAAAGAAGACTTAGAACTTAGAAATGAGACTTTGGCTTTTTAAGGTACTCCAGATAGGAAACTAAAACCATGAGTACTAATACTACCTTTAATGAGAGGTTAAAGTAACAGAATTGTATATGTCTGCAAGCATTCCCTGTGTCACCTACCTTTACTTTTCAGAGAATTAGAGAAAGTCTCTTTCCCAGTACTTGGTCTATTTTCTCTTTATTTCAGCACTGATGCCTAGCTTTCCCCTTAATCTGACACCTTCCAGGTGTTTACACTACAGTTCACATCAGCCTCAGTCAGTAATATTAGTATATAATGACACTTTTGATTTTAAGATTCTGGAAGGATAAACTGGGAAAGACTGGATGACATTCTTCAGTTGAATGGTGGTGAAATTCCCAAAACGTATTCATTGATTCAATTATATAAAATACAAAAATTTGCTAGACCAATACTTGAATACAGCTCGGCTGTCTGGAATCCACACTGCATACTGGACATTAATATAATTGAGTGTGTCCAGAAGTATTTCACAAGAAGAGTACTATACTCCTCTGTTTGCAACAGAATATCCTACACCACCAAGCTTGAGATTTTGAATTTGGACAACCTAGAACTACGCTGCCTACTGTTTGACTTATAAAATAATCTGCTTTAATGCACTACCAATCAATGACTTTTTCACTTTCAATTGCAACAATACATGAGTACACAATAGATATAAACTCAATGTTAACCGCTCCAAACTTGATTGAAGAAAGTACGACTTCAGCAACAGTGGTCAATGCCTGGAACACACTACCTGACTCTGTTGTCACATTTATTTATTTATTATTTATTAATTGGACTTGTATGCTGCCCCCTCTCCGCAAGGACTCGGGGCGGCTCACAACTAAAACACAGTAATACAAACAATAAATATTTAAAAGAAAATTAAATCAACAAGCCCAAACTTTAAAAACCCAATTAAAATAATTAAAAAACCCCCAGAGGTCAGTCCAGCCCGGCCTGTTCAAACAACCAGGTCTTCAGATCGCAGCGGAAGGAGCGAAGGTCAGGAGCCAAACGGAGCTCCAGAGGGAGCTGGTTCCACAAGGCGGGGGCCACAACAGAATAGGCCCTTCCCCGGGGCACCGCCAGCTGACATTGTCTAGCCGACGGCACCCCGAGGAGTCCCCGTCTGTGCGCACACACAGGGCGACCGGTATTTGATATTGACAGGAGACGCTCCCGCAAGTACCCTGGACCCATATCATAAAGGACTTTGAATGTTAAAACCAACATCTTGAATCTCACCCAGAGGGCAACCAGTAACCAATGCAGCTCGCGCAGGAGGGGTGTAACATGGGAGTATCGGGACACTCCCATCACAGCCCATGCAGCCGCATTCTGCACCAGCTGAAGCCTCTGGATGTTATGCAAGGGCAGTCCTAAATAGAGAGTGTTGCAGTAGTCTAGTCGGGAACTCACAAGTGCATGAGTGATCATGCAAAGGGCATCTCGGTCCAGATATGAGTGCAACTGGCGAACCAGTTGGACCTGGGCAAAAGCCCCCCTGGTCACGGCTCCCACCTGCTCCTCCAAACCAAGCCGTGAATCCAGGAGGACTCCCAGGTTCTGGGCCTTGTCCACAGGGGGCAACACCTCTCCCCCTATGACCAAAGATGGAATCAACTGGCTGGGCCAAGATGCCTGTACGTCCAACCACTCAGTCTTAGCTGGGTTGAGCTGCAGTCCGTTCCTGCCCATCCAGATCCGTACCGCATCCAGACACTGGGTCATCACAGAGAGGGCATCACTGATTTGGCTTGGGGTGGAGATATACAACTGGGTATCATCAGCGTACTGATGATACCTCACCCCCAAACCATGGATGATCTCGCCCAGCGGCTTCATGTTGAACAGGAGGGGAGAGAGGACTGACCCCTGAGGGACCCCACATGTGAGTGCCCTCGGGGCCGACCTCTGCCCTTCTGCCAACACCGATTGCGAGCGCTCCGAGAGGTAGGAGGAGAACAACTGCAAAACAGTGCCCCCCCACTCCCAACCCCCCAAGGCGCCACAATAGGATACCATGGTCGATGGTATCGAAAGCCGCTGAGAGATCTAACAGGACTAGGACAGAGGAAAATCCCCTGTCCCGAGCCCTCCAGAGATCATCCATCAGAGCGACCAATGCCGTCTCCGTGCTAAACCCAGGTCAGAAGCCCGACTGATATGGATCTAGATAGTCCGCTTCCTCCAGGAAAAGTGGAAACTGCTGAGCCACCACGCTCTCAACAACCTTTGCCAAGAAGCGAAGGTTGGAGACTGAACAGAAGTTGTTTAAAATGGCTGGGTCCAAAGCAGGCTTCTTCAGGAGGGGTCTCACCACCGCCTCTTTCAAGGTGGCAGGAAAGGACCCCTCCCTCAGCGAGGTGTTAACAACTGCCCAGAGCCAGTCGCGTGGTCTCCCTGGAGGCATATACCATCCAGGAAGGACACGGGTCCAATAAACAGGTGGTGGAACTCAGGCGTCGCATAATCCTGTCCACTTCATCCTCAGAAACAGGATCAAACTCAGCCCAGATGACATCAGCCAGACTCTCTGTGACTCCCTCCTCAGACCACTGCAAATTAGAGCTCAGCCCCTCCCGGATCCAAGTGATCTTATCCGACAGATATTGTCCAAATTCCTCAGTCCTGCCCCACAGAGGGTCTACCTCCAGCTCCCGATGTAAGAGGGAGCGCGTGACCCTGAACAGGGTGGCTAGGCGATTATCTGCGGACGCTACGAGGGCAGAGAGGTAAGCCCTCCTCGCCGCCCTCAAAGCTACCAGGTAAGTCCTAATATAGGCTCTCAACTGGGTTCAGTCAGATTCGGAACGGGTCAACCTCCACCTGCTCTCTAAACCCCTCCTACATCGCTTCATCTCCCAGAGCTCCTCTGTAAACCAGGGAGCCACCTGGGATCTGCGGCAAGTGAAGGGACGTAAGGGGACAACCTGGTCAAGGGCATCTGAGGCAGCCTGTTGCCATGCAGCTGCCAGCACCTTGACCGAGCTGTGGATAAGGGAGGCGGGCAGAAACCCCAGCTCTGCCTGGAACCTCTCAGGGTCCATCAGGCATCTGGGGCGGAACCATCTCAGTGGTTCCTCATCCCAGCAGCGTGGGGTGGCCTGTTGGAAGACCAGCCATAGGAGATAGTGATCTGACCATGCAATGGGTTGGACATTAATACTGCCCACCCCCAGATCACTACGCCACTGCTCTGAGACAAAAACAAGATCAAGCATGTTGCCCCACCCGTGCGTGAGACCCTGTATTAGCTGGGCCAGGCCCATAGCCGCCATGGAAGCCATGAACTCCTGGGCCAAACCCGATGCCCCTCCCAGGGAGGGCAAGTTGAAGTCACCCAAGACCAAAAGGCCTGGGAGCTCCACCGCCACTCCCGAGAGTGCATTGAGAAACCCAGGCAGGGCTGCTGCTACACAGCTGGGGGAAAGGTATGCAAGCAGCAGGCCCAACCAGGCACTGGGCCCCAACCGCAGGAAGAGGGTCTCACACCCACCTGTCTGGGGAACAGAGACCTCCCTTGGAATCAAGGACTCCTGAATAACAACAGCCACCCCACCACCCCTTCCCTGGGCTCTAGGCTGGTGCAAAACCCGAAAACCTGAGGGGCATAAATCAACCAGAGGGACTCCACCCTCTGGCCCCAACCAGGTTTCGGTGATGCAGGCCAGGTCCGCAGCCTCCTCCTCAATCACTTCCTGGAGGAGGGACGCCTTATTAGCCATGGACCTGGCATTAAAATACACCAGCCACAGCCCAGGGGCTCTAGGTCCCATATCCCCGGGGGAGTGGGCAGAGGCATGGGAGTCGGAGCATGCCACAGCTCGCAAACAGCGGCAGCGCACTCCCAGATCACATCCCCAAACCCACACTCCTTTTCCCTCAAACTATTGACCTCAACCCCTTCCTAAGGACATGGATAAGTGCACAATCATGCCTACTGTCCCTGTCCTATTGTCCCCAATTATTCGTACCCATTTCCTGTATTTATACTTATGTTTATTATCTTGTAAGATATTGACAAATAAATAAAAAATTAATTAACTGGCCCAAAACATTAGTATCCACCTTTATTCTATAAAGATTTTAGACTCTCCCAATAAAACAATAACCACAATATACCTCAGTGTGTGTGTATATGTATGTAAAATAATACATTTTATTACAGAATAGGAAGAGATGTTGATTCTAACTTCCTCTGTATTGTAGGTAGTCCTTGACTAGCAACTATTTCTTTAGTGACTTCAACATTACAGAGAACTGAAAAAAGTGACTTATGACTGGTCCTCACACTTATGACCATCATAGCATCTCCAAGCTCATGTGATCAAAATTTAGGTGCTTGGCAGCCAATGGGTGGAGCATCTCAGGATCTTGTGACTGCCCTTTCTGGTCTTCCCAGCTGGCTTCCAACAGGCAAAGCCAATGTGAAAAGCCAGATTTGCTTAACAATTGCATAATTCATTTAACAACTGCAACAACTTCGCTTAAGAACCAAGGCAAAAAAGATTGAAAAATTGGGCAGGATTCCCTTAACAATGCTCTGGCCTAGTAATGGAAATTCTGGTCTTAATTGTAGTTGTAAGTTGAGGACTACTTATAATAGAATTAAAAGGTTCACAGAAAAAAAACTCTCTCTCTCCAAACATTTACTATTGTAGAAAGTTAGCACCTACCCCTCTCCTAGAAGAATGAAATATTCTAGGAAATACTAAAAAGGCAGAATATTATATTTCCCTGGATGAGAAAAGGAGAAACATGTTTTTAAAGACAAAGCAGCTTCCTGCAGCTCCCTGAATCCCGCCCCCTTCAGCACTTGATCACATATCCCAAGGGAGAGCACAATTATTGACATTAATTCAGTATCTGCTGAAATCATAAAAAAACACACATAAAGAATACATTTCCTGGAATACAGGAAAAGAACGATGAAAGGGGCAATGATTTTTAAAGGCTAAGCAGTTCATGTTAAAATTGCACATTAAATGTTGGAAGTCCAACAGTGCAGAAAGAGTTTTAAAGATGCAGACTAAAAGCTATGTGCCCCCAAGAAGTTTTGGTGACTTCTGTGGAATATTAATGCTGTGGATTATGGTTCGCAGACTCACATACATCACTCTTTGAGTCAGTTAATATATTTTTATATTTTTTTATTTTATGCAAACAATCCATCTTCAGTTTAAACAGTGTGTCATCTGGGTCATATATCTTCTGCAATAACAATTACAATTAATGCTTATTCATTACTGTAATATCAGTACTCTATTCTTACTTTATACTATTATACATAATGTTAAGTTTGCATGAAGAGTCAGACGCGAAGAGCTTCAGTGAAGAGTTTATTAAGTGACTACAGCTCAAATGGACCCGACTTGGCTGGGCTACGGCTGCTTCTTATAGCCAGCAGCCGTAGTTGCCAGCCAATCAGAGTGCAGGGTTTTCCCGCACTATTTAAACCAATCCTATTTGACATTTTACAAGAACAATTCAAACTAAACCAATGACATTCAAACCTACATACATAACACATAATAAATAGAATAGAATAGAATTCTTTATTGGCCAAGTGTGGTTGGACACACAAGGAATTTATCTTGGTGCAAATGCTCTCAGTATACATAAAAGAAAAGATACATTCATCAAGAGTCTTCTTGTTATAACAATTCCCTTCTTAACATATTTAATTCTTATTCACTTGTTTACTATTTTTCGCTAGTCTTCTTTTAAATTTCTAATTTTCACTTCTATTCTCCAGCCATTGATAAAATAATTCCCATATCTTCAGTGGTGGGATTCAAAAATTTTTACTACTGGTTCTGTGGGGTGGCAGGGGAAGGATGCTGTAAAATCTTCAGTCAGAAATGATATTTACCAGTTCTCTGAACTACTCAAAATTTCCACTACCAGTTCTCCAGAACTGGTCAGAGCCTGCTGAATACCACCTCTGCATATCATATAATATTCAGTTTGTTCTTTTTCTTTGATTGCAAGTGCTAACAAGTGTTTGAGTCATTTAGAATGGCGGGTGTTTGCTTAGCAGTATCACTTGTGTGTTGGTTTTTTAAAAGAAAGTTTGCAAGTCCTACTCTGTATTTCCGGAAATACAGGAAGTGATGAAACGGTCCTATTTTTCAGGCTGCAGAGGCTTTCCTCAAGCCTGGGAGGCCAAAATAAGGCCTCAAACCAGCCAAAAATCAGCTGGGAGGCGTACACATGTGCAGTGAGGTAAGTTTGCCTGTGGCTTGCATGCTGGCACAAATGGCTCTGCGTGCTACCTGTGGCACCTGTGTCATAGGTTCGCCATCACGGGTATAAGGTCTCCTGCCTTGGGCTGGGAGTTGAAGACCTGCAAGCTCCCTTCCAGCCCTATGTTTCTGTGAAGTCCCACTGATTATTATGAGAGGAAAGGGGAATTATTTCGACCCATCAGCATATTTCCCAATGCTTGGGCCTTCTCTGTGGGAGCACCCAGCCTGTGGAATCAACTCCCCTTGGAGCTCTGGCTGGCCCCTGACCTCCATTCCTTTCGCCGCGACTTAAAGACTTGGTTGTTTCAGCAGGCCAGCCTGGACTGAAGGAAGTGGGGTGGGGTTTTATTGATTTTAGTTTTAATTGGGTTTTAACTATTTATTGGGCTAATTTGAGTTTAATTGTATTTTAATATTTGTATTTTCAATTTTTATTGTAAGCCGCCCCGAGGCCCCTGGGAGAAGGGCGGCCTATAAGTCCAATAAATAAATAAATAAATATTTGAAACATGGTTTTTGTTTAGGAAATAAAATGGAATTCATGTTTGTTACACTCTAATCTCAATTTTCCTAAATACAAATGCAGGTTGGAATGCCTGTTATGCATCTCCAGACTTGTGCATTTCTGAGGATTTCAAGGCAGTGCATGTAGCTCTCCTGCTCCATTTGTTCCCCAGAATCCAGTGAGATAGAAAGAACTGGGAGGGGGGAAATTGTCCCAGAGCCCCTCAACATTCTTTCATCTCCCCAGCTCTAAACCAATATCTTTTCCACATCCTTCACTGGTTTCTTAAAAGAAATATGTGGCTGTAATGTGTATACCAAACTAGAGTGTAGCAGAAGAAATGCTTTGTAAAAATGAGTTTACTATGACAAGAGTATGTAAAGAAGCATAGATGAATATACACAATATAAACTTTTATTTAGAATTCTTTTTAAAAAATATATAAGCAAATGCAGACTTGGAATGCAATAAACCCTGCAGTAGGAAAAATATATAGAACACAAATGATCTGTCCGTCCTTAGTCCACTCTAATCTTTAAAGCATTGAGGCAATCTTATTCTCCAGAAGATGTGATGGGGGTTGCTCAGGTTGTTTCTGCATTTATCTAGGTGCACTCTTGTTTTTCTGTGCTGTCTCTCCCATGAAAACCTTATCCGTGAACTCACCCACACCTTCAGACTTCCTTCTGTTGCTCTTTCTTTGTTTTGAAGGTAAGGTGCTCATGTCTGTCAAAAAACTTCACAAAGCACCTCTTCTGATGCCAAGCAGATACTGAAGCACTTTGCTTTCTAAATTTGTGTCAGATTGCTGTTGAAAGTCTAGAGCAACTCTGATTCATGCTTTAAAGCATAATAGAACTGGCAAGCCTTCTGACTTCATTTTCTTAACTTTGTCTAGCCTAATTGTGAAAGTGAAATAACACAGTGAAGTTCTGGAATGGCCAAATCAATGCTATTTTTATAGTTTTCAAAACCATGGAAGATCAAACAATCTTTCCATCTTATTCTATCCCCTTCCCTCTAGTTTCTTTTAGAACTAGGAAAATGTATTGTTATAAACCATGATTTAATCATACTGTGTATTTTCTCTTACACTTAATTCATCAATTATAAATCATAATGGAAAGTATGAGCTTGCATACAAGGGTATATGAATGGTTGGAATATGATTTATTCAGGTTTTTTAAAGTTGGCTTTATATTTACGTTGTTCTTCTGTCTTGGTTCTAAAAATCCTCTTTCAGAAAGATGTGTTGAAGGAAATGTTAGTACAACACACACAAAGCCTTTCCACTTGAAAGCTCATATTCTTTGTGAACTTTCATTCAGAAGTCAGCAATAGATTATTTTTCTTTCCCCTATTTTTAATCAGATGTAGAAAGTGAGATTTCAATATCTCTTGATTCATCTATGGATATTTTACTCATTCTACTGGTGAAAATGAATGGTTGAGACTCTGACTTACGTGTTTCTGAATTACTGATTTTATTATGCCACTAACTTTTGTGACTTTCAAAAATAGTGTCAGTATTTATTTATTTATTTATTTATTAAATTTATATCCCACCTCACTTCCCCCAACGGGGAACTCGAGGCGGCGTACAACAAGATAAAAACATTTCCTATACAGTATAAAAACAGAAACTCATTAGTATGAGTATGAGATGTTCTATTAAAGGTAATGGTAAAGGTTCCCCTCACACATATGTGCTAGTCATTTCCGGCTCTAGGGGGTGGTGCTCATCTCTGTTACAAAGTCGACGAGTGAGCGCTGTCCAAAGATGTCTCTGTGGTCATGTGGCTGGCATGACTAAATGATCCCTATTTTTTTACTTGCGTTTTTACATGCTTTCAAACTGTAGGTTGGCAGAAGCTGGGACAAGTAACGGGAGCTCACTCCGTTACGCGGTGCTACAGATTCGAACCACCGAACTGCTGACCTTTCTGATCAACAAGCTCAGAATTTTAGCCACTGAGCCACCACGTCCCTATAGGAATCCTGTTACTGATGGCTTATTCAGGCCCTGAACTGTATCTGGATCTTTGCATGGCTATTCTGCCAGTGTTTGCGTTGTTACTTTGTTATTTTTGATTGGGCAATAACTATGATAAAGATTGGATTGATTGATTGATTGATTGATTGACAGTAAAATTTAATAGACCCCAAATCCATCCAAAAGAAATCCTTATCTTCAATCCAAAGACCACTTATAGAACTCATTCAAAGCACTTGAGAAGCATTAATCTTGCTGGGCATGTTGGCCAATATCACATCCAATCCAATGAGCACCTTCATAAACAATAGGAAACTTTTGTATAGCTGATGATCATACTTAATCCTTGATCATTTATATATATAAAGCGTGACAACAGTGAACAGGGTGATGATAAAGATGAAGCAGCCTGTGTAATTCATGTGGATAAGATTTACTAGATTATTGTTTCTGGATATTTATTTAATTGCTAAAACTCTGCTGGATTATTTTTGAATTTACATTATTTTTGCCTTTTAGCTGTCTTAACACGTTAAGAAACCTGCTGCTAATTTTTAGCACAACAGTAGTAATTGGAGAGGCTTCCAGGGGTTGTAAAAAAGATGTAATGATGTAGGAGGCCTCAGGTTGTTTATATGTCTGCTCTCTGCTGTTCTCAAGGGAGTCAAATCTTAATTCAGTATATGACCAGCTGATGCTTCACAGAAACATTCTAATCCTAGAGAAATGTGTGGGGTTCATTTATTCTTAGGGGTGGCTTGTGTATGTTTTTTTTAATTATTATTATTTATTTTTTTATTAATGGGATTTATATGCTGCCCTATCTCCCGAAGGACTCAGGGCGGCTCACAACAGTAAAAAACATACAATACAAAAATTTAAAATTTAAAAATATTAAATAGAAATCCCCCAAAACATTAATTAAAACCAGCAACAGCCAATATACATTAATAAAACAAACACACACACCCCCAGTCCAGATCGGCCTGTTGAAATAGCTCTGTCTTCAGGTCGCGACGGAAGGATTGAAGGTCAGGGGCCATCCGCAGCTCCAAGGGCAGCTGATTCCACAGGGTGGGTGCTCCCACAGAGAAGGCTCTTCCCCTGGGGGTCTCCAGCCAACACTGTCTGGCTGACGGCACCCTGAGGAGGCCCTGTCTGTGGGAGTGCACAGGGCGCTGAGAAGTTGTTACTGGCAGTAGATGGTCCCACAAATACCCCAGCCCTAAGCCATGTAGGGCTTTATAGGTGATTACCAGCACCTTGAATCTCACCCGGAGGACAACCGGCAATCAATGTAGTTCACGCAGGAGGGGTGTAATATGGGAGTATCGGGATACTCCCATCACAACCTGCGCGGCCACATTCTGCACCAGTTGAAGCCTCCGAGTGGTCCGCAAGGGCAGCCCCATGTAGAGAGCATTGCAGTAGTCTACACGGGAGGTAACGAGTGCATGCCCACTCTATTATTGAACATCTTGCTTTTTAAAGATCTACTGCAGAGGCCTTTCCCACTCCCATTGCAAAAAGAACCAGCTTCATGAGTGGGGCAGAATACTCTCTGTAAGTGACTTCTGGATTTTACAGCATTGCCCCTTTGTTGTTTAATATGTTACATTCTACATGATTTTCAAAATATTTAAGGTCAAAATTGGGACGAAGGGTAATGGAACTCCGTTTTTGAATGTGATAACTGCAGTGAGATTGTTGTACCCACAAAGATGGAAAGATTCGGCTACTCACAGTGAAGAAATGGTTGGGGAAGTTTATGGAATTTGCTGAAATGACTAAATTGACCTTTTGAATCAGAGAAAAGACAATATCCATCTTTATTGTTGACTGGAAACCCTTTATGGAGTTTTTGTGATACACAGAAAAAATGAAATTATCATTTATGGTTTTGATGAGTATAAAAGGTAAAGGTTCCCCTCCCACATACGTGCTAGTCGTTTCTGGCTCTAGGGGGTGGTGCTCATCTCCCTTACAAAGCTGAAGAGCCAGCGCTGTCCGAAGACATCTCTGTAGTCCAGGGGTGGGATTCTACCAGTTCGCACCTATTCGCTAGAACTGGTTGTTAACATTCTAAGCAGTTTGGAGAACTGGTTGTTAGAAGAAATTACTGGCCTAATCCTGTAAGGAAGGCAGGAAGGAAACATTCTGGTGTTGCTTACAGAAACTGCCTCTCTGTTAACCCTTATTACATTCTTGGCAGGACTAGACTTTCTGTCTGAGGAACATCTCTGGAGTTTTTTTTCCCCTCATTTGCTGGTACTTTGCTTGTGTGGAGTGACCATTCAAAGTTACAATGGCACTGAAAAAAGTGACTTATGACCATTTTTCACACTTACGACTTTTGCAGCATCCCCACAGTCATGAGAGGCCAGGCGAGGAGATGCGTGCCTCGTTGTGAGTGATATTGAGTTGGCCATGCCCAGCCAATAACATGACCACCAAGCCATGCCCACCAACTAAGCCACGCCCACAAACCGGTTGTTAAAAAATTTGAATCCCACCCCTGCTGTAGTCATGTGGCTGGTATGACTAAATGCCGAAGGTACACAGAATGCTGTTACCTTCCCACCAAAGTGGTCCCTTTCAAACTGCTAGATTGGCAGAAGCTGGGACAAGTAATGGGAGCTTACTCCGTTACATGGTGCTAGGGATTCGAACCACCAAACTGCCGATCTTTCTGATAGACAAGTTTAGCATCTTATCCACTGAGCCACCGCATCCCTCTTTGATGAGTATACATGTAGATTTAAAAAGAAATGGTTATGGTGTAATCACAGAGTAAAGGTACGTTTATAATTGCACTTTTAACTGCTGTAGACAAAATCAGAAGCTATTTCCTGTATCTTTTTTTCTTTCTTTTCTATTTTTCTTACATTTTTCCTTACTTGTACTTTTATCTTTCTCTTTAATTTTTTTCTCTTTGTTACTTTATATTATTTTTTTAAATAAATTGTTAATAAAATTATTAAAAAATTAGAGGAAGATACTAATGAGTATTTGGTTTTAAATTGCTACTTCATTCATATACAGGTAGTCCTCAACATACAACAGTTCATTTAGTGACTGTTCAAAGTTGCAATGGTACTGAACAAAAGTGACTTATGACCATTTTTCAAACTTACAACCTTTGTAGCATCCCTATGATCACGTGATCAAAATTCAGATGCTTGGAAACTGGTTCATACTTATGACCATTACTGCATCCCAAGGTCATGTGATGACCTTCTGCAACCTTTTGACAAGCAAAAACAATGGGGAAGACAGATTTACTTAACCACTATGTTACTAATTGCAATGATTCACTTAACAACGGTGGCAAGAAAGATAGGAAAATGGGGCAAAACTCACTTAACAAATGTTTCACTTAACAACAGAAATTTTGGGCTCAATTGTGGTCATAAGTTGAGGACTACCTGCATTGCTGATGCCAGTTGTTGCATCTATAATCTTGTTAGTACTGATTAAAGGAAAGGTAGAGAAATACATTCGAAATATTGCTCAAATTTGACTTTGGTTTTTAGTATTATATACCTGTCATGACACACCATATAACTTTATATACTGTTGTTGCTCTCTAGCCCTATCTAGTGGCCGGAGAGACAAATAAGCTCCAAGTATATTGTTTTGAAGCTTACCCAATCCATTTTACCCATCAGCCTGCATTCTCAAACCCAGTGCACGCTGAGAAGCCAGACTCCATTTCCTTTAGCATTTGGAGAAGGCAGAAGAACATTGTCATCCATGGACAAACCCATATCCCACAAGGAGCATTGCTAGTGAGATTTAAATTGCTAGCAGTAACTTAATACAATCTATCTTGTATTTGGTTCTCATTGTATGTATTCCTATTTTCACCAGTTTCACCATATCCTGTTCTTTCAATAAAGCAGTCAGATCTATGCACATGGTCTGTTTTATTGGAGGATAGGTGGGTTTAGCTGCTTGTTGAGCTGCACACAGGCTAACATGTAGTAGGGACAGAACAATACCAGACTTTATTATTAGCACATGAACTTAAATCAACCTGTGCAGAAATATTGAATAGACTGTTTTTGAAAGTCTGTACTGCTGTCATGATGCTCCCAGATATAGAAACATGATCTGGTGACTATCCACAAATGTAAATGAGGCTCCTTGGGTTGTGAATCAAGGTGAATATTACATGGAAATCATTTTCCTTTAAAAAAGGAAAAGTTTTGATAACTGTGGATCTCTAAAGGATTTCACTCTGTCCCAAGGACTCAACTGTGATGCTTATTTGGGTAAAATGGACACCAGTCTTTGTACTGAGAAAGAATCATAGAATCCTAAGCCTGGAGGCCTTCTAATCTAACCCACTGCTCAAGAATAACAGAGTTGGATCTTGGAGCTATTTAAGTTCAAGCAGGAGACCTTATATCATTTTTTTTAATTACATTTATATGCCCCTTCTCCTGAGACTCAGGGCACAATTTTGGAGCACAACCCAATGCGCTCAGCAATAGCCTTCATTCCATTGTATATGCCTGCTTATTACTAAGCGGCATTTTTACAAGGTCAGCTAATTGCCCCCAAGAATCTTGGGTCCTCAATTTACCTACCCCGAGAGGATGGAAGGCTGAGTCAACCTTGAGCCTGGTGGGATTCGAGCCTACAGTAATTGTAGACAGCTGGATCTTAAGAGCAGGCATTTACAGCCTGAGCCACCAAGGCTCATTTTAGACAAATGGCTGTCCAATCTCTTCATTAAAATCTCTAGTGATGGAGCACCCCCAACTTCTGAAGGCAAGTCATTCCACTGGATAATTGCCTTTACTGTCAGGAAATTTCTTCTTAGTTCTCGGTTGCTTCTCTCCTTGATTAGTTTCCATTCATTGCTTCTTGTCTTGCCTTCTGGTGCTTTAGGAAATAGATTGACACACCTCTTCTTTGTGGCACCCCCTCTAATATTGGAATACTTTTATCACACCATCCCTAGGCCTTCTTTTCCTTAGACTAGACATACCCAATCCCATCAACCATTCTTCATATGTTTTAGCCTGCAGCACCCTAATCATCTTGTTGCTTTTCTCTGAATTCTTTTTCCAGAATCTCAGCGTCTTTTAAATATTATGGTAACCAAAACTGGATGCAGTATTCCTAGTGAGTTCTTACCAAGGCATTATAAAACAGTATTAACATTTCACATGATTTTGAGTCTCTTGATGCAGCCTAGAATTGCACTAGCTTTTTTGTTGGCTGTAACACACTGCTGGCCCATATTTGTCCACTAAGGCACCCTCTTGCAATTATTGCACCTATTCTATACCTGTGGCTTGGCTTTTCTTCTTAAGTATAAAACTTACTTTTCTCACAATTAAATTTCATTTTGTTAGATAAGGCCCAGTGTTCAAATCTGTTGAAATCTTTCTGGATCTGGAGCCTCTCTTCTGTATTGTTGGCTATTCCTGCCAGCTTGGTGTCATCTGCAAATTTAATGAGTTCCCCTTCTATTCCCTCATCTAAATTGTTTATGAAGATATTAAAGAGTACTGGGCCTAAAACAGAATCTTGGGATACCCCACTGCCTATTTTCCTCCATGTAGATGTAGTTCCATGAAGGACTACACATTAAGTTATAAATCCATCTGGTGGTGATGCTGTCTATCTCACATTTTTCTAACTTACCAGGAAGTAGGTTGTGGTCTACTTTGTCAAATGCCTTACAGAAATCCAAGTATATTATATCCACAGCATTTCACTGGTGCATTAATTTAGTCACTTTGTCAACGAATGAAATAAGATTTTTTTTGACATGATCTGTTTTTTGATAAACCCATGTTGGTTTCTGGTTATAACTTTACTTGCTTCTAGATGTTCGCAGATCTGTTGCTTGATTATCTTTTCCAGGATCTTTCCAGGTATTGATGTTAGGCTAATTGGTCTCTAGTTTCCTGAATCTGTTTCCCCCATCTTTTTTTTAAGATGGGAACCTCATCAGCTCTTTTCCAGTCCTCTGGTAGTTCCCCAGTGCTCCAGGATCTTTGAAAGATATGGTTCAATGGTTCCAAGAAGACATCTATGAGCTCCTTCAGAATGTAATGCATTTGATCCTGCTGATTTGAACTTGTCTAGGTTGGACAGGTATTCTCTTACCATTTTCTTGCCTATTTTAATTTCTATTCCTAAGCTGTCTTTTTACAGTTTTGTTTTTGGTAGGTTGGACTATACAAGCGGGTATCTCAATTCTTAACAATTTATTTTTTTTAAAAAAAAATAGTTATTACTATGTTCAGAATGATTTTAAAAAATATATTTGTTACATCATATATCTATTCTTTTCATAATGCCAATTCAATATGTGACTATTTGCTAGGAAACAATGCCAATAATTTTTTTAAATTCACAATTATATGCCACCCTTTTCCGGAGACTTAGGGCAGCTTACAATTTTTGGAGCACAACCCAATGCGCTCAGCAATAGCCTTCATTCCATTGTATATGCCTGCTTATTACTAATAAAAATTAAAGTCAGCTTATTGCCCCCAACAATATTGGGTCCTCAATTTACCTAACCCAAAAAGATGGAAGGCTGAGTCAACCTTGAGCCTGGTGGGATTTGAGCATGCACTAATTGCAGGCAGCTGGAGCTAAGTGCTAGGTGTTTACCAGCCTGCACCACCAAGGCTCTTAATTAAATTAAATTAATTAAATTAAATTAAATTAAATTAACACTATTGTTGAAACAATGCAATCCACTCAGTTACATTTCCAAAAATTATACAACGCTGAAGGCCACTAACAGAACAAAAATAATTCTTTAAAACATCATATTACTATGAATGCATCGTTAATACACTAGGAAATATTATCTTTTACATAAAAATACATTGCTTTTCCTTGCAAATGATATTTTGCAGATCAGAACTGGACTGTAAAGGGTCATTCACACTATCCTGTACTCTATTAAACCATTAGCAGAAGATACTGTCTGTGAATAATGCCTTTTTATACCGCAAGCCACATTGTATTTATAATTGTGTTTCAAAATTATGGCATTTTAATTTCATTAAATTTTATTTAAAGCAGATGAATGTTTTAGGCAGCAGAATCACCATGTAACTTGGTTTGTGTTTAACATTTTTTGAGTTGGCCATCACTTCCTAAGGAATGGAATAGAAAATGCCACCGGGAATGATTTGTTATTCACATTCAATCAGAGTTTGTTACTGTTATGTATGTAGGTTTGAATGTCATTGGTTTAGTTTGAATTGTTCTTGTAAAATGTCAAATAGGATTGGTTTAAATAGTGCGGGAAAACCCTGCACTCTGATTGGCTGGCAACTATGGCTGCTGGCTATAAGAAGCAGCCGTAGCCCAGCCAAGTCGGGTCCATTCGAGCTGTAGTCACTTAATAAACTCTTCACTGAAGCTCTTCGCGTCTGACTCTTCATGCAAACTTAACAGTTACAAACCTTTGGGCCAAATATCAAATCTCCATTTATAAAACTCTACAGAAAGAAGATTGAAGAGAAGAATCAGCCTTGAAGTGTTCCTTGTAATTCCATGAATGTTTTAATCCAATTTAAATTAATTGCTTGCAAGCCACATATCAGGATAGCTTTCGCTTCTCAAAAATGGGGTACTAATTGTGTAAATCATTCTTCACAATGTAATGAAAATGTGATATGAAACTTATGGACAATATTCTAACTTTTGGCCTCCAAGGCATTATATAAATCAGGATGGACCTGATACACACTGGAGGTCTTTGGACCTGGTTTTTGTCTTGGGACAGTTTAGATATGATCTGGTTTTGGACATAGGCATTAATCCATTCTTATGATCAGATCACTTTCTGATTGCTTTTTGTTTCCTTGATACCATTCCACCCTCAAAAGGACAAACGCTTGATGGTCCCAATGTGATCCACTTTCAGAAGGATATTGGGATTTTCCAA
The DNA here is from genome assembly GCA_009733165.1 of Naja naja. Taxonomy (NCBI): domain Eukaryota; kingdom Metazoa; phylum Chordata; class Lepidosauria; order Squamata; family Elapidae; genus Naja; species Naja naja. Next base: position 16,944,278 of record CM019159.1, on the reverse strand, counting down.
AGCATCTGAGGGCAGGACAAGAAGCAATGGGAGGAAACTAATCAAGGAGAGGAGCAACTTAGAACTAAGGAGAAATTTCCTGGCAGTTAGAACAATTAATCAGTGGAACAACTTGCCTCCAGAAGTTGTGAATGCTCCAACACTGGAAGTCTTTAAGAAGATGTTGGATAAGTGATGTGGGGTTTCCTGCCTAGGCAGGGGGTTGGACTAGAAGACCTCCAAGGTCCCTTCCAATTCTGTAATTCTATTCTATTCTATTCTATTCTATTCTATTCTATTCTATTCTGTTCTGTTCTGTTCTGTTCTGTTCTGCTGTATTGTATTGTATTGTATTGTATTGTATTGTATTGTATTGTATTCTATTCTATTCTATTCTATTCTATTCTATTCTATTCTATTCTATTCTGGTGGGCATTTGGCTGAGACCCCAGCTGTGAACTGGAATGGATTGGTGGCTGGAGTTTTATACCAGATTGCCCCTGTGTGGCTATTCTCCATGTGCCAATCCTGGAATGCATCTTAATTTTCTGAAAACCAAGAAATGAACACATGAAGAGACAAATTAAGCATTTTTGGTGAAAGGCAAAAATGGATCCAACTGAGTACAAATCAATACCCATATTAGGGATGACAACATGTTGTTAAGAGAGGTAAAACATTCATATTTCTCCACTCTTGTTACACATGCCAGCAACCCAGTTTAGGGTAACCCATCCCTGTAGGAAAAGCTTGGGTCTCAGAATTATCTCAAATCAAGAGTATGAGGAATACTCAGTTATTTGGAGCTGTTCTAAGTTGTACTCCAGCTAGTCAGATCCAGTTGAGGTAACTTGTATAGTTACCTGGAGAGACTTTGCTGTGTTCTTCAGTCTGTTAACTCGCCTACTTGGTTATTAGGGCAAGGTCTTGAAAAGTGATGTTATCGTCTTTGAGTTGAGGGTACAGATACACTACTCTTAGAGAAATTTGTAGTGTGGTCTCTGTTCAAGAAGCCGACACTGATCCCATGGTTCTGGACAACTGCAATCGAGTACCCATCCTTTTTTAGGGTGCTATATCTTCAACTTCAGAGGACCCTGGAGGAAGCAGATTATTTGGAACATTTTCATTTGGGTTCAGGGAAGCATAAAACATCATTTATGTGGAGCCAGGATGACAACGGTGAATCCATCCCTGTCCTCTTTGATTGAATGAACAAGTGTTTGAAAAATACTTGATTTTTCTCCCAAATCTTCTGGACAGAGTTACTGTATTTGTGTGTGTGTGTGTGTGTGTGTACACACATATACATAAACACACATGCACATATGTGTATACACACACACACATATATATATACACACACACACAACACACACACACACATATAATATGTACACACTATGTGTGAGATATATATGCTATATATAAGTACTGTATATATCAACATAATACTGTATGTATGTAAGAATGTAAGTATACATTTATGTAATTAGTTATGAGCTGTCAAGAGTCATGGACATGAACAGTTTGGTAAATAAATGCAATACATACATACATACATACATACATACATACATACATACGATTTCAGGAGAGTTATCCATTGCTGTTTATACTAGGGAAAAAAATAAATCAATCTTTTTTTAAAAGTTTTATTGGATTTTTATTTTTAAATGTACATCAATATCAATACATGAACAGTATGGCATCTGGGTATAATTCATTTTGATACAAACAGCCATGATGATGATGATGATGATGATGATGATGATGATAATAGTTATATTACTCAAACACATAATCCTAGTATTGATATACATGATTGCTTTAGAGTAATTGAATATTTGTGTTCCATTTTAACGCCAATGATATTACTATAGTAATACCGTCTTTCAATCTCTATTCTGTCCATCTAATTATTACTTATATTCTATTACATGAAAATTATATCTGCTAATATTCCCCCTATTTCTTATTTCTAACTATTCTAGCTTCTAGTCAATCAAAAAAAAAATCAATCAATCTGATTTTGATATTATTCCACATCATGTTGCATCATTCAGATCTCCTAAACCAATTGGGGACATTCCAGTAACACAACAGTTGGTAAGTTGAAGGTACTGGTGTGAATGTAATTAATATCAATGTTTGAGATATTAAAATAGAGATCACAGCTGTTCCGCAGGTGGGTCTAACCCTGTGGGAAATGATGACAATGCATCATACTGTATACAGTCAGATTCGCAAGCCAATACCAACTCCTTTTTTTAAAAAAAGGGAGTGCTTTATTATGGAAGGTTTCATGGCTTGTTGTTTGGATTTTTTTTTTAATTACACTACTTTTCATTCATTTGTTGTACAATCAAAAAAGCTGTGAAATAACACATTCAGATGTTAAAACAAGACTATAATACTACTAAAACAATTCACTCAGTACTATTTCAAATCTATTTTAATATGTTTTAGTTAGGATCAAGCTTGATCAATCTGGACCAGGGTATAGAAGGAGATGGTGGATAGGTTGATAAGAAAAATCTATTCTTTCTGCAGGGTGTGTTTGAAAACAATGACTTTGGAATGGCAAATTAAAACAGTATAAGGAAAAACAAAATAGTCTCCAGCCTCCAAGAAATAAAGAAAAAATTATTAATACTAGTTTGTGGGATATGTATTTAGACTCTAAAACCATCTCTCATTATGTCCCCAGTTTGTTTCATACTTTGCTGTTCATTCTTTTCTTAATATATATAACCTGTCTTGACATTAAAACATATCAAGAATTGGACAAGATCCAGCAATTTTATTGAAACCAGCAGTTTACTGGTGTTGGAAGAAATATCCATGTGGTTCAGTTCCTAGCTGGGAGAACAATACTGGAAACATGGAGGCTGGTTGGAAAGATGGTTTAATGATGAACAGAACCACCAAGCCCTGCACATGGCCCTGGTGCAGCAGAATACATGAAGTTGAGGTGGGGGCCTTTATACCTTCTCTTGGGCTTTGCACTTGTCCTGTTCCTGTGTAAGAACATGTATTCTATTGGCTGTTGTAGAGGTCATAGCTACCTCTGTAGGTTGTCTGAGCTAAGGTTTGGTTGAAGTTTGGACTCTCTGAGATGATGTAATGAAGAGGCTTGTGTTCTGAAAGGGTATTGGGCAATTCCTATTATGGCTTAATTGCTTTGTCCTGGAGGATCATGTCTTAATCCCATCACCCTGAAGCTGAAGGCCTTTTGTATTGTAGATAGGCTGGCCCAGTCTTTCTTAATGGGCATTAAATATCTGCTGGGGGAAGGGAACTGCTTTCTGTCTTTAGAAACATGTTTCTCCTTTATGGAAATATAATATTCTGCCTTTTTAAATATTTCTCAAAATATTTCATTGTTCTAGGAGGGGTGGCTTCCCTCACTGGGAATCATTGGGTAGAAGGCAACAGAATTAAAGATGAGTATATGTATATAATGAACATAGACAAGTGATAAGCTGTCTAGATAAGAACACAAGAATCTGCATCTGGAAGCAGAATACTTCCAATGCTTAACCTTTCAAAAATGTGAATGCCAGAGTGTTGGTTGTTATCCTTACAGTTTGACCCTGCATCCTAGTTTAAATGGAAAGAATTGTTAATACACCCATTATCAGCATTCCTGATTATATTGCAGTTTATGGAGACAAAGAGTGAATGAATCAAAGGTCACCAATTGATATTATAAAGGTTATAGGTCCAGGAGGTTTATGTCACAAAGTTCTAGTTGGTGGTATGTATATGAGGAAGAAGATTTAGCAATTAAGTTAATAAAGCTGGATGGCCTTTAAGCTATGGAAATAAAGACAATAAACATTTACTCAGAATTTGCTGCAATTAAATGTCTTTTTCCTTTAAAATTCCTTCCAGAATAGCATGCCTAAAAATAAAATGTAAAAGTCATTTACATCAAACCAATCCATTTAAAATGATATCTTGAATGAAAACATAACTAAATCCATTAAAAATGTGCCAATAAAATGGTATCTATCCAAGTCAGCAGCCTAACTTGCTTCATCTCCGTGGATCCCAGGTGGCTCCCTGGTATACCGAGGAGCTCCGGGAGATGAAGCGTCGGAGGGGCTTAGAGAGCAGGTGGAGGTCCACCCGCTCCCAATCAGATCGAGCCCAGCTAAGAGCCCATATTAGGACTTACCTGGTAGCTATGAGAGCAGCGAGAAGATCTTATCTCTCCACCCTCATAGCATCTGCAGATAACTGCCCAGCCACCCTGTTCAGGGTCACCCGCTCTCTCCTACGTCCGGGGAGGCAGTGGACCCACTGCGGGGAAGGGCTGAGGAATTTGGTCAATATCTGTCAGATAAGATCACGCGGATTCGGGGTGGGTTGTGCTCTAATTTGCAATGGTCTGATGATCAGGGTGCAAACAGTCTGGCCAATGTGATCTGGGCTGAGTTCAATCCTGTCTCCGAGGATGAAGTGGACAGGATTATGTGGCGTCTGAGTTCCACCACATGTTTGTTGGACCCGTGCCCCTCCTGGTTGGTTTATGCCTCCAGGGAGGTCACCTGCGGTTGGCTCTGGGCAGTGGTCAATGCTTCTTTAAGGGAGGGTGTTTTTCCCTCTGCCTTGAAGGAGGCGGTGGTGAGGCCCCTCCTGAAGAAGCCTGCCCTGGACCCGACCGTGTTAGATAACTTCCATCCAGTCTCCAACCTTCGTTTTTTGGCAAAGGTTGTTGAGAGTGTGGTGGCTCAGCAGTTTCCACTTTTCCTGGATGAAGCGGACTACCTGGATCCCTACCAATCAGGCTTCCGGCCTGGTTTCAGCATGGAGATGGCATTGGTCGCACTGATGGATGATCTCTGGAGGGCGCGGGACAGGGGGTTTTCCTCTGTCCTCGTCCTATTAGACCTCTCAGCGGCTTTCGATACCATCGACCATGGTATCCTTTTGCGGCGCCTCAAGGGGTTGGGAGTGGGGGGCACTGTTCTGCAGTGGTTCTCCTCCTACCTCACGGGGTGTTCACAATTGGTGTTGGTGGGGGGGCAGAGGTCGGCCCCGAAGGCGCTCACTTGTGGGGTTCCCCAGGGGTCGGTCATCTCCCCCCTCTTGTTTAATATCTACATGAAACCGCTGGGTGAGATCATTCGTGGTTTTGGGGTGAGGTATCACCAGTATGCTGATGATACCCAGTTATACATCTCCACCCCAAACCAGGTCAGTGATGCCCTCTCCGTGATGACCCATTGTCTGGATGCGGTACGGATCTGGATGGACGGAAACATGCTTCGTCTCAACCCGGCCAAGACTGAGTGGCTGTACATACTGGCATCTCAGTCCAGTCAGGAATGTCCATTGTTGGCCATAGGGGGAGAGGTGTTGCCCCCTGTGGATAGGGTGCAGAACCGGGGGTCCTCCTGGATGCACGGCTCCGGTTGGAGGAACAAATGGGGGCCATGGCCAGGGGGGCCTTTGCCCAGGTCCAGCTGGTTCGCCAGCTTCGCCCGTTTCTGGACCAAGATGCCCTGTGTACAGTCACTCATGCCCTTGTCACCTCTCGACTCGACTACTGCAATGCTCTCTATCTAGGACTGCCCTTGCATATCATCCGGAGACTGCAGCTGGTGCAGAATGCGGCCACGCGGGTGGTGATGGGAGTTTCCCAATTCTCCCATATTACCCCCCTCCTGCGCGACCTACATTGGCTGCCGGTTGCACTCCGGGTGAGATTCAAGGTTCTAGTTTTAACATTCAAAGTCCTACATGACATGGGTCCAGAATATTTAAGGGAGCGACTCCTGCCAATATCAAGTGCCAACCGCCCTGTATGAGCACACAGGCAGGGACTTCTTGGGGTCCCGTCAGCAAGCCAGTGTCGGCTGGCGGTCGCCCGGGACGAGCCTACACTGTGGCTGTTCCCGCCCTGTGGAACGAGCTACCCCTGGGGCTCCGTCTGGCCCCTGACCTCCACACCTTCCGCCACGACCTGAAGACCTGGTTATTTGACCAAGCTGGGCTGTGATGGCCTTCTCGGGGCGGGGGGATGGCTTTTAAATTAATTTTAATAATGGACAAATATTGGACTTGTTTTGGTTTAATTCTTTTTTCATTATTTATTGTGGATGTATGATTTTAGTTGTGAGCCTGAGAGTCTTTGGAGATGGGGCGGCATACAAGTCCAATAAATCAATCAATCAATCAATCAATCAAAATCAATCTCAAAAATATAAAAGGATTCGCAAAAGAATATCAAAGAAAGGAACTCACTTGATCTCCAACTTCTGTTCATGGCAAGAGCAACCATGAAGGACCTCCTCATACTTCCATTAAACAAGCATGATAATGATGATATGACAACATATATCTGATGATATCACAACACAACCCCCAGCAATTTTGCACTTGAGCCTTGATACGAATGATAGGGTGATTCTTCAGAGAAGAGTTATAGTGCACATAATTTGGACTGGGGCTCCAAAAAAGGATGCCCTCTACCTTAAAAGTAGGCAGATGATTCATCTGGTCATGTGCATTATGTCAACTCATAAAATATTTCTATGGTCTTTTTAGAGTTGCCAACAGAAAGGGAAGGGGAAGCAGTGCAGCAGCTTGGAAATTGAAAGTGCATTCCATAAATAGTTTTCAAAGATAATAACTAGGTGACTGAAGTTTCTGCCGCACAAAATTCTAACAGGAGAACATGATTGATGACTCTTGGCTATGGATGTGTCCCGTTGGAGAATATGAATTATGATACACCCAGGGGTGGGGGAAACCAGGGTCAAGGGTGACAATGAATTATCTGTCTCAGAGTTGGCTACACCCAGGCAGTGCTGGACATGTTAACTCCCATTAAATCCTTTTGAAGTTTTGGAAATTTGGCTTGAGACTCATGATTTAATTGGGGTAACTGCTGGAATCCTGACATGTCATAGATTTGCAGGTTAAGGGTAAATAATATTTTGTATATTTATGCTGTGAATGCAAGGAAGGTGTCTTCTGACACTCTCCATTACTTCTCTGTATCTCTGTACTCTCCTTTCTTTTTCTTGCTAATGGGGTTCTCTGGCAGATGCACTCTATTTTCCCAAAGGAAGATTCACATATAAAGGAAGGGCAAAATCACAAGCACAAATCCTATGCAATGCATGCTTTCTGCATCTTGAAAAAGTAGCTGAAATAGAGTCGCTCGAATGGGCTGCAAAGTTCCAATGAGCAGCAAAGAGTTAGAGATTTCTTAGTGTTTGCTTCTCTGTAACCCTGCAGTTCAAAACTCCTAGCTGAAATTGACCTCAAAGTTCCTCCCACTTGGCCAAAATAAAAATGTGTGACTTCGTACGTGTTTGTATATAAACCAGAAGAAACTGCAGTTTCTTTCTCCAGGGCACCCTAGGTTTTAAACCCTAACCCTTGGCTGTCGCTACAGCTGATGCATTTGATGGAATGGACTTACAGGGTAACAAATTTATTTGTGAGGCACAATGAGATTGTTTCTTTAAACAGATTATCTTTAAAACTTTATCTGATCCGTTTAAATGAAATACTTTGGTTTTCCTCCTGGCTTTATGCCTTCTTTATTCAAGTACCCTTAAGAGAATGTAAGCCCTGGCTGCCATTCAAAGGTCAAATATGATTCCATAGCAGCAGTTTGAATCTGGTTACTTTTGCTTTGTGCCAGCAGACATTAAAAGATAAAACTTTGATCTTTCTATTTTCCATTAATTTCCCCAAATCCTCCATATGAAAATATGTCAAGAATACACATGAAAGCAGCCTTTTGATTTAGATCAGAGGTGGCATTCAGCAGGTTCTGACTAGTTCTGGAGAACCGGTAGCGGAAATTTTGAGTAGTTCTGAGAACCGGCAAATGCCACCTCTGACTGGCCCTGCCCCCATCTATTCTCTGCCTCCCGAGTCCCAGCTGACTGGCTGGGTCTTCTTTTGTTGCCCTGCACAGGAGAATGGAGCTGGAAAGCAGGTTAGTGGGGTGGGGAGAGAATGGGATTTTGCAATAACCTTCCCCTGCCATGCCCACCAAGCCATGCCATGCCATGCCCACCAAGCCACGCCCACCAAGCCACGCCCACCACTGTTTTAGATGTAGTAAAGAACAGCTGTAATTTAGCTAGTGTAGCAGTCCGGGTGGGAAATAAAGCAGACAGTTGATGATTAGAAAGCACAAAGATATGTGTGGGAAAGGATTTGGTGTGTCCTGCAGAAAAACAGCACTGAAGTAAACAAATATCTTTGTTTAGAAGCAGAATATTCTCACCAGGCAAGAAGACCATGAGTTCTAGTCCAGCCTTAAGCATATAAAATTGTCTGAGTGATTTTGGGCCAGTCACTTTCAGCCCAACCCGTCTAGTGCCATTTTTGTGGAGAAATAGGAGGAGCAAAGAGTATTAGGTATGTTCACTGACCCCCATTATTTATAAAAAAAAATCATAAAAGTGGGATTTCAAAAAATCAATCAGTATAATTATTGCTTCCACTGTAGCCTGCAGAGTGAAGGCAATGTATTGTGCCTCAATAATTTCTATGTAATATATGAGACAGACATATTGGGTTAGTGTGATCCCATTTATGGTAGGATTAGCCTACATGATTCAATAAACTTAGACTTGTTTGTAGTTAAGACTAATTTGCCTCATTGATTGAGCCACGGTGGCACAGTGGTTAGAGTGCAGTACTGCAGGCTGCTGACTGCCGCTGCCTGCAATTTGTGTTGCGTTTGGCGGAGCTGAGCGGGAACCGAGGTTCGCTCCCATTGGCTGAACCGTCTAACAGCATGCAATATAAAAGCAAGCCGTCAGACCGCATCAGCTGTTGCTCGTTCCTGTCAGCTGACTCGCACAAGCAGCGGCTACCGCAATTACCAGTTAATAGTTACAGTTAATAAAAGGTTGAACTTAGCAAGATTGTGGATGTCATTTGTGCCTCATAAAAATTTGGCAGATCAAATCTCACCAGGCTCAAGGTTGACTCAGCCTTCCATCCTTCCAAGGTTGGTAAAATGAGGACCCAGATTGTTGGGGGCAATAGGCTGACTCTGTAAACTGCTTAGAGAGGGCTGTAAAACACTGTAAAGTGGTATATAAATCTAAGTGCTATTGCTAATAGTGTAGCCTCTCCTCCAATTGAATGTTTAATATTTAATTGTGGAAAGCATTCCACCTGAATTATTGATATTTTTAGTGACAATATTATATAAACATTTAGAAAAGATGTTATAATCATTTGGAAAAAATACTGTAATCTCATTTTAGTAATAAGGATATTATCTTAAATCTTTTTAGTAATATTAACAGTTCAGGAGTTTTGGGTGTCGACCCCAAACTGTAACATTAAAAGATGTTTTAATTAAATGTATTGTTCACTGGAAAAAAAATGCCTATTTGTTGCACCCAGTTGTGCCTTTGCCCAAAAATGACTGCAAACTGGAAAGGTAAAGTAGAAAAAATATTCTTTTTTTATTCATGTGCACAATTTTTTTTTAAATTCATATTTATATGCCGCCCTTCTCCGGAGACTCAGGGCGGCTTACAGTTTTTGGGATACAACCCAATGCACTCAGCAATAGCCTTCATTCCATTGTATATGCCTGCTTATTACTAAGCGGCATTTTTACAAAGTCAGCTTATTGCCCCCAACAATCTTGGGTCCTCACTTTACCTACCCCGAGAGGATGGAAGGCTGATTAAATCTCAAGGACAATTTTTATATGCTTTTACTTGAGAAAAAGAAGCAGAGTTCATTCATTCATTACAATAATTTAATACATTTCTGACATTTTTGTACCTGCCCACTGGCTTCCATACAACATGTATCATCCCGTAATATGCTTAGCATGGTCCTGTTAATGTTCATCTAAATATTCAGGTGTGTTTTCCCCATTCTAATGAACTTTTCGGTGAAAAAAAAATCAGACAAAAAAGACCCCTTGATTGATTGTTATTGGTTTAACTGCTTAGTAATTCTTCCCTATCTAAGGAATTTAGGAACTGGAGACAGAAAGTCTCGGATCTGCTGTTATCAATATTGTCATCCAGCTTTAAACAACCCAAATTACTTTTGCAAACTATCCAGTGTTTTTAAGCAGTAATTAACAATGAGATAATCCAAGTATTGATGGTTTTTTTCCTCTATGAACTCCAGAAGAAGAATTACTATTTTTAGGGTAGGATTATTCAGAGGTGGTATTCAGCCAGTTTGGACCAGTTCTGGTGTACGAGTAGTGAACATTTTGACTAGTTCAGAGAACCAGCAAATATCACCCCTGACTGGCCCTGCTCACCCACCCCTGCCATTAGCTCTCCTATATTCCCTTGTTTTTTAGCTCAGCTGATTTGCACAGTAGAGCAGATTGCCACACCTCAGCTGAGCTAAAAAAAAAACAGCTCAGCTCACCCACCAGTGTTCAGACTAAGGTCGGTCTTTGAGTCCTGCTTGCATGCGTGCATAGAACCACTCATAGAACTGGTAGGAAAAAAAACTGGAAACCCACCACTGGGATTATCCCATAATTTTTCAAGAGACACAAGATCAAATTTAGGTCTCCTTCTCAACTCCCTCCCCCCAGGAAATGCAATTAACAGGTAAAACAGGAACCAAATATCTTCTTGCCATGATATGAAATAAAATAATAAATATCAATTTAATTTAATTTTGGTTTCCTGCATGAGCAAGTGGTTGGACTGGAAGGCCTCAAAGGTTCCTCTCAAATGTTATTTTATATTCTATATTATTTTTCTATGAATCACATATAACACTTTTATGTATGTATTAATTTCTTGGATAGTTGAGGTATGGCAAGTTAAGAGGAGAAGACATAAATATTTAAATATCTGGGAAGTCTAAACGTATTTCTAATATTCAGCCAAAAAGATATGGAAACTTGATATTTATTTTAAGTTAACATATTAAATTCACAAAAACCATTTTCCTGTCCCCTTCTTGTCCCACCCCTTAGTTGGATGCTAAAATAATAATTTTCAGATCTTAACAAAAGAAAAGTTTTCATACTTATAATGAGCTGCGGTGGCACTGTGGTTAGAATGCAGTACTGAAGGCTACTTCTGCTGACTGCTGGCTGACTGCAATTTGGCAGTTCAAATCTCACCAGGCTTAAGGTTGACTCAGCCTTCCATCCTTCCTAGGTGGGTAACATGAGGACCCAAATTGTTGGGGGCAATAGGCTGACTCTAAATTGCTTACAGAGGGCTGTAAAGCACTGTGAAGTGATATATAAGTCTAAATGCTATTGCTGTTGTTTAGGGTGGTTGTAGTGTTTTATTCCATCTTATTTTGTAGGACCTCCAAATCTTTTGAGGAACATGGTTAACCATAATTCAGAAGACAGTATCAGAATCATTTAATATTTCCAAGACTACAGTAATCTCTGGCTTGAGTTATAAACCAAAGGTCAGTGCTCGATTTGATTTGGAGGGGGAGCAATTGCAGGTCCCAACTCAACATGACAGCTGTGAAATATCAAGCGATCGGTCTGAAGGGGCATGACATGAAGATAGGACATGGGGAAAACATGCCCCATCCAAAGCATATCCAGAATGTACTTTCTTGCCTTGATCAAAGTTCAAACCAGAAGTGGTATTGGCAGGTTTTGACCAGTTCTGGAGAGCTGGTAGCGAAAATTTTGAGTAGTTCAGAGAACTGGCAAATACCACCTCTGACTGGCCCTGCCCCCATCTATTCTCTGCGTCCTAAGTCCCAGCTGATCAGCTGGGTCTTCTTTTGTTGCCCTGGAGAGCGGAGCTGGAAAGCAGGTTAGTGGGATGGGGAAAGAATGGGGATTTAACAGTATCCTTCCCCAGGAGTGGGGTGGGAATGGAGATTTTACAGTATCCTTCCCCTGCCATGCCCACAAACCACGCCCACCAAGCCACACGCACCATCCATGCCACACCCACCAAGCCATGCCCACAGAACTGGTAATAAAAATTTTGAATCCCACCACTGGGTCAAACCATTGGATAGAACAGGGAAGGGTTTCTTACTACAGACCCACTTATTGTTGCAAGTCAACAGCTTGTGTTTTTCAACTACATATCCAAAATCCATTTGCCTTGATATTTAACTATATATATATAGTCTTCACTATCCATTAAAATGAAATCATTCCTGAAATATTTAAATATTTAGCTTTATAATGACTACAGATGCTATGTGTGTTGCATAAATTTCATCCCAATGCTATAAATTGCTGATATTTTAAATTCCAGTGAAGGAAGATTTAGATTTAATTTTGTTGACATTGCCCTTGGCTGCACAGGAAGCTTTTCTATCTCTTTGGTCTGTTGCACTGTTGATCAAAACTTTTCATTTAAAAGTCATAAAACTAGAAACAGAGCACAAACTTGCCAAAAACATTATCCATGCATTTTAAATGCACTTTGTACAGGTAGAGGAAACAACTATTGCTTTCTGGTGTTGTTTGTAAACTTCTCAGAAGCATTTTGGCTATCGTAAATGGAAATAGAGACCATAACAAGATAAACAAGTCAAGCTATATATATATTTAATATCTCATTAATATCCATCAGTATGGAAATACACGTGGGCCTGGAATTATGGCCCATGTGTTCTTCCTTTGAGCGAAAGACAGAAACGAACTGAAAAATGTTGAGAATATCAGATGATTTTAGCAATTAGGTTTTTTTTTAACTGCCTCTGATGAGGAACGGAGCCTTTCCATACACTGGTATTTCCTATCCTGAATAATAAACATACTGACTTCAAGACAATTTGCATTGCTAATCCATTGGTTTTGTAACTGTTACATCACATCTGTTTCCCTAATTGGTGTCTGGGTTAGTGAGCCTCTCCTTCTTGGAAAAGGGAAGCAAGTGAATATTGCAGAACAGCAGCCAGCTCATTCTGAATTCTGTGATTTGGCAACCAACCTCTCTATCTTCATTAGAAAGAAGAGGAGGCAAAATCGACCAACATCATTCCTCTGCTATATAAAAATAGACGGTGAGTTTGTTATGATTTTCAGATCGTACCTCTTTATGGGGCAATTGCAAGGGAAGGTTGATCTTGGATTGGAGCCACAGCGGCGCAGTAGTTAGATGCAGTATTGCAGACTACTTCTGCTGACTGCCGGCTGCCAGCAGTTCGACAGTTCAATTCTCACTGGCTCAAGGTTGACTCAGCCTTCCATCCTTCTGAGGTGGGTAAAATGAGGGCCCAGATTGTTGCGGGCAAGTGGCTGACTCCGTAAAACCGCTTAGAGGGGGCTGTAAAGCACTGTGAAGTGGTATATAAATAATGTGCTATTGCTATTGCTATCTTGGAGACCATAAATGAATCCAGAGAAACCCCAAAACCTTCTGGTTTCCATGATGGCATTCAAAACCTTTTCACCATGGTAGCATATGAATAAGGTTGGTGACATTTATAGGTTGGAAGAATCCATGTAGCACTAGCAATAGCAATAGCACTTAAACTTATATATTGCTTCACAGGGCTTTACATACCTCTCTAAGCAGTTTACAGAGTCAGCATATTTTCTCCAACAATCTGGGTCCTTATTTTACTGACCTTGGAATGATGGAAGGCTGAGTCAACCATAAGCCCATGAGACTCGAACTGCCAAACTTCTGGCAGTTGGCAGTTGGCAGAATTAGCCTGCAATATTGCGTTCTAACCCCTGTGCCACCACAGCCCTTGTATGAAACTAATGTTTGAAATGTACGTATGAAACTAATAAGAGCCATTTCCTTCCATTGGGGTGTTGTATCAGCTAGCCTTGCATTTATGGGGCTTTCCACAGCTGGATGAATACAATATAACTGGGGAGGAGTGAGGTATAGCAGTCAGTTTCTCAAATAAGAAAAGCAATAGCATGAACACTGAATGTAATTATTGCAATATAAGTTTAATCCATAACTGAGGCAAACAGATGTTAAAAAGTCTGATTTTCTGAGAGTCATGAGGAGCCAGACTTATTTTTTTGGAATGTTATGGCCTCTCAACATTGCAGCATGAAGCACAATGTTCAACTATTACAAAGTCTGCACTACTATTACTGTTAATCTTCTCATCACTCCTTATAGCCCATCCCCTCTCACCATTGTACCCTATGACTATCATTAAGTGTTGTACCTTATGATTCTTGACTCTTAACGAATGTATCTTTTCTGTTATGTATATTGAGAGACCAAGACAAATTCCTTTTGTGTCCAATCACACTTGGCCATTAAAGTATTCTAACATTCTAACATTCTAACACAGAAAAAGTGTGACATAATTCACATGTCTTATTCTAGAATCAAACTAACCATATGGAAAAGACATTGATGAAAACTTCAAAGACATCATGGCTTGCCATGATATGTTATATCCTCAGTCCTTGACTTTTTCCAAGTTTTAAAGGCTTAACTTTACTTACTGTAAAATAAAGGCCTTGCCAAATCTTTGATATGAGTCTATAGATGAGTCCACACAGGGGTGGGCTTCAAAAATTTCAGCAACAGGGTCTCTGCCCAGTTGTTGGGGGGGCATGGTCATGATGGACATGGCCTAGTGAGCCTCCTGCAGCCTGGCAGGGGAGCGTTTTCGCCTTCCCCAGGCTCTGGAGGCTTGTTTTTGGACTTCTAGAACTTCTGGGAGGCCCATTTTCCCCCCTCCCCAAGTGTCTGCATGGGCCCTGGACTTACCTCACATCCAAAACAGGCCACGTGGAGACTCCTGGGAGGGGGGGGCGGGGCCAGCTGGGGTGGGATTTGGTGGTTTGCTGAACCAGCCATAATGTTAGCTACGGGTCTGCCCAAACCTGGGCGAACCCGTAGCAACCCAGCCCTGATTCTACAGATGCCAAATTGTCCACATTGCATTATGAAACAGACTGATTAATCAAAAGCCCTCACTGATGAAATTTTGGGAGCACAGCCACAGTATTTATTCTAAAAAGACATTCCTAACCATAGCCTTTTCCTTGAATGACGAAAGGCCATTGGCACAGGACTTTCTTCAATGACACACCACTTTCTTCAAGGCAAGGCTGCTAGTTGAGATAGAATAAGCGTGCTCAGAAGTTCAAAAAGATGCAAAGACAGAGGTTACTCATTCACTTAAGAAACATTAACTGCTAAAGTTCAACTTGTACATGCTTTATCTTAAACTATTGTATGCATATATGGAAAAAAAATGCAAAATATATCTGCAAAGAGAAGTAGAATAACTGTAGCAAAAGAAAATAAAGATAGTATTCTGAGTGCAATCCCATAGTCTCTGGAGCACCACATAAACATCCATTGGTGCTAATAAAGTCACCATCAGGCTGCTTTACTTGCAACAGCTTGGGACAGCTTACAAATTGTAACGATACCTTTAACAGCATCAAAGAACAACATCAACCTTTCACAGAACCTTGGGAAGGACTTTGATAGAGGGATAAAAGTGCCAAATGCAGTCTAAACATCTTGCTGACTGTGCAACCAAACATAATAATACCATTGGCAAAATATTTGAAGAACAGCTTGCTTCTCTATTTGGATGAAAGGCAGAGAAAAACGAGACAGACGGATGTAATGATAAATAAAAATGTTTTCGATATTTGTACTCTTGAAAAAATATATTTGGTTGGTATTTTGGGTTTTTTTTAAAAGTAATCTTTACAATAATTACACATTAATAATTAAAATATAATTATTTTATTAATACATGGTTTTATGAGAAGTATTTATTTAAAAATACTATACTATTGTGCTATTTTGTCTTTGAAAATTCATTGTGCTGTTGGAATTCTCTTTTGATTAATATTGCTTTAAATATTTTTTTTAACATGGTGCCAAAATATTTTGTTCAACAGCCTTGGATTTTTCTATCTCATTCTGTTTCTCAAGCTGCTAAAGAATTTGATAGTCCTTTGATAAGCTTGCTTTCTTGTTTCAAGATGGCAAAATATACTGCTGTTTAGATTCATGACTTTCCATCATGGTATAGTACAATGACACACTTACATGAGAAATTTCCATGAGAAGTTCACAGACTTTATCATTATTTTTAATGGAAATCTGAAATCATTTCTTTTTCATCAAATAGGAAGGTAGTAAACAAAAAAATGTAGCCCATAGTTATCATGTCTATCACCAAAATATTTCCATTGGAACCTTTATTAGAGTTAGAAAGTTATCACAGTGTCACAATGCTATCCATTTTAGGTGCCGCTACAAAACTGTTTGTACAAACACACTGCATGGTAAATTTGCCAGATCAAGATTGATCTATGGAGAAAGTTGAATTTGAAATGTTGCTAAAAAATGCTGAAGAATCTGTTGTTGTTGTAAAACAATTTGGCTCAACCTCATCATCATTTAAACCAGAGGTCTCCAAACTTGGCAACTTTAAGACTTATGGCTGGAGAATTCCGGGAGTTGAAGTCCAAAAGTCTTAAAGTTGCTAAGTTTGGGGACCTCTGATTTAAACCCATTCCAGATTATCAGATATCAGTGTCTGAAGTTGTCTTCTGCCACATACTGTTTGCTCTATCTCTTTGCTATGTGATCTATCCCCGCATCCACATTTTACAAGGTAGGATTTCTAAAGGTTGTAAAATTTTATTAACTAATATTACAGTTGTTTCAGCTTTAATCTGCCCAATTGATTGTTGCATCCAAGCTGTAGATTCAATATAGGACCGTTTACTCAAGTCTGAATTGATCTGACTGTTGAATTTTCTAGGGAAGGGGTCGGCAACCTGCAGCTCTGGAGCTGCATATGGCTCTTTCATCCCTCTGCTGTGGGTCTCTGTTGCCAGTCAGCAATTTTGAGAGGAGCTTCCAGTTTGAGGGGGGAGAAGCCCAGAGCACCAGGAGGAGACTCTACAGCAAGAGGCAGGCTCCACAATTGATAGCTTTCTGTTAGGATAGGTAGAGGAAAAAGGAGGAGACTCTATGGTGGGGGAACTGGACTTCCGGTTGGTTTCAGAATTGAATGTGGGGCTTCCAATTAGGACCTTTGTGGCTTAAGAATCTTTCTAAATTCCCTACTTCCAGGAAGTGAAGAGAGCTGAACTCAAGATTATGCCAACAAACAGTGCCAATACGTTGTTACTTTTAAAGCCCTACAGGACATAAAACCAGGTCACTTATGTGAACCTCTTCCTGATGGTTTCTGCTCATCCTGCACAGGCATTTACCAGGTACCATTGATAAAACAGTATCATTTGTCTTCCAAGCATGTCTTCCTATTACAACACCTACCCTATGGAACAGCAAACTCTTCCTCCAAATGCAGTCCCTACTCTATTGGCCTTGTTCAACGTGAAGTCCACTCCTGCTGAGAATGATAGTATGGGGTTTCTATATGGGTTTATATGATGGGTGGTTTTACTGAACTTCAGTGTAACTTTATTTTTGGTTAATGAAAATAAATTCTTTGCTTTTATCTAGTTCATCAACTAGAGTTTCTTATGTAGATGAGTAGGGATATAAATGGGATAAATAAATAAAGTGCAAATAAACAGAGAAGTGATTGAAGTAAACTTTATCTTCTTAGATATGATGAATGTTATTCATAGACATAATGACTGTAAGTTTAAGAATCCTTGGTAGGATGACATCTGTTTTCTGAGAAAAACAGTGTGACAAATATATGTAAAATATTAAAGTTAAACTGTAAATGTAGGTACATTATAGTGGTAATGTCAGATATTGTTATGACAATCATTTTCTTAGCTGTTAGATATGGCTGCAAAACTGGGCCACCGGACAGCTTGATTGAAGAAAAATTAGTATCTTTAAATTGTGGGATGCCAGTAGGGCAAATACTTCATTACTAGGTGAAACCAGATTATTTACAAGAAACACTCACAATAAAATTAAACGTGAATTTACAGGATGACTTTGAAAGACATAGGGTAGACCAAGACAACAATCAGGTAAAGCGGGGGTGTCAAACTCACGTCATCACAGTGGCATCATATGATGTATCAGGACTTTTTCCCCCTTTGCTGAACTTTGGGTGTGGGCATGGCCAGCATGTGACACACCTACCTGTGGGCCAGGAGTTTGACAGCCCTGGGATAAAGCATACTTGAGCCTAGACCAGGGGTGTCAAACTCAAGGCCCTCGGGTCAGATCTGGCTGACGGGGTGCTTAGATCTGGCTCATGGGGCCACCCTGGAAACAGCAAAGGACTGGCCCATGGTTCACACACACCCCAGCTTCATTTTCACTGGCAGAGGGCTAGCAAAAGAAACTAAAAACAAAACAACAGGAGAAATGTTTCCCCTTTTGCATTTGAGCATGCAAGAAGGGACAGGAAAGGGGAAAGGAAAAGAGGAAAGACAGGGAAAAAGAAGGAAAGATGGGAAGGTAGCAAGGAAGGAAAAATAAGGAAAGAGAGGAAGGAAGAAGAAAGGAGAACAAAGGGGAAGGAGAAGGAAGGAAGGAAGGAAGGAAGGAAGGAAGGAAGGAAGGAAGGAAGGAAGGAAGGAAGGAAGGAAGGAAGATTATAATAGCAATAGCAATAGCACTTAGACTTATATATCGCTTTTTAGTGCTTTACAGCCTTCTTTAAGCAGTTTACAGTGTCAGCCTATTGCCCCCAATAATCTGGGTCCTCATTTTATCCACCTCAGAAGGATGGAAGGCTGAATCAACCTTAGCCTGATGAAATTCGATCTGCCAAATTGCAGGTAGCTGGCTGCAGCAGAAATAGCTTGCAGTAGCTTGCAGTAGCTCGCAGGTGCCGACACAACTGACATCAAGCTAGCCATGCCTACCTCAGCCCCCACCCACCCCAGGGTCAAACACAACCCTGATGCAGACCTCAATGAAATCAAGTTTCACACCCTGGCCTACACCAAGAAAGTGGTTTACAAAAGGTCTCCTCTTAATTCATACGAAATCAATACAGGGAGAGAGGAGGCATGATTAACAAGACTCTGTTACTATAGCTATTCTAACAAAGGTAGCAGTAGATCTACACACCGTCTGTTTTTCAGCCTAGTTTTCCTTGTATTGCTGACACTAAACTTGAGTATTTTTGATAAATAACGTACAGGCATGTACCATTGAAGAAAATTCTGATGCCTGCAAAGATTGAATGTGAATCAAAAAGAATGTTAACAGAAGACAAGATGGCTTGTAGCCACTGATTACAGAAGAATGAGTTTATAATATAAAAGCAGTTAGTGACAGACAGATGTGGTAAAATGATGTCCAGAATGTCACAAAGAATCAGAGTGACTAAACCAAGAAAGTTAACTTAGAGAAAAAGGTTTTGAAAAGTCAATATAACTAAGGTGACCAGATTTTAACATTGGTAAAGCGGGACACCATTGATGGAGGGGGTTCTTGATTAAAAATTTGGTCTAGCTTAGAAGCAGAAGCGGCCGCTGTCTTTCTCAAATATCATTGGCTGACTTCGGAATGTGCTCCTCCAATTTATCCAATCAAGTCAATTGTCTGGGTCCGAGGGTATCTTGAACCCTGAACTAACCACCCTATATATCCTAGCCAATAATGTGCCGTTAATCTGCCACTCTTTTTTTCCCCAAAGTTTTCCCACCGTTCCTTTAAAGGGAAGCATGCTATCACAACTATCCTCTTCCCCCTGCTCCTTCCTATGCAAGCCCGGTTTTCCATCCTACTCCACGGTGAGGAAATAACACAAGCTGGAGTCCTTCCACGGGCTCCTTATTTGTGGAGGCTCTCTGATACTCAGGTCTAGCACCTGGAGAATGCAGGGACAGACCAGCGTGGAAATCTTTGCATCATGAGTCTATGTGGAATAAGTTGTCGCCCCTCCCCCAGGCTGTAAGAAAGGAGAAACACAACTGTCACGGGAAGGAAAATCTAGAGGGGGGGGAGGGAAATGCGATTTCTAGAGAGAGAGAGAAAAGACATCTGAATGAATTGCCAACAGGATTCCGTGGGGGGCAGACGGGGTCCCCGGTGGGAATTCTGCTCAAGTTTTCCCGAAAAACTCCACGTAGTCGCTGGGAGCGGAAAGCAATTCAGTGACATGTCAATCAATTGAGTTCATGTAAATCACATTGCGGGCAATCAATATTTACTCGAACCAATCAGAAAATACATGAATGCTATAATCCAAGCAGCTTTTACCGAAGTGCAGCCCCACGCGCATGTTTCATCCCCATTAAAGTTTTTTACCCCCTGCCTTCTGAATCGGTAAGCAGAGGAGCAGAGTTCACCGTCGTTGCCTTTTTGTCCTCCTTTCATTATTTCCATAGTATTTAGCTTAGCTTTTGCCTCAACCGAGATCTCAACCCAAGGGCTCCGCAGCCGCTTCGTTCCTGCCCCTGCAAAGTTGCTCCCGCTCGCCCGCAACTCACTGAGGGTTGCAACCCACCCAACTTTCAAACCTTCCTTGCGGGGGAGATTCGGAGAGGCCGTGAACGGCAGCCTGTGCGGCCAATAGCCGCTGGGTGAGGATGTTTTTCCTCCCAGTAGCTTCCTTGAGCCAATCTAAGGTGCAGAAGGTGGGATTTCCTCACCATGCAAGCGGCCTAGTCATTAGGGTTGTTCTTTCTTTCCAAAAATCAGGACTTTTTAAAAATGCCGCGGGACACGGGACAAATTGTTAGAAATCGGGACTGTCCCGCCAAAAGCGGGACGTCTGGTCACATTAATATAACATTATTTTTCAGCCAGTATCAAAACATCTTAAATTAACAACTGCAGCATAAAACAATACTCATGACAGCCTAGGTAAATATTATATAAACATATATTAAAACAGTCAATTAAAACAATTAAATTAAATAATTAACATAATTGAAGGCAAACATGGGAACAGCAAAAATAAGATTAATTGTAGACCAAATTTCAGCATGTGAAGAAAATGAAAAATTAAAGGCCTGAAATAATAAAGGGTTTTTTTGGTCTAATGCCAACAAGACAAAGAAATAAATGGCAAGCATAATTCTCTGGAAATAAAAAGCAAAGGAGCGAAGGTGAACTCAGAAGTTGTTCATATTGGATGATGTGTCAGAAGAGAAATCCATGTCAAAAAATCCTTCTGATGCATGTTTCTGCCTTCAGCTCCTGCAGACAGCCCTTGTTGGAAGTGCCAGGAACAAATGAATAATCAACAGATTGCCTCTTATGGCAAATGAATAAAAGCTATATTTATCCACCTACATTTCAGTTACATTTCTTGCTATCAGTGACAATTAAAAAAATGCTTTTGCTTAGAACACAACTAAAAACCTCCAAAATTTGTCCACAATTTCTCAGAACCTGAACTGGTGTATTTTTTTAGAATGGGACTTTATGGATCCAAGGC
Source organism: Naja naja (assembly GCA_009733165.1). Lineage (NCBI taxonomy): Eukaryota > Metazoa > Chordata > Lepidosauria > Squamata > Elapidae > Naja > Naja naja. Next base: position 16,923,035 of record CM019159.1, on the reverse strand, counting down.
ACCACTACTTAAAAAAGGACCTGGAAATAATTTATTCAGATCTTCAAATGACCTAGATGGGGTCTAAACTTTTCAGCAACATCATAGGTAAGATTATTCCAGGTGCCAATAACAATTACTATTACTGTTTATTGATTTTGTTGTTCATTGGTTTTAATGCTGCATTCATTGTCCTAATTGTGAGATGAGGCTATGTAAATTTACACACACACACATATATAATTTATATATATATCAATCATAAGAAATAGTACTCTTAGATTCCTGCAATACTAGAAACACTGTTCATGATTCATTACCTAATCTACCAAATATTTCACCCAGAGTACTTTGAAGCAATGAGGCAGAAAGAATTCAGTGGCTTTGCCTATGCAATGTACTAGCCATCATAGCTGAAGATCAAATTCTAGTGGATAAAATGATGTATGTTAAACAATATGCCTACACCATTTGTGTATGAGAGCCAGTTTGGTGTAGTGACTATGGCATCAAGCTAGAAACCAAGAGAGCATTAATTCTGGTCCTGTCTTAGACAAGAGACCAATTGGGTTACCTTGAGTCAGTCACTTTCGGTCTTTGGAAGGAAGCAATGGCAGAAAAAGTTATTTTTAGCCAGGCTATCAAGCAATATGTGCAAACAATTCTTAAATCTAGTTGAAAGGAATATCCAAATTGTCAATCCTTTATGTTCCAGTGGAAACTGTTCTGAAAGTGTGAAGCCAGATTATACATTGCAACATCACAGTTTCCTATGTGTCTGATAAGATGCAAAGCTGTACCAACTGTGCAAGGTGTTTAACGCATAAACATTTGAGCAATTGTTATCTAATTGACAAGAGAATATGTGAAGCTAATTGACACAAGGAAACAAATGCTAAAATCACAGCTTTTAAATTACCGCGAGAGATGACACTCTAGGTTCTGTTGTTTGTATCATGATATTGTGCAATGTAAACTTTTTCCTTCTTTCCAATTCTGTCAATCAATGCTACACCATGTGTCCACTGAAATTTCTACTCAAGTGGTTCTCTAATCATTATTCAGGGTTGGCTCCAATTTGGGAAGAAAATCCTGGGCAAAAGTAGGCCTTTGTCATCGTCCAATTTGTTTCACTTTTTCATTCTAGCCTAACCTGCAAAGAGGAGACAGACATTTTCCTTTGCTCCTGTTAGAACATAAAAGGCTCATGAAAGATCAGCAACACAAGAAGAAGCTTATTGTTATGTATGTAGGTTTGAAGTCATTGGTTTAGTTTGAACTGTTCTTGTAAAGTGTTAGAAATGATTGGTTTAAAAGTGCGGGAAAAACCCTGCACTCTGATTGGCTGTCAACTGCAGCTGCTGGCTATAAGTAGCAGCCGCAACCCAGCCAAAGGGGGTCCGTTCTGAGCTGTAGTCACTAATAAACAAAAGAGCTTGAAGCACTCCGTCTCTTCATGCAAACTTAACACTGGCGACGAAGGTGGGATTTTCCCTGAAGAGAAGGCAACGCAGAACAGAAGAGCAAGATGGCTGCGCTGAACACCCTCCCAGCCCTGTTCGATCTGACGGCAGAAGACTGGGAATCGTATGCAGATCATTTCCAAATGTATCTGGAAGGAAACTATCTAGCCGACATTTCCGAGAAGCAGAAGAGGGCAGTCTTCCTTATGTACTGCGGTCCGGCAGTTTTCAAGATGGCGAAGGCATTGGCGGGAGCTGCAGACGTGAAGGTAATGGGCTGGCCTGACTTAGAAAAGCTGTTAAGAGCCCATTATGCGCCACAAGTATTGTGCCTCATTAAGAGACACGAGTTTTACTGTCATGATCAGGGGGAAAATGAAAACGTAAATGACTTTGTGGCAAGTTTAAGAGACATTGGGGGTGCATGTGAATTTAACAGTTTAGAAGAGGCCATGCGTGATCGATTTGTTCTGGGCCTTAAAGACAAGGTATTACAGAGCAAGTTATTAATGAAACCTAAGATCACGCTGAAAGAAGCAATAGAAGAAGCCTCTTCAGCAGAAGCTACCAAGTCCTCAGCAGCAGCCATGAAAAAGATTAACAAGGCCACAAGCCATCCTGATGTGGAAAAGTCCACAACAACTCATTGTGAGCAAATAGATTCTGAATCAGACTGTAGTGAGGTGGAGAAAGGAATTTACAGACTCAGAATGGAGCAGAAAAAGAAAGACCTGGGAAGAAAGAGGCAAGATTTCTACTGCAGAGGTTGTGGAGGAAGCCATCCCCGCACTGAATGCAAGTTTTTAGACACCATTTTCCTCCATTGTGATAAAAAAGGACACCTAGCAAGAGTCTGCAAATCATCCAGAACTCCACCCAACAGGAGGAAATTTCCTGCAAACAAAGACAAAGAATTCAAGCCCAACAATCTCAGTGAGAAAATGGGGTGCAGCACAGAAGCAAGGGGGAAGAATGAAACTCATCAGACAGTAACTATTGGTCATTCATTTTCTATCAATAACAGAAAAGTGCATGTCAAGGTACTTATTGAAGGAAGGCCTTGCCAAATGAAAGTGGACTCAGGCTCATATCTGTCTATGGTGTCATGGGACACTATTCACAGGCTACTTCCCAACATTCAGAAGAAGCATTTCAAGAAGCAAGCACTGACTCTTAAAGACTACAAAGGGAACAAGATTCCAGTAGTTGGAACAAGAGAATTCAATGTGAAGTTCAAAGTCCACACCAAATGTTTGCCCCTGACCATCGTGGACAAAGACCGCCCAACCTTGCTGGTACTTGAGTGGTTCAATCCACTAGGCATCGAGGTGACTGGCATCAATCACGTGAGCAACACTGAATGGGAGGAGGCCTTGAAGTCTGAGTTTCCAGAGGTCTTCAGCGACGGATTAGGCAAGTACTTGGGGACCCCTATCACTTTCAATCTAGATCCCAAGGTGCCACCAATCCATTTAAAGCCCAGAAGGGTCCCATTTGCCTTAAAGGAAAAAATTGATGCACAATTAGATAAATTAATAGCTCAAAGGGTTTTAGAGCCCACTGACCACTCCAGATGGGAGACACCCATAGTGACACCAGTCAAGGCTGATGGGTCTGTGAGAATCTGCGGAGACTAAAAGGGGACATTGAACCATGTGCTACAACAGAGCACATATCCAGTTCCAGTGGTGCATCATTTATTACATTCTCTTGGCAGGGCACAGTCTTTGCCAAATTGGATCTGGCCCAGGCATATCAACAGCTAACAGTTGATGATGCCAGTGCAGAGGCCCAAACCATTGTGACTCATAGAGGTGCTTTCAAATGCAAAAGGTTGCAATTTGGAGTAAGCGTGGCACCAGGCATCTTCCAAAGCCTTATGGAAAGAATGCTCCAAGGACTGCCAGGGGTAGTGCCTTATTTTGATGATGTGTTAATCTCTGCTGAAAATGACATTCAGTTACCGAGACTCAGAGAAGTCCTAACCAGATTCAAGGAAGCGGGTTAAAAGTCAAAGAAGAAAAATGCACACTTAAACTGACAAGGTAGAGTTCTTAGGCTATATGATTGACAAAAATGGTATTCACCCCACAGAAGCCAAGGTTCAGGCAATCAAAGAAGCCCCCAGGCCTAAACGCAAAACAGACTTGCAAGCTTTCCTGGGACTCATTAACTTCTATCACATGTTTCTACCTCAGAAGGCAACCATTGCAGAACCACTACACAGATTACTAGACAAAAAGTCTGCATGGGTCTGGGGCAGGAAAGAACAAGCTGCCTTTAAGAGACAACTCACTTCTGATTCTGTACTGATACAGTTCTCTGAGAATTTGCCAGTTGTACTGACTTGTGATGCATCCCCTTTTGGAGTGGGGTTTTTTTTTGAGCCACATGCTTCCCAGCGGGAGGGAAGCCCCTATTGCATTTTACTCTCGCACCTTGACTAAAGCAGAGAGAAATTACAGCCAACTGGACAAGGAAGCCTTGGCAATTGTTGCAGCTGTCAAGAAATTCCATGAGTATCTATATGGGAGAACATTTACTATTGTCACAGATCACAAACCTCTTTTAGGCATTGTGGCAAGGGACAAACCAACGCCCACGATCCTGTCACCAAGGATGCTGAGATGGACTGAATTTCTTGCTGCTTATTCATACAAACTCATCCACAGGCCTGGAAAAGACATTGGGCATGCAGATGCTTTGAGTCGCTGCCCACTTCATTCACACACTGAGGATCCTGCTCCTGAGACTTACACCTTGTTTCTAGAAACTGTTGCCAAGCTTCCAGTACACGCTGCTGAAATTGCCAGAGAGACTGCCAAAGACACTTTATTGGCTCCTGTTATAGGCTGGATTAAGAAAGGTTGGCCTCTTCAAGATCTACCTCAACTTGCCCAACCTTTTAAATCCAGGCAAACTGAATTATCTGTCTTAAGAGGATGTATTTTGTGGGGTAACAGGGTGGTTATTCCTGCAAAACTACAAAAAGAGGTTTTGGAAATGTTACATGAGGGTCATCCGGGAATTGTCAGAATGAAGGATTGGCCAGGAGTTATGTATGGTGGCCAGGTATTGACAAAATGGTTGAACACTGGGTTTCATCCTGTCCCAACTGTCAGGAAGTCAGGCCTGCCCCACCTCTCGCCCCCACACAGGAATGGGAATGTCCTAGGGGCCCATGGTCCAGGATTCACATTGACTTTGCTGGCCCTACCAGAGGGCACACTTTCCTTATTATAGTAGATACATATTCCAAATGGCTAGAGGTTATCCCTATGGCATTCACCACAGCTGAAGCTGTCATCAAGCAGCTTAAGAGGCTTTTTGTAACTCATGGGTTACCTGATGTCCTCGTTTCTGACAATGGTCCTCAATTTACGTCCAACCTTTTTGAATCATATCTAGCACAGCAGGGTATCAGACATGCCCTGACAGCCCCTGGGCACTCTTCGGCTAACGGCCGGGCTGAACACATGGTACGCTTTACCAAGGAAAAACTTCAGCAATTGGGTCCTGGGACATCACTGAGAAAGTTGAAAAACTTCTTAGTGTCCAGCATATCACTCCTAACCCATCAACTAACTTATCCCCAGCAGAGTTGTTGATGGGTAGGAAACTCAGGTCTCCCCTTGACCACCTTCATCCCACTTTCCACTAGCAAAATTCCCAATGGATTCTGCTATTAAACCCAATATCACAGGCCCTAGGTGTTACAGGGTACAAACAGAGGATGGTGTCCTCTGGAGCAGGCACATTGATCAGCTTAGGTCCAGATTACCTCAGGAACATCGCAATTGCTCCTCTCTGGTTCCCATCCCTAGTACCTCTTCTAGGGGGAAGGGAGGATCATGAGGATGATCAGCAAGCAAGAATCAACCCCATGTGTAACGAGCCAACATGACAGGAACCATTCCAAAACCTGTCACAATGCCAAAATCCATCCCTACAAATGGAAGACTGTACATCACTACCTGACTTGGGTGCTGACATTGGGTTGGAGATGGATTGGGAGGAGAGACCAGGTTGTAGTAACCAAACAGGTTCTACTATTACTAGAAGTCCAAGTATGGAAATGTCAGCAGACACATTTCCTCTCTCACTGGGTGAGAACATTAAAACCATGTAGGTCTCAACGTACACGTAAGAGCCCCACCTATTTAAAAGAATACATTAGATAGATGGGGTTTGAGTATGGACTGAACCTAGTGGGGAGGGGTGTTATGTATGTAGGTTTGAAGTCATTGGTTTAGTTTGAACTGTTCTTGTAAAATGTAAGAAATGATTGATTTAAAAAATGCGGGAAAACCCTGCACTCTGATTGGCTGGCAAATGCGGCTGCTGGCTATAAGTAGCAGCCGCAGCCCAGCCAAAAGGGGTCCGTTTTGAGCTGTAGTCACTAATAAACAAAAGAGCTTGAAGCACTCCGCGTCTGTCTCTTCATGCAAACTGAACACTTATGGCCAGCAATTAAGAGTTGACATGGAGCCTACTGGTGGACTGAACCTTGCAATGATGCTTAATGATTTTCATCTCTGATGCGACTCCCATCTCACACTTTAAATGAAGGATAAGCTTGAGAGCACAGAAACACTGTTCTGAGAACTCTCCAGAGTTTCTTGATTGGGAGCCACTCAGATTTTGTTATAGGATGGGAGGCTGTATATATGTATGCTTCTTTTAAAAAATGTAATAATATAATAATATAATATAATTAATACAATATGCTATAATATACTATAATATACTATAATATAATAATATAATATAATCTATATATATAAAAGAGAAATACCGCTCACACAGCATCACAAAATCTCCAGAACCATAAAGCCTACAAACTTGAATTTTGGCACGTATGTTCCTGTTGGCTTCTAGATGCTCACTAAGAAAGGATTTTTCAAAATGACCATCAGAGCATTTAGTATTTCATAGATTATTATTAACACGCTCTGATGCTAAGCAGTTCTACTCCCCCTCCCTGCCTGAAAAGAACTCTGTTCCAACTGCCAGTTGCCTCAAATTCCGTTACCTCACATTCTGTTACCTTAGTAGCTCCACAGCCATTTGCACCACTCAGGTGACCAAGGACACAGACAAACCTCCAAGTTTTGTTTTGTTTTTAATTCGCATTTATATGCCACCCTTCTCCGGAGACTCAGGGCAGCTTACAATTTTTGCTGCACAACCCAATGCACTCAGCAATAGCCTTCATTCCATTGTATATGCCTGCTTATTACTAAGCAGCATTTTTACAAAGTCAGCTTATTGCCCCCAACAATCTTGGGTCCTCAATCTACCTACCCCGAGAGGATGGAAGGCTGAGTCAACCTTGAGTCTGGTGGGATTCGAGCCTGCAAGCAGCTGGAACTAAGTGCTAGGCATTTAACAGCCTGCACCACCAAGGCTCTTGCCTCAATGACTGTCTAAAAGGATGCAAACTACACTTCCAGGCAGGAAGCTACTTGGGCATCAAAGGTTGTAGTATTTTTATTACCCACCATCCTGTCAGAGCTGAAAAAGCTCTTTGGATGAGAAGCAAAACATCTTCCAACCCCCCCCCGAAAGTCCAGTTCTCTCCTGAAATAAAACATCTTTGGACAACAGTTGGAGGATCATATTTAACATCACTTTTGCTGAATAGATGATAGATAGATAGATAGATAGAAGATAGATAGATAGATAGATAGATAGATAGATAGATAGATAGATAGATATAGGATAGATAGATAGATAGATAGATAGATAGATACGATAGATAGATAGATAGATAGATAGATAGATAGATAGATAGATAGATAGATAGATAGATAGATAGAGAGAGAAAGAGAGAGAGAGAGAGAGAGAGAGGTGATGGATAGATGGAAAGGAATGGAAAGGAGAAAGGAAAGGAAGGGAAGGGAAGGGAAGGAGGAAAAGGAAAGAGGAAGGGAAGGGAAAGGAGGAAACAAGGAAAGCCCGGTTTCCTGCATAGCCCAATCACATAGTTTCATTGTGAAGCACGGGTATCCAGCTAGTATAATATATTTTTATTTATTTTATTTATTTGTTTTGACTTGTATGCCGCCACTCTCCAGAAAGGACTCGGGGTGGCTCACAGATAAAAACACAGAAAAATAAATTAGTTAAAAAGAAATTAAACTAAACAAGCCAAAATACAAGTATAAAACTGAATTAAAATCAAATTTAAAACCCACCCTCTCCCCTAAGTTTGAGGTCTGGCTATGTGTTTATAGTGTGTGTCAGTTTGCTTAGTTTGGGGGTCGGAGGGGGGTGTAGCAGCTGGAGTTGCAGCTATGGTCTGGTTTCTGGACGGTGGTTGCCTTTTGTCTGTGGGGTGGGCTTGGGTTTGAGTCTGGTGAGGGAGATTGGTGGTGGCATCATGTGTTATTTTGGGTCCGGTGTTGGTTTTTGTGGCTGGGACTCGTTTGTTGATTAGGGCTAGTTTCCAGATGTCTGGTAGGTGGGAAGTATTATCCCGTTTATTCATGTTATGGGGTGTTTCTCTATTTCGATGGCTTCCCTAATTATTCTCTTGTTGAAGTGTTCAGTGTTGGAGATAAGTTTGGATCCCTCAAAATCAATTTCATGTCCTGGGGCTTTAAGGTGCTGGAAAAGGAGGAAGTTTTTTCTTCTTTTCTGACTGCGTTCTTGTGTTCTGCGATGTGAGCATTTATTCTCCTGTTGGTTTGTCCAATGTATGTGGCTGGGCAAATTTTGCATGGTATTTCATAAACTCCTTGGTTTTCTAGCTGGATCTTGTCTTTGGGGTTTCTTAAGATGTTGGCTATTTTTTGGTCAGTGCCAAAGGCTGTCCTGATATTGTGTTTGTGGAGAATTTTGCTGATTTTGTCTGTGGTGCCTTTGATTTAAGGGAGGAGGGCAATGCCATTGTCCTGTTCTGTGTCTTGGTTTTGGGGGAGTCTCCTTAGGATTAGGTTGGTGATTGTGCTTCTTTGGAATCCATTGGACATTAATACGTTAGTGAGGGTGTGTAATTCTGTTCTCAAGTGGTCTTTGTCAGCTAGGCGTTTGGTTCTGGAGATGAGGGTCTTGGCTACAGAGTTGATCTGTGCAGGGTGGTGATGGGATTGTGCATTTAAGTAGCGGTTGGTGTGTGTCTTCTTCTGGTAGATGGTGTGTCCTAGGGAGCCATTGGGTTTTTTGTAAATTAGGATGTCCAGGAACGGAAGTTGGTTGTTGGTTTCTGTTTCCATGGTAAATTATATTTTGGGGTGTAGGCTGTTAAGATGTGTGAGGAAGTTGTCCAGTTTTTCTTTCCCGTGTGGCCAAATTATGAAAGTGTCATCTACATATCTAAGCCAGAGTTTGGGTTTGTATTCGGATTTGTCTAGAGCATTGGTTTCAAAATGCCGAAGACACCAGCCTGAAGATGGCGAGTGGGATCTCGTCGAAACATCGCCAAAGTATTCTCAATCTTACACGGGACAAGACCCGAATACACCAAGACCTACATACCTTTACCTGTGAAAATCTACGAAAATATATATATATAAATAAATAAATAAAACGTAACATTAAATATACAATAAAATACTTATCTAAAACAATTTCTTAGCATGCACCATATTCTTTTCTGCACCCTTGTTGAAGAGCATTTTAATAAATAAATAGGAAGAAGATAAGCTCTAAAACAGAGCAGCAATGACTAGATCTCTCAGCATCTCATCCTTTAGGACCAGTTTGCCACCCGATTAAGAGACGAACTGAGACTGGCAATGTTCAGCGTGTTTGGCAATAGGCAAGTATGAATGAGATAGACCCACAAATCTTCAAACGTGCCTTCAGGCCTCAAAGTTTACCTATTCCCCCTTTGAAATGAATCTCTTATCAGAAACTCTTCTCCAAGTTGCCTTGATGTTCACTTTGTTAGCTATTGGCTCATCTTGTCATCTGTTTTAATCCCAACTGGGAATTGAGCACTAAATAAACTGATTTTATCATTTAAATCTCTGCTTTTAAAAAAATACATTTATATGCCGCCCTTCTCTGAAGACTTGGGTGGCTTACAATTTTTGGGATATAACCCAATGCGCTCAGCAATAGCCTTCCTTCCATTGTATATGCCTGCTTATTACTAAGCGGCATTTTACAAAGTCAGCTTATTGCCCCCAACAATCTTGGGTCCTCAATTTACCTAGCCCGAGAGGATGGAAGGCTGAGTCAACCTTGAGCTGGTGGGATTCGAGCCTGCACTAATTGCAGGCAGCTGGAATTAAGTGCTAGGCATTTAACAGCCTGTACCACCAAGGCTCTTATGCTTGAAATGTTGTTTGGCCTCCTGTTTCCACTGCTGTCAATGAAGGCAAAGTATGGATTTAGTCCCAACAAAGACTGAAAAAAGGGAAAGAATGGTATAGTTCCCCCCACCTGAGTTATAGTATTAATACCAATAGGCAAGGAACTGGAACATTAATCCAAGAACTAATACCACAACATTCTTCTCCCTCCCCTTAGCCCCATATGGTTTCTTTGCCACCAAACACACAGTGTCATGAACTTGTTCAGAATATTCAGACTTCTCATTCTTCAAATGTCAAAGTTACATATGAACCATCCTCTAACTTTGTCTGGGAAGACTGGCTCTTAATGCTGCACATGCTTCAGTTCCCAAAAATCCCATTTCAGTGACTTCTATTATTTTTAAGCCCATTGTCCTTTTGTGTGAATCTTCCACACAAGATTCTTCATGAGGAAAATAAGTTTGACTTGAGGATTCTTAATCCAAAATGCTTATTGGCTAGACTTTTACATTTATTTTTAAATTGGGGGAGGCTGCTTTGCAAAACAAACTCTTGTCTCTCCCCCTTCACCCTCATGTGACTTGTCAATGCAAAGCATTCATGTTGCTTTGTTTTGCTCCAAGCCACAGATACCTCCTCTGATTATTGGATGGCTTGGAGGAGGCCTCTGGAAGACGGAAAGCATCTCTGAGCCGACTGCATTGCCTTTGTGCCTCAGAGTTGCAAATCATGCTGCTTCCATGGGTGACAAGAAATTATTGAGCAAAGTATGACTGTACCATTTGACCCTAATATTTATAAAGTTGTCCTGCTCCTCATTCTTCAGGGCTATGCACAAATACTCATTAGCAGCTAGCTGGTACTATTATATGGTTCATAAAGACCATTCTCTAGCAATGCTGCCAAAGTTCAAAAATAATGAGCTCAAAATACAGGTTTTCCCTGTAGGTAATATCCAATTGCATTGTGGGTCAAGCTTTCTGCTCTGAAATTCTATTCCATTTACAATTAAAATGAATGGATGAGTATGTCTCTGTGTGTATTCATCTCTGGATCTTGGCCTTTAAAGTCAACATTCACCAAAGAGGTGTAGAAGACATAGAGAGCCAGTAGCATCTCTAGCAGCAAATTCTGAGCAGCTGATCTTAGCACTTCAATTGAAATGTAAGGAAAGAGTCTGCCAAATGAATAATGCCCTGGCTTCCAGCAGGTCCGGAGCATGGCTGGAACATGGTAACAAATGTCGTTAGGATACAAAACTGTAGGACTGTCAGAATCTTCTTGTTGGCCTTCTTGGATTAAGTTTGTGAGGAATATCAAAATAAAAAAAAATGTACTCTTCTGCTACAAAGAAGAAATCTGTAGTATTGTTTTCTTTTTCATTAGAGATGAAACAACAACAGGAGGTGTATACAGCCCTTGATAGGCTTGGATTCACCTCCCTGTATTACAATCTCTGCACAAGAACTGGAGGTCGACCATGACTTTATGTACCTAGGCTCAACTATCTCTGACACTCTCTCTTTAGACACTGAGCTGAATAGACGTCTCGGTAAAGCGGCCACCACATTTTCCAGACTTACAAAGAGAGTATGTCTTAATAAGAAGCTGACGGAACATACAAAGATTCGGGTCTATAGAGCCTGTGTCTTGAGCACACTCTTGTACTGCAGCAAGTCTTGGACCCGCTATGCACAGCAGGAGAGAAAGTTGAACACCATGTGTGCTATCTCCGACATATTCTTGGCATCATCTGGCATGACAAAGTTCTAAATAGTGCAGTCTTGGAACGTGCTGAAATTTCTAGCATGTATATACTATTGAAAGTGATGTCTATGCTGGCTTGGGCATGTCATGAGGATGGCTGATGGGAAGATTCTGAAAGACCTCCTGTATGGCGAATTAGTGCAGGAAAGCAACCTAGAGGGAGACCACAGCTGCAATATAAGGATATCTGCAAGAAAGATGTAAAGGCCTTGGGAATGGACATCAACAGCTGTGAAACCTTGATGTCTGATCATTCAGCTTGGAGGCTAAAGACTCAGCATGGCCTTCTCCAATTTGAAGAGACACTAGTTTGGCAGGCTGAGGCAAACAGGCTGTCCCAGAACCAGCGAAATCAGGGGGCTGGACAGGAGACAGATTGTATCTGTCCTCAGTGTGGAAGGGATTGCCATTCTCAAATTGGCCTTTTTAGCCACACTAGATGCAGTTTTAGGAACTCTTTTCAGAGCACAATACCATAGTCTTTTGAGACTGAAGGATGCTAAGAGGCTTAATGAACACATTTATTTTAGACTTGCCCACCTCCACCCAAAATAATGAATGATTCAAACTTTCAGCTCTTCCTCTCTGTGTCATGGTTAGCTCTCTACACCAACCCTCACTCGCAACCAGATATCAGCAACAGGAGGGGGGAAATAAGGCATTGGAATGCAAGAGGGGGTATCAGGGAGGATAAAGGAATGCAAGTTTGTCAGTTGAAGCTTGAGACATATTCAACACTCCAAGGTCATCAGCTGGGTAAGTCCGAGGTAGATTGACTATTCCCAAAATAATGTGAATGTGACTGATTGACTATACAAATGTGCTATGGGAGGGCCAGGGGGTTCTTATGCTTACTGTGTGAGAAATTGTTAGAATTGGCTTTTCCACTTCTGTATCCACGTGGAGTTATAGTCTTGGTAAAAAGTTGTCCCAGGAGTCTCCTTTGCTGCCTCAACCAGTGGGATGATTGACACTCTGAAGATACAGTCTCAGTTCCAGGAGGCCAATTTAAAAATAAATGCATCCCTTGGCCATCCAAAGATTGCATGTCTCTACTCTAAAGGGACACTTTATAATCCTGGGTGGATTCCAGTCTGTTGAAAAGGCTCAGAAAAGCCCATATCCCTCAAAGCATTGGGATCCCAAGGGAGTAGTATTAGAAACTTTAGCCAAAGGGTAGATCAGTTTTGTATACGGTAACTGCAACAAGATTATTGTATGCACTACAATGGAAGAGCCATGAAATCCCCATGTGGATTGTGAAAGTCAGAAATGGCAAAAATGGCCTGTTTGGTCCAAGAAAAAATGAAACAAAACAAAACTTTTCTAAAAGAGTTGAAATCTTACATGGACTTTGCTGAAAGCAGAAAGAAATGAAATGATTTATCAAGTCTAGAGTCTTGTTTACTGAATAAAGGAGAAGTGGGAAATCATCAAAGCCTTTCTTATTGTGAAAGTCTCAGACTTTTGATTTCCATTCCAAAGTGATGTGCCAGCTAGTCAGAATCAGAATAGAGCTGGAAGGGACCTTGGAGGTCTTCTAGTCCAGCCCCCCCTCAAGCAGGAGATCCTATACAATTCCAGACAAGTAGCTGTCCAGTCTCTTCTTAAAAACCTCCAGTGATGAAGCACCCACAACTTCTGAGGGCAAGTTGTTCCACTGGTTAATTGTCCTCACTGTTAGGAAGTTTCTCTTTAATTCCAGGTTGTTTCTCTCCTGGATTAGTTTCCATCCATTGTTTCTTGTCCTGCCTGCTGGTGCTTTGGAAAATAAATCGAACCCCTCCTCTTTCTGGCAGCCTCTCAAATACTGGAATACTGCTATCATGTCCTCCCTACTCCTTCTTTTCTCTAGAGTAGCCAAACCCAAATCCTGCAACCGCATGAAATCATGGTGCTAAGTTTTGACAAAACCATGGGGTTGTTCTTCTTCCTTGCTGGGAGCTTCTGCATGGAACATTTGGTACTGCAGAAATTGGGGTATCTCTGCTGTTGTTATTAAGGAGTTCCTGACAGCTTATAAGAGATTTGGGTCTCATCTTGCTAGGTATACACCTTTGTATGTTCTGCTTTAATATCTGTTTGCTTGAGCTAATAATAAAGCTTAAAATCCATTTATTCGCTGAAGCATTCATTGTCCACCCATCCAAAAGAACCAATTGCCCAGTCACTTGATCACTGTCCTGACACTTGGCAACACATAGAGACGTAGGAAGCATTTTTTCAAACACATACAAAGAAAGGAGATGTGGCAAAAGGAATGTTTGTGCCAAAGAGCAGCTGAATGAAAGAGGGGCAGAGAAGAACTGAAGTAGCAGAGAGCTAAGGGAAGCTTCAGCATTCAGGGGGAAAGGATCACAGGTGATATTCAGCAGGTTCTGACCAGTTCTGGAGAACCGGTAGCAGAAATTTTGAGAAGTTTGAAGAACAGGCAAATACCACCTCTGACTGGCCCCACCCCATCTATTCTCTGCCTCCTGAGTCCCAGCTGATTGGCTGGGTCTTCTTTTGTTGCCCTGCCCAGGAGAACGGAGCTGGAAAGCAGGTTAGTGGGGTGGGGAGGGAATGGGATTTTGCAATAACTTTCCCCCAGGAGTGGGGAGGAAATGGGGATTTTGCAGTATCCTTCCCCTGCCATGCCCAAGCCATGCCCTCCAAGCCACGCCCACAGAATCAGTAGCAAAATTTTTGAATCCCACCACTGGAAAGGATGTGGGCCTTGCTGCTGGGCAGATGACAAGAGATAGGAAACTTGAGTGAGAAAGAGAGGCAGGCACCCCCATTTTTGCTTTTATTACCTGCCATTAAAGGTTGTCAGAAGGAAAGGGAAAAGTGCACTATGCCCGTAAATCAAAAGCAAGTATAAAAGCCAGCATTTGAACAAGAGGGGGGGTGTTAAAAGGCTTATCCAATTAAGATTGTAGAAAAGGAAAGCACAAATGGTCACTGGAATTAGGTGTATCCACCTCCCGCCATTCCATTTGGCTGTGGATTTCTTGTTTCACTGAGCCCTGCCTGCCAAGAAAAACCATATGCTCTGAATTCTTTTAACCTGAGCATACCTTCTGTCTCTGCTTGAAATTATTCTGTATTCTTGCATTAATTATATTAGAAAGTATGCAAAGCATAGTCCTGGTCTCTTGATGAGACCCAGACTGCAGCTGCTTAGATAAATTTGAGGATGATCTGCATAAAAATGTTTTCTTGCTACTCTAGAGTTGATGGAAATATTAACAGAGGTGCCTGAATAATTACCTCTATATTGAAACTTAACAGTGTTAATCATTGTCATTGCAGAAATCACAGGAACAGGGGAAAAAAAGAAAAACAAACCTAAGTAGAATTATAATAGTAGCTTTACATCCTCAGTCGTAATATTATCTGTTCCAATATTCATAAGTGTGTACCAAGTGCACTGATGTTGCTGAGACTAAAGGTGCACTTCCTGGAAAGAAACGTAGATAATTTATTGTGTCATAGAGAATTTTTTTTTAATTCACATTTATATGCCGCCCTTCTCCGGAGACTCAGGGTGGCTACAATCTTTGGAGTATAACCCAATGTGCTCAGCAATAGCCTTCATTCTATTGTATATGCCTGCTTATTACTAGGGCTTTCAGCACCCCCAAGCCGCATTTTTACAAAGTCAGCTTATTGCCCCCAACAATCTTGGGTCCTCAATTTACCTACCCTGAGAGGATGGAAGACTGAGCCAACTTTGAGCCTGGTGGGATTCGAGCCTGCACTAATTGCAGACAGCTGGAACTTACGTGCTAGGTGTTTAATAGCCTGCACCACCAAGGCTCTTCCAATGTTGGGTTCTCATTTCTAAAAAGTGTAAAGTGCATGTTGCAATCAAATCTGAAGCAGTTCCATAATATTTGATATGAAACTTCCTGTTTTAAGTAGGGCTCCTAACAAATATGAAGGGTAAAAGAAATCAAGGGATATGATAGCAGTCTTTGAGTACTTGAGGGACTGTCACAGAGAAGAAGGGGTAGACTTATTCTCCAAAGCACCTGACGGCAGGACAAGGAGTACCAGGTAGAAGATTATTAGAGTTCCAACCTAGAATCAAGGAAAAACTTACTGATAGTGTGAACAATTAATCAGTGGAATTATTATTATTATTATTATTATTATTATTATTATTATTATTATTGGATTTCTATGCCGCCCCATCTCCCCAAGGACTCGGGGCAGCGTACAATCATAAAAACAATATAAATATAAATACTATATAATTTAAAAAGAGATTAAACATGAAACCCAATAATCTGAATTAAAATAACACTATTCAATTAAAACCCCCATTCCCCTCCTCAGTCCAGGTTGGCAAGTTGGAACAACCATGTTTTCAGGCCCCGCTGGAAGGACCGAAGGTCGGGAGACACCCGAAGCTCCAGGGGCAGCTAGTTCCATCTGGTGGGTACTCCCACAGAGAAGGCCCTACCCCTGGGGGTCGCCAGCTGACATTGTCTGGCCAGCAGCACCCCAAGGAGACCCTGTCTGTGGGAGTGCACGGGATGTTGGGAAGCCATTATTGGCAGCAGGGTCTCCCTCAAGTATCCTGGTCCTAAGCCATGGCTTAGGAATGGCTTGCCTCTAGAAGTTGTGAGTGTTCCATCATGGGAAATTTTCAAGAAGAGACTGTACAGCCAGTTGTCCAGAATGGTATGGGTCTAGGACCACTCAGCATGGCCAATTTGCCATGGCCATCTCATCACAGCCAACTTGCCATGACCAACTCACTACAGCCAACCTGCTGTGAGACAACTCACCACAGCCAACTCACCACAGGACAAGAGTTACATTAATATTGAAGAATATTAATTAAAGAAAGAATGAAAAAGGATGGACAAATTGAGACGTAGATGACAAAAAATAAAGTATTTTTTATTTTAAATACTTAAATCGAATTGTTGAATTGTCCCACAATGTGTTGACTGTGGTGAGTTGGCTGCAACAGGTTGTCCCATTCCGAATGGCATAGCTTCTCCTATTTGAACAGAGGATTGGAGTAGAAGGCCATTAAGATCCCTTCTAGCCCTATTATTCTATATTCTATGCAATTGAAGCCTCTCTCCTTTTTACATGTGCATGATGCATGGAATGCACAGTGAGGTTTTATTCACATGCTCACACCATTTTAACTGTTTTGACTTCTATGGGCACTCTGGCTCTGAAAAACCATGAATGTAATCCTAGAGATTTGGGAAAGATAACATCATTTTCTAACTTTTTAATGTTGCAGAAGCAAAAAAAAATTAAAGACATGACTGAAAGCTTAAATTGATCGTCCTTAATTTTAATTGCATGGAAATGAAATCAAATCTGGAATAGTTTTTATCATTATTAGAGTGTGACTTCTGCATACTATACATAATCCAAGTACAATCCTCAATTGGAACATGTATATTGAATATTGACAGCCTGAAAAAGTACAAGACAGTAGTAAATTCATAAAATGGAGCTCAATCGTGCATCTGCTATAAATAATGTAAAAATATACATGAAATCTTCCCATCAAATGCTACTAATATTAATATACATTTTGTTCACTGTTTACAATGATATATTTTTGCTTTTTATAAAAGGTAGCAAACATGACAGAAGTAGAGAAAATATTCTTTCACCATTCCCAAAAGTTGGACAAGGTGAGGGAACTGCAGAACACAACTAACCCTCTCCTGCCCAGAAAAACACACACACCTGAACAAATAGCAAAAACACACAAGTAGTATTCCCAGTTCTGAATGGACACATAAAGCAACATACAGGAGTTTTTAAAAACTAAATTGAGAAACTTCCAAGCTTACCAACTGTAGTTGTGTTTAAAGCGCTATCACTTTTAATCACAGTCTGACACAGAAATGTAGCAGGTGAAATTTTTCCAGACATGAAGATTAGTGATGGAAAAAGCTTTGCTAGCTTAATTTCTCTCTGTCAGCCTGGTGATAAAGATAGATGTGCAAAACCAGTCATATTGGAGTGCCTGGTGCTAAGATATGGTCTCAATTCAGCATTTCTCTCCTCTGCAGCAAACTAGGCTCAAGTAACTATCAGGTGCTGAGATAGAAAGTGATACCAATCAAGCAATTTTATCTCCTGCCCTACAGGATGCTGCTTCTCAGCCAGCCAAACCATCAGACCAAGGCCCATGTTTGAAGACTTTGAGCAATCAATTTGAAGTAGCACTAGAGACACTTACAAAGCATTTCTTCTATCTTCATTCTCATTCTCATCTGGGACCCTGTCCACAGCATGATTAAAAAAAGAGAGGACAAATACATGTGTCCAATGTAATTAAAGTTCTGCCCCTTTAGCAATTCATGTGAAAAAACCAATGGAACTTCAATTACACAGCCACAGCCAGAGGTTGTATTCATCAGGTTCTCACCAGCTCTGGAGAACCGGTAGCGGAAATTTTGAGTAGTTTGGAGAACCGGCAAATACCACCTCTGACTGGCCCTGCCCCCATCTGTTCTCTGCCTCCCGAGTCCCAGCTGATTGGCTGGGTCTTCTTTTGTTGCCCTGCACAGGAGATCGGAGCTGGAAAGCAGGTTAGTGGGGTGGGGAGGGAATAGGGGATTTTGCAATAACCTTCCCCCAGTAGTGGGGTGGGAATGGAGATCTTACAGTATCCTTTCCCTGCCATGCCCTCCAAGCCATGCCCACAGAACCAGTAATAAAAAAATTTGAATCCCACCACTGGCCACGGCATCCATCTTGTCTTATTAAACATCTCCTGCCCCTGGAGGTCTCTGATCTTAATTCAGTGTGGTGGAAAGGAAGTAGTTCCTTCCTTCCCCAAGGAGAAAAGATGCATTCTTGATGTGTTTCTGCAGAAATGACTGAGGGGTGTGTTGGTGTGCCTTGAAATATATAGGTAGTCCTCGACTTATATCCACAGTTGATTCTAAGATTTCTGTTGCTAAGTGAGACATTTGTTCAGTGAGTTTTTCACCCCATTTTATAATTTTTCTTGCCAAAATTGTTGAGTGAATCGCTGCCGGTGTTAAGTCTGTGACATGTTTGTGAGATGAATCTGGCTTCCATATTGACTTTGCTTGTGAGACGGTCACAAAAGAGGATCGTGTCACCAAGGGACACTGCAACTGTCATAAATATGAGTCAACTGCCAAGTGTATGAATGTTGATCACGTGATCATGGGGATGCTGCAATGGTCATGTGAAAAATGGTCATCGGTCACTTTTTTCAGTGCTGTTGTAACTTTGGATGATCACTAAATGAAATGTTGTAAGTCGAGGACTACTGGTACTGAACATTATCAGCATTTGCAGCTTCCCTGACCTCCTAAGATATATTAAAATCCCTTTGGAAAGGAACTCTAATGAGGGACATTGTCAGGCACAGAAGTATAAGCAGCCAAGGAGGTTGGAGAAATGTGTCATATAGAGAAGCATGTATCTAAATAATGGATAAACACAAAATCTTGCCAAAAGAATTTATAAAAAAAATATTAAATGGGTGTTAGAATCAGGTGGAACTTTTTAAAAAAGTATCTTATGCAAAAAGGTATCTTACAAGTATCTAATTTCTTAGAGAAATTAGAAGATGAATTTTAGTTTAGTATTAGCTTCAGTTAATTAGAGTGGTGAGGTGGCCTAGAGATTGTGACCTCTCGCCTCACAATCAGGTGCCTGTGAGTTTGATCATAGGAAGAGGCAGATATTTCTCTCTCTGGGCACAATGAGAATATATTTGCTGAATGAAGCTCCGTATTGGTGACAGGAAGGGCATCTGGCCAGTACTCAGCTCCATTCAGTTGCCCAGACTCGACCCCACAAGGGATTATGAGGTTGTTAAAAGAAAATGATTAGCTTAAATTAATTACCCCAAAATCTAATTCAGGCTTACTTGTTCCACTAAGATCCTGATGTACACTACAAATGTAGTAAAGGGGTAGTAAAAATCAGCCAGAACTTCAATTATGCAGTCTTGGCTGCCATCTTGACTTTATTATTTTGACGCATGACCCCAAGAGGGACCAGAAAATGGGTTGTTAATCCATGCAATAATTAAGTGGGGCATCTTGTAACCAGACCATTTTTTCCTGTGGTTATTAAATAAATCACAAGTAGTGTTAAGCAAGACATCAAGTGATTTTGATCTGCAACTTCTTATCACCTTCCCCTTCCTTGTCAGAAGCCAGCTGAGAAGCAAATAGCTACCATGTGACTGAAAAACACTGCAGCCGTCATAAATGTGAACCTGTTGCTAAGTTCCCAGATTGTAACCACATGATTGTGGAAAAGCTGCACCAGCCATAAATGTGAGGACCAGTCACAAATCACCCTTTTCAACCCTGTCATAAAGTCGCTAAATGGATCATTAAGCAAGGACTCCCTGTAAGCTTTATAAATCTAACTTCTATTACACTTCTATTGATATCAATCAAATTAATACAGAGTGAAAAGAAGGAAGTAAAAAATAATTTAAAAGGGTCTATGGGTATGCAACATTTTAAGGATCAATACTGCTCTTCTCAATCTCTTCTTCTCAAAATCTTCTTTAAACTTTAAAATATTAGTCTGAATCACCCCACATCATTATAACATCTCTAACTGAACGTCTATGGCAGGGGTCTTCAAACTTGACAGCTTTAAGACTTGTGGACTTCAACTCCCAGAATTCCTCCTCCAGTCAAGTCAGCTCAGGAATTCTGGGGGTTGAAGTCCACAAGTCTTAAACTTGCCAAGTTTGAAGATGCGTGGTCTATGGAGGCTCTCTCATCCAGGTCATGGTTGTTCCAAAGGTGCTTTTTTGTTTTTTTCTTCTTGTTTGAGAAATGAAACATCTTCAAAGAATAAACAAAGTCCAGTTGCCTCCTGAAAAGGCATCCATGACCCGGATGACTGAGAATCTCCATAGGCTTTAAGCTACGCACTTTGGGATGTACACCCTTTTTTTCCCACAACACTTTATTGGGTTTTTCCATCTGTTCATAATACCATTACTAGTTGAACAATACTGTGACAATATATATACATTTATACATCCCATCCAATCTTTCAATACATACTACTTCCATACCCTCATAACTATTATGTATATTATTTACATTTTCTATTCTTATGTCTATTGTCAATCCAGATATACCATGTTTCCCATATTGCATTGTATTCCATATCAGCTTTCTCTTTTAGTTCCATAGTTAATTTGTCCTTTTCCATGCACTCGAAGATTTTTTTAATTATTAAACCTTTGGGAGGCATAGCATTTTCCTTCCAGTACTGGGCATAGGAGATTCTAGCTGCTGTTACTACATGTAATATAAGATATTTTATTTTCCTGTTATAGTTTCTTTTTATTATTCCTAAGAGGAATAGTTCTGGGACAAAATCAATTTTATTTTCAATTAACTCCTCTAACCACATATGAATCACTTTCCAATATTTCTTCGCTTCAGGGCATGACCACCAAGAATGAAAAAATGTACCTTGTTGATGGCCACACTTCCAGCAATTTGGTTTTAGGTTTGGGTAGGTCTTAGCCAATCATGAAGTCTCCATATGCCAACAATTGAACATTTTATGTTGGTTTTCCTTGTAAGCCGCCGATTTTGTTATTTTATAATTGGTATTCCTAATCTTTTCCCACTGTTCTAATTCAATAGTATGTCCAAAATTTCTACCCCATGCAATCATTGAACTTTTTACAATCTCCTCTGCTCTATCTCATTCTAATAAGTGTTTATATATTATAGATTATAATTTTTCATCTGGGCCAATCAGAATTTTATCTAATTTTTGTAATTCATTGTCTATTCCAAATTCCTCACTGTCTTTTTTATATCTTGTTTGCATATAAATCCACTAGTTCAATTTTTTTCCCTGTGGGATGGACACCCTTTTAATGGTGTGGGAGGATTCCCAGAAAAAAAATTACAGACTACAGGAATCATTTGCACTTCAGTTTGAGATGCAGACAACACAGACTCATCCCTAACAGCCTGCAGCTTTCTTCAACAATGAAGGGACACAGGGCAGAAAACATCCTGCAGCCAAGAAGGCTCTACACCCATTTGCACTACTCAAGTGACCCTGAGGACACCAGACAAACCTCCAGGTGGCCTTAACAGCTCACTAAAAGGATGCAAATGACCAGCTGTCTGCAAGGAATATAAATCCTTCCATTTCCCACCATCCAGTCAGAGCTGAAGAAGCTTCTTGGATGAGAAGTGAAGATCAAGGGAAGTACTAATACCACTCTATAAAGCCTTAGTAAGACCACACCTAGAATACTGCATCCAGTTTTGTTCACCACATTATAAAAAAGATGTTGAGACTCTAGAAAAAGTACAGAGAAGAGCAACCAGGATGATTAGGAGACTGGAGGCTAAAACATACAATGAACGGTTGCAGGAACTGGGCTTGGCTAGTTTAGTAAAGAGAAGGACCAGGGAAGACATGATAGCAGTCTTCCAATATTTGAGGGGCTGCCACAGAGAGGGAGGAGCCAAGCTATTTTCTAAAGTGCCTAGAGGCCAGACAAAATAATGGGTGGAAACTGAACAAGGAAAGATTTAACCTGGAAATAAGGAGAAACTTTCTGACAGTGAGAACAATCAACCAATGGAACACCTTGCCCTCTGAAGTTGTGGGAGTGATATCACTTGAGACTTTCAAGAAGAGATTGGGCTGCCATTTGTCAGAAATGGTGTAGGGTCTCCCACTTGGGCGGGGGGTTGGACTAGATGACCTACAAGGTCCCTTCCAACTCTGGTTATCTGTAAGATCTGTAAGATCTTACCAAGAGCCTTGGTAGCTCAGGCTGTTAAATGCCTGCTCTTAAGATCCAGCTGCCTACAATTATTGTAGGCTCGAATCCCACCAGGCTCAAGGTTGACTCAGCCTTCCATCCTCTCGGGGTAGGTAAATTGAGGACCCAAGATTGTTGGGGGCAATAAGCTGACTTTGTAAAAATGCCACTTAGTAATAAGCAGGCATATACAATGGAATGAAGGCTATTGCTGAGCACACTGGGTTGTATCCCAAAATTGTAAGCCTGAGTCTTGGATAAGGGCGGCATATAAATGCAATTAAAAAAAAAAAAAAGATCTTCAAAGACAAAAAACCAAGAAAGTTCAGTTGCCTCCTACAAAGTACCTTTGGTATCTCTAGCTGAAGTTCCAACCAACATCTGAAGATCAAGACACATTTTAATTACATACTCTGGTTGCGAAAAATGTTAGTGATGGTGCTGATTTTATAATCAGATTATATAAGATATTTTGAGGGAAAATATTACAAGAACTAATTGGGTTGGTTACGATCACGTTGAGATTTTTCCCTTCTCTTTCTCTCTTGGGGGTTCCATTAGCGGTATTAAAAACATGCCAGATGTATTTTTAAGCTAAATATAAGATTCTTAAAATATTTGAAAGAAGAACTAAGTTAGAAGTGGTATACTACAAGAAATTTTTTATTGAAGCTAATAAAATACAAGAGATATGGGAGAATGTAATTGAGCTTTGATAAAAGTTTAATCAATTTATAGATTCTAATTCATTATGCAAACATAAACTGGAATCTCAAGGCTTCAACTTCATGTTTCTTAGAACTATATGTAGCAAAAGTAGAAATACATAGCTGTATAAAAGTATTCATATTAGTGAAATTATGGACAGAAGTGCAGGCATTCTTGAAAAAAGTAAAGTTCTAAAAATAAAGTTCTATTTAAGGAAGCTTGCAAATTCAAAATGTCTACATTACAGAAAATGCAGGTAAAATGCATTTTTAAAGCAGATTTTTAAAATAAAATTGGAGATGACATAAAAAGGGTACAGAATAAATTAGAAATGGAAGAAAAATTACAAATTTATAATAGCCAAGTTTGAAAAATTCATCCATCCTTTAAACAATAAATGTTGGCTGAACTAATTTTGATTGGTGCCTAATAAAAGTATACCGTTCTAGACTATTTCAGATATTATTTTGACTTACACTTTATCATCAAGAATAACTGAGAAAGCAATATTAGATTCTTAAAAAAATATTGGGAGAATATTATATGTTCCATTCTAATCTAATAAAACTGTTCACATTCTAGGGAAGTTGACTTATCAAACATTCATTGATCTCAGAATATTGTGCGCGAGCATATTAAACCTGGCAGACCTAAATTCCTGATGGGTTCTATTGCTTCAACAATCTTTTTCTCATATTTAGCTCTATTATATATATTTATACCTTTTAAAAAAATCTATAGGCCTTTTTTTTAGCACTTACACAACACTCAAATTGTTAGTGATAAAATCAATATAATATAAATAAAGCAAAAAGCAAAAAATGACATTAACACATTCCCAGATAGATTCATCAGTTAATATTAAATGAAACAAAATACAGTATATGTTCCATAAAACAAGTATCTTTCTAAATGGAAGGTCTTGAGTAATTAACAAAAGGGTATTAAATGCACGAAGTTTAAATATAACTGACAAAATATATCTTTTTCTATCATTGCCTCCATCATTAGCTGAGACAAAGGATACTTCTATATGTGTAATAACATGTGGGAAAGACTTTGGGAGCTGTGGCTACCTTTTCTTGAAGAATATCATCTATCTATTGATCTATTGATCAATCCAGCTATTCAGCTATCCAGCTATAGATTGTCATCCTCATCATCAAAGTTGGAAGGGACCTTGGAGGGCTCCCTCCTCAAACAAGAGACACTATACCATTTCAGACAAATGGATGTCCAGTCTCTTCTCAAAAGACTCCAGTGATGGGGCATCCAGAACTTCTGAAGGCAAGCCATTACACTAGTTGATTGTTCTCACTGTCAGTAATAATCAACTAGTTAATGGCTTGCCTTCAGAAATTTTGGATGCCCCATCATTGATTGTTGATTGTTCTCACTATCAGTAATGGGGCCGCGGTGGCTCATGTGGTAAGATGCTGGGCCTGCACACTGCTGAGGCTGGCAGCTCAGCAGCTCGATTCCCATGAGTGAATGGCATTCAGGTGTCCCTCGGGTAAAGACAACCCCCCTTGAAAAAATTCCTTTCACAGAAGCAGCCAGCCAGCTTTATTTATTTTATTTATTTATTTATTTATTTTATTTTATTCATATTTATATCCCGTCCTTCTCCAGAGACTCAGGGCGGCTTACAGTTTTTGGGATACAACCCAATGCACTCAGCAATAGCCTTCATTCCATTGTATATGCCTGCTTATTACTAAGCGGCATTTTTACAAAGTCAGCTTACTGCCCCCAACAATCTTGGGTCCTCAATTTACCTACCCTGAGAGGATGGAAGGCTGAGTCAACCTTGAGCCTGGTGGGATTTGAGCCTGCAATAATTACAGGCAGCTGGAGCTAAGTGCTAGGCTATTAACAGCCTGCACCACCAAGGCGGTGGCATGTGTTAGCTCAGTGTTCCCTGGCTAACACATGCCACATGCTAAATCAGAGATTTCCAAACTTGGCAACTTTAGGACTTGTGGACTTCAACTCCCAGAATTCCTCCTCTAGTCATGTTAGTTCAAAGTCCACAAGTCTTAAAGTTGCTGAGTTTTGGGACCCCCATGCTAAATAAATAAATAACTATCAGTAAATATCTTCTTAGTTCTAGATTGCTTCTCTTTTTGATTAGTTTCCAACCGTTGCTTCTTACCTTGTCTTCTGGTGTTTTGTGAAATAAATTAGCCCCCTCTTCTTTGTGGCAGCCCTTCAAATACTGGAACACAGCTATCAAGCCTCCATTAGTCCTTCTTTTCACTAGAGTAGACTTACCCAATTTCTGCATTCTATTATGTGTTTTAGCCTCCAGCCCTCTAATCCTCTTAATTGCTCTTCTCTACACTTTTTCAGAGTCGCAACCTCTTTTTTATATCATGGTGACCAAAACTGGATGGCAATATTCCAAGTGCAGCCTTACCAAGGCCTTATAAAACAGTACTAATACTTCATGTGATAACACCGTGATATGTTTTTCCAGCATTGTGTGACTGTAAGTCAGCAACATTATGTGACTGTGGGTCAGCTTTCAACTCTGTTTGAGAGAATATAGAGTGGAAATTATGGTAGTGTGGTTGTGCCTTAAGAGAAGTGTCTCCACCAACTCTGAGGGCAAACACTATACTGTGGAAGAAAAAAACAGTTCTTATGAAACCAACAGGAGACTGGAACTGTTAGATTTGCATGAAGAGTCAGACGTGGAGTGCTTCAGTGAAGAGTTTATTAGTGACTACAGCTCATAACAGACCCGATTTGGCTGGGCTGCAGCTGCTACTTATAGCCAGCAGCCGCAGTTGCCAGCCAATCAGAGTGCAGGGTTTTCCCGCACTTTTTAAACCAACAAGAACAATTCAAAGTAAACCAATGACATTCAAACCTACATACATAACAGGAACAATCAAATCCATTACTACATTTTTATCCTGGAGCTTTCTTATTATGAACATTGATGCAAATAATATTTAATTACTTTTTAAATATTATGCATATAGACTTGTTTATATTAACACAAATCTTGATTGTACTAAAGAATTTATACATGGAATTTCCCATCAGTGTGCAGACACTAAGGATATGATCAGCTGGTTGAGTCTCCTTTCCTCCTTCCTTTTCTATTTGTTCATGCTTAAATGGTGCCAACCTTGAAAAGGAAACCAACATTTGTCTCTCAAATCAAATGGAATTGCCAAAGTATTAGCTGGAAATAATTATGCATGGCAGGAATGACTGTGAGTGTGTTATAATGCCAAGTTGCTTGTCTGCATAAATTAAAATCATTTCACTCATCCATCTTTATTCTGTATTAGGCATCTAATGTTCTAATTTATGAAGTTAAAAAAAACATGACTATTGTATACTGGAATAAAAAAAGAATGCAATGGCATAGAGATGTAAGTTTTATTGCTAACTCAGTGCATACATAATCATACATAATTTTATTCTGCAATATGCCTGTCCTATCACTGAGGAAAGTAATAATTCAGTTATTCATACTCTCTTCCTCCAGTTTTGCATTATATGTTGACATTTTTTATGTTGTACACCTATTAATGCCCTTGAAAGCAAGTTTGGTTAAAATGTCATCATGTCTTCAATGCCACAAGCAAACTGCACAGTTGAGAAAGGCTGGAAAATATATTGTATATTATTTTCTAAGATAAATGGATAAAAAGAGAGATTAAGTTAGTGTTATACTAGTCTTGAAAAGCCTGTTTGTGGGGAAGCAAATAATCTCATCTGGACTTTCTAAAAAAAACCTTGACTGGCATATTTTTATGGAATTAGGTCTTAATATAGCTGAGATATAATCAGGTAGATTTTTTTCCTGAAAAAATGGTCTATTTTAGCATGTATGAAACCTCATGTTTGTTGCCATATTACTGATTATGACAAATATCTATCTAATCAGTTGCTAATTAAAATGAACCTTTGGTATTTATTTAATGGAGTTTTTAAACAGAATTAGTATTTCCCAATGGATTTGTCAGAATATAAAATGATGTCATAGTAGGTGGCAACACCTAGCTAACCTTGGTTAATCTAAGAATGATTTAATTAATATTTGAATAGGGAACCAGACTGGGGAAGTAAAACTAAGAAAACAAACAAAATTCCCAAAGAAGACAATCATTTCCATATTTTCTTTAAAAAAAAACATGAATATATCCTTAGAGTCATCCTGAAGCAAGCTTAGGTTGAAGGTAATTTACTACAAAGTTCCATTATTACAATGTTTTACATAGTTTTGGATTCCAATGCAATGATGGTTATCCCATAAGGCATCCTGGAAACTAAGAGAGGGGATTGAATGAATGTGGCGAGTAGTTGAATCTGAGATCTCTTCATTTCCTAGACTCTTATATCTTGTTTCCTATTTTAAGGGAGGGTTAGATAGTTAGCCTCAATTGTCTTGTTTCAATAAGAGCCTGTTTTTATAAGAGCACTAAGCAATATGAGCACCTCAGTGACCAAATGTGAAAAGTGAGCAGCCATTGGTATAAACCTTTTGAAAGATATCAGAAAGTCTTTTGCATAATGTTGGCAGAACATGATAGGATATTTTCAAGGGAATTCTTAACAAGAAATATTTATTCTATAACCATTAAAAATATATCATCTACCGTTTGAATTCTTTAAGGCAGAAAACCCAGAGTAAGTTCTGTGAAGAAGGCTACCAAGATGGTGAGAAGTTGGGACACCAAGCCATGTGAACAATGATGCTAGAATGTTTAGCTAAATAACCAAAGTCTGAGAGGAGATATGAGTCCTATAATAAATGAAGGGAGAATGTACATGCTTTCTTTTGCTCCCAAAGGCAGAAATGGTAGCTTAAAACTTGATGGAAGTAGTTTCAGATTAGAGCTCAGGAAGAACTTCTTGAGTGTGCAAACTGTTAGTTGGTGAAACAGGCAATCGCATGAAGGGTTGAGTTCTTGTTTACCAGACATTTACAGACTATGTGGTCATTGTCAGGATCTCTTTTGAATCCTATCTTACTTTTAGGGATACAATTACAATTTAGTCTTCAGTCACACATATGTTGATTTGATTATTACGGAAGTTTCTCTGAAGGATCATAAAATTGTAAAATAGAAATTTGAATTAAGTAGCTAAATGTCATTTTAAAAAAGTATGGCAATTTGTTGTTGTTAAATTTAATGTAAAAATGAAGGCATGATTTGGATCAAAGCAATTGCTAAGAAACATATTCAAAGTCAGGATGTTACTTATGCCTAATTTCCTTATCTCCAGGCTATCAATATGATTTATAATAATATTGCATAAAAACTGATGTTAGCTTGGTTCTAGTTTAGGATTTAGTTTTAACTGGGGTATTAACAGGATGGAATTTATTTCTATTCTCAAGTATATTCTGCACATAGTTCAGCTTACCACTTGTTATATATCACATCAGAGTGAAAAATAAATGAAGCCTACTGAAAACTTATCTCTCCACCTGTTGGGTTGAATTTAATGAATACCACTGGGGCTTTCTGGAGTGTTAAAGGTACCTTCACATACAGTAACTGGTTAGATGGTTCTGTCTCCCTCCTGAACCTGAAAAACATTCCTTCCAGACATTTACATGTGAAATAATATTGCCATTCATCTTTGAAAGAATTTATTTGGAGTCAGCAAAATGAAGATATGAAGCATGAATGGTGCTTAGCTCTGTCTCTATGAAATTAGGCACTATAAACAGAAAAGCTATATTATAGTATCAGAATGGGACTCTTCTGTAATGATTTTAAAGGAGAAGATACAGGAAAGAGAAATGTTTTCCAAAGCTGAAACTCATTAATTTAGTGCAGCCATCAAAAGTGTTTTAAACTGTGTATTTGTTAGGGAAACAAGGTGAGGAATAAACGTTGAACATGGCTCCTGGAATTCTTCTCGCCTTAATGATAATTCTGCTCTGAATGATGACCAGGAGGGAGATGATCATATAATTAATTGAGAAGTTGGAATCATTCTGAACCACTGGCAAATCATTGTCCCATAGAGATGCACTGGGAAACTTTCCCCACCCTAGAATCATCTCCACAAACCCTCACTGGATCTAGTCCATTTCTCAACTCTATTCTCCCCCACCCCCCAGTTTCTCTTCCTATAGTAAATCTGGTTTAATTCTGATCTGTTCCCAGAGTTATCCCACTAGTAGATAAACAGACAGACTCCCAAATCCCGCAACATAATTTCTTTCCAACATTCTTTTGGAGTGGAAAGCATGAGAAGGAGCCTTAATTAGCTTTGTAAAATGTACCATTGAAGTCAACTATATAGTTTGCTTCTGGGTTTCAAAAGGCAAACTCCTAATATTCGTATATTATTTACTACCAAGGATGAGGTTGCTGGATTCCTTAAAAGGATTGTGCATTAAGTTCTGATATGTATTCATCCAATTTGAACTTATGTCTTTTAAGTGAAAATGTGTGGCATCAATTCAATGATGCATTGCTGACCACTACAATAATATTTCTCCACATCATATATCAGTTCAGGAGAAGCAAAGAGTGGAAAATGGTGAAAGTAACTAGCATTATCCACATAATGCCCAAATGGCCCCTTGAGTGTAATAAAGGATCCTTCTAAATCCAGGTTAATCACCCCTTTGAAAGAATAGTAGAACAATCTTGTATACTTTTTAATAAACATGAATAAATGAATGAATGAAGACTCTCTCTCTGTGTGTGTGTGTGTGTTTGTTTGTGAAGGAAGAAAAGGAGCACAATGACACCCTTCTCAAATGATCTGCCAGTATTTGTCTATCCTGTTTTTATTTTTCCCAAACACACTAGGGTGAAACTGACTGGTAAAATTAATAAATTAATAAATTAATTGCTCACTCCTTTACCCAGTTCATTTTGTAACTGTTAAGTTTGCATGAAGAGTCAGACGCGAAGAGCTTCAGTGAAGAGTTTATTAGTGACTACAGCTCGAATGGACCCGACTTCGCTGGGCTACGGCTGCTACTTATAGCCAGCAGCCGTAGTTGCCAGCCAATCAGAGTGCAGGGTTTTCCCGCACTTTTTAAACCAACCCTATTTGACATTTTACAAGAACAATTCAAACTAAACCAATGACATTCAAACCTACATATATAACACCCCTCCCCACTAGGTTCAGTCCATACCAAACCCCAACCTATCTAATGTATTCTTTTAAATAGGTGGGGCTCTTACGTGTACATTGAGACCTTCGTGGTTCAGAAGTTTTAACATTCTCACCCAGTGAGAGAGGAAATGTGCCTGCTGACATTTCCCCACTGGGACTTCCTGTGAAAGAAGACCCTGTTTGATTGTTAGAATCTGGTCTCTGCTCCCAACCCATCTCCAGCCCAATGTCAGCACCCAAGTCAGGTAGTGATGTACAATCTTCCACTTCTAAGGATGGATTTTGGCATTGTGACAGGTTTTGGAATGGTTCCTGTCGTAATGGCTAATTACACATGGGGTGGATTCTTGCTTGCTGATTATCCTCCTGTTCCTCCCCTTCCCCCCTAGAATTGACATCAGGTGAGGGAACTAGAGAGGAACAAGTGCAATGTTCCTGAGAGAACCTGGATCTAAGTTGATCAATGTGCCTGCTCCAGAGGAGTCCATCCTCTGTTTGCACCCTGTAAGAACGAGGGCCTGTGATTTGAGTTATCTCAGCAGGAATCCACAAAGATTCACCCATAAGGTTCTTAACATAAACAGAATCACCCACACTGAATGTGCGAACTTTGGAAGTGGAATCTAGTGGTGTGTTGGGTGCGTAAGTGAGATGAAGGCAGTCAATGGAAGACCTAAGTTTCCTACCCATCAACAACTCTGCTGGGGATAAGTTATTAGATGGGTTAGGAGTGATGTGCTGAACACTAAGAAGTTTTTCAACTTTCTCAGTGATGTCCCCAGGACACAGTTGCTGAAGCTTCTCCTTGGTAACACGTACCATGCGTTCAACCCAGCTGTTAGCTGAAGGGTGCCCAGGGGCAGTGAGGGCATGTCTGATACCCTGTTGTGCTAAATAGGATTCAAAAAGGTTGGATGAAAATTGAGGGCCATTGTCAGAGACAAGAACATCAGGTAACCCGTGGGTTGCAAAAAGCTTTTTGAACTGTTTGATGACAGCATCAGTTGTGGTGGATACCATGGGGATTACCTCTAGCCATTTGGAATATGCATCTACTATAATAAGAAAGGTGTGCCTCTGGTAGGGCCTGCGAAATCAATGTGAATCCTAGACCATGGGCCCCTAGGACATTCCCATTCCTGTTTGGGGGTGAGAGGTGGGGCAGGCCTGACTACCTGACAGTTGGGACAAGATGCAACCCAGTTTTCAACCATTTTGTCAATACCTGGCCACCATACATAACTCCTGGCCAATCCCTTCATCCTTACAATACCAGGATGACCCTCATGTAACATTTCCAAAACCTCTCTTTGCAGTTTTGCAGGAATAACCACCCTGTTACCCCACAAAATACATCCTCTTAATACAGATAATTCAGTTTGCCTGGACTTAAAAGGTTGAGCCAGGTGAGGTAGATCTTGAAGAGGCCAACCTTTCTTAATCCAGCCTATAACAGGAGCCAATAAAGTGTCTTTGGCAGTCTCTCTGGCAATTTCAGCAGCATGCACTGGAAGCTTGGCAACAGTTTCTAGGAAAAAGGTGTGTGTTTCAGGTTCAAAGTCCTCCTTGTGGCAAGGAAGTGGGCAACGACTCAGTGCATCAGCATGTCCAGTGTCCTTGCCAGGCTTGTGGATAAGTTTGTATGAATAAGCAGCAAGAAATTCAGTCCACCTCAGCATTCTTGGTGACAGGATAGTAGGTGTAGGTTTGTCTCCTGCCACAATGCCTAACAAAGGTTTGTGATCTGTAACAATGGTAAATGTTCTCCCATACAGATATTCATAAAATTTCTTAACAGCTGCAACAATTGCCAATGCTTCCTTGTCCAATTGGCTGTAATTCCTCTCTGCTTTGGTCAAAGTGTGAGAGTAAAATGCAATAGGGGCTTCTCTCCTGCTGGGAAGCCTGTGGCTCAACCCCCCCCAAAGGGGATGCATCACAAGTCAGTACAACAGGCAAATTCTCAGAGAACTGTATCAGTACAGCATCAGACGTGATTAGTCTTTTAATACTGTTAAATGCTGATTGTTCCTTCCTGCCCCAGACCCAAAAAGACTTTTTATCAAGTAATCTGTGCAATGGTTCTGCAATGGTTGCCTTCTGAGGTAGGAACATGTGATAAAAGTTAATGAGTCCAAGGAAGGCTTGCAAATCTGTTTTGCATTTAGGTCTAGGAGCTTCTTTGATTGCTTGAACCTTGGCATCTGTAGGGTGGATGCCATGCTTGTCAATCATATAGCCCAGGAACTCAACCTTGTCAGTTTTAAGAGTGCATTTTTCTTCCTTGACTTTTAACCCCGCTTTCCTGAATCTGGTAAGGACTTCTCTGAGTCTTTCTTGTAACTGAGTGTCATTTTCAGCAGAGATTAACACATCATCAAAGTAAGGCACTACCCCTGGCAGTCCTTGGAGCATCCTGTCCATAAAGCTTTGGAAAATGCCTGGTGCCACGCTTACTCCAAATTGTAACCTTTTACATTTGAAGGCACCTCTATGAGTCACAATGGTTTGGGCCTCTGCAGTGGCATCATCAACTGTTAGTTGTTGGTATGCCTGGGCCAAATCCAATTTGGCAAAGACTGTACCCCTGCCAAGTGAATGTAACAGATGATGCACCACTGGAACTGGGCATGCGCTCTGCTGCAGCGCATGGTTCAGTGTCCCCTTATAGTCTCCACAGATTCTTACTGACCCATCAGTCTTGACTGGTGTGACTATGGGTGTCTCCCATCTGGAGTGGTCAGTGGGCTCTAAAACCCCTTGAGCTATTAATTTATCTAATTGTGCATCAATTTTTTCCTTTAAAGCAAATGGGACCCTTCTGGGCTTTAAACAAATTGGGGGCACCCTGGGATCTAGGTTGAAAGTGATAGGGGTCCCCATATACTTGCCCAATCCTTCGCTGAAGACCTCTGGAAACTCAGACTTCAAGGCCTCCTCCCATTCAGAGTTGCTCATGTGATTGATGCCAGTCACCTTGATGCCTAGTGGATTGAACCACTCAAGTCCCAGCAAACTTGGGTGATCCTTGTCCACGATGGTCAGGGGCAAATGTTTGGTGTGGCCTTTAAACTTCACGTTGAATTCTCTTGTTCCAACTACTGGAATCTTGTTCCCTTGGTAGTCTTTAAGAGTCAGTGCTTGCTTCTGGAAATGTTTCTTCTGAATGTTGGGAAGTAGCCTGTGAATAGTGTCCCATGACACTATAGATAAATAAGAGCCCGAGTCCACTTCCATTTGGCAAGGCCTTCCTTCAATGAATACCTTCACATGTACTTTTCTGCTTTTCAAGGGTGAAGAATGACCAATGGTGATTGTTTGATGAGTTTCATTCTTTCCATTTGCTTCTGAGTTGCACCCCATTTTCTCAATGAAATTGTTGGGCTTGAATTCCTTCTCAGGGAATTTCTTCCTACTAGGTGGAGTTCTGGATGATTTGCAGACTCTTGCTAGGTGACCTCTTTTCTCACAACGTAGGCAGATGGTGTCTAAAACTTGCATTCAGTGTGGGATGCCCCCCCCAGCCTCTGCAATAAAATTCTTGCCTCTTTTTTCCAAGGTCCTTCCTTTTCTTTTCCATTCTGCGTCTATAAATTCCTTCCTCCACCTCACTACAGTCTGATTCAGAATCTATCTGCTCCCAATGAGTTGTTGTGGACTTTTCCACATCAGGATGGCTTGAGACCTTGTTAATTTTCTTCATGGCTGCCGCTGAGGGCTTAGTGGCTTCTGCTGAGGAGGCCTCTTCTATGGCCTCCTTTAACGTGATCTTAGGTTTTAATAATAATTTGCTCTGAAGCACCTTATCTTTGAGGCCTAGAACAAACCGATCGCGCATGGCCTCTACCAAGCTGTTAAATTCGCATGCACCCCCAATGTCTCTTAAGTTTGCCACGAAGTCGTTAACCTTTTCGCTTTCCCTTTGATCCCGATGGTAAAACTCGTGTCTCTTAATGAGGCACGATACTTGTGGGGCGTATTGGGCTCTTAAAAGATTTTCTAAATCAGGCCATTCCATTACCTTCACATCTGCAGCTCCCACCAATGCCTTCGCCATCTTGAAGACTGCCGGATTGCAGTGCGTAAGAAAGACCGCCCTCTTCCGCTTCTCGGAGATGTCGGCGAGGTCGTTTCCTTCCAAATACATTTGGAAGCAATCCGCATACGATTCCCAGTCTTCTGCTGCCAGATCAAACGGGGCTGGGGGGTGTTCAGCGCAGCCATCTCGCTCTTCTGCTTGTCTTCCGCATCATCTTCTCTTCAGGGGAATCCCACCTTCGTTGCCAGTGTAAAGTTTGCATGAAGAGTCAGACGCGAAGAGCTTCAGTGAAGAGTTTGTTAGTGACTACAGCTCGAATGGACCCAACTTGGCTGGGCTACGGCTGCTACTTATAGCCAGCAGCTGTAGTTGCCAGCCAATCAGAGTGCAGGGTTTTTCCATGCTTTTTAAACCAATCCTACTTGACATTTTACAAGAACAATTCAAACTAAACCAATGACATTCAAACCTACATACATAACAGTAACCATTGAAGTTTCTGCATCAGCCATTCCAGTTTGAGGGCGACACTGAAGAAGAAAATACCACAATGCTAAACTGACAATCAACATTTGCATACAACTATAGCAAGATTTGACCGATTGATAAACCCTTGGGTCTAGTACTCATTTTTCGAAACTTGCTTCCTCTTCAGCCTGAGTCCACTTTAAGAGAGTTCACCTCTCCCACCTTTGTTAATGGCAGGCCATTAAGGCCTAGGCCAGAGTATTCTACATAATAAAGGCCTCTGCCCATCTCACCACCTGGTCTGGGAAGATTGCATCAGCCAGCACTCAGGTGAAGCCATGTGGTCCAGACAAAGCCTACAGAGTTGCCCCTGCATGGCCCCATGGGAGTCTGACAACCAATCAGAATACAAGCTGAAATTCAAATCCCAAGAAAGGTTATAAAACCCAGGCACTCTCAGCCTCTCAGCCCTCTCTTCTTTTCCTTCACCCAACATCTTGAAGCATGTGATCATCCTTTTCACTTTGGAGCTTCAAGCCATGTGGTCCTGTCCACTATTAAACCATCTTTCCAAACAGCCTCCATGTTTCCAGTGTCTTTTCCCCCACTTGGAACTGAACCCAGAAGGATATTTCTTCCAACAATAGTACAAAATTATTTTCAGAAAGGTTATAGCAAGAAAAGAAAAAAAAACCATTCCCCCAGCCAATTTATGCATGGACTCCTTGCTCTGTCCCCAGAGTAAAGAGCCAGCCGTTAGATACTGTAATAAGACCCTAGGAGGGTAGTCTATTAAAACTTTGAAATACTTTGAAATCACCTGTAATGAAACACGAGTTCTGATGGGTAAAAAAAAGCAAAAAAATATAGAAATGATAGCTATGGTTTCTTTTTTCTATTTTATTACTGACTTTGGTCCGGTGAGGCTTCAAACCAAAAGCAACTATTTCTCATCTCTTTCTGCCATCTGATGGTCATGTATAAGTTTATGCTTACATAGCAGATGATGGCATCTGCAGGAAAGGAAGGTAAAAATGTCACAATAGTAGCCTTCATCTGAGTACCATTACAGACTCCAAAAACCAAGAAAGACACTTTGAGGTTCTTTTAAGCAGTTTCCTTTATTGTTTGTCATGTATGGACAGAAATCTTGCCAGACTGGAGCAGCCTACTTCCATCATTAATTCCATCATTTTGAGGACTCCTTAGAGAGCAGCCATCTTAACTCTCTTGCTCTCACACAAAACTATCTAAACAATTGTTTCTGGCTCCCCTGAAATGCATTCCCTCATCATTATCTTTTAATGACTCCATAATCCCTTGTGGGGTGGAGTCTGGGCAACTGAATGGAGCTGAATGTTTACTGGCCAGATGCCCTTCTTGTCACCAATGTGGAGTTATATTCAGCAGATATAATCTCAACATGCCCAGAGAGAGAAGTATCTGCCTCTACCTAGGTTTGAACTCACAGCCTCCTGATTGTGAGGCAAGAACTCCACCTTTAAGCCACTGCACTACTCTTGAAATGCATTCCTTCCTGGAAATCAAGACTACATTCTACCACACGCCATCCATTTTGAATGTGTACTGTGCATGCAGCATATATTTTTAAAAATGTGTGTGAAAATGGAGTGGGCTTTCAATCACACAGAGACAGCCTCTGTAATTGTTTTTTACATCCTTTTTGTAAATAGAGGGGAAGCTTCCATTTCATGCTGATACTGTCAGCAGATTATCTAGAAAAGAACCATGTCTAGAGAATTGAGCATTTGTCTGTCTGGTGATCAGCTGCATTCCATGCCAGGAACTAGAGCAGTTGGTATTTCAACCACACAGAGAAGGAAATAAGTTTTTCTGACTGTTGAAAAGGGGTAGGGTCCTGATTAGGGCTATGCAAAACCTCTTATAGTTTGCTCAAATTACAATACAAACAAAAACACATTGAATTACCCAAGCCTTACCACTCTCTAATTATGTGCCTTGTCACCAGCTACTGGCAGATTTACAGCATGACAATAAAGATTCTTGGAATTGTAAAATTGTCTTGCTTTTTGTTTTCATCAGCTTGCATATGACAAGCTCTTATTCCCATGCTCTCCATTTTATGTCCTCATTTCTGCTGTGAAGGGTGTGTTGATCAACTCACAAGGTTCTGGAGTTGTGCAAAACAGATTTTGACAGGGCTTATGTCTCCTGGAAGCCATTATGACATTACATGCATTATGGTGTCATTGCATAAATGACACAAATTGTATAACTTATATTAGTCATTTGCATCATGCATTAAACATCACTTGCTCTTCCAATGATCCCCTGGAAAATCTCATCTGTGTGTGTATGTGAAAATAGTACCTGTATAGAATTGACATTCATGAATTTTCTCATGTCTTTCAATCAGAATAAAAAGTGAAATAATTCCACATAGATATTCTTCATGATTAGGAGAGTTCAGTAATTTTATTTTCATGTTGGGGTTACAGTGAATTTCATTAGTGTAATTTATGTTGACACCTTTAAAGTATATACATTGTGTTTTATTAAATTTACATTGCTTTTGTGTGTTTCTTGTAGACATTTTGCTCATCTCAACCACAGGAGGCTATATTTCATATGCTCTTGACTTCTCTAGAAACTTAACTCATGGAAAGCTAAGTGATTAAACTAAAATAGACACCAGTGTAGCTAAATATTTGAACACCTAGATCTTGAAATCCATACTGCTGGTTCAGGCTCTTTTTGTAGAATGTTCTGTAACTCATATTCCTCAGTGTAGACAAGAGCAAGGTTGTCAAACTCATGTTGTCACGGAAGTGTCACATGACATATTGGGACTTTTGCTAAACCATGTGTCCAGCGTGTGACGCATCCGGCCCATGGGCCAGGAGTTTGACAGCCCTGGTGCAGAGTAACTGAAATTAGAGAAGGAAATTATTTGGGAATTGGGGATTGGATCAAAATATTACTCCTATTGCTGATAGTGTCTATATGTTTGGTCTTGCTACTACAGTCTCTCTCTTTCTCTGTCTCTCTCTGTCTCTCTGTCTCTGCCTCTCTCTCAATCTCTCTCTCTCTCTTCTTTTGTCAGAGGCAGAAAACGAACTTTAAAAAATGAAGAAAACAGCCACATGTCCATAAAATAGAGAGCATTGCAATATATTCTCACAATGGCATGTTTCTGGCCCCTAAATAAACTTTTCCAATGACAATGCTGGCAGTTCCCCCTGGAATTCCCTGAGCTGTTTTGTTGCACAGTGCAATGCTTCCCCAAAGTCCTAACTACAAGTTAACAGGCTCAGGTCTGTGACCTTAATTAGTTAATTAGAACCTTCCCTGCTGCCAGAAACTGATCAGACCTTAATCAGTTTCATACTGAAGGCTTTTGTTGTTGTATTAATTGGAAAATGAATTTTTAATTACCATTTACCATTGCAAATTGTCACTACTTGAGGTATTTGCTAAATGAGGATTAACTGGGTAACCTTCCTGAAATTGGCACAATCTAGATGTCTTCAAACAGAGATATCCTCAATGGGAATAAAAAAGATCAAGATGTTGTCTACAATTGAGCCGTGTTCCTTTTTTAGTCATATGCATGCACATTAATAAGAGGAAGAACTTTAATTGTGAAGTTACAGTTAGCTTCTTCATCTTTTTGCCCCACTTGCTCAACATTCCGGTAACCAAGTCCTATTATTCCTAAACTGTGACCGTGCTGCCTGGGAATTATGGGAGTTGAGACCCAAATTTTGAAGCACTTCAGATAGGGAGAGGCTGATTATCTCTATACATCTGTTGCTTCTACTTATATTCCATTACCCTTTTAATGCTTTCTTCCATAGACTGTTCTCGTTGATCAATAATATACGTGCTGTGATATCTAATTCTGTTTTACTTCCATAAGGATACAGAGCAATTAATGAGATAACAGGCCCATTATTATTATTGTTTGAGAGGTATTAGAGATAGCTTATAGCATTCATACTGACAATATAACTGAAGGATATACGTTCAGAATGACACCGTAGTTTTTAAGTTTGCTTTGCAGAACTATTCTCTGTATTTGTTCATTCTGGCTCATTCTGACAAATTCACTGTAACATATTGTTCAAAATTCACTGTTGGACACATGCAGTCCATTTACTGATGTACCTAAGGTGATACACTTTGCATTTCTGAGAAATAACATCTCCCCATTCATCCTAGTATGAGTTTGCTGGTCTGCACAGTGGGGTGCCAAGAGCTTTCTTTGCTTATTTTCAGATGGAATGTCATCATAATTTGGTCCTTAGGAAATGCAGAGATTCATATTGTTTTCAAGCAAAGACTTCTTTAACAGACATTTAGGAATAGTGTGCTGTTTTGAAAAAGAACCTAAATTTTTGATGTATTGGGGAAAAAAACCTAAGCTTTTAAACTTTGTCACTGTTTTAATAGAAGTTTTTTTTTAATGAGACAAGTGAATCAATGCTTTAGGAAGATAAAATATAATACAAAAAGTGAAACCTCTTCAGGTTTTGAACTTGAAAGCAGCAATAATGGTTTGGTGAAAAAGACGTATGAATTGCAATACATAAGCAACTGAAGCAATTGTATTTATGGATATTAGCATTTAATATTATGAAGACTTCACAGCATGTGTGACTGGGCCTTACATTCTCAATATTTAAATGCCATTCAATAGTTTATGAAACTGTCAGAATGACTCTTTCTCCTGCTGATTTCAGATATTTATTCCTTTGCTCAATATTTTTATTTATTGAAGATCAGCACTGGAGCTGCTTTTCCACAGAATTTACTACACTAGAAAGAATCTTGGCAACCAAATTAAATGCTTTTATTTTTCTTTTTGTTCAAAACAAAAATGATTTTCCTACGGTTGAAAAATGTTGATGTGAAATAGACTCAGATGTGAGATTTTAAACTTTTAAAAACTGAATTCTTTGGAATATAGAAGCTTGAATTTCTGGTGCTTGTGCTTGTGGAACTCCTGAAAACCATCTGCAACTTCTTTGTTTTTGTGTTTCATTTACATCTAATGTCTCTGGCAAATAAAAATCAATGTATCTCTTTTGACATCCTGTTCTAGAAGTACTGATTCTCTAAGTACAACCATCAACTTGTTTATTTATTAAAGGTCATGGATTAAAGAAAGATAGGTAATCCAACCAGCCCAGGTTCATAAAAAGAAGCAAAGAAAGAGTCGTTAAGTTCAAATTCAAATCCACCCTAATTGCAATCTAAATGGATTCCAATCCAAATAGAGTGCATAGTATTGTTTTAATAATTAATAATAATTCTATTTCATCCCTCATCTCTATTTCATCTCTTCATAAAAAATATTATGATTATTAAAATAATTCCATGCAAATCATTATCCATAAATTTTTCCACTAAAGCAAGGAAACAAACAAACACTTCACTACCTTCTCTTTAGGCTACCCCAAACATTTAGTAACATAGTTAACTTGGATTACCATGTAGCATAAAAGGGATACTGCCTCTATGCATGGACATGAGTTTTGGTGGCTTCATCTGGATTTGAACACTCCAGAATGATACTACTTTACTTCAACATCCCTCAAAATAAAATATTAGACTTGACTACGGCAAAGGTTCTTCTATGAATAGGATATTGAAGCAATATTTGGGGACAGAGAAGGTCTTAAAAATCAGACCTTGGGTGGATGGCAGGTGTGACTGGGCACTGCTTTATTTTAATTGTACTGCATGCACTATACAGACATAAAAGAGGACTGGTTTCAATCACCTGATTGTGTCTGCCATTTTGAGATCATTGGACCTTCCTCCCACTTGACAGATGCCCTTGAGTGAGTCCACTTCAAGATCTCCATGAAAGGTTTGATCAAGCTGAAAGACCACATAGGTTAAATTCTTGGTTATGCTTCACTTTCCTGTAAGAAAAAAATCTATTGGTCAGAATGGTCATCCTACCAAGAAGTTTATAAACAAACCAGAAGTAAACAAAAATTGTTTCAGGGGGCATGTAATTCCTCACTACTATCTCAAAACTGAGGCTTAAAAGATTATTTGCTTTTTGTCTTTCCACTTAAATGTGATTTCGATATACTATCTACTTGCACTACACAAAAATGTTAAGTTACATGAGAGTAAGCAGCATAGAAGTCAATGGTCTGCCTAGCCATCTATAAGATTGCCCTGATCACTTAAGTTTTTTTTTCAAAGTGAAAGGTGTATGGCATTTAAAAGTAATAACATTTAGCAACTTGGGAGGGGAGGTGGGGTCAAAATATATACTCCAGGGAATCTTGAATGGAGAGATATTTATCACATAAAGGAGAAAAAATGGTAAAGTGAATATTTAACTCCAGATCAATGACAAATCACTGGGAATATTATCTTTTTGTGTTTCAGTTGATGAGGTATATTTTGTGTGAAGATGCAGATAAAAGGGTATTATAACAGTAATTGCATAATTAACATGTTACAATGCTGTGATAATGACACACTTGATCTATGCATTGCAAAGTCTAATTTAAGACTAAAAGGAGGAGATAATTCCTTCAAAATCACCATTATCTAAATCAGTTTATATTTTTAAGGTCTAACTTCTTCTAGTTTTTCAAGAAGAAAGAGGTGAATAGTTTTGAAAACAAAAGGAAAATGTAAGAATTGGTGTATAAACGTGGTCAAAGAAAGTGATCGACAGAAATAATGAATAATGTGATTTAAACTAAATTTAGCTAGATTTTTGTTTATTTTCTTACCTGTAATTCCTTTAGCTTATTATTTCTTATGCTCCTTCAGTGCTTTGCATAATGTGACTTACCCGAAAAGGGAATTGTATGATGGATATATATATATATATGGAAGAAGATTTCAATATTGCTTTTTTTGAAATGCATATTTTAGTATGTATGCACCAATTCTCTTGAATAAAATATAGGGATAATGAGTGAGTATATCTCAGTATGCAATTTGGTGTCATTCAAATATTTGGGATTGATTTCCCATCAGCCCCATTAAGATCAGTGATGGGGAGTCATGAAGGGAATAAGCAAAGGCTATCAGATAATTTCTTAAATAATATTTTATTTTCTATTCTATGACCAGAATCAGAAATGCAGGTAGTACATGATGGGGGAACCAAGATAATTAGGTAATGAATCAAATTAATTGGAACGAGTCTCATATGCTGATTATAATTTCTAATGTTTCTATGAAAATTTGTAATAATTCAAGTTTGAATTGCTTCTTGAATTTTAAATAGAGATATGTATAAACCTATCATGAATAATACACAATAAAGTTGACATCCTCAATCACCGTCTCAGAGCTCCATCTCTTTTATGTGTGTGCATGCAAAAAAGGGGGGATTTTGATTGAATTGTAATGACTATCCTCTTAATTGGATACAGTACTGCAGGTATCCCCACACCCCTGGGCCATATACCAGTACCGATTAGTAGCCCATTGGGAACTAGGCATGTAAGCCCAGTTCCCAAATGTGTAAAGTTTCTTGTGTGTCATGCCCCTGTTGGAGAGTGACTCCAAGGGAGAGGAGGAACAGCTGATAGGGATTGGAAGTGTGGCTCTGGAGGTTGTGGAGGAGGATGGGGAAGGGCAGAGGCCAGCTGGGCAATCAGAGGAAGACCCAGGCCCATCCCCTCTCCATTCTAGGGCACGCAGGGTGGAGAGGATATGGGAGAGACGTGAATGGCATGGTCTATGGGGAAGGAAAGGGCCTTGATCTTCTTCATGGGCTGCAGCTGTGAGAACTGGTTAAAAGGACGGACATGTGTATGGGCCAGTGCTGGAAACAAAGCATGGAAATATCTCTAGTCTGTCATTCCTCTCTGAGTTTGATGTCCTTCCCAGGGTGTGTTCCGATATCTGTGGATGTCTTCAAGCCCTTATCTTGCCTGGTTCCCTTAATTGCTTCAGTGTGGTTTGTGTCATTTTTACTCTTTATAATTTATAGACATTTTTAGTTTAAACAGAATTTCCTCCTTTTTGTAACTGCTTGTGGGGGAGTTTTTTGTCTCCGGTCAAGGATATTTGGAGCTTTGAAGCAAAATGAAGGAATAAAAGGGGCTTCACCTGTTTTCATGACTGCATTTGTTTTTTTTTCTTTTTAATTACATTTATATGCCGCCTTCTCCAAGACTCAGGGGCTTACAATTTTCACAACCCAATGCGCTCAGCAATAGCCTTCATTCCATTGTATATGCCTGCTTATTACTGCGCATTTTTACAAGGTCAGCTAATTGCCCCAACAATCTTGGGTCCTCAATTTACCTACCCGAGATGGAAGGCTGAGTCAACCTTGAGCCTGGTGGGATTTGAGCCTACAGTAATTGTAGACAGCTGGATCTTAAGAGCAGGCATTTAACAGCCTGAGCCACCAAAGCTCTTTTGTATCCCACCTAGGGTCATCACATTGTGTGTGTGTGCAGGAGCTAAGTTGAGTGCAAGAAACCATTCCCTCCATCCCTCCCCTCACGCCCGCTGCTGCTGCCATTCCATGGAATCAGAAAGATTGGGGACCACTGCAATATCCCTTAAATGCCATTGGGTGCAACTCTATCTATAGTGGATCTGTTCATATAGAAAGCATTACAATGTGGGAGTCAGATATAGAGAGAAGCAGTAGGACTCCATTTTACTCATGAAGCATACACACTTCTAGATTAAAAATTGCTGGGAATTTGGCAATATATAAATTTCATAAATAAATTGAATAATTATATGGGAAAAAAGTAACTATTACTGATCAACTGCCGTGGCGTCAATCTCTTTAATGTATAAAACCTATCATGGATGGCTTCGTTTTTTAAAATGAAAGCATTACATTTTATTTATGCTTATTTCTATGACAGAATGGTATAACACCTCATATCCAATGGTGTAGCTGAGAGAAATAATCAATATAAAGTACAATATTTTAGGAAGGCTGCTGAGGCAGCAAGCAGCTTAGTTCTCAAGGATACAGGATACAAGAATATGAATTGGCTACAAAGTATTTCAAAGTCTGGTGGGCTAATAATCTCAAATATTCATAATGAAGCCACTGGAGAAGCCATCAAATTTCGCTCATACTTTTACAAAACTCTTTTCTGTGTCCATCAAGTCAATCAATCAATCAGAATAGGGCTGGAAGGGACTTTGGAGATTTTCTAGTCCAGCCCCCTTCAAGCAGGAGATCCTGTAGCACTCAATAATAGGATATAGTACATGTGAAATCTTCCATTCTTTAAATGGATTTGAGCATGTAGAAGCACTCACTTGTCCATGTTCATTAATGCTTAGTC
Source organism: Naja naja (assembly GCA_009733165.1). Taxonomy (NCBI): domain Eukaryota; kingdom Metazoa; phylum Chordata; class Lepidosauria; order Squamata; family Elapidae; genus Naja; species Naja naja. The sequence continues at coordinate 16,879,158 of CM019159.1, read as the reverse complement.
CTCCTAATATTGCGTTTTCTAAAGCTGTAAAGCTGTAGATTTTGTAATCTGCCCAGATTAGCCTTATCAGGGAGATAGGCAGTATATAAATTTAATCAACTTCATCTTCATTTAATGACAGAAATGGTGTAGGGTCTCCCGCTTGGGTGGGGGGTTGGACTAGATGATTATCTGTTACCTGTTATCTGTTATCTGACCCCATAATCCCTTGCAGAGTGGAGTCTGGGCAACTGAATGGAGCTAGCAGAGTGTTTTACTGGCCAGATGCCCTTCCTATCACCAATGCGGAGTTTTGTTTGGCAGATATATTCTCAGTGTGCCCAGAGAGAGAACTATCTGCCTCTATCTAGGATCGAACTCACAGCCTCCTGATTGTGAGACCAGTGCTCCACCTCTAGGCCACCACAATATATAAATTTAAGAAATAAATACATTGCAAGCAAGCGCTGTGTCTCAAATCAGGCTAAATAAATATGCCATTGTATGGCCTCATTGTAGTGCCCATAGACTCATTAAAGTGCCCCTAGACTCATTAAATACCTTTATCTTGCAGAGGCAGAGATGGTATTTAAACAGGTCCAAAATATGGATATGAATGATTTAGTCTCATCTTGGTTTGACAGCACTGACTTGAACTATTATGGCCCCATTTTGCTGAAATTTAAAGGAAATATAATCATGAACCTCTTCTCACAATTAGACCTTCAGATGTGGCATACAAAATGTACAGAATATTTTTAATTAATTTTGATGAAATCTTTATTTTAAGATACCCTTGATAGTATGCAATCAATCAATTATTTATTTGGTCGATTAAACAAACTTCACTGAAAATCACATCTATTGGAAGCCTCAGAAAATCCAAGCCAAGGTATTATATGTACAAGAAGAGACCAGCTGTGAGAGAGAGAGAAAAAAAACTCATATTCACTTGACAACTGATCTGTGCTAAACACTTTGAACCAACAAATCATAATTTATTCAGCTACAGAAGAATTACAGTGAAGGGCACTTTTGAGCATTAACAAATAGAGTGGACGAAACCAGATAAAGCTTTCGCTCCGTTTACGGCATCTACCCAAATTACTCGGCTTCTTTTCAGAAACATTAAATCATGCAACACATTCAGCTCTTCTATCTCTACTTGAATTTTTCTTCATATTCAGCCATCCTCTCATGAAAGATTTCTTTTCTTTTCAGTGTATCGTCTGACTCATCCACTGTGATCATTAAGTTCGCAGATGATACTACTGTATTGGGTCTCATTACAGGTGGAGATAAAACAGCGTACGGGGGGAGGTTCAAAAATTACCCTCATGGTGCCTAGAAAACAACCTGCACCTGAACATCAGCAAGACAAAGGAGATGGTGTTAGACTTCCAGAGGAAGAGAGAGGAACCTATCCCACTTTACACTGAGGGGGGCTGTGTGGAGAGAGTTTCCTCCTTTAAATTCCTGGGAGTCTGCCTCAGAGAAGATCTTACCTAGAAAATCAACACAACCCAGGTGGCCAGAAAGGCCCAACAGAGATTCCATTTCCTTAAGATCTTGTGAAAGAGTAAAATGGAACAACGACTGATGACCTCCTTTTACCGGTCTACAATAGAAAGCATCCTCACATATTGCATTATGGTGTGGTGTGCTGGCTTGACAGCCGTGGATAGAAAGACATTAAAGAGGGTGGTGAGCACAGCACAAAACATCATGGGCTGTTCCCTGATACCACTAGATGACATCACTAGGGCTCGCTGCCTTAGAAGAGTGAGGAAAATTCTCAGGGACAACTCACATCCCAGTGAGCACTTCTTCACTTTCCTACCATTGGGTAGGAGATATAGAAGCATAGCCAGCCACAACAACAGGTTGAAAAACAGTTTCTACCATGGGCTGTCAGACTTCTGAATGGAAAATAAGTTGATGTCAACATAGCATGACAGACTTGCGGGGCGGTGCGTTGTGCAACAAGGTCACATAGTTAATAAGATTGGGTCTGGGTTAGGGACTTCTGTCCTCACTGTGAGTTTGTGTTGAGGGGTGTGGTGCACGAAGGGAGGCTCAGCCAATCTCCCTGTACACATGTTGTACTCTGACAATAAAGGTAGTAACAATTTCATCCTTTTCCTCCCTCCCCCTTTTTTATTGGAAATAGCAAAACTACTGAGCTGCATAAGGACACTTTTCTCCGACAGAATTATTTTATGGAAGCTTTTTAGACATAAGTCATACTGCCTACTAGTTAGGTTCACATAGTGCAGATATCTTATCATGTAACTCAGGGCTGGCAAACTCGATTTCATTGAGGTCCGCATCAGGATGTGTTTGACCTTGGGGGGCTGGAATGGGTGTGGCCAGGGACACTTGTGTCGGGGATGCCTGTGGAGGCCTGAGCACTCTTCCAGAGAAAAGGAGTTTCTGAGCTCCCTTTCTGGCTGTGATGACCTCCTCCGATCCTCTGCCAATGAAAACAGAGCTCAGGAGGAACCACGTGCGAGTCCCGCGAGCGCTGCAGGCCAATCCTTCACTGTTTCAAGGAGAGCCCTATGGGCCATATCTAAGCACCCCATGGGCCATATTTGGGCCCCAGGCCTTGAGTTTGGTATCTCTGATGTAACTGTTACCATGATGCAGAAACAAATACTCTGTACAAAAATGTCATTAAGATCGTCATTGGTTGGGACTTAGTCCTTCTAAGCTTTTCTTCTGAAAAACCCTCTGGAATTAGTTAGATCAATATTGTTCATTTTCAACAATTTTTCCACTATCCTCATAAGGAATGCCTCAAAGACAATACTGTACTGTAATGTAATTAAGACTAGCAAACATATAATACAGATTTTTTAAAAAACAGCATAATTTCAACCTTTGTTTTCAGAGACTAAGATCTTGACATTTTAAGTTCCTAGAAGAAGATTGGTTCTGTACTGGAAATACTTATCACTAGAGGTGCTTCAGCCCGATTAAACTTTTGTTGAAGGGGGGGATCTTTTGTTGAAGACTTAGTATCTTTCATTCATGCCCAGTTTCACCAGTTTTGAGACTGTTTCTGTGACATGACCAATATGCTTTATGCAGGAATAAATGGGGCAGTAGTGGGATTCAAAAAATTTTACTACCAATTCTGTGGGCATGGCTTGATGGTTGTGGTGTAGCTTGGTGGACATGGCTTGGTGAGCATGGCAGGGAAAGGATACTGCAAAATCCCATTCCCTCCCCACCCCACTAACCTGCTTTCCAGCTCAGGGCAACAAAAGAAGATCCAGCTGATCAGTTAGGATTTGAGAGGCAGAGAATAGATGGGACAGGGCCAGTCAGAGGTGGTATTTGCTGGTTCTCCAAACTACTCAAAATTTCCTCTACCAGTTCTCCAGAGCGGGTCAGAACCTGCTGAATACTACCTCTCCTCTGGGGTCAAGACTTAGGTTGCTTTCATACACAATATTAAGGCTAGCATGTGGGTAGCCTCAAATGTGTTTAAAGCAGGGGTGTCAAACTCATGTCATCATGGTGGCATCATGTGATGTATCGTGACTTTTCCCCCCTTCACTAAACCATTCAGGGCCAGCCCAAGGGCCACGAGTTTGACACCCCTGGTTTAGAGAATTCTTTTTTGCACATGGCAGCTAACTTTGGTTGGCTTTGCAGCTATTATTTCATTGAAATGATGGCTTCTTCAGCAAAAAAAATTAGAGAAAGAAATCATGGTTTGTTTGCCTCTCTTGATTTGCCCTTGATTGAATAAGCCATTTTTTAAAATTTAAACATATCTCCAATAATAATATATGCTGCTTATAGTGGAGGTTATCCCTTAATCCATTTGTAGCTAATCTTAGCTTGGTCTAACAATGTTCTCTGAACTAAGATTTCTGCTTATTATTATCTCTCTTTTGGTTGCTTGTCTCCCTCTTGATCATTCAGCATTTTTAGCACACAAGTTTAGCTCATTGCAGTGGACACTTTTAAAATATATATATATATATACATATATTTTAAAAATCCTTAAGATAAAATATATGTAATTTTGGTATAAAACAGCAGGGAAACAGTAATAATTTACCCAATATAATTAAGTACTTCAGGTGGTTACATATCTATTAAACCTTAAGAACCAGCTTGCTTATCAAATCTGCTCATGATAAGCTGCCTTTCAGTCTCTGAAGGTAAATTAACACTGGAATATATATAATTAGCATCACAATGACTACTTCAGCTAATTGTGAGACTAACAAATGAAAGACGGGTTTCCTGTGGTGAAATGGGAGTGGCAGGAAGTTTTAAAATATAGACTCCAGACAAAGCTCCAGGAATTGAAAGGCTCAGTTGTAAGGTGTTTTCTTATTTTGGAAATTGGTTGAGTTGATAAAGACCATAAGTGAAATAGCTTGATTTCCTCAGCAATCAATCATACAGGAACGATACTGCTGAGAAGTATAACAATTTGTCTTTTTTTCCCCCCCAAAAAATATAAAAATGAAAAGTTCACTGTTGAAAGACAAGACAAAGCAAAACAAGGGTTAGCTTCGTTTCTGATGAGCTACATCAATTGAAAAATCCTTCAAGAAATACAAATGCAGTCTAGGTCCCAAATATCCTGATTCACTTTCTTTTTAAAATCTTGAGTCTTGTTTGCATCTCAATTCCAGGATCAAAATCAATATGAAATATTTAGGCAGGAAAACAACTATTATGGCATAAACATAATTATAGATGTGGAACTTTCTAGAGATGCTAGTCAAACGCTAGTTTAACTTGTCATACATAAACCTAAGCTCAACCCTGGGAAAAACTGAGGAAGCTTTGCAAAATCATAATATTTTGTTTAATTTACTTTACTCTTTATACTTTTTCTTAATTGCATTAATTTCTATTTTTTTCTTAAATTTTCTTTATATTTTTCATTTAATGATGGATTTGCAACAGGCTGACCAACCACCCTTAATGTGTAGTCCTTAATGGAACTACATCTAAATAGAGTGGATTCTGCATTACAGTGGTTTCTGCATTGGTCCACTACTCTTCAACATTTTCATATATTATCTAGATTGGAGAAATAAAAGGGGAACTCATCATATTTGCACACTACATCAAGCTGCTGGAAATAGCCAACACTTTAGAAGATACACCTAAGATACAGAAGGATTTTGACAGACTTGAACTTTCTGACTGACCCAAGAAAACACAATTCAGTTGAGAGACAAGTCTTGCAGTTAAGCAAGAAAAATCTAATGTACAGATATAGCCAGAGGTGGGCTTCAAAAATTTTAGCAACGGGTCCTCTGCCCGGTTGCTGGGTTGACATGGCCATGGTGGGCATGGCCTAGTTGGCCTCCTGCACCACAGTGTGTGTGAGGGTGTTTTTTGCCCTCCCTGGGCTCCGAAGGCTTTTTTCAAGCCTCCGGGAGGTAAAAATGGCCTCCCCAGGCTCTGGAAGCTCTCTGGAAGCTGGAAATGAGCCTGTTTCCAGCCTTTCCAAAATTCTGGGAGGCCCATTTTTCACCCACCCCAAGCCTCCATGCGTGCCCTGCACTTACCTGCATTTAAAACGGGCCTCATGGGGACTCCTGGGAGGGGTGGGGTGGGCAGGGCCAGCTAGGAGTGGGATTTGGGGGTTCTCTGAACTGTGCAGAATCTTAGATAGAGGATGTCCTGAACCCCTGCGAACCCCCAGCAGCCCACCCCTGGATATAGAATAGGTGGTACCTGGTTCAACAGAAGTAGCTGTGAGAGGGATCTAGGTGTCCTAGTGGACTACCACTTAAGTATGAGCCAACAGTGTGCTGCAGCTGTCAAAAAGCCTGTACAGTCTCATGCTGCACCAGCAGTGGGATAGTATCAAGATAACATGAAGTGTTGGCACTGATTTACATTGCACTGGTAAGACCACATTTGGAATATTACATTCAGTTCTAATCACCATGACAGAAAAAAGATGTTGAGACTGTAGAAAGAGTGCAGAGAAGGGCAACAAAGATGGTTAGGTTACTGAAGTGTAACAGTATGATGAACAGATGCTGGAGCTAGATATATCTAATTTAATGAAGAGAAGGACTAGGGATGAAATGATAACAGTCTTCCAATATTTAAGGGAATGTCAGAGAGAAGACAAGAACTTCTGTTTGAAGACCTGTTTTCCAAAGCATCTTAGAGCAAGACAAGGAGTAACAGGTGAAAGATTATTAAAGAAAAAGCCAAATTAATGTAAGGAGAAACTTCCTGGAAGTAAGAACAATTAATCAGTGAAACAGCTTGCCTCTAGAAGTTGTGAGTGCACCATCACTGGAAGTTTTCAAGAAGAGATTAAAATTGGACAACCGTATGTCCAGAACGGTATAGGGTCTTCTGTTTTAGCAGAGGAGTGGGTAGAAAACATCCATGGTCCCTTCCAACTCTATTATTCTAAATTCTAAGCAGACATATTAGGTCTTGGTGGAAGCTAATGATTCTTCAGCATAATCTAGTCTGAACAGCTCTTTACATTAAATACTGGAAAAGAGATAGAGAATTCTCTTTATCACTTAATTCTATATGAATGTATTTCTGACATTTGGCTCAGATAAAAATTTGCTTAACTAAACTGCAAAAAGAACATAGATGATTATCCTCTATGAGGAGATTAGGCCCTCAGAATATATGACAAAATCACTTACATATCAAAAGACATTTTGAAGATATTCAGAAAGAGATCAGTACAGAACCACAATGGAGAAGCAGTTGTTTCTCTTTTATGGAATTTAATATAATAATCATTAATTATGCCAACTTTCTATATAATGGAGGAAGATTTATTCAAAGGAAGGATGATGACCTTTTAAATCCTTCGGCACATGATAGTCACATGTTTTATACAGTGGACAGAGTTTTATGAAGTAGAAACTGAAGCATAATTATCAGCTATGTCTCATCAACCTATTAATAGTGAAACTTCATCATAAAGCACTTTTGCCAAGAGAATTTTACACTTCAACAGCCAAATATTAATCTGACTACAAGGAAAAAAACTCTTCTGGAATTTCTGTAAGGCATTATGTTGCCATAATAAAATTTAGATTGCAGATTATTATGGATATGATAATTTGGCAGAAATCTACCCATTCTAATATGATCATTTTAAAAAATATGAACATTACTCATGTTAAGATTCAATTCATTTCCTCTACAGAGGTTTGCTTTTAAGTCTGCAAAATGAAGTCTTCTCTTTCCAAAGCCAGCATATTTTAGCACACATTCATATTTTCTACAAATCCTCCATTTTACTTTTTAAAATTTCACACATATTCCTGGATGCTGCTATCTTTCTTTTCTACTGACCACAGAATTAATTACTAAATTAATATTGTTTCTTCTGTTATTTAAATTTTTAAAAATGCAATCAATGAGATAAATGTGACTCTTCAAAATCAAAAATTGTCTTCAGTTTCCAATTTCTACAAGTTCTCCTACATCTTAAGGAAGTTATTCCGCATAGCAACTGTTAAGTTTGCATGAAGAGTCAAACGCGAAGAGCTTCAGTAAAGAGTTTATTCAGTGACTACAGCTCGAATGGACCCGAGTTGGCTGGGCTACGGCTGCTTCTTATAGCCAGCAGCCATAGTTGCCAGCCAATAGGAGTGCAGGGTTTCTTCCCGCACTATTTAAACCAATACCATTTGACATTTTACAAGAACAGTTCAAATAAACCAATAACATTCAAACCTACATACATAACATTCTTCATGGCTGCTGCTGAGGACTTGGTTGCTTCAGCTGAAACAGCTTCCTCTATGGCCTCCTTAAACGTGATCTTAGGTTTCATTAGTAATTTGCTCTGTAAGACCTTATCTTTAAGGCCTAGGACAAACCGATCACACATGGCCTCTTCTAAGTTGGTAAAGTCACAAGCACCCCCAATGTCCCTTAAACTTGCCATGAAGTCATTAACATTCTCGCTTTCCCCTTGATCCCGGCGGTAAAACTCGTGTCTCTTAATGAGGCACGATACTTGCAGGGCGTAATGGGCTCTTAAAAGCTTTTCCAAATCAGGCCATTCCATTACCTTCAGTTCTGCAGCTGCCGCCAACGCCTTCTCCATCTTGAAGACTGCCGGACCACAGTGCGTGAGAAATACCGCCCTCTTCCGTCTCTCGGAAATATCGGCGAGGTCGTTTCCTTCCAGGTACATCTGGAAGCGATCCGCATACGATTCCCAGTCTTCCGCCACCGGATCGAATGGGGCTGGGGGGCGGTGTTCAGCGCAGCCATCTCACTCTTCTGTTCACCTTCCGCATTGTCTCTTCTTCAGGGCAATCCCATCCTCGTCGCCAGTGTTAAGTTTGCATGAAGAGTCAAACGCGAAGAGCTTCAGTAAAGAGTTTATTCAGTGACTACAGCTCGAATGGACCCGAGTTGGCTGGGCTACGGCTGCTTCTTATAGCCAGCAGCCATAGTTGCCAGCCAATAGGAGTGCAGGGTTTCTTCCCGCACTATTTAAACCAATACCATTTAACATTTTACAAGAACAGTTCAAATAAACCAATAACATTCAAACCTACATACATAACAGCAACGTTTTCCTAATGTTGCTGGACAATTGAAGGCAGGGCTTAAAAAAATAAAAACCAAACTTTTAGGGCCAATGTCTAATACATCTTATCTTATTACACAAATATGAGTGCCTTTGAAAACTCCAAAGACATATTACAGAAATTGAAATTTTCTGTTGTGATGGTGATGCCCTGGGACAAGATCAGGCAATCAGAGAAAATAACAAGAAGTCCCTTAGACTTCAATTTGTTCCAGTACATTTTATTGCAAACCAGCATAATTTTTAGATTAACTTACAAATCATATATTTTAGAAGAATTTATCCTGTATTGCAGTTGAATATATTACCTACATTATGTTCTGCTGCTGTTTTTACTGCACTATTATAAATTGTAATATTTATTTTAAGTTTTTTTTAAATATTAATTTTGCTAGGAAAACTGGGATGTAGCTGTTTCAAAGAAGATAATTGTTAATAGTACTGGCTTGTGTGCAACTTTAAAATAAAATAAATATTATATACTGGGATGCTTTGGCTTTCCAATGGTCAAATTATTAGTTTGGACATATTATTACAACAAAGCCACCCACCAGATAATTTTTCCTTCCCCTCAAAAGAGAAGCTTGAACTGGTTGTTTTCTATTAGTAATTCTAACTGCAAATGCTTAAAAATCTGTTTTTTTTAAAGCACCACAGGGACTGATTAATATTAAAATAAGAAAAAGCACTTTGATTCATGATCAAAATAGCTGCATTGTCTTGTTCTGAAATGAACAAATACATGCCTGCCCTTTATCTCACCTGTACAACTCACCAAAGTCAATTTCACTCTTCGATCACTGAGTGGAAAAACATGTCTGCATGTTTAATGTTTTTATTTTTCCCTATAGATGCTTTAAAAAAACTTTGTGCTTTCTCAATATTTATATTATCTATACCTCTCTATCTCTCTATCTATGTATCTATCTATCTTTTTGTTGTTTTAAATGCATTTTTATGCTTTTTAACTGTGTAACTTTTGTTTTTATATCTTTTAGGGTTGTTGTTTTTTTAAGTTTTGTTTGTATTCCATTCTCCTTGTGCTGATCTATGACCTTAATAAATGTTTGACTTTATATGTTAGCAATGTTGCTAAACATAGACTAATGATATTATCTAGATTTTAAAAATAGGTCATGACTATTTTAATTCACATTTTATGCATAGCAAAATGTTTAGGGAAGCTGACAGTCTGGACTAAGAACTGAGACTGCTTTAATTATATAAATTTGGCTCAAAATCGGCCTTTCTTGCAAAATCCTTCCTCTGTTCACCTTCTGTTGCTGTCTGTAATTATTCTAGTGCCTAGACCAATCCAGTCCATTTGCATTTTCCCATACTTTATTTTCCAGATTGTCCTTGTATTCAGTTGCATACATTAATACTGTATGTAGCTTCTGGCTACAAAATTCAGGATGCCTGCCATTTTTGTGCTTTTGAAGAACCAAAGAAGGAAAGAAAAATGCATTAGAAAGCTCCTTATGAACAGACAGGCATTTCAGGGGTCAAAATGCACAATGTGAGGTTGCTACCGGCATGACAAATGCTTTCCACGATGCACCGAATTCATATGATAAGAGACCTAAGGGCAGAGCTGCATTCCTCGTATCTATTTATATGAATCTTTTATTTATTTTTATTTATTTTTATTGTGTTTTTCCGCTTTAAACATCAGTCACTTCTCACTCCTCTGTCAAGCAAACCTATGGTGTGGTTGCAAATTTGCACACAATTGCCTTATTTTCTTAAATCATCCAAATTCAAGCAACTGTCCTATACTGAGTCACATTATTTTAGCTCTGTATCGTCCATTTGGACCAAGAGCAGCTTTGTAGGATTTCACACAGAAATCCTCTCTGGGAATCTTTTTTTTTCCTGTAAATGACATTGAACCTGAGACCATCTCCGAGCAAAATATGTTACCTGTTACAGGTTTGTTTGTTTTTTGTACATGCATTCTACTTCCCATGATTGATGAATCTTCATTAGAATTGGTTAGCGTTTCTTGGATTCTATTTATTTGCACAGAAATTCTGCTGCAGTGTAACTAGTGTTTCTCAATTTTAGAATTGAAGATGTGTGGATTTCAAAACCAGAATTCCAGCATGAATACTGCTTACTATACGGAATATCAGAGGTGGTATTCAGCAGGTTCTGACCAGTTGTGGAGATAGTGGAAATTTTGAATAGTTTGGAGAACCGGCAAATACCACCTCTGACTGGCCTCACCCCCATCTATACTCTGCCTCACAAGTCCTAGCTGATCTGTTCGGTCTTCTTTTGTTGCCCTGCACAGGAGAAAGCATCTGAAAAGCAGGTTAATGGGGTGGGGAGGAATGGGATTTTGCAGTAACCTTCCCCCAGGAATGGGGTGGGAATGGAGATTTTACAGTATCCTTCCCCTGCCACGCCCACCAAGCCATGCCCACCAAGCCACACAATGCCCACCAAGCCACACCCACCAAACTACGCCATGCCCACCAAGCCATGTCCACAGAACTAGTAGTAAAAAAAATGGAATCCCACCACTCTGAATATAACATTCCAGATAATTGAAATAAGATATATCTTTTTAAAATGGTCATGGATGGTCTCAGAAAAATCTGGAAATAGGAAATAATTCACATGAAAATAATAATGGAAGGGAAGGTGTCTGTAGTGGAAGTGGGGAAAAAAAACTTTGAAAAAGACGATGTTAGATTTTTACGAATCTAAGTACCAGTTAGATAGCAGGTCAAAAAAATAAAAATGTTCAGGTTTTAGGAGATGGGCTGATTACTCATTCGCATTTCTATTTACAGATTTATTTAACCAAGATAATGATTCTAATATATAGTAAATTATGTGGAAAGTTTAATGCTAAAATGGCACACATCAAAATGATTTCTGGAGCAAACTCGATATTCATTAGTTCCATATCTGTTGGCTTCCCGAATCTCATTTGCTGCAGTGTTATGTGAAAAATTTAGTGTTCCAATCAACCCTGAACTTTCCTACCCATTTCATACTATATTAATTGTTCAAGAAACATGCACTCATTCAAAGTATATATTGTACGTACAATATTGTATGTGTGTATGTACACACACACACACACACATATATGCTGTGTGCATGGGTGTGTGTGTGTGTGTGTACATATATATATATATATATATATATATATATATATATATATTTGTAGATTTTCATGGGTAAAGGTATGTAGGTCTTGGTGTATTCGGGTCTTGTCCGTGTAAGATTGAGAATACCTTGGCAACGTTTCGACGAAATCTCATCCGTCATCTTCAGGCTGGTGTCTTCAGCTTCGTTCTTCTGGGAGAAGTGTGTGATAGTGGCTGTTTTTCCCTTTTAAACTCCAGAGTTGGCTGTGTTGTTACTTCTTGATTGGTTGATGGAGTTGATGTATGCAGATTGGATGGCTTTTTCCTGAGACCCTGTGTGGCTGAGGTGCTGGCTGTGTGTCTCTCAGCCTTTTGTGTTGTAACGACCTGGATAATGGGCTGTGTGATGACCTTCTGAGTTCTATTGTTGTGACATCCTGGGTGTGGTGCTGTAATCTCCTGGGTCGTTGTCTGTGTTGCAACCTCCTGATGTTTTGTGTTGTAATCTCCTGAGTTCTGTGATGTAGTATCCTGGGTGGAAGGCTGTGATGTGACATTCTGGGCCTTGGTTTGGCTCGAGTTTGAGGTCTGGCTATGTGTTTATAGTGTGTGTCAGTTTGCTTAGTTTGGGGGTCGGAGTGGGGTGTAGCAGCTGGTGTTGCAGCCATGGTCTGGTTTCTGGATGGTGGTTGCCTTTTGTCTGTGGTGTGGGCTTGGGTTTGAGTCTGGTGAAGGAGATTGGTGGTGGCATCATGTGTTATTTTGGGTCCGGTGTTGGTTTTCGTGGCTGGGACTCATTTGTTGATTAGGGCTAGTTTCCAGATGTCCGGTAGGCGGGAAGTATCATCCCGTTTATTCATGTTATGGGGGTGTTTCTCTATTTGATGGCTTCCCTAATTATTCTCTTGTTGAAGTGTTCAGTATTGGAGATAAGTTTGGATCCCTCAAAATCAATTTCATGTCCTGTGGCTTTAAGGTGCTGGAAAAGGGAGGAAGTTTTTCTTCTTTCTGACTGCGTTCTTGTGTTCTGCGATGCGTGCATTTATTCTCCTGTTGGTTTGTCCAATGTATGTGGCTGGGCAAAATTTGTGCAAATGACCCAGAACAGGACAATGGCATCGCCCTCCTCCCTTACATCAAAGGCACCACAGATAAAATCAGCAAAATTCTCCACAAACACAATATCAGGACAGCCTTTGGCACTGATCAAAAAATAGCCAACATCTTAAGAAACCCCAAAGACAAGATCCAGCTAGAAAACCAAGGAGTTTATAAAATACCATGCAAAATTTGCCCAGCCACATACATTGGACAAACCAACAGGAGAATAAATGCACATAGAACACAAGAACGCAGTCAGAAAAGAAGAAAAAACTTCCTCCCTTTTCCAGCACCTTAAAGCCACAGGACATGAAATTGATTTTGAGGGATCCAAACTTATCTCCAATACTGAACACTTCAACAAGAGAATAATTAGGGAAGCCATCAAAAAGAGAAACACCCCATAACATGAATAAACGGGATGATACTTCCGCCTACCAGACATCTGGAAACTAGCCCTAATCAACAAACGAGTCCCAGCCACGAAAACCAACACCGGACCCAAAATAACACATGATGCCACCACCAATCTCTTCACCAGACTCAAACCCAAGCCACGCACAGATGAAAGGCAACCACCATCCAGAAACCAGACCATGGCTGCAACACCAGCTGCTACACCCCTCCAACCCCAAACTAAGCAAACTGACACACGCTATAAACACATAGCCAGACCTCAAACTCGGAGCCAAACCAAGGCCCAGAATGCCACATCACAGCCTTCCACCCAGGATACTACATCACAGAACTCAGGAGATCACAACACAAAACATCAGGAGGTTGCAGCACAGACAACGACCCAGGAGATTACAGCACCACACCCAGGACATCACAACAATAGAACTCAGAAGGTCATCACACAGCCCATTACCCAGGTCGTTACAACACAAAAGGCTGAGAGACACACAGCCAGCACCTCAGCCACACAGGGTCTCAGGAAAAAGCCATCCAATCTGCATACATCAACTCCACAAACCAATCAAAAAGTAACAACACATCCAACTCTAGAGTTTAAAAGGGAAAAACAGCCACGATCACACACTTCTCCCAGGAGAACGAAGCTGAAGACACCAGCCTGAAGATGACGGATGAGATTCGTCAAACGTTGCCAAGGTATTCTCAATCTTACGGGACAAGACCGAATACACCAAGACCTACATACCTTTACCCGTGAAAATCTACGAAAACATATATATATATAGTATATATATCTATAAAGTGTATGTGTGTGTGTGTGTGTGTGTGTGTGTGTGTTTTCTTAAGTTTTCGCAGGTTTTTGTATGTATGGTATTCAGCTTTCAGGTATTTTCCCAGGTCATTATAGTTGTGCTTTTAAAGTTGTACCGACGTTTCAGCAGAATCTCATCTGCCATCATCAGGCTTGTGTATTGGGTTCATCTGTGTGTCAGGCTTTCGCAGCCGTTTCTGTTTTAAATTTGGTGCTAGCCTCGTGCTTTGTTAGAATGGTTTTTTCTTCATTCTGATTGGTTGGGAGTCTTGGTCTGTGTTTATTGGTCTTGGAGTTTGCTGTGTTCTGCTGGATTGGTGTTTCTAATATCCTGTCTGTTTTGTAGCATTTTTTTGTCTTGATTAGCTGGCAACATTGTGTTTCATGTATTGGGGGCTTTTAGCGTGGCTTGGCTTTGGGTGAATGGCCAGCTATCATTTATTAGGAAGCTAGGTTAAATCTGGGTGGCTGGCTGGGGTGTGTTTGGGCTGGAGGTATCAGGGGAGGGGTCTGTTTGTGCCCAGGTGTTTGCTTGGCTTGTGGTGTGGAGATTTTTTTGTTTGTGAGTGCAGGCTTCCAGATAATTGACAGTCTGGTGGAGTCATCTCTTCTATTCATGCTTTCAGGTATAATCTCTTGTGGGGTGGAGTCTGGGCAACTGAATGGAGCTGAGTGTTTACTGGCCGGATGCTGTTCATGTCGCTAATGCAGAGTTTTGTTCAGCGGTTACATTCTCATTGTGCCCAGAGAGAGACATATCTGCCTCTACCTAGGATTGAACTCAAAGCTTCCTGATTGCAAGGCAAGAGCTCAACCTCTAGACCAATGCAACACACACACACACATATATTCATAAAAATCAGCACAACAATAAATAACAAAATGACAGTAATATAACAACAGCACAATAGCATTTGAGTAAATCAAACTCAAATCACATAATCCTAGTCATGTCAGAAAGCAGATGTTTGGTTGTAAATAAAGTGATGAAATCAGACAGGTCCCATGTCTGGATGATCCTTCAGACATGGGACCTGTCTGTGACCATTATTTTATTTTGTTTTGTTTTATTTTTATAAATCCTTGTAAAGGATTTATAAAATACCAGCAAGGTTGGTCCAAAAGCAGGTGCTGTGAAAGAACAGAATACTCACTTCCTGGTTGTACTTTTTAACAGATGAGACCAGGAACATGCTCACTTTCTTGGACCTAGCAGGCTATGCAGAAATATTTGGAGAGGGGTGAGCAAAACTTGGCCTCATAAAGAGCTTTATAAAAGTTCATCCTGAATTGCACCCACACCTTATTGGGAGCCAGTGCAGCTCATGGACAATGGTGTATCCTGGCATATTTTGTTTGCCCATTACTGTCCATACCAAGTGATCTTCAAGGCAGCCCCATACAGAGCACAGTGCAGTAATCAAAGAGGTGATCAAGGTATGAGCAACCATGAGTAAGGTCTACTTTTGTCCATCTAAATTTGATTATTCACTGAATTTATTTGCTCCCAAATCTTTTAATATTCTGGCAACTTACTAGAAAACACCTGGTGAAGAAACCTGAAGAGTGATCCAAGTGGCCAACAGGAAACCTTTGATAGCAGCAAAATATTCAATTTACGAGAGTAAGTTTAATTTAAAATTAATGCCATAAGACACATAAAGACAGAGACAGAGAGAGAGACAGAGAGAGAGAGAGAGAGAGAGAGAGAGAGAGAGAGAGAAGATATTTTTTTGTTAGTTTGTATGAGCTTTAAAGGATACCTGACTCCAAAATACATCTGGGAGATTTACATCAAAAATAAGAACTACAAGAGGAAAAGAACAACAACATCAACAATAAAAATCACCACCAGACTTCTACAAGCACCCTACTACCCCAAGGCATGGGAGAACAGCCAAATTATTAAAGACTTCCAGAGGGGGATCAGCATGGATTTCTAAAGGGATATCATTCCAAAAAAGCAAGTCCTCCAATTCTTTCAAGAGATATATTCGGTAAAAGGGAAAGTAAGAATGGAAAAGTAAATTTTAATTTTTGCTCATGCTTTTGTTCCGGCCCTCCGGTCCAGTTTAAGAACCCATTGTGGCCCTCGAGTCAAAAAGTTTGCCCACCCCTGTTCTAGGCAATACTGCATTCTAACCACTATGCAACCAGGGCTCTTCATTTATGCTGTGCTAGGATGAGCACATGAAAATCCAAGTTATGTAACAGATCTGCAGAATAATGAGAGTCTTGATTTTGTGGAATAGAGTTGAAAAATACATGCAGGAAGGTGAAAGGGCAGGCTTAATTATGAATAAAAAGACTAAAGTATATGTTATAAAAATAATGAAAGTAATGTCATATAGACTGTTGTGATTTTGTATGAAAGTAGGAATGACAGCTGATTATTATGTTCCAGCGAATGTTAATGCTGAATGGTAATACAAAAGAACCAGGAACACAATATTCTGAATGAATGAGATTTCGGGGGAAATACTCTGTTAGTTGACATGAATGGATATGCGGGAATAAGATGACAGAGTACAGAAAAACATAATTAGTCCATTCAAAGACCCAGATATGAATGAGATGACTGATTCTTTAGGAAGTATCTGCTTACATATATTTGTTTCAAATAGACTGTTTAAGGACACCTAATGATGTGTTTACCAGAAAAAAATAATTAATCTAAAATTATAATTTTTGTTCTTTATGATAAAAGACTGAGAGAATAAACGAGGAAAAAAAGAGAGAAAAAGTTCTAAACATCAGGCAATATTATGGATCTTGGGAAAAATAGACATAGAAGAAAGGAAAATATATGAAACATCTGAGACTTGATGGATATATGACAAAGAATTAGTGTTATTCTCTGAACAGGACACCTAAAAAATCGTCCTAAGGAAGGACAATGCAGATATTACCTGAAATTACTAAATTTCATGTGAAGTTATGCTAAGTGGGAAGTCTTAAAAAAGGTGCACAATGAAAGTAGGAAGAAATTGGGAAGTGCAGCTGTAAATGAGAAAAATTCATATAAAAGAAATGATTGCTTCAAAAAATGAAGAATAAACAATATTGTATAATGTGATGTATATATAGGAAAAAAGTATTTGTACCAGTTAAGGAGAGCAAGGAGCTGTTTACATGAAAAGAGGCTGAGAAAATGCTGAACATTTTTTAATACGGATGAAAACAAAAAGCCTCTGGCAAAATCAGATGAATTAAAAATAAAAGCAATTAGATGATTTTGAATGAAACTAAAATAAGGGATTGCTGGAAGGAGCATTCTATAGATTTGGATGGAAATGGTATCTAAATGTGGAAGACTGAAAATAGTACTTGTCAAGAAAAAGGAAAGCTTCAATCCTGTGAGTATATTGAAAAAGAGATGTGCAACTGGATGTAACAGGAAAACATAGATGCATTTAGCTAATGGATATGTGAAAATGCCATTTGAAAGAATGCCATGACTGTTCCTCTTTCAAAGGAAAGATAGCAAAAGGAAAGATAGCACAAAAGCTACATGGAGATTAATGTGCAAAAATGATCTGGAAAAATCCTAAGAGATCAGTATATGTAAATTTTAAAAGGACTGCTTGTTTACCATTCAGAGTTATGGGTCTGACATTTTGATAATTATCAAATTAATTAATAAGTATTCCTGTGGGTGGGGTGGGCAGATACAATATTTTTGTCTATTGTGCAAGCTATTTCCTGATCCTATGAGTCACAGTAATTTGTCCCAATCTTTGATAGGAATAATCACCATGGTTGCTAACAAACAAATATCTTCTCTCTCTCTCTCTGTGTGTGTGTGTGTGTGTGTCTGTCTGTCTGTCTGTCTGTCTGTCTGTCTGTCTGTCTGTCTGTCTGTCTCTGTCTCTGTCTTTACGTGTCTTATGGCATTAATCTTACATTAAACTTACTCTCGTAAATTGAATATTTTGCTGCTATCAAAGGTTTCCTGTTGGCCAGTTGGATCACTCTTCAGGTTTCTTCACTAGGTGGGAATATGCTTTGCTGACATGCAAGAGCTTATCAGATCATCATACACTTCCAGGGACAATGACCAGGCTAACCCTAACAAAAGCTCCCAGGTGAATAGCCCAAGACATGTAGGGTGCATCTTTCCAGAACTAGAATTGGCAGGCAGCTAGAATAATGTTGCATAGCAGAATGTACTATTTGATCAGAATTATTGTTCTGCTTTTGTTGATCCTTCTTTAAGCTTTTTAACATATTGGGGGAATCCAGCAACTTTAATAAATAATGGGGAAAAGTGGTGGACAATTTTTTCCATTTGTTTGCGTTGATCCTGAATGTGATGGGAGAAACAATGGGGAATACTCCACTTCAAGCTGCTGTCAACGCTGATGTCCTTAATATATCTGTTCAGGGCAGCAAATCAGCAGGTTAAATGAGAATAGTTTTCATACTTCTTTCTGCCTGATAATGTAATTATTTTCTCATTATAATATCATATTTTATATTGTACATATTGTTCCTACCACTTAGTTTGTAGTTTTAATATTAAGAATGCATGTATCTATATAATCTATTCTATATCTATACCATCCATCCATCCATCTATCTATCTATCTATCTATCTATCTATCTATCTATCTATCTATCTATCTATCACCTATCTATCTGTATGTATGTATATATATCTTAGTATTTTCAAATCATATTGTGTTAGTACCATTAACTTTTAGATATCTTTTTTATAGGTTGAACTGAAATAGATATAATTCTTATTGATGTCATTTGTATGCTCTTCTATGACCAAATAAAGACTGATTTAAAAAACAACAACTGGGAGACTTTTCAGATGTCCCATTCTTTACACTAATAAAGGCAAAGATACTTTTGTGTCTGAAAACACTGATAAATTAGTGTGATATGATGAAGGAAGCATGTGTCAGAAATTGGTTATCCAATTTTGTACCAGCTGTTAATATTCTTCAAAGACAATTCAACATAGGTAAATAATTGTTATGATCACAGACCAGCAACTTAAATAGTGAACTATATAGGGAAAAACAAACAGAAAAATAAAAGAGCCAAAGCATGAGTAAAGAAAACATAGTATAAATATTATCATAAGTATTATCTAGGGAGAAGAATAAAATGCTTAAAGCCCAAAACATTTCTAAAGCTTCAATAAGAATGCATAAAACAGTTTACTACAATGTAGTAAATCCAGGCAGCAGAACACTAAAAATAAAACCAGAGAAATAGAAACAAAATGGCTAATATAAATATTTGGGGTATAAAATAGTGAAGTGTTTCTTTTAAATATTAGATTACAAAAATATATAGAAACATGAATTTATCCAATGATAAGTATACCAATAAATATATCATAACCAAGATAGTATATTGGTTAGTGACAAATAAGATTCTACAGGAAATAAAACTGGGTATTTATTTATTTATTTATTTATTTATTTATTTATTTATAATTGGACTTATATGCCACCCCCTCTTCGCAAGGACTCGGGGCAGCTCACAATTAAAACACAGGAACAATAAATATTTAAAAAAGAATTAAATCTAGAAAGCCCAATCAATAAAACAATTAAAATAAATTAAAAAAAAACCCAGGAGGTCAGTCCAACCCAGCCTGTTCAAACAACCAGGTCTTCAGATCGCAGTGGAAGGAGCAAAGATCAGGTTATAAAGTACATGATTTAAAAAACAACAAACATTTTGTGTTAATAAAATCAGAGACTGAAGAGAATACTTTTCTGCATAGGGCAATGGCAGCTGAAAGAAATTTTGCAAGTCTCTTGGTGTTAAGTTCTGGTCTGACAGCATAGAAAAAGTCAGGTTGTCCTTAGAGCAAAAGGGACTTCTATTGATAAGTGGAATATGAGGATGGTTCACTGATTACTATAAAAAGGACAATGAAGGAACGCTTGGACCAAGATCTCAAGTTCCTACAAAGCACAAGGAGAGATTCATTCTGCAAAAGGGATATTATTATTTCCTCCCAATAGAGGGCAGGATATCAAAACAGATTCTGATGAGTAAGTTTCTTGTAAGTAAAATTACTGTAGATATGTCACTACAAAACAGTTTCAGTGACTGATGTATATCTATCGGAAAACCTATGATAGGGACAAAGTCCAAATGTTTGTAGCTCTTTTCCTTCCACATGTAGGACATCAACCCATAGCTAATGTTTTGGGGCCAGAAAAGACAGTTTCCACGTGTCTCTTGCTTTTAGCAACTAATTGATCTGGTATCAATCTGTTTCTTTATAACCATCTGAGAACTGACTTTCCCATTGGTTATATATCCCTTCCATTGATAATTTGATAAAAGTGAAATAATTATACCCTTGCATGTGTCAGCTATTTCCAGCTTTAACCAGCTTTGGATCAGCCTTTCTAATACTCCTTCAAGTGATTTTAAAAATGTGGTACTTCCTCAACTTATAAACAGGGGTGGGATTCTACCAGTTCTGTCCGAGTCTGTAGAACCAGTAGCTCTGAAGAGCAGCAGTCATAGGACCGGTTCTATGTCTGCTGCTGTTTTGGCCCACCAGCCCGCCTGGGCTCTTACCTGACCTTTATTTCCTGCTTTTTCAACCTCAGCTGCCGTGCGAGGCACAGCTGCGGTTGAAAAAGCAGGAAAAAAGTGCTTTTTCAAATGCTACTTCCCTGCACGCAGCGCTGCTCAGCTGTCCAGGCAACAAGCTGATGAAGACTTACATGTGCACGCAGCATGCAGGGAAACACATAGTAAATCACCGAACCGATAGTTAACCCTGTCGGATCCCACCCCTGCTTATAAAGGTTGTTTCTGTTCCCCAACAGACTTTTCAGCTACTTTTTTCTTTATGTAGAAAGTCATTGAACTGGCCTTCAAGGAAATATTTATAGCCTATTACATAAACAAAAAGGGTGGGAGTGTTTTCTCTGGGAACAGAGGTAGTACCTTGGGAATAGAGGTAGTATTAGGAAGAGACTCCCGAATTCCCTGGAGCTTTAGTAGGGAGGAGACAAAAAATACAGACTCTCAAAATTCTGCTAATATAATATATGACAGAATCACAGAGTTGGAAGAGACCTTAGAGGTCTTCTAGTCCAACCCTCTGCACAAGCCTGAGGTCCCTACATGATTCAAGACAAATGGCTATCCAGCCTCTTCTTAAAAGCCTCCAGAGTTGGAGCACTCACAACTTCTGGAGTCAAGTTGTTCCACTGATTAATTGTTCTCACTGTCTAATATATCGTTAGACATTATCAAGTAGAATGGAAGACTGATAACCAGATGGATGGATAGATATTTTTAGTTCTAGAATCTTAATTAGTTAATTTTGTATATTTCTGAAGTTTCATCTCAATAAAGCTTAGTTCTAGTCTTCTTGTGCAGTCAGTTTTCTGGTCTGCTCAACCCCAAAGGGCTGACATTTGAAAGGAATCAAATGACAACTTGTTACATATCAATTTGTATACTTGTATGCATGCGTATTTTGTGTCTGCGCAGTACATAAATGTTAGGTTTGAAAATATTACTTTCTACATATAATAATTTAGCAGCTACCATAGTACTTCCAGGTTTTAGCAACAGCACAATTAAATGAAACAAATGTTTGAAAAACAAGGCATACATTTATGGTTAAATACTGCATAATAAACTAAACACATCTGGCAAAATAAAAGCTCTCTTCAAGTGCTACCATATTTTAGTGGAAGTTAAAATGTTTTATAACACAATCAAATGACCTCATTTTTAACAAGTACTAATATAATCCAAGTAAAAATAACAATGAAAAAATGTAAACTGTACCTTAGGGATGAAACTGTGTCTTGTTAATGATGAGAGATTTCAGAATCTTTAACTGCCACCAATACATCAATATGTCAATATGTCATCAATATGTATGTGTTTGACATTACAATCCACTTTGTCTGTTCAACCAATGTTGTGCCAAAGATCTTTTTGCATTTTTCATCCTTCTTATTAAATTTGTGCTTGAATAAGCTATTGTGGCTTTGCTTAATTTTGAACAAAAAATTATAACAAAATTCTCAGGGATTAAAAAAGAACTAGTCTTTACCTTAATTACAATGTGGCTGAGAAATGTCAATGGCCATCTTATTTTTCATTGTATTCAAATCTCTGGAGGTTTAATATCTTGCATGCAGCCTATTCTTCAATTAAATTTCAAGGTATGCCTGCATGGGAAAATTCCTCCCATGAGCCTTTTTAAAATTAGAAATAATGGGCGGCGAGGAGGGCTGGAGAATGATGCAGAGGTGGGTAACATGAAGAGTGAAATAAAAGAAAGCAATATTAACACTCTCAGCTGCCATCAACAAAAGCAAGCTAAAAAGTGCCTTGAAGAAATATTACTATCAACCACGCTGTGAGAAAAAAAGGCATTGGAAACCTCTTTTGCATGGAAAGAAAACTTTCAGAAAATTAGAACAAGAATTCTGTTCCCATTTCAACAAAGGGTTTGTAACATTCATAGTTAGCAAATAGAACACTGTTTTTTGTGCTTTTCCCTTTGATTATTGTTATGTATGTGGGTTTGAATGTTATTGGTTTATTTGAACTGTTCTTGTAAAATGTCAAATGGTATTGGTTTAAATAGTGCGGGAAGAAACCCTGCACTCCCATTGGCTGGCAGCTACGGCTGCAGGCTATAAGAGGCAGCCGTAGCCAAGCCAGGACGGGTCCATTCGAGCTGTAGTCACTTAATAAACTCTTTGCTGGAACTCCTCGCGTCTGACTCTTCATGCAAACTTAACAATTATCAGAAAAGATAACTGATTTAAGAACTAATCTTCTTGTCAGCTAAAATCCTAGAGCTGTACTGGGTGTGAATATCAATTTTTTTCTAACCTAGGTTAACTGTAAGCAAGCTGTTACAAAGAAATTCCAAGAAACAATAAAACTGAAATCTTTAGGTAATTATAAAAAAGATTTTAACTTCTATCCTTTTAAAGTCATAATCCCTGTGTAATATTCTTTTTTCTTTCTTTTTTCCCTTTGGGAAATCTAATCTACTTTGATAGGAGTATCCTATGTAGCTGCAAAATTAAAGTAAACTCATGTAAATTCTTATGTGGTCTTATTTATGTATTTTTCTCCTGTCTCCAGTTTTATATAATAAGCCATCTGGCTTAGTGAAAACTTTCTTTAATGTCATATCCTCGCCCTTGTGGTTCGAGGAGATGCAAAAAGATTCAGGATGACAAACTTCTCTTGCATAAATGTTATGAATAAAATGCATTGAAACAGAACAGATTTTTGACTTGCTTCAAACAACAATGTAAGATGAAATTCTGCACACTTCCATAAAATAAAAATAAGTTTTGAAAGTTAACGAAGTATCTTGGAATATTTGCAGCATTTAGAATATTAGGCCATGTTAAGTGCCATTAAGTAGCAATAGCATTTAGACTTACTGTATATACCACTTCACAGTGCTTTACAGCCCTCTCTAAGTGGCATACAGAGTCAGCATATTTCTCACAACAATCTGGATCCTCATTTTACTGACCTTGGAAGGATGGAAGGCTGAGCTAACCTTCAGCCTGGTGAGATTCGAACTACCAAATTGCAGGCAGCTGGTGGTCAGCAGAAATAGCCTGCAGTACTGCATTCTAACCATTGCATCACCACGGCTCTTAAATAGACTTGAGTACTGATGTTTGTAGTTAAATACCATGAATTTGAATGCTGTTAATGTATCAGTAGTGTCTCATGTCCAAGATGTTGGTTTCATGCAAGCAAGCAGGCAAGGCTATATATCACCCTAATTCATAAAATTTCATCATCTTTGTAATCAACCACAATCTGATTTAAATATTTATCTTCTTCTGCATAGTCTTTGATATGAAAGAGGGTCTCTAGTAACAGGTTTATTCCTTGCAAACAATGTGACCGATGGTTCTGATGGTCTCACTATTTCTTAGATCTTAGGAAAGGACCCAAGCAGAAGTGAGCCCTTGCTGAAGAGTTTAGTTGGCAGTCAAGGGCACCTGCTGTTAATCTAAGCCCTCCTGAAAGAATCACAGCAGGTAGAAACTCTTAGCTGACCTTGGCTGATCCACAAAAGCCCAGCAGGGTCAGCTCTTGTTAGTACTGTACTCAGATGAGAGACAACTAAGCAATTACCCCAGTTGTAGCTATCCACAATTTTCTGAGAAGAAGACAGTGGCAAACCAATTTCTATATTGTGGACAAGAAAATGATGCCAGTGTGTTCATGTAGTTACCAAGAATGATGTTCAGCTCAAAGCGGTCTTTATTTCTGGTGCAAAATGAAAAATCTTTAAGCTCAGTGAAATGTAGCTATCCTGCCGATGCCAGCATGAAACTTTTGTGCCAAATTCCATTGCTTTTATTGGAGGAGGAAGAGGGTGCATTGCTTTTCATTGCCTTACTTTGTAGTTCAAAGCAACTGTGAAGTGCCAAGCTCCATCCTTTGAAACAGTTTACATCTCTGTGCCTACATCCACAGCATGTTACTATTTTCCTTCACCACATAGTCAAATCTCCCAGGCCTTGAAAAACCATGTTTAAAGATATAACACTGTGTTCAAGTTTGAGAATAAAGTTCTTCTGTAAAATGCCAGACTGGCAGCATGACAGACTGGGTATTTGCATGTATCTATGACAAATAACAATCATACAAGAATTCCCAAAGTTTTGTCAGTGGCATTTCACCCTGTATTGTTTTGGAAGATTGTTCTTCCAAAGGGAGCGTTTGGCACTAAAACAAATCAATTGCGCTCTTTAATCTGCACAAAAGAATGTGGGTTTATAGAAAAAGGGAAAAGGAATCAATAGGTAATCAAATGTTCAATTCTATAGAACTATCCTAGAAAATAAATTGCTTAAATAATGAGGCATGCTGGCATTTGTGATGCCCTCATTATTTACTTTTGGCTTACTGTAGGAAGCAAATATGATATCTAAGCATTCATTCCATGGGACACTTACCAGTTACCTTGATTCCTATGGATTCATAAGCAACTATTAATAGTAGCATGGAGGCTTTTGAACAACCTGCAGTGTATAAAACATTTGAATAACTGGGGGGGGGAGGGACATGAGTCTTTTCAAGTCCAAATTCTTACATGATTTGATCAACTTGTATATATTTGTAAGAAAAATATTGCAGACACAAATGATTCAAAAATCAAATGTAATTATGAGGAATGACCCAGCACGGTATGTATTTTAAATCTTGTTCCTCAAGATGTATAGAATTTTGATTTCCTAGATGTGTTGGTTTAGGAATGAGAATGAAAAGGGTATGGTGTTATCAGAAATATAATAAACTACTTATCATTTGGAATAATGTCTCCTTGAGACTCCATGGCTCCAACTCTTTTGGCCTTCTGCAAAAGCCTTAAATCTAGCTGTTCTCCCAAGTTCTGGGTGAAGATGTTCAGAGATCTTGATTTGTAAGTTCGGGGGGAAGGAAAAATGTTGAACTAGACTGAAGTACAATACGGTATATTAGTTTTTGTTGTTATTTTATATGTTGGTATCATTGTTTCAACCTCTGGGTATCTTCCCAGAGTTATACAATGAGATGGTCAACGATATACAATTTTTAATCAATCAAAACCAAAACAAACAAACAAAAATATTTTGTACGTATAAAGCACGATACAGCAATCCATGTTAATGTGGTTAAATATCAGGACAGGACCTATTTATTTAGTTAGTATATCACACGTGTTAGCCAGGGATCACCAAGGTGGATGGCTGCCTCTGTGAAAGGAATATTTTTTTCCTGGCAGTATTATCTTTACCCATGGGATGCCTGAATGATGGTAGGAATTCGGGGAAGGTTTCCTTCTTGTCCCTGCACAGTTTATTCACTCATAAAAATCGAACTACCAAGCTGCCGACCTCAGTGGTGCGCAAGCCCAGCATCTTACCACATGAACCACCACAGACCTCCCTTGATAGGATAGGACTAACATTGTCTGATAGTCCAAATGCATGCATCTGCAATGTTCAGGACATTTTTTGTGGTTAAAAAAAGTTGTAACCAATAAAGCAATTCTTGATACTTCTTAGAAATAAGAGGCCTTAAACTCAGAATCAGGAAAAGGCATATCTATGAAAATTGTCTCATGCCATGATTTGTAGTCAATCTTCTAATGTTTCCAAACTTCTATATGAAACTGTAGAGTTGTTAAGTCATCAGCTGGAAGTGGCATTTCTGGCAGAAAAAGTAGCCAAGACTTAGCAGTCTGCTAAATGTTTACCAATCACATATCTGATTTGTGTTGAGATAGTTGACATATTGGGAATTTTTCCAAGTGAATATATTGTACAAGCAAACTAGCAGATCATAACAAACCGTATCAGAGGCTACTTCTGCTACAACAACAGTGTGAGTCACAATCTGTTCCTGTCAAAGTGTGGCTGCTTGAGGTTTCTCATGTAGACAGTTTAAGTGAATGGAGTTGCCTGTGTTGAAATGTGCAATAAATAAATATTCAAAAACTTCATTACATGAGAATGGAACTTGTTATGTATGTAGGTTTGAATGTTATTGGTTTATTTTGAATTGTTCTTGTAAAATGTCAAATGGGATTGTTTTAAATAGTGCGGGAAAAACCCTGCACTCTGATTGGCTGGCAACTACGGCTGCTGGCTATAAGAAGCAGCCGTAGCCCAGCCAAGTCGGGTCCATTCGAGCTGTAGTCACTTAATAAACTCTTCACTGAAGCTCTTCGCGTCTTCATGCAAACTTAACACTGGCGACGAGGATGGGATTCCCCTGAAGAAGAGACGACACGGAAGACAAGCAGAAGAGCGAGATGGCTGCGCTGAACACCCCCCAGCCCCGTTCGATCCGGTGGCGGAAGACTGGGAATCGTATGCGGATCGCTTCCAGATGTGCTTGGAAGGAAACGACCTCGCTGATATCCCCAAGAAGTGGAAGAGGGCGGTATTTCTCATGCACTGCGGTCTGGCGGTCTTCAAGATGGCGAAGACATTGGCAGGAGCTGCAGACTTGAAGGTAATGGAATGGCCTGATTTAGAAAAGCTTTTAAGAGCCCATTATGCCCCACAAGTATCGTGCCTCATTAAGAGACACGAGTTTTACCGCCGGGATCAAGGGGAAAGCGAAAATGTTAACGACTTTGTGGCAAGTTTAAGGGACATTGGGGGTGCTTGTGAGTTTACCAACTTAGAAGAGGCCATGTGTGATCGGTTTGTTCTAGGCCTTAAAGATAAGGTCTTACAGAGCAAATTACTAATGAAACCTAAGATCACGTTTAAGGAGGCCATAGAGGAAGCTGTTTCAGCTGAAGCAACCAAGTCCTCAGTAGCAGCCATGAAGAAGATTAACAAGGCCTCAAACCATTCTGATGTGGAAAAGTCCACAACAACCAATTGTGAGCAAATAGACTCTGATTCAGACTGTAGTGAGGTGGAGGAAGGAATTTATAGACTCAGAATGGAGAAGAAAAGGAAGGACCTTGGAAAAAAGAGGCAAGAATTTTATTGCAGAGGCTGTGGGGGCCACCCCGCACTGAATGCAAGTTTTAGACACCATCTGCCTACGTTGTGAGAAAAGAGGTCACCTAGCAAGAGTCTGCAAATCATCCAGAACTCCACCTAGTAGGAAGAAATTTCCTGAAAAGGAATTCAAGCCCAACAATTTCATTGAGAAAATGGGGCGCAACTCAGAAGCAAATGGAAAGAATGAAACTCATCAAACAATCACCATTGGTCATTCTTCACCCTTGAAAAGCAGAAAAGTACATGTGAAGGTATTCATTGAAGGAAGGCCTTGCCAAATGGAAGTGGACTCGGGCTCTTATTTATCTATAGTGTCATGGGACACTATTCACAGGCTACTTCCCAACATTCAGAAGAAACATTTCCAGAAGCAAGCACTGACTCTTAAAGACTACCAAGGGAACAAGATTCCAGTAGTTGGAACAAGAGAATTCAACGTGAAGTTTAAAGGCCACACCAAACGTTTGCCCCTGACCATCGTGGACAAGGATTGCCCAAGCTTGCTGGGACTTGAGTGGTTCAAGCCACTAGGCATCGAGGTGACTGGCATCAATCACGTGAGCAACTCTGAATGGGAGGAGGCCTTGAAGTCTGAGTTTCCAGAGGTCTTCAGCGAAGGACTGGGCAAGTATATGGGGACCCCTATCACTTTCAACCTAGATCCCAAGGTAGCCCAATTCGTTTAAAGCCCAGAAGGGTTCCATTTGCTTTAAAGGAAAAAATTGATGCACAATTAGATAAACTAATAGCTCAAGGGGTTTTAGAGCCCACTGACCACTCCAGATGGGAAACACCCATAGTCACACCAGTCAAGGCTGATGGGTCAGTAAGAATCTGTGGAGACTATAAGGGGACACTGAACCATGCGCTGCAGCAGAGCGCATATCCAGTTCCAGAGGTGCATCATCTGTTACATTCACTTGGCAGGGGTACAGTCTTTGCCAAAATGGATTTGGCCCAGGCATATCAACAACTAACAGTTGATGATGCCACTGCAGAGGCCCAAACCATTGTGACTCATAGAGGTGCTTTCAAATGTAAAAGGTTACAATTTGGAGTAAGCGTGGCACCAGGCATCTTTCAAAGCCTTATGGAAAGAATGCTCCAAGGACTGCCAGGGGTAGTGCCTTACTTTGATGATGTGCTAATCTCTGCTGAAAATGACACTCAGCTACAAGAAAGACTCAGAGAAGTCCTTACCAGATTCAGGAAAGCGGGTTAAAAGTCAAGGAAGAAAAATGCACTCTTAAAACTGACAAGGTTTAGTTCCTGGGCTACATGATTGACAAGCATGGCATCCACCCTACAGATGCCAAGGTTAAAGCAATCAAAGAAGCCCCTAGACCTAAATGCAAAACAGATTTGCAAGCCTTCCTTGGACTTATTAACTTTTATCACATGTTCCTACCTCAGAAGGCAACCATTGCTGAACCATTGCACAGATTACTTGATAAAAGTCTGTTTGGGTCTGGGGCAGGAAGGAACAATCAGCATTTAACAGTATTAAAAGACTAATCACGTCTGATGCTGTACTGATACAGTTCTCTGAGAATTTGCCTGTTGTCCTGACTTGTGATGCATCCCTTTGGAGTGGGGGGGTTTGAGCCACAGGCTTCCCAGTGGGAGAGAAGACCCTATTGCATTTTACTCTCGCACTTTGACCAAAGCAGAGAGGAATTACAGCCAAGTGAACAAGGAGGCATTGGCAGTTGTTGCAGCTGTTAAGAAATTTCATGAATATCTGTATGGCAGAACATTTACCATTGTTACAGATCACAAACCTTTGTTAGGGATTGTGGCAGGAGACAAGCCTACACCTACTATCCTGTCACCAAGAATGCTGAGGTGGACTGAATTTCTTGCAGCTTATTCATACAAACTTATCCACAAGCCTGGCAAGGACATTGGACATGCTGATGCACTGAGTCGTTGCCCACTTCCTTGCCACAAGGAGGACTTTGAACCTGAAACACACACCTTTTTCCTAGAAACTGTTGCCAAGCTTCCAGTGCATGCTGCTGAAATTGCCAGAGAGACTGCCAAAGACACTTTATTGGCTCCTGCAATAGGCTGGATTAAGAAAGGTTGGCCTCTTCAAGATCTACCTCACCTTGCCCAATCTTTTAAGTCCAGGCAAACTGAATTATCTGTATTAAGAGGATGTATTTTGTGGGGTAACAGGGTGGTTATTCCTGCAAAACTGCAAAGAGAGGTTTTGGAAATGTTACATGAGGGTCATCCTGGTATTGTAAGGATGAAGGGATTGGCCAGGAGTTATGTATGGTGGCCAGGTATTGACAAAATGGTTGAAAACTGGGTTGCATCTTGTCACAACTGTAAGGTAATCAGGCCTGCCACACCTCTCGCCCCCAAACTGGAATGGGAATGTCCTAGGGGCCCATGGTCTAGGATTCACATTGATTTCGCAGGCCCTACCAGAGGGCACACCTTTCTTATTATAGTAGATGCATATTCCAAATGGCTAGAGGTAATCCCTATGGCATCCACCACAACTGATGCTGTCATCAAGCAGCTCAAAACTTTTTAACCCACGGGTTACCTGATGTTCTTGTCTCTGACAATGGCCCTCAATTTACATCCAACCTTTTTGAATCCTATTTAGCACAACAGGGTATCAGACATGCCCTCACTGCCCCTGGGCACCCTTCAGCTAACGGGTGGGCTGAACGCATGGTACGTTTTACCAAGGAGAAACTTCAGCAACTGGGTCCTGGGGACATCACTGAGAAAGTTGAAAAACTTCTTAGTGTTCAGCACATCACTCCTAACCCATCTAATAACTTATCCCCAGCAGAGTTGTTGGGTAGGAAACTTAGGTCTTCCCTTGACCGCCTTCATCCCACTTACGCACCCAACGCACCACTAGATTCCACTTCCAAAGTTCACATTCAGTGTGGGTGATTCTGTTTATGCTAAGAACCTCATAGGTGAACCTTTGTGGATTCCTGCTGAGATAACTCAGATCACAGGCCCTCGTTCTTACAGGGTGCAAACAGAGGATGGACTCCTCTGGAGCAGGCACATTGATCAACTTAGATCCAGGTTCCTCAGGAACATCGCCCTGTCTCTCTCTAGTTCCCTCACCTGATGTCACTTCTAGGGGAAGGAGGAACAGGAGGAAAATCAGCAAGTAAGAATCAACCCCATGTGTAACGAGCCATTACGACAGGAACCATCCCAAAACCTGTCACAATGCCAAAATCCATCCTTAGAAGTGGAAGATTGCACATCACTACCTGACTTGGGTGCTGACATTGGGCTGGAGATGGGTTGGGAGGAGAGACCAGATTCTAACAATCAAACAGGGTTTTCTTTCACAGGAAGTCCCAATGGGGAAATGTCAGCAGACACATTTCCTCTCTCACTGGGTGAGAATGTTAAAACTTCTGAACCATGATGGTCTCAACGTACATGCAAAAGCCCCACCTATTTAAAAGAATACATTAGATAGGTTGGGGTTTGGTATGGACTGAACCTAGTGGGGAGGGGTGTTATGTATGTAGGTTTGAATGTTATTGGTTTATTTTGAATTGTTCTTGTAAAATGTCAAATGGGATTGGTTTAAATAGTGCGGGAAAAACCCTGCACTCTGATTGGCTGGCAACTACGGCTGCTGGCTATAAGAAGCAGCCATAGCCCAGCCAAGTCGGGTCCATTCGAGCTGTAGTCACTTAATAAACTCTTCACTGAAGCTCTTCGCGTCTGACTCTTCATGCAAACTTAACAGAACTCTTCTTCTACATCAACATATCCCTCTTTTAAAATTGGAGTAAGATAAGAACAGGGTAAACACAATATCAACACCTATTGTAATGTTATCTGAGTAAAACTAGATTATCATTCAGAACATAACCAAACAGATTTACATTTTAAGAGATGTTTCACCCATGTAAAAGTCATATCCCAGAGAAATACTCATTGGTGTAGCTCTGGATGAAATGTGTCCCTTATGGCTGTTGTGCTCTTTGTGATGAGTGCCAAAGGCTGGTTCATACTTCCAAGTCAACCTTGACTATCTCCAGTAAAGCAGGGGTGGGATGCAAATATTTTTACTACCTGTTTTGTGGGCATGGCTAGTTGGGCATGGCCAGGTGGGCATGGCCATGTGACTGGTGGGTGGTGGCTTCTTTTTTGTGTGTAGCATTTCCCCCCCACACTGTTTTTTTGCCTCCCGAGCCTCAGGGAAGCCTGCTGGGTGAAGCAGTAAGACAGCGAGGGGGATCCCAGAACAGCAGATCATTGGAACAGCTGATTGTTGGGAGGAAAAAAGGGAAATACCGGTTCGGCCGAACTGGTAGATGTTTTTTTACTACTAGTTTAGCCAAATGGGCCAAACCGGTAGAAAACCACCACTGCAGTAAAGGTATATGGAAGGCTATGTGGTATATAAATCCTTCCATTCCCTACTATCCAGTCAGAGCTAAAGAAGCCTCTTAGATGAAAAGTGAAACGTCTTCAAAGAAAAGCAAGACAATCCAATTGTCTCTTGGAAAAACACCTTTGGATCAACCATGACCTGGATGACTGAGAATCTCCATAGACATGTTGGTCTCTCATTTTATAACTATACTGCAAGCATGGGGAACCAGTGATAATCATGGTGTTGCTGAACTGCTTCTTCCAACAGCCAAAGGCAGTGTAGCCAGTTCTGTGACATCTGATGGATCACAGTCATCTCATTTTTGCTAAGTGGTGTCTGATAAGTACTTCCTTTTTGTCAGTCAGTCTGTATCTCTTACCATTTACTATTGAATAGAAGGAAAATGTCACCCGACTATCTTTCTTTAATCCATGCATAAATTTATATACTACTTGTTTACCATTTGCTAAGCTAAAGAGCCCATGTTTGTCATTTCATTCTCCAGGAATGTCTGCAGTTTATGATTAAAGAAAAAGTCAAGATGATAGTCACAACTGTGCAATTGAAGATCCAGCTGATTTTTATGTATGTCTTATGCACAATAAACATAACAGTGAAGTGGAGCTTCAGTGATACCATCACAGCTGCCAATGTGACATTTTTCATCACACCATGAACATGCCCTGCCTACATTCTTCTGGTGGAACATACAAAATACAAACTTGTTCAAATGCATTGTATAATTGGGAAGCCAGTTTTATGTGGCAGATAAGGCAACAAATTAGAAACCAGGAGACCATGAGTTCTAGTCCTACCTTAGGCATGAAGCCAGGCAGGTGATCTTGGGCTTGCTACCCTCTCTCTAGTGACTAAGAAAAAATACAGTAGTGAACCACTTCCAAAACACCTTGCCAAGAAAATTGCAAGGATTAGGCCAGGCAGCCATCAGGAGTCAAAAAAAGGACACAAAGGCAGGTCCACACACAACCCCTCCCACTACAATAAAGCTTCCAATGCAGAAATTTATATTTTTATATTTTTCACCACAATTTCATTCTGTTTGCCTCCATTCCAGTAACACATGATGTTTAAACCAAGTTTTGAACAAACCACAGTAATACTAAGACATAAGGCAAGGATGGTTGGCCTGTGATTACATAGGGTGATGTGGAAGGCTGCAGTGTAGCTGAGGTAAAATTGCCTCAATTTGTATAAATGATGTAATTTACATAAATTATCTAATGGCTTTGCCGTGGGTAATGTAAACTCCAAATTAATGACAGTAAGGAATAACCGACACCTGTCTTCCAGCTGTTCCATTAAAACAATATTTCACTTAAATATGGGTTCTGCAAATGACACCACCTTTTTGGGCATCTCCAGCTGCAGATCATTTAGAAAAAAATGGGAAAATACACTTTTGATTCAAGTTCTTACAAAGTTAATCTCTCTTTTCATGCTTGCTGACACTCTCAAAAATATGTAAAAGTTAGTGGTAATCCACCTTTCTCTTCTTTTTTAACCTTGATAATTTTATTTATTTATAATTTTATTATAATAGTGGCTATAATTTTCTGGAGCCTCTGAGATCCCTTTTTAAAATTGCCAATTTTACATCTGAGGGTTTTTTGACAATTGTCAGAGGGATACTATATGGAATTGGATATTTCTTTCTTCTCAATTTACTAAAATTTAGAGGGTTTAATCTTGTCACAGTTGGCTTTCACTTTTTATACACTGAGGACTGGTAAAACTGTTTATTATGGAAGATCGGAAAAGTGCATCAGATTTGAATAATATCAGATTTCACACAGAAGTAAAAAAATACAGACTGAAGAAATCTGATGACCTGTATTAGAACTTGAATTACGGAGTACGAATGGTTTTGTAAGGAAGCACATCATCACGTGGAGGCACATTAGCCCCAGTTTCTACTGTTCTCCTTTACAAACTCTCAGCCAAATGAATATCCTTTAATACTGTCCTCAATGCAGCACATTAAAAAAACCCAAATGTATATAAATAAATTATAAATAAAGCACTATTGCTATTGCTATTAATCATACATTTGCTTTGTCAAAAAACTAAAACAAGCTGTTTAGAAAAACTTGATGCCTTATGAAAAGCTCTCATATATTTAATATAATCCCTGGAGAACTCAAAACTCAACTCTTTACATAACTTTATTGATATAACAGGACTCAAGTAAACAAAATGTATCTCGAGAAATATTATTCTATTTGTATAAAATGGCCAGAGAAATAGAGTACTGATCAAAATTGCTGAAATATCACTAGCATGTTAAAATAATGTTTAATCATGTCTCACCAATGTAAATACCCTTGATGTCTAAAGGTGGCCTTCCAGTGGTGGCCAAAGATCCAATGGTCATCTTAGATAGCAAGGGAGAAAGCAGGCAGCTCTCAAAGTTTTCAGGCATATGTAACCTTTATAGTGTCATGGCACAGCTCTTATAGTGCCAACAAAATTCACCAGTGTGATTTTAAGCCTCATGGCATAAAGAAGCAACCAAGAATTCTCGGCATACCTCATTTATTATTCACTAATAACTAGACCAAATTTTCCCACATCTTAATTCTTCTGTATATCTTTAATGAGCACTATTCAATTTTTTTTTACTACTGGTTCTGTGGGCGTGGCTTGGTGGGGCCAAAGGGATGGTGATAGAGGCAGTGAAAGAAAAACATGGTTGAATCTGGTGATGAAGGTCAATAGGCAGCCATTTGAGAATCCTCTGTTGACTACTGAAGCAAGCAAAGAGAATGTTGCAGAGATGGTATCCAGCAGGTTCTGAGCAGTACTCGAGAACTGGTAGGAGAAATTTTGAGTAGTTCGGAGAACCAGCAAATACCATCTCTGACTGGAAATTTTACAATATCCTTCCCCTGCCATGCCTACCAAGCCATGCCCACAGAACCGGTAGTAAAAAATTTTTGAATGGTGCTCATTAAAGATATACAGCAGAATTAAAACGTAAGTACCGAACCAGTAGTAACACCGGTTGAATCCCACCCCTGTGGAGACCTACTGAAGCTTCTCCATTGTAGGTTAAAAGATTCAGGGAAAAACCATGAGAAAAAAATCAGAAAATCTCTGTGAAGATACATTGGTTCTAAACTGTGTTCTAAATAGTGTACCAAAGGGGTTTGTCAGGAGGCAGCTGGACTTTCTTGTTTTAAAGATGTTTCATTCTCATCCAAGAAGCTTCTTCAGCTCTCAGATAACAGATAATCAGAGTTGGAGGGAACCTTGTAGGTCATCTAGTCCAACCCACACCCAAGCAGGAGACCCTACACCATTTCTGACAAATGGCAGTCCAATCTTTTCTTGAAAGTCTCAAGTGATGGTGCTCCCACAACTTCTGAGGGCAAGCTGTTCCATTGGTTGACTGTTCTCACTGTCAGGAAATTTATCCTTATTTCCAGGTTAAATCTCTCCTTGTTCAGTTTCCATCCATTATTCCTTGTCTGGCCTACAGGTGCTTTAGAAAATAACTTGACCCCTTCCTCTCTGTGGCAGCCCCTCCAATATTGGAAGACCGCTATCATGTCTCCCCTGGTCCTTCTCTTCACTAGACTAGCCATGCCCAGTTCCTGTAACCGTTCTTCATATGTTTTAGTCTCCAGTCCCCTAATCGAGTTCCCCATTGGGGGAAGTGAGGTGGGATATAAATTTAATAAATAAATAAAAATAAATTTTAATAATAAATAAATAATCAGCTCTAACAGCATAGTGGGAAATGGAAGAAATTACATTCCTTGCAGGCAGCTGGTCATTTGCATCCTTTTAGAGGGTCGTGGAAGCACTTTGAGGTAAATCCTTCCATTCCCCACTATCCCATCCGAGCTGAAGAAGCTTCTTGGGTGAGAAATGAAATGTCTTCGAAACAAGAAACAAGAAAGTCCAGTTGCCTCCTGAAAAGCACCTTTGGGACAGCCATGACCTGGATGACTGAGAATCTCTACAGACTCTAAATAGTGTAGGTGCTGCAATGTTTATAGCTCTACTCTATTCATTTGGATAAGTCTTGCAAAAGAACATTCTGCAAAACTCTTGCTTGGAAAAGAATCACATTCAGTTTTAGACATCTGCCAAAGAGGCTCACAGGGACAGATTAATGATAGTGTAACAGCTAGCATTTATCCCACCATGCTTCCACAGGGAGCAACATATCTGAATTGTTCCCAGCAGATGTTGACTTTCCTTTTTTTTATAATTACTACATCAAACAACTCCAAGCCTGTTCTATTCTGAATGGGAATGGATTTGTATCCAGGATCATATCTATTTCTCTGAGATTTTAGTAATCACAACGGGGAGTGAATAAGTAAGGATGAGAACAAGGAAGAGTTGAATTTTTTAAAATTTGGAAATGTAAAAACACTAGCAAAGAGGAGGATGGAGAGGAAAATAATGAACTTCAGTGACAATTTTTGGAGTTGAAACTAGTTGACCTAGCATAATGCTAATCTGTTTGTTTAAACTATTCTTCAACATCTTTGTATCCATATCTGTGCTACAAATATCTAGATAAAGAAAAGATGATAGCAGTGAGATACAAGTTTCTGTATTTTTTTTATACCTAATGTCCACTTCCCAGATTGTTCCAATCAAATTCTAGTAGTCCTGTTAATTAAAAGAAAGAAAACAATTTAGTCCTCATTTTACTGTCCTTGGAAGACTGGAAGGCTGAATCAATCTTGAGTCCCATCAGAATTGAACTCCAGGTTGTGGGCAGAGTCAGCCTTCTGGCCCATCATGGCTCCCTGATGAATGAGGCAGGCTTTGAGAAGAGGGTAAAATGAATTGTAAATGTTATTTCAAAATACTGTGTAAGGTGTGGAATTAAATTTTTAAAAGTTACGTTAAGATGGGATAAATTACAATTGTTGTCATTAGGTAGAAGTTCTGTGATTAAGATGAATGTTGTACCTGGAATGTTATTTTTGTTTCAGACAATACCTATTTTGACAGCAGATGTACAATTTAAACAATGACAGAAGAATATATTCAAATTTGTATGGCAAGAGAAAATGCCATGAGTTAAAATAAAAGTCTATTCTATTTGAAATTATTTTGCTGCCTGTTGTTTGTTTGGATGAATGAGTGGGTATTGTTAAGAAATAGAAGATTAGTAGATTTAAGGGTTTACATCATGAGCTTTGGGTAGTATGATAACATTAAGGTAAAAGCAGATTTTAAAAATCATAATGTCAGGTGGGTATTCTTACTTTATGGAATAAATATAAATTTAGATTCTTCCTAAAAACATCCTTTGTAGCCTTCAGCCAAAGAAGTATTTCTTAGACGAGAAATTATAAATGGTTAACTTATTGTAATGTATTAGAATTTTCTCAAGAATATTTGAAAATGAAATTTAGAGAATACTTAATAACAGAAAGATACTTTTGTCAATGATTTTCTTATGTGCCATTAAGAGAAAGGTTTGAAGTGGATAAATGATTTAATGGTTTCGAACAAAATAATATCAAGTTTGAAAATGATGAACATGTTATTACTGAAATATATAAACTTTGGCCAAGATACAAACTAGAAGAACAATTCAGAAAATGTAGGATAAAATGGACTAAAATTTTTAGCTGTAGCATACAGATGAACCAATGGAATAATAAGTGGTTGAAATGATTGAAATTTACATTATGTCCTACTTTTAAAGAGAATTTTTATAAAATGATGTATTGTTAGTATTTTTCATCAAAGCTATTGCTTAGAATGTATAAATGTACTTCAAAACTTTGTTGAAAATGTGAAAGGGAAATTCAAAAGGAAATTAATCATGCCTGATGTTCAGGTTAAAAAAAACCTTTAAAAATGGATACAAATACATATATTAATTCAGAATACAACTGAAACCATATATCTTTCTTTTGGAATAGATAAGCAACTAGGAAAAAACATCATGGAACATTGTTTTTCTATAACTGCAGCAAAATTACTATAGTATATGCTCAAAAATGGAAACATTTTATAATACCCACAAAGGAATGATTGGCGAAGATGATGGAATTTGCACAGATAGTTACATTAACTTCTTTTCTTAGAGAGAAAACAATATCTTTATGGATGACTGGAAATCCCTTGTAGATTCTTCACATAAAATGGCAAATACACACTTATGATTCATAAAGCTTTAATTCAAAATTATTTTAAAAAACAAACTTCATGGAGTAAGGACAGACATGTCGAGCTCTCTGTGTGATCTCTCTCTCTCTCTCTCCTGCTTCATTTCTGATTGTAACATTTGCGGGTTTTTAAAAAGGAAATATATCCCAAAATAAATATATTATACCTCAGTGTATTTATTTTGACTAAAAATATCCCTGACAAACAGAAACACCCCAAAAGTAACTGGGAAAATAGTCATTCCCACCCCTTTCAATGTCACATCACCTCTCCAAGGTCAAATAACAAGAAGAGCAACAAAATACATAAAGGTTCAATTCCCTGACAGAAAAGATATTCTGCTAACTCATCTAAACTAAATGTTATCGGTATCATTGAAATCCTTGTGAGTTTCATTGTTTCTGAATAATTTGTATGCACAAATGAAACATTCATGTGTTCTCAAGTAGAACAGATTATGGTTGCAGACCAGCATATGCAAGCTAACTCAAAAATTTAAGACATTAACTCAGCAGCTTTTTTCCTGATTATTATTAATGTAATTTACATACCATTTTCCCCTAGAAATTTGCCTAAAGCAATTCTCTGCACCATAAAAATGTGTATCAGTACACAGTCAGCCTGCTATAAACTCATTTCAAAGTAAATATATATAATGAAATAAATAAGCCCTGCTGGCAAATATTTTACATTATTAACTATAAACAAATTAAGCAATTGAAACAATAATTTTTCAATTAAAACCATCATTTTCAAAACAAATTCTAAAAAAAATGTACATTAACATTAATTCATTAACATTAATTCTAAAAAAAATGTACATTAACACTTTCCAGTGAAGCTAGCCTTTGATATATAACCAGCGGCCAAGTCCTTAAAGAGGCCAATTTCTAGAAATGGCAACCAGAATTCTGATAAACTTTAGCAGATTTCATAGTCCTCTTCTTTCCATCCTCAGTGTAGAAGATTAAGTCTGGCAGAAGACTTAGACTTAGAATAATTTTATTGTCACTTTGAATATACACTAATCGGCATACATTAAAATGAAATTTCATTGCAAACAAAGTTTTATTAGAACTTTGGAGAGTTCAGTGGAGAACATTTGAATCTCAAGCTCAGTTTAAATGAGGAACTGTTAATTCCAACACTCCTTCAGGCTCCAGAGATGGCTTAACAATTCTGAAGATTTAGGACCAGATTCTTTAGATCTCTACTTGCTTTCTGTTCTGCCTAGACTAGAACTCCATGAGTTTTCTGAATCCTGAGTCTCCCATTGTATATGGCTAAGAGAAACCATGGAAGAGTTAAAAATTGAACTATGATGATTACAAAGCTCTATCTTCATATTAGGAGGATATAGAACTCAATGTAGAGAGCTTCCACTCCTTGCTCCATCGTGCATTAAATCCATAGACTCTGAGGACACCCGGCTTTTCTTGTGTCTTGGATATTCCCAGATGATCGCTGAGATATATTTTCTCACTCTGGAAACCACATTAGTTAAACTTCCTCCAGTCAGGAATCACCTACATGTTCTACCCTTTAGTTCATTTATTAAGATTCCAGTAGCCAAAAAGACTGTGTTTTTCATTTAAATTCCCTGAGCTCTGGATATTTCTGCTGTTTATGGTCCATTGACATAGTTACTACTGGATCACATGTTTTCCTCTGATGTAGTAGGAATGAAAACGAACTTATCAGGTGAACTTAGAAACTTATGGGGTTGCAGTTCTTGAAATCTACCCAGTTGGGAATACTAATAGCCATAAAGCTCCAAACTCATAAAATACTACCATCATAACTGTCAAGTGTAAAATCAAGCAGGAGTTTAATAATGTCACTTATGAATCTGGGAAGTAATTGCTGGTTATATCCTCTAGTTTCCTTAACTGCTCTTTCTTGTGAGTGTCTGCTTTATCAGAACTATAAAGGGCATGGAAAGTTTGCTATTGCATATAATTTTGGACACAATAGGAAGTCATTTCACTCTGAATTTTTTTAGGAGTCTTTTAAGTAAACATCCTACATACTAAATCCAGAAGACTACACACACAGCAAAACAAATAACATTAATCATTGTAAAGGTTACTTTAATGTGTTATTATTATACTGAGACTTCATTAAGTAGCCTGTTATTTATTTGTGTTAGAAAAGCAAAGAAAGGAAAACATATTTTGAGAATTGGATTTTTGTACTACATCTCGTGTGTGTGTGTGTTTGTATTTCTTATATAGGTTAAGAAACATTTTACAAATGTTTAATTCCCTGATAATATATTGTCTGTGGACAATGATAGTCTGCTAGGCTTATAGTCTCCATTTTTTTCTTGAGCTAAAATTCTTTACCTGGAGTTTCTCAAATTGTACATGAGGTACCCATATGAGAAACTGTGTGTAGACTAATGTTTCCTGAGATTTGTGAGCAAAGCAGTTCTGTATTTTGTGTTTCCTATTCCAACTTGCACTATAATAATGAAGCATTTTCTGGTGGCTTCCATGAGACCAGTAGAATATGCAAAATCAGCCTTGAAATAGAATTTATGGCTATTGGGCAGTCAGACGTGTATTATAATTAGGTTATTTCCCAGCCCTGGAAAGAAATAGGCCATTGGCAAGAAACCACAATATCAGGAGAGAAATGCCAATAAGCTTGCCAAGGGAAGTGCTGTTGGATATTGACCCATGAGCACAGAAGCTAGATGTTAGTCTGCCATCTGGAGCATTTGCAAGATTATATTAGATTTACATATCAGAGAAGAGTAAAAATGATTTAATCCTATTTGTTATGTATGTAGGTTTGAATGTCATTGGTTTAGTTTGAATTGTTCTTGTAAAATGTCAAATAGGATTGGTTTAAAAAGTGCGGAAAACCTGCACTCTGATTGGCAACTACGGCTGCTGGCTATAAGTAGCAGCCGTAGCCCAGCCAAGTTAGGTCCATTCGAGCTGTAGTCACTAATAAACTCTTCACTGAAGCTCTTCGCGTCTGACTCTTCATGCAAACATGACACTGGCGACTCTGGTGGGACTCCCCTGAAGAGAAGACGACACGGAAGACAAGCAGAAGAGCGAGATGGCTGTGCTGAACACCCCCCCAGCCCCGTTCGATCCGGCGGCAGAAGACTGGGAATTGTATGCGGATCGCTTCCAAATGTATTTGGAAGGAAACGACCTCGCCGACATCTCCGAGAAGCGGAAGAGGGCGGTCTTTCTTACGCACTGCAATCCAGCAGTCTTCAAGATGGCGAAGGCATTGGCTGGAGCTGCAGACGTGAAGGTAATGGAATGGCCTGATTTAGAAAACCTTTTAAGAGCCCATTACATTAAGTATCGTGCCTCATTAAGAGGCACGAGTTTTACCATCGGGATCAAGTTAACGACATTAACGACAAGTTTAAGAGACATTGGGGTGCATGCGAAGTTTAACAGCTTGAGGAGGCCATGTGCGATCGGTTTGTTCTAGGCCTCAAAGACAAGGTGCTTCAGAGCAAATTATTATTAAAACCTAAGATCACGTTAAAGGAGGCCATAGAAGAGGCCTCCTCAGCAGAAGCCACTAAGTCCTCAGCGGCAGCCATGAAGAAAATTAACAAGGCCTCAAGCCATCCTGATGTGGAAAAGTCCACAACAACTCATTGCGAGCAGATAGATTCTGAATCAGACTGTAGTGAGGTGGAGAAAGGAATTTATAGACTCAGAATGGAAAAGAAAAAGAAAGACCTGGGAAGGAAAAGGCAAGACTTTTATTGCAGAGGCTGTGGCGGGGGGGGCACTCCTGCACTGAATGCAAGTTTCTTGATACCATCTGCCTTCGTTGTGAAAAAAGAGGTCATCTAGCAAGAGTCTGCAAATCATCCAGAACTCCTCCACACAGAAGAAAGTTTCCTGACAAAGATTTCAAGCCCAACAACTTCAGTGAGAAAATGGGGCGCAACTCAGAAGCAAATGGGAAGCATGAAACTCATCAAACAGTCACCATTGGTCATTCTTCACCCTTGAGAAGCAGAAAAGTACATGTGAAGGTACTCATTGAAGGAAGGCCTTGCCAAATGGAAGTGGACTGCTCCTATTTATCTATGGTGTCATGGGACACTATTCACAGGCTACTTCCCAACATTCAGAAGAAACATTTCCAGAAGCAAGCACTGACTCTTAAAGACTACCAAGGGAACAAGATTCCAGTAGTTGGAACAAGAGAATTCAACGTGAAGTTCAAAGGCCACACCAAACGTTTGCCCCTGACCATCATGGACAAGGATCGCCCAAGCTTGCTGGGACTTGAGTGTTTCAAGCCACTAGGCAGCGAGGTGACTGGCATAAATCACGTGAGCAACTCTGAATGGGAGGAGGCCTTGAAGTCTGAGTTTCCAGAGATCTTCAGCGAAGGATTGGGCAAGTATATGGGGACCCCTATCACTTTCAACCTAGATCCCAAGGTGCCCCCAATTCGTTTAAAGCCCAGAAGGGTCCCATTTGGTTTAAAGGAAAAAAATGATGCACAATTAGACAAATTAATAGCTCAAGGGGTTTTAGAGCCCACTGACCACTCCAGATGGGAGACACCCATAGTTGTCCCAACTGTCAGGTAGTCAGGCCTGCCCCACCTCTCGCCCCCAAACAGGAATGGGAATGTCCTAGGGGCCCGTGGTCCAGGATTCACATTGATTTTGCTGGCCCTACCAGAGGGCACACCTTTCTTATAGTAGATGCATATTCCAAATGGCTAGAGATAATCCCTATGGCATCCACCACAACTGATGCTGTCATCAAGCAGCTCAAAAAACTTTTTGTAACCCACGGGTTACCAGATGTTCTTGTCTCTGACAATGGCCCTCAATTTACATCCAACTTTTTGAATCCTATTTAGCACAACAGGGTATCAGACATGCCCTTACTGCCCCTGGGCACCCTTCGGCTAATGGCCGGGCTTAACGCATGGTACGTTTTACCAAGGAGAAGCTTCAGCAACTGGGTCCTGGGGACATCACTGAGAAAGTTGAAAAACTTCTTAGTGTTCAGCACATCACTCCTAACCCATCTAATAACTTATCCCCAGCAGAGTTGTTGATGGGTAGGAAATTAGGTCTTCCCTTGACCTTCATTCCTCTTACGCACCCAACGTACCGCTAGATTCCACTTCCAAAGTTCATACATTCAGTGTGGGTGATTCTGTTTATGCTAAGAACCTTATGGGTGAACCTTTCTGGATTCCTGCTGAGATAACTCAAATCACAGGCCCTCGTTCTTACAGGGTGCAAACAGAGGATGGACTCCTCTGGAGCAGGCACATTGATCAACTTAGATCCAGGTTCTCTCAGGAACATCGTACTTGTTCCTCTCTAGTTCCCTCACCTAATGTCAATTCTAGGGGGGAAGGGGAGGAACAGGAGGAAAATCAGCAAGCAAGAATCCACCCCATGTGTAACGAGCCATTACGACAGGAACCATTCCAAAACCTGTCACAATGCCAAAATCCATCCTTAGAAGTGGAAGATTGTACATCACTACCTGACTTGGGTGCTGACATTGGGCTGGAGATGGGTTGGGAGGAGAGACCAGATTCTAACAATCAAACAGAGTCTTCTTTCACAGGAAGTCCCAGTGGGGAAATGTCAGCAGACACATTTCCTCTCTCACTGGGTGAGAATGTTAAAACTTCTGAACCACGAAGGTCTCAACGTACACGCAAGAGCCCCACCTATTTAAAAGAATACATTAGATAGGTTGGGGTTTGGTATGGACTGAACCTAGTGGGGAGGGGTGTTATGTATGTAGGTTTGAATGTTATTGGTTTAGTTTGAATTGTTCTTGTAAAATGTCAAATAGGATTGGTTTAAAAAGTGCGGGAAAACCCTGCACTCTGATTGGCTGGCAACTATGGCTGCTGGCTATAAGTAGCAGCCATAGCCCAGCCAAGTTGGGTCCATTCGAGCTGTAGTCACTTAATAAACTCTTCACTGAAGCTCTTCGCGTCTGACTTTTCCTGCAAACATAACACTATTCATTCCTTTAACAAGATTAGCTGTCTTATCTCCACCAACACAATAAACCATGCTCCTATTGATGGTATATATAGTTTGTACTGATTTGCATTTAACAGAATAACTGAGTTAGAAGGAATCTTGGAGATCTTCTAGTATGAAATCCTGCTCAAACAGGACACCCTACCATTCTCATTTTCTTTCTCCTTTTCCTCCTATCAATCAATCAATCAATCAATCTCTATCTATCCAACTATCTATCTATCTATCTATCTATCTATCTATCTATCTATCTATCTATCATCATAATCTGTCTAATCTCTATTACATGGAATACACACAATAGCCTTGCTAATATTGTGTTCCATCTGCTTTTTCTTTAAAGA
This sequence comes from Naja naja, assembly GCA_009733165.1. Lineage (NCBI taxonomy): Eukaryota > Metazoa > Chordata > Lepidosauria > Squamata > Elapidae > Naja > Naja naja. The sequence goes on along the minus strand of CM019159.1, from coordinate 16,834,751 downwards.
ATTCAAATTAAAGTAGAAATGCAGTAAGAATATATTACAGTTTTTAATGCCTCTGAATGTTCCATATTTGGCTTGTTTTAGATCATCAGTTTAACAAACTTTCTGGCAGTGAGTGAAATCTGCCAAATGAGCACCTATAATTTTTGTCAGATTTTTTTTTAATGCTGTTTTGGAATTTACATGGCTTACCCTCTCAGTACTAAGATGATATGCAATTCGGCATAGAGTATTTTTCTCCTTAATGGTACACTGCTATAACTAAATAAACTTGCTGCTAAAAGTTGGACTAAAGATTTTATCATTGCAGCAATCCATTGTTTATAGCAAAGTGTTCCTGCAGAAAAGTGCATGCCTAGTTTTATTTTTAAGCTTAAGGCTTCACCTGTACACTATTTATATTGTATTTTGCAGCCTAGTATTTAGCCTGTTTAATTGCTGCTGCCATTCTGTAATTCAGAAGATATCTCCTCAGTGGTATATTCATGTAATTCTTAATAAGCTTTGTGTTCTGTGTGTATTATTGCATGCCTGTATTTTCATGCTGTAGAGATTTAGGGATGAACTTCTATAAAGCTCCATGAAATGAGCCTCAGTTGCACAGTGGTTAGAGTGTAGTACTGCAAACTACTTCTGCTGACAGCCAGCTGCCTGCAATTTGGCTGATCAAATCCCACCAGACTCAAGGTTGACTCAGGCTTCCATCCAGGGGTGGGATTCAAATTTTTTAAGAACCGGTTCTGGGGCATGGCTTAGTTGGTGGACATGGCTTGCTGGTCATGTGACTGGGTGGACGTGGCTTGGTGGTCATGTTATTGGCTGCACATGGCCAACTTAATATCACTCACATTGAAGCACGCATCTCCTCATCTGGCCTCTCATGACTGTGGGGATGCTGCAACAGTCGTAAGTGTGAAAAATGGTCATAAGTCACTTTTTTCAGTGCCAGTGCAACTTTGAATGGTCACTCCACACAAGCAAAGTACCAACAAAGGAAGGGAAAAAAACTCCAGAGAAATTCCTGAGTCAGGAAGTCTAGTCCTGCCAAGAAGGTAATACGGGTTAAGAGACAGGCCGTTTCTGTAAGCAACACCAGAATGTTTCCTTCCTTACAGGATTAGGCCAGTAATTTCTTCTAACAACCAGTTCTCCAAACTGCTTAGAATGTTAACAACCGGTTCTAGCGAATAGGTACGAACTGGTAGAATATCATCCCTGCTTCCATCCTTCCGAGGTGGGTAAAATGAGGAGCCAAATTGTTGGGGGCAATAAACCGCTTAGAGAGGCCTGTAAAGCACTATAAAGCAGTATATAAGTCTAAATGCTATTGCTATGCTAAATGTACTGGATTTCCACTTATCGGTTGTTGGCTGTGTCTCTGATCTATTTGATGGATGTGGTACAGAGGTGGTATTCAGCAGGTTCTGACCAGTTCTGGAGAACCGGTAGTGGAAATTTTGAGTAGTTTGGAGAACTGGCAAATACCACCTCTGTCTGGAGATTTTACAGTATCTTTCCCCTGCCACACCCACCAAGCCACACCCACAGAACCGGTAGTAAAAAAAATTGAATCCCACCACTGATGTGATAGTGATATAAGTGGTTCTCTCACACTGCCCTATAAGTATGTATGTAGCAGCCTGATGACACAGTGACTAAAATGCAGTATTGCAGGTAAATTCTTCCCCAGCCTGGAGTTCAATCCTGATGGGGCTCAAGATTGACTCAGCCTTCTGTCTTTCCAAGGCCAGTAAAATAAGGATCCAGGTTGTTGGGGGCAATATGCAAATAACACTCTACATCATGAACTGCCCAGAAACTGATGTAAAGTGATATGGAATGGTCTATAAGCTTAAATGCTATAGCTATTGTTATTACTATTGCTATTGTGCTGAGAGTTTTGAAGAAAAGTTTGTATTTACCAAGCCTGTATAAACATATAAACAGGTAATTTTATTCAAAGATTTGTGTCAATATTAACATGATTTTCCAACCAATGAATAGAATATTTCATTAATTGATTAATCATGGGATCTTTATCAATAAGATCAAAGAAAAATAAAATCTGATTCCAGGATAAAAGAGATCAGAGGTAGTACAGTGATAAAATGCCTATGTGATGATACAAGGACTCAGCAATCAGGTAAGTGAATCTCTTTTGCAAGGTACCACAATTTGTTTGATGTATCGGGTTTGTTTGCTCAACTTCCTTAATTAAAAACTTTACAGTTCTACTTACAATACATACATAAGGGCACAGGAAGAAATAAGGTAATCTGTAATTTGGCTTCCAGTTGGCTGTTCTTTCCAATAGGGATGATAAGAATCTAAGCCTAAAGGGGACATATAATAGACAGCTGAAGAAAACATGAAAAATATTTTCAATGGCTGGAGTACTGCATGGTAGCTGATGGAAACAGCCATATTTGGCCAGGAAACCCAATAATTCAAATTTTGCTCTAGACTAGGCTCTTCTTAAAACTTGTGACAAAGTCATTAGCAGGCATTTTTCAGATTGAAAAATAGTTTTCTTCTAAGATAACCAACTTCAAGATTTTAGTCAATAGCTCCATTCTAAACTAATGATTTTTGTTACTTTGACAAACTCTTATCAGAGTGCTTAAGGGAATTTTATTGTTTTTTTTGGGGGGGGCTGTTGTTTATATCTCAGTCTTCTTGTCAGATTTTGTTTAAACAAGACCTATTAGAGGAGGAGAGAGAGAAAGAATAACTAATATTTATTTTCTTCTTCCTCGCTCTTCCCTTAAAAATCATTATGATGCATTAGTTAAAGTGCTGGTCTAGACACAGTGAATCCCTCCCTTAGGCATGGAAACTGGCTGGATATTTTCTAGCCAATCATTCCCTTTTAGCCTTAGACCTAGAAAGGTGAAAAATATCTGTAAAGCAATTAACTGTGGTTGATTAGACCTTCATTCTGCAATGAATTTATCCAGGTTACTAATCTGTGTGGTATCTCTGTCTCTCTGTCTCTCTGTCTCTCTGTCTCTCTGTCTCGCTGTCTGTCTGTCTGTCTGTCTGTGTATAATATTCCTTTTCTGATTTGTACTATAGTGACTATTAAGCTGCTTATTCAATTTATCTGGAATTCTTCTGCTTTGAATAAGCCCCTGTTTTGCTCATCAGCTCTCTCCCATCAAAAAAAACCCTCACACGTTTACATAAAAAAACATAAATAAATGTTTTTATTCTGATTCTTTTATTTTATTTTTACTTTTATCTCAGTCTTGTTTTGTACCAAGAGTCTGCATTTTCATTGTGCAAAGGGCATCTAAAACAGTGCACTCATTTTTAGATTCTTGCATGTGATACTTACTATGTGTTATGTGTGGTACTTACTATGCGTGATACTTACTGCGTGTGATACTCTGTGTGATACTTACTATCTGTCCTATAACAGTTATAGGATAACATAAATAACATACACCTCTCATAAAAGCAGCACAAAGTGCAACATTCCCAGAACAGATTGATCTTGTCAATGATGCACGCTCAGAAAAGCAAATGGTCAGAAGCTGGATAGCTTTTCCATCTTCAGGAAGAGCTTATTTTTAAAGGATGTTTGGAAGTTTTTTTATTTTTAAGTTGAAAGAGGATGCTTTGGTTCAGCAGAGCTTCTCTAAAGACTCTTTGCTGGATAATTTAGAAGCTGCTATATTAATCCTTTCTTCCTCCCTTCCCTACCTGCCTGCAGAGAATATTTTAAATTTTTTATTTCAGTAAACCCTTTGAAGCTATCTGATATTTTCCATAGTTAGCACTTTAAAAAGCCAGTAGCATCCTTGCTATTTTTATCCTGTTTTGCCAATAAAAAAATGAAGCAGCTAAAGGTGCTTCAGTGCTTCCCCATTATGGGGGGTTGCCTGAACCGTTTCTCAGATGGAATTTCAAATAAGAGGGAATTGAGTATTCTTGCTTTCGAATCTCTCTTTTTTTTAAATTCATATTTATATGCCGCTCTTCTCCGGAGACTCAGAGCAGCTTACAATTTTTGGGACACAACTCAATGTGCTCAGCAATAGCCTTCATTCCATTGTATATGCCTGCTTATTACTAAGCGGCATTTTTACAAAGTCAGCTTATTGGCCCCAACAATCTTGGGTCCTCAATTTACCTACCCCGAGAGGATGGAAGGCTGAGTCAACCTTGAGCCTGGTGGGATTTGAGCCTGCACTAATTGCAGGCAGCTGGAACTAAGTGTTAGGCGTTTAACAGCCTGCACCAACAAGGCCCTTGAATCTTGAATCTCAAAATCAATTTTAATCTTTCTGTGAATGAATCTTGAATCCAAATCAGATCGAAGCTCTTTTGTTTCTATTTTGTCATCTGGAGATGACAAATTGCATCTCCATTCAGCTGTAATACTTGTTTTTTGTTTGTTTGTTTGTTTGACTCGGGAGTCAAATTTACCAGCTTGCCAGTGTGTGTGTGAATTGCATTCTGAATATTTTAATAATTAAAAAAAATCCCAGAACAGCTAAACCATTCCATTCCACAAAAAAAGCACAAATGCATATTTCAAATGACTTTTAAAAAAATGCCTCCAGACTCCATTAGAAACTTGATTCATTTCATGTATTTCCTGTTATGTATCAGATGTTGGTTAATCAAATGTAAAACAGCAGATTCAAAATATGAGATATGTTAATTCACAGAATAGTAGTCAACATAACTCCTTTCTCACAAGTGAATGACTTGACAGTATTACATAATAGCAGTAGCTGATAAAATATGTATAGTAGTAAGAGTCTACGACATCCACATTCTCTAAATTAATGCATGCTCTTACTTTATCTGATAAGTTGCCTGTTTCACATATTGAACAAGTGTGCCTATTCCTGTTTTTAATGCTCTGCTAGTGGTTTTAAACAAGGAATGAAGCCAAACATTCTATAGCATCAAAGTTCTTTATTAACCAAAGTTTGCTATCTGGCCCTAGAGACATCATCAGTAATGCCAGCAGAAATCGATAGGCAATGCTTGGTGCTTGTAGATCCAGAACCCAAGAGATCCTGAAAAGTGACATTCCCTTAGGCTAAGCTCTGATGCCTTGAAGTGATTTGCAAGAACTTTATACAGGACTCAAAAGGACACTTCAACCAAACAAGAACAAAAGAGACCTTCCACATCTAAACAAGCCAAGTTGACAGATCTTGATAATACTGCTGTGATCTTCTCTTTTGCTTGTCAACTTTGAAGAAGGGAAAGGAACAGTTTGTTTCTTCGGCAGCTGTGATCATATTTGAAGGGTACTTACAGCTCAAGAGTTTTGTTAAAACAATGAATTTGTGTGTGTGTGTGTGTCTCTCTCTCTGTGTGATTAGAGTAAAAAAACCTGCATTCATATTTCTAAATTTGAGGTTCCTGCTGCAATTTTACAAAGCGTGTGCACAGAATGTTTTTTTCAATTATACAACATTTACAATATGCTCTCTAAATCTTTTGAAAATTTGATTTTGCTCCCAGGCCTGGTATGAGAGGATGGTTGCTGAGCCTTTATTATATTGTTCCATTAGGGAGCAGGATGCTATATTTTCCTGATGCTTTATTATTTCTTCTTTTGTTTTTGTATAATGACTTTTAATCCCTAAATTGCCTAGAGTCTTTTGGAGCTGGACAGCTTTTAAGTCTTGGTTTGTTGCAGAGTCACTCAGATATTCAAACCAGATTTGACAATTTTGTATGCCTAGGACCTGGGATAGGCAGATGTGGTTTTTTGATGGAGTTACAGATATTGTCAAATGATGTTAGCTGTTCCGAGTAAAGCTTTTTTGAAATTGACTGAAAAGGGAAAAAAAAAAGAACAAACTTGTGGTTATCCCAAGTGGGCTTTCCTCAAATCCAAAAAAATGACCCAGCAGACGCTCTTCCATAACATACAAAGAAGAAAACAACAAATGAAGCAATGTTGTCATTCCATATGTTGCAGGAATATCTGAAAAGCTCAGGAGGATTTTCAACCAACACAATATACATATACACTTTAACCCCAAAAATACACTAAGGCAAAAGCTCATCTATCCCTATTTTAAGTGCATCTTAAACATTCTCTTGACTTTAAACAGGGGTGGGATTCTACCAGTTCGCACCTATTCGCTAGAACCGGTTGTTAACATTCTAAGCAGTTCGGAGAACTGGTTGTTAGAAGAAATTACTGGCCTAATCCTGTAAGGAAGGAAACATTCTGGTGTTGCTTACAGAAACGGCCTCTCTCTTAACCCTTATTACGTTCTTGGCAGGACTAGACTTCCTGTCTCAGGAATATCTCTGGAGTTTTTTTCCCTTCCTTTGCTGGTACTTTGCTTGTGTGGAGTGACCATTCAAAGTTACAATGGCACTGAAAAAAGTGACTTATGACCATTTTTCACACTTACGACTGTTGCAGCATCCCCACAGTCATGAGAGGCCAGGTGAGGAGATGCGTGCCTCGATGTGAGTGATATTGAGTTTTATTTTATTTTTTTATTTTTAATTACATTTATATGCCGCCCTTCTCCGAAGACTCAGGGCGGCTTACAATTTCTGGGATACAACCCAGTGTGCTCAGCAATAGTTGGCCACACCCAGCCAATAACATGACCACCAACCCATGTCCACCCAGTCACATAATCACCAAGCCTTGCCCACCACCTAAGCTATGCCCACAGAACTGGTGGTTAAAAATTTGAATCCCACCCCTGCTTTAAACTATTATAATATTGAAAAATATTCCATTGTTGACAATAACCCATGAGTTTTACACTTCCCTTATGCACCTGGACCAAGGTAAAATTTAAATCATCTTTTAAGATGTTTAAAGCTGCAATGGCACAGTGGTTAGAATGCAGTAGTACGGGTTTCTTCTGCTGATCACTGGCTACTAGCAGTTCGGCAGTCCAATTCTGACCGGTTCAAGGCTGACTTCCATCCTTCCGAGGTTGGTGAAATGAGAACCCAGATTGTTGGGGGCAATATGCTGACTATGTATACCACTTAGAGAGGGCTGTAAAGCACTGTGAAGCAGTATATAAATCTAAGTGCTATTGCTATTGCTGCTGTCACTTCAATATTTTTGGCAAACCAAATTATTTGTGCAGAAATTTTGATGTTTTTTTTAAAACTTGACTGGCAATAAGCTGATCTAAACAGTTAATATTCCAACTTCCCCATGACTTTCAGAAAAGAAAAGAGAAAGAAACAAGAAAAGAAAGAAATGATTGCTAGTCCTGTGAGAAATAACTCTCCCTTGAAGCCTCTTCTCAGTAAATTGTTGCAGTAATATGATTCAAGGTGGTATTTTACCAAGGAAAATTGACTTTCTCACTTCAGTGCCTTGAACTGAAGTAGTGAAAAGGACTGACTATATTTTGTCTGTCCACCCCCATTGAAGGAAGCATCTGCATCTCACTCAAAGAAGGCTGTTTAACCATATGGATGAAAGCAGGGCAGAGACTCCAATCCAACTCTTTGAAGAGAAACAGCTTTGATTCAATAGTTTCCTGTGAACAGGCGCCTTAAACTTCACTGCATCTTAAAACACATGTATCTATACTTTAATGTTATCTTTAAAAACTGACCCCACTCTAGAGACATTACATTATCAGCCATCCCATGCAGTCCTTAAATTATATATTTAAAAGAAAAAAAACATATCCTTCTCCCTTCAGGAATTAATCACCCTTTCCCTGAAATAAGTCTTCTTGGTTGGTAATATATTGGGAGATCGACACATAAAATTTTCCATTCCTACCCAGAAATCTATTATGAAAAACAAAATGATGGACCTGCAAATGGAGAGGTTTAAAATCTTATCTAAAAGTCAACCTAACAGGTCATTTTGATGTAAATGCTAGGATGACATATTTAGGATCTCATCGTAAGAGGATCCCACTATTTTACAATGTTTTCCTTTGCAGAAATGGAATCTTCAGAAATAAAAATTTCCCAAATTTCCCAAATTTATGGGAAGATTTCTGAAAAGGTGTCCTATGTTCTTCCTTACTGTTGGCAAAGTTCTGTTGTTAGATGACCAAACATATACAGTAAACATGACAGTAGAAAGTTGACAAGACTTCCCTGGAAAATATAACAAATAGCTTTGGTTTCTGGTGTAACAATACAGGTTTTAAGGTATTACTTGAATTGTCTTCCAAAAGCTATGCCCTATTAAAAGAATATTTAAATCCCACAGTATGCAACCTTCTAAATACTCATGAATTAATCACCAGAAACCTCACATGCATGGAGGCTTGGATGGCTTCTCATAGACTGATCATACTAAGATTAGATGACCAAAACTTTTGTTTCCCTCTTAATATCACTATTCATAAGAAAATGATTATCCATCTAATGCATGCAGATTCTTGATTGACTGTTCATTGTTTCTGCCTGGAGATGTAATATCCTGCTCTCAATCATCCTGGAATCAGCCATTTTCCTCTCTAAACAATTGGATTTAAGATGAGTTCCTTGGTGATTTTTTGTAGATAGATAGATAGATAGATAGATAGATAGATAGATAGATAGATAGATGAGATAGATAGATAGATAGATAGATAGATAGATAGATAGATAGATCTGGACACATATGAAGGAACACAATCACATATTTAATTTTCAAGAGGTTGAAGTTGTTGCCCATGATGCAACCAAAGGAGGAAGCTTACCGAAAGAAACCTGGTTTTCCAACAACAACTCCATCAATGGACATATTGAACTGCTACCAAGCATTGAGGCACCAAGAAAGATCCTGCAAGAAGAGCAGAGACTGCTTCCCATCATGAGCCAAGCAACAAATGAATTTAGTGGACAAAACAAAGGGGCCTTTAAGTTTAAGTTTAAGTTTTATTCATATTTATATCCCGCCCTTCTCCGGAGACTCAGGGCGGCTTACAGTTTTTGGGATACAACCCAATGTGCTCAGCAATAGCCTTCCTTCCATTGTATATGCCTGCTTATTATTAAGCGGCATTTTTACAAAGACAGCTTATTGCCCCCAACAATCTTGGGTCCTCACTTTACCTACCCCGAGAGGATGGAAGGCTGAGTCAACCCTGAGCCTGGTGGGATTCGAGCCTGCAATAATTACAGGCAGCTGGAGCTAAGTGCTAGGCTATTAACAGCCTGCACCACCAAGGCCCTTTAAGACAGAAATCCATTGGGATGAGGGAGAGAACTAGAGAGAATGCTGTCAAAATCATGTGCACAATGGCTACTGGTTAAGGTTATATAAAGGCACATATCCTTAATGATAGTTTTACACTCTGACAATGTTAGCAGAGGCTAACGAAAGTGAATAATATAAAATTTTAGTTCCAGAGATCTGGATGTCTGTCTCTTTTTTCACAGTTTTACCTGGAACTTGTATTTTTAAAATTTATATATATGTATGTATCTTGTTGGATCTTTTAACTTTTTTAATTATTATTTCCAGGTGAAGATGCAATCTCAGCTCAGCTTCAATTTGGCCATTCGACCAATTGCAAATTTTCCTCAGAAATTGATGAAGGGGATGGGGAATTGGTTACTATTGCTATTCTCCCACATAGATAGGAGAGGAAAATGATTTTTATAAACCAATAACCACAAACATTCAAAAATAGCCACCCATCATGGAGTTCGAGATTTCCACTTGGCAACAACTTGTACCATTTGGCTTATTCTGTTTTATGCATAGTTGATGGTAAATACTAATGATTATCTTAAACTTGGCTAAACAGATAATTCAACTGGTCAGTTTTTTCCAGATGGGTATTGATTCATTTCCCTGCAATGCTAATGTGCAATGCTAATGTTTGTATTTAGTTCCCAAAATGCAGCAGGTTGCTTTGAAATGATGCTTTTGCATTTTAAAGTGTAAATGTTCAGAAAGCATTTGATTTGCTATAGCTTAAAAAATTGTAAAATGGATAGCCCAAATGATGTGCAAGTCTTTGAAACAAAAGTTTTATTATAGGTAAAGACTCTACATTTTGTGTAGTGTATAGGAATAAAGTAGCTTGGGCTTCAAAGGCAATGGGTTATAGTAGAGCAGGGGTGTCAAACTCAAGACCCTGCAGGCCAGGGGCTGGATCTGGCCCACAGGGTGCTTAGATCTGGCCTGTGGGGCTACCCTGAAAACAGCAAAGGATCAGACCGTGGTGCCTCTGCTGGTGAAAACAGTGCTCAGGAGGGCCGTGTGTGGCTCTCCCTAACTTCGTTTTCACTGGCAGACGGTTGCAGGAGACCATCGAAGCTGAAAATGGAGCTCGGGAACCCGTTTTCTCTGGCAGAGTGCTCAGGCCACCACAGGTGCCCCCCCCAACATGAGTGATGTCAAGCTGGCCCTGGTCACCCTGGCTACCCTGGTCATGCCCACCCTGGCCTCTTGAGGTAAAACACAACCCTCATGCAGTCCTCAATGAAATTGAGTTTGACACCCCTGTAGTAGAGTCACAGAATTCCTTTTCATCAAATTCTCAGGGAATCCACATGGTTATCAATACAGCCAAACAACTTTTCAGTCAATGCTTTTATGATTTACATGTAGAACAGTGGTGGGATTGAAATATTTTTACTACCAGTTCTGTAGGCATGGCTTGGTGGGCATGACAGGGGAAGGATACTGTAAAATCTCCAGTCAGAGGTGGTATTTGCCGGTTCTCTGAACTACTCAAAATTTCCGCTACCGGTTCTCCAGAAGAAGAAGAAGAATATTTTATTGGCCAAGTGTGATTGGACACACAAGGAATTTGTCTTGGTGTAAATACTCTCAGTATACATAAAAGAAAAGATACATTCATTAAGAATCAAGAATCATAAGGTACAACACTTAATGATAGTTATAGGGTACAATCAGCAATCAAATCATAGTAGAAAACAGTCAATATAAATCGTAAGGATACAAGCGACAAAGTTACAGTCATACAGTCACAAGTGGGAGGGGATGGGTGATAAGGAGTGATGAAAGATTAACAGTAATAGTAGTGCAGACTTTGTAATAGTTGAACAGTGTTGAGGGAATTATTTGTTTAGCAGAGTGATGGCTTTTGGGAAAAAATTGTTTTTATGTCTAGTTGTTCTGGTGTGCAGTGCTCTATAGCGTCGTTTTGAGGGAAGGAGTTGAAACAGTTTATGTCTGGGATGTGAGGGGTCTGTAAATATTTTCACAGCCCTCTTTTTGACTTGTGCAGTATACAGGTCCTCGATGGAAGGTAGGTTGGTAGCAATTGTTTTTTCTGCAGTCCTAATTATCCTCTGAAATCTGTGCCTGTCTTGTTGGGTTGCAGAACCAAACCAGACAGTTATAGAGGTGCAGATGACAGACTCAATAATTCCTCTGTAGAACTGTATCTCTGTAGAACTGGTCAGAACCTGCTGAATACCACCTCTGATGTAGAACCTCTGACCATAATTCGTTCCATAACTTTGGCGATTTCTTCATTTTCGTCTTCAGGAATTTCTGGGTCATGGGTCATGTTTGATCACCACCTGAGTATGTGTTCATGACCAGATTCAAAAAAATTTGAATTTTTTGGTCGGAACCCAATTTGGTCATGGTCAGAAGCTTTCGTGACCAGAGGTTCTACTGTACATTGCAATTGTAACCTTCCAAACATTCAGGTTCAGTGAAGTGAACCACAGATCCTTGCATAAAATAAAATTCCTCTACAAACCTTTCTGAAAAATAATGGTGTGAGTTGTGGACTTGAACATGATTATATAGAAGGTATTCTTTTATGTGAAAGTATCTTTTGTTTATTTTCCATGCTTTATTCTATAATAAAAGATGGTTACTGCATGATCAGGGTTTTCACATCCTTCGCATGTTGAGAATTTGACCATAGCATATTTGTCAAGCTGCATCCACATATCCAGGTACAGTATATGCTCTGTTGAAACTCAATGTACATTCTTACTTATATTTGGATGAAAAACTAAGAACTGTCAGGTTATACAGTGCTGAACTGATGTAAGAAAATGAGACAGGTCTCTGTGTGAGAATGTGAGCCAAGGGTGAAGTTGCCACAAGCTAAAAGTGGAGCTGGAATGTATGTAGAGAAGACAAAAGCTATGAATCTTCTCAAAAAGAGCCCTTCATAAAGTTGTTAAGGATTGAAGGAGAAATGTCACCAGAAAAACAGACAATGACAAAGAAGGCTGGGTACTTCTTTGGACACTGTCCCCTCATCTCATCAACAATTACAAGATTTGTGAAAACACAAAGCAAGGCTTTGGAGAATAGAATAAGTCCAAAAACCCAATCACTCTTTGAGCCATCTTGGTTCTGGATTTGGTTGCTACTCTCCCTCTATCTTGATGTCTGACAGACTCTTTGAGAAGGTTGTGGGTAAATGGGGATGAACATGTGAACATACAAGAGAACAAATGTGTATTGTAACCAGTAAAGTTCAGTTGTACTTTGAATTCATTGGGTCTCTGTGCAATACAACAGAAGGTGACATGTCTCAGTGTTCAGTTAAAAGTGATTTGCATAGGTCTCTAATCATTTTTCAGCTGTCAATCAGGGCTAAAGTATATGCTCTAGCCATACTTATCTGGAAAACCTAGAATATAGAATAACAGAGTTGGAATAGAAGACCTTGAAGGTCTTCTATTCTAACCTTTGGCTCATATAAAAAAACCTACACCACTTTAGACAAATGGTTGTCCAATCTCTGGAAGCAAGTTGTTCCATTGATTAATTGTTCTAACTGTCAGGAAATTTCTCCTTAGTTCAAAGTTGCTTCTCTCCTTGATTAGTTTCCACCCATTGCTTCTCATCCTGCCCTCAGATGCTTTAGAGAATAGCTTGACTCCCTCTTCTTTACCTAGGTAAAGAACAAGATGCTGTTCCCCAACCAACTATGTGTGCATGAGTAAATTTAATGTTGTAAGTCACCAAAAGTTATCTTATGATATGATGGATAGCCAATAAGTTTAACAGGAAAAGTTAACTAAATAACCTAGAGAATTAATCCAGGAAGGACTAATTTTAGGTCCAAACCTATCTAGGTTTAATTTTGGGCAAAGTAACTTTTCCAAATTGATGAATTCCTCATATGATTTTTTGGAACAACTTACTTAAAAATATTATATGGGAAAAAGGATAAGTTAAGAGAGTGGATAATCCTGTCCTATCCCTAGGACACATGCAACAAAAATGAACAAAAAATATACAGATAGTACAGATAGTCCTCAACTTACAACAGTTCATTTTGTGACTGTTCAATGTTACAACTGACTTATGATCATTTTTCACACTTATTGTATGACTGTTGCAGCATCCCCATGGTCACATGATCAAAATTCAGATCCTTGGCAACTGGTTCATATTTATGATGGTTGAAGTGTTCTGGGATCATGTGATTCTCCTTTTGTGAAGTTCCAACAATGTTCTGTCCCATGTCCTTTTCCAACAAATCAAACACAATCCAAATACAACAGAAACCTTTTAATGCTTCTGCAAAATAATTAGCTGTGATAAGCACAAGCCTTGCCAAACTGTGCAAGACTTGCCAAAAGATAACAGACAAGAAATAATTTGCAATACAAGAATCTTCAAATACAAACTCAGGATACTGGAATGTCCACGAAGCTGGAGTTTCAAAACATCTTTGCCTTCTTCTGCAAAGAACATTTGTTTCACAGCTGGCTTTTATCTTCTTGAAGGAGGGGCCATTACCTTGCAGCCTTACTCCGGAGTCACCCGTGCTGTTGTAATTGCTCTTTCCTGTGAGCAATCCTGTGTGCACGCGCACTTAGCACAGGCTCCTTGGAACCTCCTCTTCACTGCTGCCAGCCCCCACAATCTCTGAAGACAGCAGTTCACTCCCTAATGGTCCTGGCCCCTCATCTGAGTCCTCGCTCTCCTCATCCATCCGCACCTGCTGCTGGCTAACCACAACAAGCAAGCAAAGTCCATGGGGAAGCCAGATTCACTTAACAACTCTTTTACTAACTTAACAACTGCAATGATTCACTTAACAACAATGGCAAGAAAGCCATAAAATGGGGCAAAACTCACCTAAGAAATGTTTCACTTAGCAACATAAATTGTGGGCTCAACGACTGTGGTTGTAAGTCGAAGTCTGCCTATACACAGTGTGGCACTTATGCATATTTTTTAGGTATGAAAAAGGAAAACAAGAATGAAAAAAATCAGCATTCTTGCTTCCTGGCCATTGTTTAGTATAATATTAAATATCATTTTTACATGGGATAAAATCTCTGAAACATTGTCAAGGATTAGATCTGCCACATAATTAGAAAAAGGGTGGGGAAACATCTTGCATAGGAACTCATTAGTGCATTGTGGAGAATTCTTAAAGATTGGAACATATGGACCTCCTAAGAGAGAGATATAACTTGAACTTTATTTCCGGTTTCCAAATATCTTGTTAGGGCTCTTATTAGTGGCAACATGCTGGTCTTGTTTAGGGACAGTTAAAAGGATCCCTTTGTGTATGGAAGACCTTTCTTGCAATCCCCCCATCATTATTGTATACACCATCCTGACTCAACACTGTTTGCATATTAGGCATATCTGCTTACTTCAATATTGCAAAACTAAAAGCAATAGAAAAGGTCTAAGCTAACTGATATTCAAATCGTTATTTCAGAACACAGAACTATATAAGCCAAGAGGAAAATAGTTCGATGCAAAGACAGGCAATTTCTTACTCACATATTCTGTGGTTAAATGGGCACAATATTAATCTTACAAAATTGCCATAAGCAAAACCCTCCAACAAACACCTTTAGCTGAATGTAATCAGTGAAAGTGTTCTAGTTTCTTGGAAGAGAACATTGCCATTTGTTATTGTTGTTTTAATTAAACCTATTGCCTACTTTTAAATAATATCTAGCAATGCCTTTTCCTTACAAAATTTCAAACCTTGGTGGTGCAGGCTGTTAATAGCCTAGCACTTAGTTCCAGCTGCCTGCAATTAGTGCAGGCTAGAATCCCACCAGGCTCAGGGTTGACTCAGCCTTCCATCCTCTCGGGGTAGGTAAAGTGAGGACCCAAGATTGTTGGGGGCAATAAGCTGTCTTTGTAAAAATGCCGCTTAATAATAAGCAGGCATATACAATGGAAGGAAGGCTATTGCTGAGCACATTGGGTTGTATCCCCCCAAAAATTGTAAGCCGCCCTGAGTCTCCAGAGAAGGGCGGCATATAAATATGAATTTTTTTAAAAAAAACCCTCCCCCCCAAAAAAAAGATGCAGAGAGGCATAAACCAGGAGAAAAAAAATTACTATCAGAAATGCAAGGAAGTGAAATATATACCTATGTGAGTGTAACAGTGTTAAATCACTACACGAAAGCTGAAGGAATGTGAGAAACGCATAAAGTTTTTTTTATTTATTCCATTAAGCGGAAATATGTTGAGTGTAATAGGTGGAAATCCTAGAAGGAAGGAAGCATACAAATCATCCAAGATTCAGTTAAGGGTGCTGATTTGATTCAAGTTACTGCACCTCTGTATGGTTTGCCAATTGCACAGGGGCAGATAGGACAGTGCTCCAGAGGGTTAACATCATTGCCCAGAGGATCATTGGTTGCCCTCTCCCCTCTTTGGAAGAGCATTATAGCTCCCACTGCCTTAAAGGTAAAAGTTCCCCTCGCACATATGAGGTAGTTGTTTCCAGCTCTAGGGGATGGTGCTCATCTCTGTACAAAGCCAAAGAGCCAGCACTGTCTGAAGACATCTCCGTGGTCACGTGGCTGGCATGACTAAACGTAGAAGGTGCACGGAATGCTGTTATCTTCCCACCAAAGTGGTCCCTATTTTTCTACTTGCATTTTTATCTGCCTTCAAACTGCTAGGTTGGCAGAAGCTGGGGCAAGTAATGGGAGCTCACTCCATTACATGGTGCTAGGGATTCAACCTGCTGAACTGCTGACCTTTCTGATCAACAAGTTCAGCATCTTAGCCACTGAGCCACCGCGTCCCTTAAGAAAGTTCAAAACATTCTCAAAGATCCATCTCATCCTGGACATCCTTTTTTTGAACTATTACCATCTGGGAGACAGTACAGTATAGCAAAAACAAGGACAAATAAGCTGAAAAACAGCTTCTATCCCAGAGCAGTAACTATATTGAATTCTACCGTATAGTGCAATATTAATGCAATATCAGGGGTTTTCAATTCAATTGTATAGAAAGTGAAGGATGTGTGTGTGTTTTATTTTTATAGTTACAACATACACTGAAGATGGCATTTAATTTCATTGTACAAGGTGCAATGACAATAAACTAAACTAAACTAAAAAGAAACTGAGACTATTGCAGCTCCATTAAAATTGGTTGTGAGTGCATATGCAAAATCCATCCTCTACCACATCATTTAGAAGGCCTAGGTTTTGAATTGTGAAGCCTCCCCCATCATCTTGCTTCTTGCCATGGATCAACAGGGACCAGAAATATTTTAATGCTCTCCAAGTAGAACAAAGAAGTTAAATATGTGCAGCTTGGAATTGATCGTTCATCATGTTGAGGGATTAGGCACATTTGTTCTCCCAACTTCATCTCCAGCAAGGTTATTCTTACACATTTCCATCCACATACATTTGTGGATATTTGCGTATTGATTTCTTTTTCACTCAGAAGAATTTCAATTTAATATGTCAAGCCAGTAACAAAAAAGATAGTGTATGTGTGTGTACGTGCGTGTGATTTACCATATACTTTAGATGCATGTTACTTTGTGTAATTCTAATCTCTTTTTCTCATACACACACATCAGTGGTGGGATTCAATTTTTTTGACTACCGGTTCTGTGGGCGTGGCTTGATGGGCATGGCAGGGGAAGGATACTGTAAAATCTCCAGTCAGAGGTGGTATTTGCTGATTCTCCAAACTACTCAAAATTTCCGCTACCGGTTCTCCAGAACTAGTCAGAGCCTGCTGAATATCATCTCTGACACACACAGACACAGACACAGACACACAGATACACACACACACACACACAGAGAAAGATTGTCAAATGAAATGTCTGCGGAGATTCTCAGTCATTCAGGTCGTGATTGCCCCTGGACTTTCTGGTTTTTCTTTGAAGATATTTTGTTTCTCATCCAAGAAGCTCCTTCAGCTCTGACTGGATGGTGGGGAATGGGAGGATTTATATTCCTTGCAGGCAGCTGGTTATTTGCATTCTTTTAGCAAGTTCCAGCAGTTCCAAGAGAGCTCCACACCCATTTGCACTACTCTGGTGACCCTGATGACACAGATAAACCTCCAGGTGGCCTCAACCACTCTGTAAAACAATGCAATGACCAGCTGTCTGCAAGGAGTATAAATCTTTCCATTCACCACCATCCAGTCACAGCCAAAGAAACTTCTTGGATGAGAAGCGAAACATCTTCAGAGAAAAACCAGAAAGTCCAAGTTGCCTCTTAAAAAAAGCAGCTTTGGGACACGTCACATGAAATGTTGTGCCATTGACAAAGAAAAAAGAATTAAGTGTGCCTTTTAAAAAAATATGTTCCCAAATTAATAGCAATAGCAATAACACATAGACTTATATCCTGCTTTATAGTGCTTTACAGCCTTCTCTAAGTGGTTTAGAGAGTCAGCATGTTGCGCTCAACAATTTGGGTCCACCTCGGAAGGATAGAAGGCTGAGTCAACCTTGAGCCTGGTGGGATTTGATCTGCCAAATTGCAAGCAGCTGGCTGCAGCAGAAGTAGCTTGCAGTACTGCACTCTAACCATTGAGCCACCAAGGTTCTTATGCCAGTGTCTTGCCTTTTATTTTATACTATTGGTTCAAAATAGTGAACATCTTCAATAATATTCTTCTTAGGAAAGAAAGCAGCATATTTGCTAATTATGACCACAGTTAATATAATTAGCTGATTTCTATTGACAAATTTGGGACCTTCTCAGCTAGTAGCCATGTAATCCATATTCAGAATATTCAGTACTACAGTGATTGAAAAGCAATAAGCTGTTGAGTTTAGTGCCTGGAAATATTATGATGATGCACTATAACTTATTGCCAGATGTGGAGATGGGTCATGGCAGGGTTCTGTGGATGGGTGGAGGAGATATGGTACTATATAAAAGAGAATGAACCCAGTGAATTAAAAAGATAGTTCAGTCTTGGAAAGGTTTCAAAATGTCCCTCTTCTGCTGTAGCAATTTAAACCCTAGTTCTTTCCAAAAATATCTGCTTTTTGTTCTTTATACATGTATGGTATTTTGTGAATAACCACACATGCAGCAGAACGAGAACAAGAAGAAAAGCCTACATATTTGAAGGAGATGCTCTTATATTTATACACACGTACACACACATACATGCATATCCGCACACACAAAACACATACCCACACAGAAAAAATAATATTTCCCTGGAACTCAGAAATTAAGTGTAACGGAAGTGATAATGTTTTTCTCTGCTTTCCTAGCAAGATTATATTTTTTTCATGACAAATGAAAATAAATATATTTAGGCATTTCTTGTTACAGGGACCTCTGGTGTGTGTGTGTGTGTGTGTGTGTGTATCAAAAAGTCCAAGTGTCAATTGCAATCATGCAAATGAAGCTCCACCCCTTTTATGTAACTAATGTATTATCATCTTCTTCTTTTAATGACCCCATAACACCTTGTGAGGTGGAGTCCAGACAACTGAATGAAGCTAGCAGAGTGTTTTAATGGCTACATGTCCTTCTGTCACCAATGTGGAGTTTTGTTCAGTAGATATATTTTCAGTGTGCCCAGAGAGAGAAATATCTCCTTCCACCTAGGATCAAATTCACAACCTCCTGATTGTGAGGTGAGAGTTCTAGGCCATTGCATCATGTCTTATGTAACAAATGTATGATAACATGTAAAAAAGAGTAGGACCCTGGCTGCCATCTTGAATTTTTGACCCTTTCCAACAGATGTCCCTTTCTTGTTGACAATCTGACCTGATTCAGTTCATTTTCTCATCCTTTTGCTATTTTATGTTTTAATAAATGATACAATGTAAGATATAAGATATTTTTCTAAAACATGAAGTATGGCTTTGTGAAAACATTCCTCAGAATAACATAACAAAGACACCTCTTTAAGTTTATAATGGAGTTGAAACATCATTTGTGTGGGGTCTATTTCTTTAGCTCCCCTCCATCATCTCTTTATATAAAACTTTTATGAATTTGCACTTGTTCTCATGTTTGTGCAGTGAATATAAAATCCCACAAGGGGCTACTGAAGTTTGCATTGTGGATTTCAAACTCTCCACTTAAATAAAAAGCTGGAATCTCAGTTGTTCCTGTCTATGAATGGAGCGCCTGAGATAAAAACTCAAAGTTTATTTCACCAGGGACACCCATCTAATTAAATAATATTACATGAGAAATTGTAGGCAAAGGAACTGACAGGAGCCTGTGATTTCTATAGGACCATTAAAATAGCAATGAATAAGCCAGAATATCAGCTTTGTGAATGCCAAGGAAGCACAGAGGCCTAAACCTATTAAAAACAATCAATTAAATGGTTGGAAGATTACAAATTGGATGGATTAATTAATAATTAAAAATAAGTAAATCACATTACCAGAAGTTCATATAACTTAAAAGATCCCCCAGGAAAGAAAGGAAGTGAATGGGTGGGATACCAGAGTAAAAGTAAGGTTGTCCCTTGAAGCAGATGGCACCACTTCTATTCAACATCTTAACTGCTTTCATCACTACCTCAGCTAACACTTTGCCAAGTCTCTGGAAATACAGGTAGTCCTTGACTTACAACATTTCATTTAATGACTGTTCAAAGTTACAACGGCACTGGAAAAAGTGCCATATGACCATTTTTCACAGTTATGACTTTTGCAGCATCCCCATGATCATATGCTTGGCAACTGCTTCATATTTATGACTGCTGCTGTGTCCCAAGGTGATGTGATCACCTTTTGCGACCTTCTGACGAGCAAAACCAATGGGGACTTTCAATCAAAATCAACTAACTTAACAACTGCAGGTGATTCGCTTAATGATTGAGGCAAGAAAGGTCATGAAATGGGGTGAAACTCCCTTAACAAATGTCTCACTTAACAGCAGAAATCCCAGCCTCAATAGTCATCATAAGTCGAGGACTTACCTGTAATCTTAACTCTGAGTTTGTAAGCCGGCAAAGTTAATGGCTTTTCTATATCAGTCCCTCTTCCAATACAACTTGGCTGTAGAATGAACAATAGGCGAGGACAACACTTTAGGGTAGGATTTATTTGTGGGTGTGAGTGTGTGTTTTAAGTACAGTTAAGTCCATTTCATGTCGTGAAAGCAAAGCCCCAGGAAAATGAATGATTCAAGTGACAATATGTCTGCTTACAACATGAGTTTGAAAAAGGATTACAGTGAAGCCGGAGGATATATTGGACTTAAAGGAGCAAGTATCCGGTTTCCTGATGTTGAAAGCTGAAGAACATCCTGCAGTTTACTGACATAGTAAGATGATGAGTAGTCTTCTTTTCGGAGCCAGAGTTCTTCAGTTTCAATTGCCATCAGCTAATCTACAATTATTATTGTAAGTGATGCTGTGAGAAGAGAAGCAATGAAGTAGGCTAGGCTGTAATTAAAGAAGAACAAACTCAACCATTGCTGTTCCTTTTTTTGCTGTTTAAATAACCATTGGCTTGCACACTTTCTCTGCGAAAGAGAAGGGACATTTAAAAGAAAACATGGCAAGAAACTGAACCTCTCTCTTTTTTTTTAAACATAAAAGGCTGCTAAGTTCATGCATCTCTTTAAAAATGCATCTGAGAAAATAATTAGAATGATTTGAGAACAAATATATGTTGTGCAGGCAGAGACCAAACAAGGCTGACTGGAATGCAGAAAAGCAACAGCCTTTTACTGAGATCTGGTGAGACTGCAAGAATGTGAGACCTAGAGGGAAACAGCTTCACCAGCATCTGAGTAAAAAACTTCTGCTTCTCTGTCATGAGGCCAGGGCTCCTGCAGGCATCCTGGCAGAAAAGGACTAGGTGCAGAGGTGTATTCAGCAGGTTCTGGACCAGTTCTGGAGAACCAGTAGTGGAAATTTTGAGTAGTTTGGAGAACCGGCAAATGCCATCTCTGACTGTCCCTGCCCCTGTCTGTTCTCTGTCTCCTGAGTCCCAGCTGATTGGCTGGGTCTTCTTTTGTTGCCTCGCACAGGAGAACAGAGCTGGAAAGCAGGTTAGTGGGGTGAGGAGAGAATGAGATTTTGCAGTATCCTTCTCCCAGGAGTGGGGAAGAAATGGAGATTTTACAGCATCCTTCCCCTGCCATGCCCACCAAGCCATGCCCACCAAGCCACGCCACACCCACCAAGCTACGCCACAGAACCGGTAGTAAAATTTTTGAATCCCACCACTGCCTGGGTGACACCATCCGCAGCCACCTCCTGATGGTTGCTGGGTGACTGGTTTGAACAAACAGCTTCAGAAAGTGGTTCAGCCAGTTCTGGAGCTCTGGAGAACTTCGGAAAAGTAAATGAGTGATCAGAAATGGGGTGGGGAGGAGCAAGTGGGAATCCAGGAGTCTAGCAAAGCAGAGCCAGTGCCTATGGAGACCTGGCAGGGCAGGACAGGGAAGCAACTATGGGGACCCCAGGGAAGTATGTGATATTTCGGTGGGTTGGGGGAGGCCTTGAGTAGTGCACTTAATGACTTGGGCATTTGATTAATGGGGGAAGCAGGGAAGCATTGAATATGATCCAATCAATGAATCCTCATAAGTGACTGTATGACTGTAACTTTGTCTCTTGTATTCTTACGATTTATATTGACTGTTTTCTAGTATGATTTAATTGCTTATTGTACCCTATGACTATTATTAAGTGTTGTACCTTATGATTCTTGACGAATGTATCTTTTCTTTCATGTATACTGAGAGTATTTGCACCGAGACAAATTCCTTGTGTGTCCAACCACACTTGGCCAATAAAGAATTCTATTCTATTCTATTCTATTCTGAATATAATTAGGGACGCGGTGGCTCAGTGGCTAAGACACTGAGCTTGTCGATCAGAAAGGTTGGCAGTTCGGTTGTTCGAATCCCTAGCACCACATAACGGAGTGAGCTCCCGTTACTTGTCCCAGCTTCTGCCAACCTAGCAGTTCGAAAGCATGTAAAATGCAAGTAGAAAAATAGGGACCACTTTGGTGGGAAGGTAACAGCGTTCCATGCACCTTCGGCATTTAGTCATGCTGGCCACAGATGTCTTCGGACAGTGCTGGCTCTTCGGCTTTGAAACAGAGATGAGCACATCTCCCTAGAGCCAGAAATGACTAGTAAGTATGTGTGAGGGGAACCTTTACCTTTACCTATTAAATTCGTCATTTGAGAATTACCTGTATTTGTAGCTGAGGGGGTCCTTGGTGCTCTCTGACCTTAGTTGTTTTCTTGTAGATATTCATTTCTAAACTAGGTAACATCATCAGTGTAAGTGAGGAGCGGGATTTGCTCTCAATTTATATTTTAGGGGCTTGCCCTATCAGTGTTGGTGGGAGTTGACTTGGTTCTTTGGTTGGGCTATTTACTATTAGCTTGTTTGGCAGTTCCTTGATTGGAATATTAATTACTTCTTGATTGTTGGTCTGATGTTAATATTGGTGTTAATCTTTGTTCGACTGAAAGTTAATTGATGTGGGGATGTGTTTGGTCTTTTTGTTTTGTTTTTGGCTTACAGATTTTCTATTTTATGCGGTATGCAGATATTGTTTATGTCTATGTATCTATTGATGGCCATTTTGTCAGAGTGCCAAGTTTCTAGGAATTCTCAAGCATTTTTGGGCTTGGCTTGGTCTAGATTGTTCAGAGTTTCCAGTTGAAACTATGGTTATCAAGTCTGTTCATGTCTTGTGAAATTAAATAATTTCCATCGTGTCTTCTGCTGCTAACTGGTATTTGTGGATGTATTCTGCTAGTCTTCTGCCTATGCAGTAGTCTTTAAACTATATGTTATAAATGACTCCTGTTTTTTCTTCTTCTTGGGATGTTGTGTCTTTTGCTTGCTTAGAATATTTTGGAGGGCTCTAGTTGGTTTGTGTGCTATGCTGATCCCATGTGGTTGTAATAGTCTGCTGGTGGTTTCTGAGATGTTTTTCATGTTTGGAAGTATTTCTTTTTTATGGCTTGCCTTGGTTGTGCTACATTGGGTAGAGTGGTCAGGCACTTTTTCATGAATTTACATAGATGCCCATTTTAAGGTATTTTTTGGTGGATGTCCATTTTAAAGTATTTTTATGGAAAATATAGTATAGGTGCTCTGTTTCCTTTTCCTGCTGTTCAGAGTTGTTGCAGTGTGTTTGTGCTCTCTTGCGGGAGGTTGGGTTATTGCTTTAGTAGTGGAGCACTTGATTGGTATGGGTGGTTTTTCAGTACACTTGTATTTCTAGTTTGCTATTGTAGAATCACTTAGTTTTAAGCAAGACTTTGAGTCATTAACTTCCTTAATCTTCCTTGACTTCCTTATTTTCTAATCTTGATAAATGGCTTTTCCTATTTTGTAATCTTTCTTCTTTTTGTGGTTTCCTTGTTAAAAGGTTTGTAAAGCCACCCCCATAGCTTCTATAGCTTGGAGTACTGGCAGCTCAGTTTCCCTCCTGGTCAATTGATAGTGTAATATAGTGCCAATTTTCTCATTATTTGTGATGGATGAGGGCACTTGCCCCTCGTGAGCCTGCCACAGTAATGCCACCTATGATCTTGCCACAGTAAAAGCTAAGGTGCTACTAGACTCAGCAACACTTCCACTTGAAATTGTACTCCACAATAATGGACTTGGCAAAGAAGACTTACTTTTCTGCTTTCACTGCATCTGCACAGATCAATATTGCTTTTCGGTGTGAGAAGTGTCCAGAATGAAGATGTGGGAGGGGAGAAATGGTTTTGGTTTGCTATGAGCAATTTTAATTGTGTTTTGCAGATACAGTTAAATGGCATCTGTGTCATTTAGGACTCCAGTGTTCTAAAGATGTGTTTTTTTTGCAACTACTTGCTGCAAAAAAATGGAGGGGGATATTGGCTGTGGAGGAAACTGGGGAAGGGCCAAGTCCAGCTGGGCAGATCAGGAGAAGAGGTAGAATAAGGGAGAGAGAGTTCAGAGGAAGACCCAGGCCTACCCCTCTTCATCCTAGGGCACGCAGGGAGGAATGGAGAAGAGAGCAATGTGGGTTGCATGGCTTACAGGGGATTCCCTTCATTAGCCACACCTGGGAAGAGAGTTAAAAGAGATGCATGCTGAGTTCGGCATCTTCTGGGAACAAACATGAGTTTATCTTGTATTGGCTTTGGTTATCTGCATTCCTGGCATCCTCCCAACTGTGTTGAATTACTACCATTCCTTCACCTCTGAAATTCCTTCTCTTGCCCTGCTGGACTAATTACCTCATCTTGATTGGACTTATACTCAAACTCATGTTTGATTGGACTTATAGTTACAGTTTTTGTTGACCACATTTTGGACTTCAATCTCTGCAGCCAAAGGCTGTTCCTGGGAGAGTTTTTCTCCAGCCAGAAGGTAACCAGGACATTAGGGGGAAAGTTGGAGCTAATAAAGGGACTCCTACTGATTATCTGACTGTGTTGCCTTTTTTTAAAAATTACATTTATATGCCGCCCTTCTCCGGAGACTCAGGACAGCTTACAATTTTTGGGATGCAACCCAGTGTGCTCAGCAATAGCCTTCATTCCATTGTATATGCCTGCTTATTACTAAGCAGCATTTTTATTTGTGCCATGCCCTGGGTCATTACAGGAAGTTCCTGCATGCCTATAAAAGATGAGTTGTAATACTTTTATTAAAGAATTTCTGCCTTGGCCTAGATGGCCTGCACAATTTTTGGCCAGTCCCATGTATTAGATTTCTGAATTTGAGATTAGATTTGAGAAACCAGCAGCTTCATAACTTGAGTGGCACTGAGCCTATTTCAAACAGATTTTCAATCAGGATATAATACCATGACTGCTTTGGTAGATGACCCATGCTGGCAATTGAATGGGGCAAATGCAGCCTTGCCTGGAACTCTTGGCAACTTTCTCCGTCGTTGTTAGGGCTTTAAAAAAAAACATCTGGCCAGATTGGACATAAGGAACACTGCTTTTTAGTAGTCTTCCCCTTTCCAATTTGGGATGTTCAGAAGATAGTTATGTGCAACTGCTGCTGAGCAACATCTTGTCAGCTGTTTGTTCAATATGCCCATGAAACTACTGCAGGGGGTTATTTTAGACTTTGGGGTGAAGAGCCATCAACATCCAGGATGTACCATCTTTAGTTGTGGGGGGAGAGGTGTTACCCCTCCCCCCCGCAGAAAGGGTATGCAACTTGGGTGTCCTCCTGGATGCACGGCTCAGTTTAGAGGATCAGGTGGGAGCTGTGACCAGGGGGGCATTTGCCCAGGTTTGCCTGGTACACCAGTTGCACCCCTATCTGGACCGAGATGCCTTATGTATGGTTACTCATGCACTCGTTACCTCCCGTGTGGACTACTGCAATGATCTCTACATGGGGCTGCCCTTGAAGACCACTCGGAGGCTTCAACTGGTGCAGAATGTGGCTGCATGGGTTGTGATGGGAGTATCCCGATACTCCCATATTACACCCCTCCTGCGTGAGCTGCATTGGTTGCCAGTTGCCCTCCTGGTGAGATTTAAGGTGCTAGTAATCACCTATAAAGCCCTATATGGCTCAGGGCAGGGGTATTTATGGGACCATCTACTGCCATTAACATCTTCCCAGTATCCCATGCGCTCCCACAGACAGGGCCTCCTCGGGGTGCTGTTGGCCAGACAGTGTCACCTGGCGACCCCCAGGGGCACAGCCTTTGCTGTGGGTGCACCCACTTTGTGGAATCAGTTGCCCTTGGAGCTGCAGATGGCCCCTGACCTTCGATCCTTCCATCGCGGCCTGAAGACATGGCTTTTCCAACAGGCCAACCTGGACTGAAGGGAGGGGGGGTTATTGTTTTATTATAATATGGCTGTTTGCTGCTTTTAATTAGAATTTTGGGATTTTGATTTAATAGTTTTTTAAAAATTTTGAATAATGTATTCTTTTTTTGATTGTTAGCCACCCTGAGTCCTTCGGGAGAGAGGGTGGCATATAAATCCCAAAAAAATAAATAAATAAATAAATAAATAAATAAATAAGTTGATGACAGCCAACTCTATTGCTACTTAACATTTTTTTAAAAAATTACATTTATACAACACTTAATCTCAAGAAAGCATTCAGTATCCTATATAGTTTCAGTTCGATAATGGACTGGATAAGGGACAAGAAAGCAACATTAAATCCAAACAAAATGAACCAGGTGTCTGGAGTTCAGACTCTTGTATGCAAGTTAGCATTCGGAAACTGTTCCTTGCTCAACAGCTGTCACTAGATTTGCACATGGCAGCTCCAGTGGAAAGCTGTCACTTGATTTGCACATTTGCAGCTAATACAGTAGGTGCGATTGTTTCTGAACTGCTCAGATGCAGTGATCGTTATTCATACCTTGCTGAATCCAGAGTAGACTACTCTAATGTACTCTACTTCTTTGAGATTTTTGAGATCTATTTTTAGACTAGTGTTACAGAAGCTTTTCAGTGCACACATTTTTTCCAGATTTATAATTGGCCACTTTGATGGAAATGCATTAGCACTTCATTGGATAATGTTGGGTTAAATTTGTACCCGTGTAACACTAGCATTTGATTTCAAATAAAATGTACTACGGTAATTACCACAGAATATGACAGCTCTGATAAAGACCATTAAATGTTACATTTGCACTAGTTTAAATTACCAGATACAGTTTTGTTTGCACAGGAAAAGTAATCTTTTAAATTACCTTTATTAAATAGTTTTAAAACACTAAAAAAAAGGATTCAGAATTTGCAATGAATGCAAACCGTGGCATCTAGACTGCTAACCAGTGAAATATGTAGAGTTTCCAACACTCTGCATTGGTTGCCACTTGTTACTGGACACAATTCAAGATGACAGCATCATCTTTAAAATCCTGAGCAACTTAAGACGGGACTAGCAAATGACTGATTTCTCTTGTTGTAAACTTATCCATCCAGAAAAATCTGCAAGAGAAGCCCTTTCAAAACCATACTACCAGTGGCCCTTCTAGCTGAAAAAGGCCTTCTACACTGGGCCTATCCTACACTTCTCTCAGGATGTAGAAAATCCATACAGATGCAACCAAGCTTTTAATTGTTAATACTTTTTATATTGATTTCATGTTTGGTTTTTGTTTTAACGTTGATCATCTTAAGTGCTCCTGAGTGGAAAAGGAGACTATAAATCGAATAAGCAAAATGAGAAACTCTTCCAACACCTTTGATAGCCTCCTTGGTATTTCACTGCTGTTTCTGTTCTCGAAAATGATTTGCAGGTAAATCCTTATCCAGCATCTCTAGAAGTTAAACTTTAAATAGGGGGAACATTGGTTTCTCCTGCCACTGAAAGCATATGATAGAACATTTCTCACATGGCAATGATTGGAGAATATAGATTTTCCTCAAATCAAAGTAGCCCATTCATACTGCTAAATACATGTAGTCCTTATTTAACAACTGTTTTGTACAGTGACCATTCACAATTACAACTGATGGAATAGTAACTTTGTGACTAACTCTCACGTTTACAACATTTTGCAGGTCCATAAAGCAAAAAAACAAAAAAAGGCTGAAATCGGACTGTAGGTATAGTCACAGTTTCACTTAATGACTGCTTCCACCTAACAATCAAGTTGCCAGTCCCAATTGTGGTTGCTAAACAAGATCTACTTGAAAAGCATACCGAATGGAGAATAGAGTTGTCAGCACTCTGTGAAAAGATAGGGTAAGTTTGAATAAAGAGAACTTTAGCAAACATATTTTTGTGAAACTTTAGAAGTTAGCTATCATAGGCTCCAGAAGAGCAACTGATCCAATAACTCCTTGACGTTTTATGCTTAAAGAAAAAGCTGTTATTCTTACAAACAAAAATAGAGTGAGCAGAACATATCAGTGAGTGCGCTATAAAATGTTTTTTTAAAGTAACAATGTTGTAAGTCAACTACTCTTATTCCCTATAACCTATTTTAGCTTTATGACTGTCTTTTTTTAATCTCTTTATTTAATCTCTTTATTTCTAGGCTTATCCTTAGGGTGACTGCTATATTTTAATTCTATACAGTGTTGTGTTTCTATTCTTGAAATACAGCACAGCTAGCTCCTTTGTGAGCTCCTTTGACAGTCCTACTTCACTGCTTTTATTTCAATTGTTTTCTTATTTCTAGTTCTGATAGACAATTTAATAATAGCATTATTAAATGTCTTCCCCAATTTGACCTTGTAGTAGATAGTAGAAGGTATTTTCCTCAAGAGGAATTGTTGGAAGCATAAACCAGGACAAGTTACATTGGAGCACAAATTAGTTTTTCGACAGCACTGGAGGCAATGACAAATCTTCAGATGGGTGGAGTTACAATTCCTCTTTATGGACTTATGCAAATTAGAGTATTTATTTATTTAATTTATATAGCAGCCCACCTCAGCAAAACCAACTCTTAGCAGTACACGACAGTAAAATAAAACAACAATGTAAAAAAAACCCCACAGATATAAAACGTAACAAGCTATATTAATAAAACAAAACCCAAAAAATATATATGTGATTGGATAGAGCAGGCAAATTGGATGTAACATATTATAACATTGTGCCCAATGAAATCAGCAAGTCATTAACTATGAGGTAATGGGGCAGAACTATAGAGACAATGAATTTTGGAAAGAACAAAGAAGCAATATTTCATGAATATATCTTCAAAGAGAGTTATTTTATTTTACTTTGACAGAGTAAAATGTCTTGCTCACCTTCCAGTATCCTTTCCCAGTTTACCAGCTTTTCTCAGCTTGTTCTGATAGATGAACTGACAATTTTACTTTTCCTGGCAAAACGGGGGTTTCTAAAGGTAAAATGACACATTGATAACTGAACAATGTTTTGTTTTCCTGGGATAATGTATTTGGTTAGGCCTTTAAGTTGGTCCCCTACCTTCTCTTTCATCTTTTAACAATTCATTATACATTGTTTTTTTAAATGTTGTTTGTTTATTCATACATATCTGAGAATAATTAGATTCTCCTCATCTTTCCCACTTCAGAAAAGATACCTGCAAACTTCTTCAAAAAATGTCTAACATCATGAAATAGATATTATTATCCCTCTACGCATTAACATTCTACTAAACTTAGTTTTGATCAAACTATGATTAATGATATATCTAAATATGAAGTCCAATAGATATGGAACTTAGGGTTAACTTATAACTCTTAGAGAAATATTAACTGTATCAATGTTCTTCTGAGAACTCTTGAATTTCCTTAACATCAGTTGAAAAACCCCATGTTTTTTTAAAAATGAGACATTTGAAGGGCTGCCACAAAGAAGAGGGACATAGTTTCCAAAACACCAGAAGGCAAGACAAAAAACAATGGATGGAAACTAATCAAGGAGAGAATTAATCTGGAATTAAGGAGAAACTTCGTTATAGTAAGAATAATTAACCAGTGGAACAACTTACCTTCAGAAGTTGTAGGTGCTTCCTCACTGGAGGGTTTTAAGAAAAGAAACATGGATAGTCATGTATCTGAAATAGTATAGGGTCTCTGCTTGAGCAGGGGGTTGGACTAGAAGACTTACTAGGTCCCTTCTAGCTCTATTCTGATTGACTGAGTTACCTGTTTTTATCTGTACCCTAACCCTAACCCTGTCCTTAAGAGATTGCAGCTAGAGTAGGATGCCAGTGATATGTGGTTTTATTATCTACCTATAATCACTTAAATCACTTTTCCATAGTATTAACATTAAATTTTATCAGTTCAAAATAAGTCCAGCATTTTATCTAATGCCTGATTACTGTCCAATGCTATGTATTGTTCCAAATTTAGTCTCTAATTGTATATAATCCTTTTATTTCCAGTTCTTTCTTTACCTTATATTTTCCTCTTATTTCTGATTCGCCGCTACCACTCTTTCAAACGAGGGCTCCTTCTTTCAGCTTTTTTGGGGTTTTCAAAAAGAGTATTTAAAGTCTTTTATCCAGTTACACGCTGCTCACCACTTCCACTCTCCAGCACAAAACTTGTGTCCCAGCAGCTTCCCATCTTCAGGGCAGCCATTAAGACTGCCACTTCTCCCTGTCTTCTAAGGGAGTTTACCAAGCCAGGGAGGGGAGATGCGGCTCCCCTCAGCC
This sequence comes from Naja naja, assembly GCA_009733165.1. Taxonomy (NCBI): domain Eukaryota; kingdom Metazoa; phylum Chordata; class Lepidosauria; order Squamata; family Elapidae; genus Naja; species Naja naja. The sequence continues at coordinate 16,804,561 of CM019159.1, read as the reverse complement.
CAGCTGGCAGTCTCTCCCTCTGCCTCCCACCCTTCCAAGGTGGGTCTGATGAATCCGGTCCTTTAAGAACCCCTCCAACAGGGTCAGCATGAATGAAAGATGTGCACAATCGCAGTCTCTGGTCCATCGTCGACAAGAACGCCACCGGAAGTCTCCAAATTTATAACTACTGTTAAGCCACTTCTTTAAAACTTTTTTTCTTTTTTGGTCATTCTTTTCCACTTCTTCCTTTTCATTTCTTTTTCACTCACTTTTTACTGTTCATTACTCTTCTTGCTTCAATAAAAGTTGTACTGTTTTTATTCTGCTGAAAACCACTTTAATAAAAAGTATTTATATAAAAAAAGAAGGGATATTGAATAAGACTTCCTTTATCTGTAAGTGATTTTCAAGAGCAAAAGCCTCTCCAAAGTATCTCTGTGGCAGCCAGCAGAAGCTCAAACATGGTAGATTTAACCTTGTTCCATTTGCCAAGAGGGTGCTGAGGCTTTTCCTAAGGCACTCAATATCTGAGCTAGCTCCTTCAGCAATTATGCAGGTTGCAATAAAGTTATTTTTAATTATTAGGCAAAATCTTAATATAGTGCAAATTTGTCATTTGACTTCCAAACAGAAAGTGGAATGTCAGGAAATATATGTGTTTAAGAAGATGACCTTTGTTGTCTCATTGGAGAACAGGTAAGTGTAAGGATGTTCGAGGAATTCTATATTGCAATTTCTATATCATCTGAAGTGATCTGCACCAGAGCTCTCAAGATCCCTTGTCTGTCACAGCCACTCTGTGTGTAAAAGTCAAGTAGAATGGTATTTCGGTATTTGTTTAACAATGGGGACTGCCTATCACATCTGGAGGCATCTGATTTGCTTCTGATGCAGAGGCTGTGCAACAGAGGTGGTATATAGCAGGTTCCTACCAGTTCTGGAGAACTGGTAGCAGAAATTTTGAGTAGTTTGGAGAACTGGCAAATACCACCCCTGATTGGCCCTGCCCCCATCTATTCTCTGCCTCCCGAGTGCCAGCTGATTGGCTGGGTCTTCTTTTGTTGCCCTGCACAGGAGAACAGAGCTGGAAAGCAGGTTAGTGGGGTGGGGAGGGAATGGGGATTTTGCAGTATCCTTCCCCTGCCACACCCACCAAGCCACGCTCACCAAGCCGCATCACACCCACCAAGGCATGCCCACAGAACTGGTAGTAATGTTTTTGAATCCCACCACTGCTGTACAGCTCCCAGTAACCACTCCTATTGTAATACAGCATTTAAAATGATGAAAATAGATATTTCAATATGTATTCATATAATTTGGAAAACATTTTTAGAATTGCAAATTAATGCCCCCGACCTCCACACCTTCCACCATGACCTGAAGACCTGGTTATTTGACCAATCCGGGCTGTGACCCATGGGTGGGGTGGTTTTAGATTTTGACGGATTTTAAGTTTTGTATTTGTAATTGTAATTGGGACTATTAGTTTAATTCTTTTTAAGTATTTATTGTGGTTGTTTTATTGTAAGCTGCCCCGAGTCTTCGGAGATGGGGCGACATATAAGTCCCATTAATAAATAATAAATAAATAAATGCAGAAAAGTAGTGTGGAATTCTGTATAAAAGCAAGCAAAAAGCTGCATAGATTAAAACAAAATCTATCCAGCTTGAATCAGCTATTGAGAATTACAGCAGGATAGCAGTAATGCAAATTCCTGGAGCTGTTTTTGGAAAATTTTAAAGATGCTTGAAGAGGAAAAGGAAAAAGGAAGGGAAAAAAATCAAAGCAGACATGATGGGTCAATCAAAGCCTTGCCTGTTTTTATGTGTGTCACAACACACATAAAAACAGATAATTCAGTCCATCGGAATAGAGCTTCAAGATCTTCTACTCCAACCCCCCCACTCAAACAGAGACCGCTATACCCAGGGGTGGGATTCTACCAGTTCGCACCTATTTGCTAGAACTGGTTGTTGACATTCTAAGCAGTTTGGAGAACTGGTTGTTAGAAGAAATTACTGGCCTAATCCTGTAAGGAAGGCAGGAAGGAAACATTCTGGTGCTGCTTACAGAAACTGCCTCTCTGTTAACCCTTATTACATTCTTGGCAGGACTAGACTTCCTGTCTCAGGAACATCTCTGGAGTTTTTTTCCCCTCCTTTGCTGGTACTTTGCTTGTGTGGAGTGACCATTCAAAGTTACAATGGCACTGAAAAAAGTGACTTATGACCATTTTTCACACTTACAACTGTTGCAGCATCCCCACAGTCATGAGAGGCCAGGTGAGAAGATGTGTGCCTCAATGTGAGTGATATTGAGTTGGCCACGCCCAGCCAGTCACATGACCACCAAGGCACGCCCACCAACTAAGTCATGCCCACAGAACCGGTTGTTAAAAAAATTGAATCCCACCCCTGCCTATACCATTTCAGACACATGGCTATGCAGTCTTTTCTTAAAAACCTACAGTGATGAAACACCTACAACTTCTGAAGGCAAGCTGCTCCACTGGTTAATTGTTCTTATTATTAGGAAGCTTCTTCTTAATTCTAGGTTGCTTCTCTCCTTGAGTAGTTTCCATCCATTGTTTCTTGTCTTGCCTTCTGGTGCTTTGGAAAATAAATTGACCCCCCTCTTCTTTGTCGCAACCCCTCAAATCCTGGAATACTGCTATCCTGTCATCCCCAATACTTCTTTTCTCTAGACTAACCATACCAAATCCCTGCAACCGTTCTTCATATGTTTTTGTCTCCAGACCCTTAATCACCTTAGTTGCTCTTCTTTGCACTTTTCCAAAGTCTCAACATCTTTTTTGTAATGTGGTGACCAAAACTGGATCCAATGTTCCAGTTGTGGTCTTACTTAGGATTTATAAAGTGGTATTAATACTTGGTGTGATTTTGATTCTATGCCTCTATTTATACAAGTATTGTATTAGCATTTTTTGGTGGAGATTTGAATACACATCATGGCTGCTATTTTCCCTTTAAAAAAACATCACAGCTGATTGTTTAGCTCATGCTATAGAAAAGCCTGTGAAAGTTCAATGACATCAGCAAATTCTTTTGCTGCTCATGTTCATCATTTGTTAGGTTGTCCAGGACTTGGTGCCCTCATCAGATAAATTAAGCAGTAGAGAATAACATTTTACTGTTGTCTAGAAACAAAATAGATGCACAAAGAAAGAGAAAGAAGAGCTTGAAGACAAACCAATAGCAAAATAGACATGTGAATACCAAACTGGCTAACAGGGAGTTAAAAGAGTAATAGGTGAGGCAGGAAATGAAGCAAAGCAGAAAGGTATAAAGATGGAATAATAAAGGAAGCTGACAATTGACTGAAGGGGACAGACACTGAAAGATACAGCAATCTTGGAAAGAATGGCACAGAAAGCCGCTGATGCAGGGCATGAAGTTGAGTTCAGTGAAGCAGGACTAGTGGAGGTTGAAGTACAGTAGACAGAAGATAAGTGAGCTGGAGAAGTTTTAAAATGAGGGGAGGATTAATGGCTCTAATGCCACAGAGCAGTACCAAGGATCAAAGCTAAGATCAGACCAGCCAAAGAACAGATGAAGAAGTATAAAATCCAACAGTATAAAATAAAGCCCTGGGCTATACTTGCACACTGGAAGTATGCTAGTTTAAACCAGGACTTGGGACATAATGATAGGTATGAAACCTCTATTGAAATCTGTGTGCCATCTGTGAGTGCATAGGACTGCAACCTTATAAATGATTCTCCAACCCCCAGCTGAATTAATTACATTACAGTACTCTTCTTCTACATATGTTGCCTGGGAGTAGAAAATCATTTTGAGATGAGGCAGATGGTAATCTTTCCTGCAAGAACCCTGGGACTTGACTGTAACTGCATTTCCCTTGATTCCTGGAGGGGCTGCTCCAGAAGGCATGAACTCTTGGCTTAGTCTACATCAATGCAGCTAGAAAAGTAATGAGAGCCAACCAAGTCAACCAAATCAGTTTTACACATGGGAGCGGGGGAGGGGAGAACACACAAGCAGTTGAAATCCAAGACCAATATTAGCTGCTTTTTGTGACATTCAAGATCTATTTGAGGCATCTGAAGTGTTTCATCCAATATGAGCACTGGCCCAAACTCTCAAGGGGGCTGAAATTTTCTTGGCTCCAAATTTTGGTTATGATAACATTGTCCTGTTCCAAGGATTCAATCCACTCTAGACCAAGGTTAGTCCTGTGTTCAGTATGGTGAGAGGGCTCTGTTGATAAAGGGCAGCGGTTTTCCATCAGCATTAATTCATACTAACTATTGAGATTTCAAAATCAAGGGTTCTGGTTCAAAACTTATTAATGATGAGCAACCCAGCTTTCAAATCTGCAGCAAAAGTTTAGGAAAAATGCAACCTTTTTATCTTTTCTAATATAAATTAATGGTTCCCATTCATTCTTTAAAAAAAAACATTTTATTAGATTATAGGAGAAAATACAAAAATACAAAAGCAAATAGTAGGACACAGTGGGGAAGGTAAGGGGAAAGAAAAGTGAGCAGGGGAGTGAGGAAAAAAAGCATTCACTTCTGACTCCCTCTGTTGCAGTAAAATAAAGCATTAACCTCAAACTTCAACCTTTTTCTTTTCCATAATGATAGATTCCCAATCATTCCGATGAGATAAAATAACATTGGCAACGTTGTTCCATTGGGAGCAATCTGTCTCTCATTCTTTTTTTGTGAGCTACACTTTTTTGTGAGAGACCCTACCAGAAATTTAAGTCTTAACCATATATATATGCTTGCTACTCTCCCATGAAAGGAATTTGTGTATTCAGGTTCTGTTTCTAAAAAATCCAGCGCGGTGCCTTCATAAAACTTTTGATTTTAGATTGGCCCAAGATCACATGATTTTGAATGACAACCTTCCCCAAATAAAAGCAGTTGGCATGCATTAAAGAGCAAATAGGGAAACTGAATATTATTCTGCAATATTATTTATTAGATAAATAAATCTAATATAGCTGTTCTATATGCCCTTTGCAATGTGTTCTATTGTTCAATGGTTCAGATGTTCTTAACTTTTGCCAAGCGAGTTAAGCAAAAATGAACCTGGCATATCATTTTATTTCAATAGAAATTTGAACACTGTTCAAAATATATTCAAGGTTTAAAAGGAGACAAGTTTCTATATACTTCTCTGGTAAAATTTTCATTTGAATGTTTTCTCAACCCAGCAGAATGAATAAATTCTCTCCTTCTGTAAAAAAAAAGTCAGAAAACAAGCTTTATTTTTAAAGTAACTAAATGTTGGAATATGTTTTTAACCATGGGAGAATGGTGGCTTTGTATGCACAGATGTCATTATATACTCTCCATCCATACAGAGTGTGTTTGTGTGTTTGCATGTGTGAGTTTATCAGAAATTTTAACATAAACATGAAAATATATAAAAGAAAAGACATAAGAACCACAGATGGAAAAGTAACAGGGGGGCGGGTGGGGAGAAACAATGGTTGATCTTCCTTACAGCAATTGCAAAGGAACTTATACTCTCCTCTCTCTTTGAAGCTTCATTACAGGGTTCTCTTCTTTCCATAGTCAATTTTCTTTTTATTATGCAAATCCATAGATCACAAATTCTTTTCAGAGAAATGTCCATAAGAGATCCCTGGACTTTTATGGAAGAACTTATTGTTTTTATCCCAAATCAAATAGATACATTTTACATTTTTGAAATTCTTCATTTCAATGATTTCCATCTTTCTGCATACAGTAGATTTACTGCAGTTAGTATATCTATAACCTGCCCAAACTTCCTTAAGCCTTCCATTCATATTTATTTATTTATTTATTTATTTATTTATTTATTTATTTAATTGGATTTATATAGCGTTATGTTTATTTTTGTACAAATAGATCATATCCAATAAGAATTGTTTACAAGCAAGGAGAGAGTACAATTTAAATCTATTGGAAAAAGGATTATGAAAATTTTTATATATTTCTTTCATCCTGTGGTCTTGATATTCTGTATAATATATTACCTATTGATAACTGAGTGAAATTATAATGGATAAATATTTCTTTACACAATATTAAAATTGGTCTGATATCACCATCACTAAAAAAATTTGGGAGACCTGAAAATGTTAATGTGTTGTTGGATTATATTTCAATAAGTTATAACATCAATCTATAAGCATCTATGAATTGAGATGTCTGCATTAAAAATGGCAAAGGAAATCCATAAAGTACTTTTGGTAAGAATAAATTAATATTATGGTATTACAAGGAAGGAACTTAAGAAGGAATTAAAGATTAAAGGAGAAAAACACTTAAATGTACTTACATAGAAGGGCTCAAACTATCTTAACATCAGGCTTATTGAATTTTTCCCCATAAACTATGAATCCAGAAGTTAATTTTAAGATTGTCTGCCATTATAAATAGTATTTACAAGAAGTTAAGAAAGAGGAATAAGTTTTACCGGACAAGAATTAGTTTGGTTTAAAAATGGATTTAAAAGTGAGAGGCTACAAAAGTGATGTAGAAAAGGGTGTTATACTGGATAAACAAATGAAATCAGCTGATGACTTTATAATTAAAAGGGATATACAAATAACAAATAAAAAATGACACAGCCTGAAGAATTTTGTGAGAAAGAATGAATTTGAATGAATTTCAAAAATGAAAAAATAACCCAACAAATTTAATGGACTTTTGTTCATCAGGATTGAATGGTGAATTAAGGATTTGTTTACCAGCTAAGAGATAAGATATAGAAAGAACATGTTGTTTGTTGCATTTTATGATAAGGTGTGTGGGAAGTACACCCCAAAAGGACAGTGCCAAAAACCTCACAGTACTAGAAACCTCAGAAAACAGTGCCAAGATACTCAAGCCAGCCCTTCCCCTTTTAAGAAAACCAAGAAGCACCAGCTGAATGAAACACTCAAGAGCAGCCCTGCCAAAGGATGTTTCAATAGAGCACTTAACACTTAAGTAGAGTCATTAAAATAAGGGGAAATCCATCTAAAAATTACTCACCAAGGCAAAATCAGAACTCCCTTTTTCCTGCCCTGACAGGATTAAACCCCAAGGACAGGAAAAAGAAAAGACCTGGGACCAAGATTAACCTAGGAAAACAGGAAAACAAAATCCAGGGCAATCAGAAACACATCAAAACCCATCAAGCTGCAGGAGCTTCAAAGGAGAATTGAGCCTTGGTGGCTCAGGCTGTTAATTGCCTGCACTTAAGTTCCAGCTGCCTACAACTGCTGTAGGCTCGAATCCCACCAGGCTCAAGGTTGACTCAGCCTTCCATCCTCTCAGGGTAGGTAAATTGAGGACCCAAGATTGTTGGGGGCAATTAGCTGACCTTGTAAAAATGCCGCTTAGTAATAAGCAGGTATATACAATGGAATGAAGGCTATTGCTGAGCACACTGGGTTGTATCCCAAAAATTGTAAGCTGCCCTGAGTCTCCGGAGAAGGGCGGCATATAAATGTAATTTAAAAAAAAACCCATAAAAGGCTCAGATTCACACTTCCAAGCTGCTTGTAATCCAGGAATCCTCGAGTTGTGTCACTTTTTGCTTCTTGCCTTCTTACATTAAAAGAATTCCACTTTCTGGCAGCTGGCTTCTGCATCCATTTCTTCTCAGCATCTGAGGTGTGCCCCAGCTGGGAACGAACTCAGGAAATTTCTTCCAATAGGTGATAAATTAACGAAAATTGTTTGTATTTGTGATGAAATAGGAAGTCATTTTTATCTGTTTATTTTTTCTTTACTATATTCTTTTTTCCCATTTTTTTTCTTTTCTGCATGTTCTATTTTTATTCCTTTTTATTAGTTTATATTACTTTTTACCTTTTTAACCGTTTAACTGTTCAATCAAATTATTATAAAAAATTGAAAGCCATTAAAGCAATACTGCCTTGTAATGAACTCATTTATGTAGCCAGTGTGGGTGTTCTAATACAAAATATAGCACAAAGAAATTACACTGTAATTCAACATGAAGTATTACTCTATTAAAATTAGAGAAATGACAATGCCATCCTTCTTGGCAAATAAACTGTGATGGAACTTGGAAGATTAAACTTGCCTTCACCATAACTCATTTCTTCACACATTCTCAACTCAGAACTACTTTTGGTGTGTGGGTGAACAGATGGCAAATCCTGTTTAGGAAAAAAAATAGGACACATTAGATCCACTATGAGATGTTAACCAGAAGCAGCTAATATTGTTTGGAGCAGAATGAAGAGCCTTCTCTTACGTGTCTCATACTTTCAGAGAATTTTGTAAACTAATAAAACTGAGTTGGATTCCCCTTTCCTTGCCTCACGTTAGGACAAATTGATTTAATATCAAAGAAGCAATACTTTAATGATATGGTTTATTAAAACAACTGTATCTTTTTCAAACCTTGTACGAAACCCTGAGGAGGAAGAACTTGTGCACACTTTAATGAATAGAAGAAACACTGTTTTTGTTGTTGCACTTTTTCCAAATTATTTACAAAGCATTCTTACTATTACTATCTCTCTCTTACTTGTTATTTAAATCAGGGGTCTCCAACCTTGGCAACTTTAAGTCTGGAGGACTTCAACTCCCAGAATTCCTCAGCCAGCAAAGTTGGCTGGGGAATTCTGGGAGTTGAAGTCCTCCAGGCTTAAAGTTGCCAAGGTTGGAGACCCCTGATTTAAATAATATCTTAACATGCTGATATGACTAGCTACTATTGCAACCTAACTCAGCAGAAGTGAGCTTCCTCAAACACACACAACACTGTAGCTATTACCATCTCCTATACACCAGAAATTTACTTTGCTCTTTTAGAAAGCTTTGGAAAACTGTTGCTGTGCTAATATTAGTTTATTTTCAAAGTAGGATTACTTGACTTAACTTTTGTTTTTGAGCAAAATAAGGTGTTATACCACCCACTAAGCAGGTCAGCTTTGGGGGCTCAGGACCCCAGATAGCCCCTGGTTACTGGGAAGCTGCTTGAAGAATTAGGGATTCAGGTTAATTTCAGCATTCCAACTAACAAACTCCAAACCAATGAAGTCCGAGATAAGCATTTTCTCAAAGTTCCATTTTATTAGAGTTGTCATATTAGCACATCTGGGAAAACCTGAATCTGAGTTTTCCGGGTTTTCCCTTCCCAAAAGAAAATCAAAGACCCATCCCCTGCACCCACCAGTCCATCACATGGTCCAATCAAATGTCACCCCAACTGGAAATATTCCTCCAGACACTCCTCTCCAAGTGCAGGGTAACATGTCCTTGACTCTCTGAAAAAGAATGTTGTTGAGTCTAATCTTCTAACCCTCTATGAAATCCCCCCCTCCCAAATTCCCAGGCACTAAATGTGGCAGCCTCGAAGCTTCCAAGTAAAATATGTATGTATGTATGTATGTATGTATTTATTTATTTATTTATTTATTAAACTTATATGCCGCCCAACTCCCAAAGGACTCCGGGCGGTGCACAGCAAAGAAAAAAAACAAAGTACATTATAAAAATTTAAAAACGGTTTTAAAAAAAAACAGCAAACAACAGGAGGGCCGGATCTCGCTAGATCTCAGTCACGAAATCAACAGCCCCATGCCTGCCAGAAAAGCCAGGTTGTAACTGCTTTGTGGAAAGTCAGTAGGGTGGAGGCAGTCTGGACCTCAGGAGGTAGCTGGTTCCAGAGAGCCGGAGCAGCCACAGAGAAGGCCCTCTCCCGTGGGCCCACCAGCTGGCATTTTTTAGCTGACGGAACCCAGAGGAGACCGACTCTGTGGGATCTTACCGGCCGCAGGGAGATGCAGGGTAGGAGACGATTCTGGAGATAACCTGGTCCTGAGCCATATATGGCTTTATAGGTAATGACCAACACCTTGAATTGCATCCGGAGACTAATAGGAAGCCATTGCAGCTTGCAGAGAATTGGTGATATGTGGGTGTATCTCGGGACACCCACAACAGCTTGCGGCTGCATTCTGCACCAACTGAAGTCTCCGAATGCTTTTCAAGGGTAGCCCCATGTAGAGCACGTTGCAATAATCCAACGCACTCTACATGGGGCTTCCAAGGCTGACATAAGGGTTGCCAAAACCAAAACTGAAGTTTTCATTCTTCTCCCCCATACAAGAAAAGGGGTAAAGGAGATCTGAGCTATATCTGATGTCATACCAACCCATGGCTCTCCGCACTACATATAAATGAAAAAAAGAGTCTGAAGAGTCTCACAAACTTATGATACCAAACTTATGATAATACCATTAGCATTCTTCTTTATTCTCTCCCATATTTTCTGCATCATCTCTATAATACATTTTCCTCCCATGTCATTTTACTATCTCTGTGAATTCAAATGTAAATATTTCCATTTTTTCAGGGGAGTAATAAAGGGATAATAGAGTTAAGCAGACATATCTCATCTTTATTATTTTGGAAATCATTTTGTGGATGATTAAGCAATGGTCACTGTGTTATAATGTTTTTTTAATGAAGGTCAAAAATGATTACTTCCTGGGAAAATATGACTGATGTGATTGTGCATTTTTGTCTTCCCATTTAAGCAAACTAGGTGGGATTGTATTTATCAGGTTTAAGTCTGAAAAAATAACATGCCAGCCCTGTATCTTTGTATACCTTAAATGGTTAATGTGCAGTGAGAGAAAGAAAATAGCAACATTTGGCTCCTGTTAGAATGTTTGTCAATGTGGTTGCTAGGTTCTAATAAGGTGGACTCCGTACTTTTCATAGGCAGTTATAGACATGTTTATAGTACATTTTTAACCAAGCAACAATCAAAATGAAGGAAGAGTGATATCATGTGATAGCACTCATAATAACTCAATAGCAGGTAGAAATTCTAACAATCAGAAGACTGGCATGTAACAATATGGTTTTCTACATAGGTATTGAAGTCTCCAGACTAATCTATTGCAGGAAAGGAAAAGCCATTAGCCTGTTATTCAGGAATTTAGTCCAGGGGTCACCATCCTTTTGGACCTCAGGGACCACCAAACTCATAATTTTAAATCCCGCGGACCATTAATATGAATTTTGACTGACGGTGGCTTGCTGTCGTTGGTGGGAAAGTTGGTCCCATATTCCAGAGCTGCTGTAGTCACAGGACTGGCCCTTTGGTCATCTCAGAGCAGCTATTCCTCCATCCGGGTGCATCGGCTTGCCATGGACTGGAGGAGCTGTTCCGGGATGACCAAAGGGCCAGTCTTGTGACTATTGCAGCTCTGGAATATGGGACCAGCCCGTGGTGGGGTTGGAAATCTTCGCTGTAGTGGATGGCACATGTAATGTGCAAATTTGTGGGTGGTGCAATGTGCAAAAAGCAGTGCAGTCCTCACCAGCCAGGATGAGGTAATGGTGCTGTTGCAGCAAGAGGGAGGTAGTGGCACAGGTGGGCCAAAGCAGCAATAGAGATGGCTGGAAGGTGTGGGAGCACCATGCAGACAGCCTTCACTTGAGGAGCCTGGCCGAAGTTTCCCACGCCACTCATGCTTCAGCACTTTGACTCCCAGGGACAAAAGTTTGGCCAAGCTATCTGCAAAATCATCTCTCTCTCAAGGAGCACTCACAGAAGCAGTGCGGGAAACTTCGGCCAGGCTCTTGAGAGACAAGAGTGACTCCGGCTGCTTCTCTCCACAACCGCTGATTTAGTCTGGTACCGACCAACTCACTTATCTAAAGTACTTAGTACATGCTGGAATGCTATATAGAGGAATTCACAGGAAGGAGGAATGAGCCCAGCCAAAAAGCAGAACATTTTTTAAAAAAGAAAAACAAAAAAAAATATCAACTGTACAGACCAATTCTCTTTTTACTGATTTAAATGTCATCCAACTACCACAATTGTTTGCCAGCATAGGGCACTAAATAGATGAACCATTTCCAACTACTTTTTCCCTTCATCACATTTCTTCCTTATTAGTGCCTACTTGGTGATGGAGATTAAGTGCACCTTACAAAAGACCACCAATATAATCATGGGAATGCTATAGCTGTCTTTTCAGAGTTAAGCACAATGGATTTTACTGGGACTTTCTTTTAGTTAAGGTTTTAAGAGATCACAGCTTTTTTTTACCATACGTATTTTAATCTGGTTGCAGACACAGAATTCACAAAAATAGGCAGCATATAAAAAAAGAATGTAGTGGGATTGGCATGGGAACTTGGCATCTCAGTTGAAGACTGCCAACAACTTTGTGTTTGGAGATTTTTAAAAAAACATTAAATGCACTTACTTGCTTACTAGCTTTTTAATTTTAAGTAATGCTCCAGAGGTTATCTGTCAGTTCTCAAGGTATGATTCAAAGCCAAAGTGAGCATTTGAAAGCAATTTCCACACTTTTGAAGGAATCACTGTGGGGAAGAGAATCTGACTTTCCAGAAATTCTCAAGATAAAGTCAACACCCTCATGGTATAGCAGCTTAGCAGATGCAATTTTGCCAAAGGCCTCCTAAAATTAGAATTTGTTGCTAATGAAGTTATGGTGGGAATGGTGGAAGAAAATTGAAAAGACTGTACGATACATTAATCCTAAATTGCTGTTTGTGCTATGTTGCACTTTCTTAACAACCTTGAAAAACTGGGTTGTTATAAAATCTATATTCTTTCCCTTAGAATTCCAACTGAAATATCTATAAGATCAGCTGCCTCAAGCAATTTAATATTTCTATTAAATAAGCAATTTGAATGGAGTATTTTAAGGAGATGGAAAGAAGACACCATAATACAATCTGGTTTAATTGTAGTTTTACTGATCATTCTCATTTTAAGCAAAATGCCACACTTGAGAAATAACAGAATCAAGCAGAGACAATCAAAGTTCTAAAAAAAATCATTGAAAGCAATGAGCAGCAAGGAGTTTATAAACATTACAAGGAACCTTGATGATTGATCTGATTAAAAAGACTGGAAACAATTCTGAACTGCAAACATAATTCAGGTTCCTATGAAAAATACAGGATCATAATGAAAATTAGAAAACTAGAAAATGGAGAAGTGATAGTGTTAATGGTGAAAGCTGAAGACTCAACAAGGGAAGGAATGCATGAAGTTGGTACATTCAATCTCATTCTATGGCTATTTGCATTATTGAAGAAATGTACTTGTTTTTGATACTTCAGTTAAAAGTAGTAATCTACAACTGATCTGCCTTGACCATCCAATTTGCTTTCAGGAGAAAAAAATGTGTATAGAAATACCCAGAAGTAATTTTTCTTGTGTGAAGTGATGAGGCGGGTCAGTCTTCTACGAATCAGGGAGACACTCCATAGTTGGGCTATTTGGAAAAGAGTAAAGCTTTGCATAGTTCTATATTAAACTCAGATTTTAAACAAAGCATGAAAATAGCCATCTGATGTTGTTTATTATTGGTCTGAGAGAAGCATAAGAATGGATTTACATAGTGACCAATCAGACATCGAGAGGAGCAGAAGGCCCTTCTCATGTTTGAAGGCCAATACTTTCAGTAAAATTAGATGGGATCTTCTTCAAGTTGAGTTTAACTGGTGACAGTTGATTTTCTAGACAACAAAATAGAACTTGTTTAAAATGGTCTTTTTCTCTTCTTTATTTTTCCATTTCATTCTCCAACCTGTAACCCTAGGCTTTCCAGATATCATCCATCCACATACAAATCATAGCCAACTCTGCTCAGTTTATGGGATCAACCAAAGTCAAGAAGGTATTACAATTTCACTGGGAGATTTAGAGGCTGTTTTTAAGCTAAACAACCATGTTTAAAGGAACCTTTGTTCCTTTAAAATATGATTCAGTATCTTTATCCTTATCCAGGATAAGGAAAGTTTATTTCTCTCCAATCCACTCTACCTCCAAAAGCTTTTCGCAAAATCTTCCCATGGGGCCTTTTTAATGATGCATATTTTCTAAGCTGCTCTGGGCTGAGCATGAGACTAATTAACTTTTGTCACCAGGATCTGGGTCCCCATAATTGTGTTATATAAGTTACCAGCACAGAATAGATATCAGTATATGAAAGTATAAGGTATAAGGTACAACAACTGTTGTCTGAAAACCAAATCTGTAGTAGCAATAAATATTTTACTATCTTGCTCCAACCAAGACACCAGCCCTGCCCATAGATTTGAAGTGAGTTCATCTAGTTTGCACTCCTTTCCTCATCTCCAAGATAAGTGAAATGTACTCTAGCTCACTATGGTAACCGCGTTATTCAACCAATTATGGTAAAGCAAACCAAAGCTTATCCTGATGGCTTTCCATTTAATAAAAATTACTTTAAATTTCAGGGCCAATATAGTCTGGTTATTTTCAATGTTCTTGCAGTGGTGGTGGGGGACACAAATAAAAAAAATGGAATTTATTAGAAAAAATAATCAGACAAAAATCAATAGTGGATCAGGCTTATAGGTAAAATATAACTCTTTCCTTCCATGCAATAACGCTAAGAAAATTTTTTAGAAGGCACGGACTAATTACTCTATACCTAGAATAACTTGGAAACTGTTAATTGTCAGTCTACTATAATGATGTACTTTGAAAACAATAACAATAGCTTCTGATATAAAGACACATTTAATATTATGTGAAGTTTCTCCCTATGATTTTTCTTACTCTGTGGACTACTAACTCTTTCCAAATGAGTCTAGAAAAGTTATGATCCTCTACAGGTTACATTACATAGTATAATGGTTAAAATGTTGGGTTAAAGCCTCAAAACCTTGGTGGTTCAGGCTGTTAAAAGCCTAGCACTTAATTCCAGCTGCCTGCAATTACTGCAGACTCGAATCCCACCAAGCTCAAGGTTGACTCAGCCTTCCATCCTCTCGGGGTAGGTAAATTGAGGACCCAAGATTGTTGGGGCCAATAAGCTGACTTTGTAAAAATGCCGCTTAGTAATAAGCAGGCATATACAATGGAATGAAGGCTATTGCTGAGCGCATTGGGTTGCGCTCCAAAAATTGTAAGCCGCACTGAGTCTCTGGAGAAGGGCGGTGTATAAATATGAATTTAAACAAAAAACCAAGGTTCAAGTCCACCTCCAACAATAGAGGCTCATGAGATTAATTTGGAATACTCATTTTCATCTTATATAACAGGATTGTTATATAAAGAATTGCTGTGCTCATTGCCTTGAACTCCTAGAGGAAAGACAGGATGGAATTCCAACAAAAATATTAACTGGTTGCCATCACCTAACCCTGAAGGTTGTGATTGATCTGAGATGGAATCCAACAAGATCTGAAGTGACACAGATTCTCCTACCCCTGTCATAATGCTCAGCCAAGCCAATATTTTAAAGGCCTACTTTCATGTTTTATAGATGACAGGGATGATCCATGGATCAGATTCAGAGGAAAGTTTGGTATAGCAAATTGCCTTTGCAAATTGTGCCATCTTTTTATGGAAATGACTCATGTTGTTGAATAGATTCATTTCTGACTCATTTGGAATCTGGCTATTAGTGGAGTTCAGTTATAGGTAACGTTTACCCTGTGAAGAGGAACAAAAGGAACAGTCTTGGCAATGAACTAATGAGATCCACAACTGTAGTTTCTGGCCTTAAAACTCTGATCTTTTAGCAAAGTTATTTCTCTTTCTGAAGTGCTGAACAATGGAGCAAAAGTACTAAGATAAAGAGAGCAGGTTTGTGCTTTTAGTTTAGTATATAGCAATAGCACTTAGACTTATATACCACTTCACAGTGCTTGACAGCCCTCTTTAAATGGTTTACAGAGTCAGCCTATTGCCCCCAACAATCTGGGTCCTCATTTTACCCACCTCAGAAGGTTGGAAGGGCCTGCTGAGACCCAAACTGTCAAACTTCAGGCAGCTGGCAGGCAGCAGAAGTAGCCTGCAGTACTGCATTCTAACCACTGTGCCACTGCGGCTCTTTTATACAGTCAGTCTGCTAATAATCAGGTTCTATTACTTCTCCTGTTTTTTATTAATCAGCCTAGTCAATAATCCTGGTGATTGCCCCTATGCAAATGCTAACCAAGTCTGAATCTGCTTAATTTCCAAAATCATTTAAGTGCTACCACCTTCTAAAGTATCTAAATACATATAACTGTCTCTGTCTGTCTGTCTGTCTGTCTGTCTGTCTGTCTGTCTGTCCCTCTCTCTCCCTCTCCCTCTCCCTTCTCTGAATGGGAGAAAAATAATTGAATGCACAGAATGATATTTAGTCTGTTCCTGAATTTTCATTTTCTTAGCCATCTATATTCTGCTAAACTATCATTGTCAGGACCTGTAATTGGGCAAAACAGTGCACCAAAAGACAACAGTTTTTAAACCAACCAACCTCAAATGGGCTAACTTACAGAATGTGTCCAAAATCCAGAATCTGTGCCTCCTGAGGGAATGAAAACTGGGAAAGTTGTGCTGCTCCAGTGCTACTGGTTGCTGCTGTGCTGCTCCTGTAGTCAAGTGTTCTTTATTTTCAGTGTTCCATGACAATTTCCCAGACAGTCACGTAATCCCTCATTCCCTAACCCACCCAGCAGCAGTCACTTACTTGTTGCTGGACTGGGCAGGGAAAGGCAGGGCAGGGCAGGGGAAAGGAAGGGAAAGGAAGGGAAGAGAAGGAAGGGGAGGGGAGGAGAATGGGAGGGAAGGCAGGGAAAAGGAGGAATGCCTGTTTACCTTTCCTGGTTCATACCTCCCCCTGTACACTCCCCAAACTGTTCCACCTCTCACATGTGCCTTCCAATTCCTGCCCTCCAGACATGCCTTCCCCATGCTCTCTTCCCCTGCTTCCTATTCAACACATCTAGCTGTTCTTAAATATCCTTCTGATGCCCATGAACCCCACCCAATCTGCACAGCACCTCTCATACAGCCCATTTCCTGATGCCACCCATCCATGTGTCCTCCTTGACCTACACAGGATCTCTGGTGTATATCTCCTTTACCAAGCCATAGCACCTCTTACTCCCCCCACAGATTCTTGACCCATACCTCCTCACTCCTTCCCCCAGGCAGTAGCAACTATTTACTTGCCTGCTGGACTTGCAACTTTCTGCTGGCTTCTCCATTGACTTCTTCCCTGCAAGCTTCCCACAAGCAAAGTAAATGGGAAACCAGCAGAAATTCTGGGGAGGGAAGGGAAAGAAAGGAAAAGGAAGGTTTTTTAATGCTCCCTGCCAGCTCCCCACAAGGAAACTGGCAGGAATTTGAAAGTCTCTCTTGCATTTTTGTCTACTTGTGGTCATTCTTTGTTTACATGGAGAAATATCTCTGTAATGATGAAATGTATTAGTACATTTTAAAACAATAAAACTGGTGATGTTACCATGTCCTCATTGTAACACTTATTTGGAGTGTATATGCTCCTTGAAATGCATTTCACCCATTTTGGGCAATTATTTATTTATTTATTTATTTATTAATGGGACTTATATGCCGCCCCATCTCCAAGACTCGAAGGCTTACAATAAAACAGACACAATAAATATTTAAAAAAGAATTAAATTAATGGTCCCAATTAATACAAAACTAAAAAGCCGCAAATCTAAAACACCCCACCCATAGGTCACAGCCCGGCTTGGTCAAACAACCAGGTCTTCAAGTCATGGCGGAAGGTGCGGAGGTCAGGGGCCAAGCGGAGCCCCAGGGGAAGTTGGTTCCAGAGTTCAGGGACCGCGACATATAAAACTAAAGGCACCTTCTCCCTTCCTGGTCTTTATAATCTAATGTTGGCATTTTAAAATAATACATTTTAGGAATAAAATAGATATTGATAGTGGTAGATAAACTTTAGAGAATTAAGGAGTCATTCAGTGAGCGACGGAATGGAAGTTATGGAAGTTATGGAAAAAGTTATGAAAGTTATGGAAATAACTTCTACATAGGGATAGAGTACTTGATTGCTCTATGCCCTATTATGTGTACATGGGATACAAGTGACTGATTTTAATTCATTTTCATAATGATAACTTTTAAATATATGTGTAATTGTAACAAAACCAGATTTTTTTGGGGGGGAGAGTTTCCTTGGCAATTGGCATTACACATAAATTGCTTATTGCTTATTTTAATAAAAATATCTGCGTGTATATATTAAAAAGTTGCATGTCAAATAACATTCACACTTACATTAAGAAAAAAGAAGATGGAGAGTTGTCTGGCATTTCATGTCCAACACTGAATAAAGATGACCTTTTAAAAGAAATTGGCATAATTTATATGCCAATACAACATCTCTTAGCATAGCCTGATTACTTGTTTCTTGCTGTGTTGTTGACCTGGTGCTATTTGCTGATTTCAGCTCTGAAGCCTTTCCTTTTCTAGCTGTCTTTAAATCAAACTTGGACCAATATCTTCATATAGTAGGATATTTGGTCATTCTGACCATGTCTGTATGTCCATGTAGGAAGTCCTTATTCCCTGGATCAAAAAGGACTGTGTCTAAGGAAATTAGATGACAATATGAAATGACTAGCACGTATGCATGAGGGGAACCTTTACCTTTACTTTTTATGAACAAAAAAAAATCAGTTGCTGTTATGAAAGGAAAGGTACAAACATTTGTAGAAACATTTCACTTTGTGCCCTAACACAGCTGAATTGGAATGACCGGTATTCACATTAATATACTTTCCAAAAGGAACACTATGTACTCTATTTACGAGAACGACTCCACCCAACATCAAATACCAACCGCCCTGTACGGGCGCACAGACGGGCCTCCTCGGGTGCCATCTGCGACTCAATGTCGCTTGGCGGCGACCCGGGGGAGGGCCTACTCTGTAGCGGCTCCCACTTGGTGGAATCTTCTTCCGCTGGAGCTCCAGTTGGCCCCTGATCTTCGCACCTTCCGCCACGATTTGAAGACTTGGCTCTTTTACAATCGGGCTGTGCTGATTCTCTGGGGGTTGATTTTATTTAATTATGGGGTTTTAACGTTAATTCGGCTTTATTTTGTTTAATATGTTTTTAATTAATTTATTTATTGTTGTATCTTCTTTCAGCTGTGAGCCACCCCGAGTCCTTTTGGAATATAAGTCGAATAAATAAATAAATAAATAAATAAATAAATAAATAAATAAATAATATTTATAGTGGAATTCTTTCTTGCTTGCCCATCATTTCGTCTGTCTATGTGTATGTAGTAACTTAATAGTCATTCACTGAAAATTACAAGTATCTGTGGCAAGAATAATTACTGAAATATATCCAAAACATCTGAAGAATAACTGATTGCATATTCAGGTCTACAAAAGATATTAGGTTAGGTCAGTATCGGTAATACAACCTGATCCTGTACTGAATCTCTAATTATTCTAAATTAGAATTACAGTTTATAGGAATTAGTATCTGCTAATATTCTTAATCTGAATATTTTTTAGATTAAAGGAGAATAGGTACTAATATTACACTATATTAAATATTATTATACTATAAGGTGGATACTGAGATTATTGTCCTGAAATAATATTTAACCTGAAAATCTTCATTTTCAGTTGGACTTTCTGGTTTTACTTTGAAGACGTTTCGCTTCTCATCCAAGAAGCTTCTTCAGTGCTCAGAGCTGAAGATCAGAAGCAAAACGTTTTGGATGAGAAGCGAAACATCTCCAAAGTAAAACCAGAAAGTCCAGTTGCCTCTTGAAAAGCACCTTTGGGGACACCATGATCTGGATGACTGAGAATCTCCATAGATATTAATTTTCATTCAACTTATTTTGTAATATGCAAAATGACACAAAATAGATTGAATTAACATATACTTGTCTAAATACAATCTACTTATTCATCAGAAATTTTATTTATTTATTTATTTATTTATTTATTTATTTATTTATGATGGGATTTATATGCCGTCCTCTCTCCCGAAGGACTCAGGGTGGCTCACAACTATAAAAAACATAGAATACAAAAATTAAAAGTATTAAAAAGTATTAAATCCCAACAAAATTTAAAACCCACAATGAACAATAAAACCAGTAAAAGCCAATAAACCCCCCACCTCAGTCCAGGTTGGCCTGCTGGAAGAGCCATGTCTTCAGGTCGCGATGGAAGGATCAAAGGTCAGGGGCCAACCGCAACTCCAAGGGCAGCTGGTTCCACAGGGTGGGTGCTCCCACAGAGAAGACTTTCCCCCTGGGGGCCACCAGTCGACACTGTCTGGCTGACGGCACCCTAAGGAGGCCCTGTCTGTGGGAGCACACCAGGTGCTAGGAAATCGCTGCTGGCAGAAGATGGTTCCATAAATACCCTGGCCCTAAGCCATGTAGAGCCATGTAGAAACAGAGACTATCCGGTCTATGCCTATACACTGCAGGAATTCAGGTTAAATCTCTAACAAATGTGTGCTCAGTGTTTTCTTGAACATCCAGCAGAGAAGTTGCCATCTTCCTAGATCATTAAGGTAAGGAAATTCAAAACATAGCTTTCCTTTTCTGTCCATTGCTCATCCTTTGCACCTGTTACCAACCAAGTTCCAATGATAGTATGTTTTCCAAGACAAAAAAAAAAATGCCTGAGACCAATCACTCACATGCAGAAAGACAAGCTACAGACCAGGTAAACTTTGTGTATTTCTCTTCAGATGTCCTCTGAGAATCAGGCATCATCATCCTTATTCAAATGTCAGTCTCACTTCCAGCTCAGCTCTCACTATCTCTCCATTCACTTAGTGGAAACGTTAAACTTATAATCAGATAACCACTGCAATGAAACAATTTGCCTGTATTTACTTCCTTTGTTCTTGTTTATGTTTATACTTATATTTGTTATCCTGCACATGTTTGACAAACAAACAAATAAATAAAATAAAATAATAAATTAGCATGTGAACTTAAGCAAGCTGCTGGCAACGCAAAGAGCTTGCTCTTTAACACGTTGGAATCTGTTAAAACTAGGAATGGTTACAGAGTATTGACTAAAGGAAATCAGCTGTCTATATAGATGGGAGGTTAACAAAGAAGGAAAGGGAACTATTAATACACAATAAAATTCATGCAATCAAGGAATCCTTGAGCTCAAACTGAAACTAGAAATTCTATTAACACCATTAATGGCCACTTTTTAACCTATATTTTTGTGAGTGGCGATCTTGATCTGATAACAACAGATTTGTTGTATCTGCATTCCATTATCTGCATGCAGATACAGATAACACAACAGATTTCATGTTACCACCAGCAATCAAGTAACATCTAGTTGAATTGGATTAAGCTAATTCTTTTACATTTAAACAAATTCAAATTCAAGAATGTTGGTTCGCAGAATTACAGATTTAGCAAGAAAGTCTTGGTATAATAAACATGGAATTCAGTCTGGGGAGAAAAAGGCAATTTAACACTTGAAGCAATTTCCAGAAAGTGACTATCAAACTGCTGCTACCATGTTTCCCTGAAAATAAGACACTGTCTTATATTTTTTTTGGCTCCCAAAAACACACTAGGTCTTATTTTCAGGGTAGGTCTTATATATTTATGGTGCCAAATAGTGGGTGTGAGTGTGTAGGGGGGGCGTTTCACGGGTGCACGGTTGCTCCCTGAAAAGTCTTCCTGGAACTGGAGATTTACACTAGGTCTTATTTTCGGGGTAGGTCTTATATTAGGGCAGGTTTAGAAAATAGTGCTAGGTCTTACTTTCGGGGTAGGTCTTATTTTCGGGGAAACACGGTAATGGCATTACAAAAGATATGGCGGGGAGACTAATTGTTCTATTTATATATGAGAAATTATTTATCTATGATAGCTCCAACTTTTAGCAAGCTGGGCAGAAGTTGCAGGAGACGCACAGATTATTAGGATTAACTTTGTTTATATAGGGAGACAAAAGGAAAAAAAATAGCAAACTAGTCCTCTTGAAAATTGCTTTGCACTCCATTTCAATTAGTTGGTTGTGTTATTGCTCATTCTATTTAATAGACCTTCTGCCAAGATGAAGCTCTCCAAATTAATATAGATGAAAGGAATAATATTACAGCAGATAATAAAAGTAGAAATAATTTAAAACAATAATTCATAATTTACAACTCACATTTGTAAAATAATTACCAAATTATCTGATGGATTAAAGCTGTTTCAGCGAAAGACAACTGATTTGTCTTCTGACAACATGGAATTGCATCAGGTTGCTTAACCTATTCACATATATAAAGACACAGGATACATGCAAGGCCAGCTTCAGTTTGGTAAAGAGGAAAGAGCAAAAGGATCTCTCATGAGATCTGACATTTTCTATATTGGTGGCAGAGAACAACCCAACCAATGGCCAATCTTCACCTTTCAATACTCCAGATAAGACTTTGACATGGGCAATGGAATGTCATGTCAGAACTTTCTGTCTACTTCCCTACCTTTCTCTCCCATCATGCAGTTCCAAGAAATCAGGAGGTGTAGGTGGGATTGTCATATCAAAATGCTAATATCCTGATAAGTTCTACAAAATGAATGTACTAACGCAAGATTTCTGGAGCAGCTTATTATCAGATTAATTAAATAGCTACATAAATCAGATTGGACTTTTTCTTTGATTTCAATCTTTCTGATAATAGTTTCAGTCACATTTTCATATCAGTTTACAAATCCAGGGAAGGAAGAAAATGCAGAAGGAGAATCATATATTTCTAAGTAAGTACATATTTTTCCTATGCACTATCAGCATAGTTTCTAAGCACTTTTTCCATGTATACCTATATATACTTTTTCTGAATATATGTATTTTAAATAGTAAATAGTGTCTACAAATTTGAATGGGTTGTATTCAGATGTCTCAAGGTCATGTAGATGTTTTACTCCATAGGCCCACTCAGAGATGTGAAATCTTGCATAAAAATTCAGAACATTTTCTTAATCTAATGCACTTTTTCCCTCTTCTAATCCTGTTTTCAGACATCTTCTTTTTCATATGGCTACATTGCAAGATTCTGAAAAATGTGAATATTGTGGAATATCAAGATTGCCAAATGGTAACACACAAATGATGTGTTTGCATATTATTTCAGGGCGAGAGGAATTAATGAAATTCTCACAAAAAACAGGCTCAATTAATTTTCCTCCAGCTACAGATAAACTGGATAAGTATCCAAGGTTTGCTTTATTTTTGTCAGTTTGAGGAGTACAAATTCATGACTTTTTGATGTACAAATTAGACTTTAATTTATTGACTACCTGCCATCAAGTTGTCAACTTCTTCAAGATTATCTGTTGACAACATATATCAGATAGAAGATAAGCTCAACATCCAGAAGGTTCTTGACAGACCTGAACACTGCTGGGTCCTACCCAACAAATACAATTAAATGGTGAGAAAAGTAAAGCTTTAAATTTAGGCAAGGAAAACCAAATGTATAGGTATAGATCAGGTGCAACTTGCTAAATAGTAGTAACATAAAAAGGATGTACTAGTGCTAGCAGACAACTACTTAAGTATGAGCCAGCAATGTGTTACAATTACCAAAAAAGCCAATGCAATGCTAGACTGCATCAACAGAGAGATAGTATCACAATCACATGAAATGTTAGTACTGCTTTATACTGCACTGGTAAGACCACACTTGGAATACCAAGTCCAGTTTTGATCACTTTGTTACAAAAAATGTTGGGACTCTAAAAAAATGTGCAGAGAAGGACTCCTCCCTAAGATTGCTGCTGAATGGTGGGAATTTTTCCTTTTCCTGCCAATGATCTGCTGATTTTTTTGCCAAAGCTAGTTCTTTGGCAGTAATGCTTCCTAGATTTGAATGGGAGCACTTAAGAATGGCCAAAACAGGAAGGAGAATCTTGAAGATTCCATAAAATGATTTTATTTGATTTACATCAATATTGGAATTCCACTCCAAGGTTTTTGCATTGTAAAATATTTGGATCTTATTTTTTAATATTTTTTAAACTTTGGAACCAAAATATCCATACAATATCTTTCCTGTCTCTTTATTTCTTCACTCTGCTTCAGTGTTCTTTGTTCTCTGCCTCACACAGAAAAATGTGTCCTATTGCAGACAAGAAGGGCTGACTGAAAAGACTATTTCATAATATCCAACCTTTGGTTGAAAGGTTTTTTTATAAAAAAAAATTGATGAAATGATAATGTCTGTGGAAAATATTCAGATGCATTTGGTTTTGGATAAATCAGATTCCCAAAAAGATTGTGATTTGGAAACAGCTGAACTGTCACAAGGAATTTGGGACTGCACAGACTTAGAATTAACTCAGTTAATTGCATAATACCTCTTTGATGTTCAATCCTGCAGTCTTGAAATTTTACTGCATGGAGAAGTGATATATTGGCCTTTCTTGGAAGAATCAAAGGAGATGAGGGGAATGAATTTATCATACTTAATTGGGAAATAATTTCATCTGGACTTTGTTGGGAAGATAGATCAATTTTGGAGATTGACCTTATTATATTTAATCAGATAACAATTCATAAGAGGTAGATTTTTTTTTTAAATGTGGATATTTGATCCAGGATGGATTATTGTTAACTTTTGGGATGATTTGGGATATAAGATGTTGTGGAAAATTTTCTATGAGCTAATTACAATAACAGTTTGTTAACAGCGGTTTCTGAAACTTTAACCTGCTTTTACCATTATTGTTCTTCCTATTAACTGTATTGTCATTAATATAGTATATAGGTGACAAGTTAGTAATTTGCAACTAGAGTTAGTAGTTTAAGAATCTTTTGAACATGTTTTTTAAGGTGTGGGAAATTAATATTTTAGTAAATGTATCAATCAGTATTCAACTATGCACATAGGGATAATATGCATATAGGACTTGGGTTTTTTCCAATGCACTTTTTAAATTCTTTGTTTGCTATGTGCTTTTTCCAAAAAATATTTTGGAACTTTGTATTTTAACATTATTTTGAATAAAATAAAAATTGTGGGGGGAGAAGAGTGCAGAGAAGAGCAACAAAGATTATTATGTGACTGGAGGCTAAACTGTATGATGAACAGTGGTGGGAACTGGGAATGTCTAATCTAACAAAGAGAAAGACTGGAGGTGACATGATAGCAGTCTTCCAATATTTGAGCGGCTGTCACAGAGAAGAGAGATCAATCTATTCTCCAAAGCACATGAGGGCAGGACAAGAAATAATAGATTGAATTCATTTATCCAAAATAGTGTAGAGTCTTCTGCTTGAAGTTGAACTAGATAGAAGACCACCAAGGTTCCTTCCAACTCTATTGTTCTGTAACTATAATTCTGTAACTTTAGATCCTGTTCCTATTCATGTCCTAATCTGGATATCTAAAATATAATTAATTGATAAAGTCATACTACTATGAATCATGTATGAACTAAAATCAACAAAATCACACTGTATTCCCTGGTTATTCCATATATCCTTTTACTGCATAGGATTTTTTCTAAATATTTTTGTAATCATTGGAAAATGACTGAAGCCATTTTTCACTGCTCTATATTTGGGCTTTATTGAAACAGGTCTTTTCTACTTAAGAGCTATATAATAGTTTTATCATTTGCTATTTTTGTTCATTTGGTTTTAATATGGCCATTCATAATAATGAAAGAGAACATTTCACTGAGGTTCAGATAGACAACAGTACAGCCTCTAGTTTTCCCATTTGTTAAATTCTGTACTAGTTACTTACACTTCTTAGTGTCTCTATGGAGACATTAAAGGGCTAAAGAATCAGTGTTTTGGAACTAGAGATAGCTAATCTCTCTTCCCCATTGGAAGGTCAATTATAGTTAAGGGCACTGAGTCAGACCATTTATGTTGAGGTTTCATCTAAAAGAAGAAATCACACTGTTTTATTGGCTTATCGCTGGTGCTTATTTTACACCTCTTCATTATGAGTATCTTTAGCTACAAAGCAAATGTTACCCAATGGAGCCATATATTCTTTAGTTTTTTTGAAGAAGTACCTATTTACTACACACACATTCCTATTTCCTTGAGTTAAATCTTCACCTTTCTGCTTCCTTTAAATCGCACTGGTCTGTTCAGCTAGGCCCAATAGTCCAAATGGAGTTGAGTCACTCATACAGGCATTATGATGAAACTCCCTTCAATCGGTTTATGCTCCTTTCAAAATATGGGGTGATTTGTGCTATCATTGCTAAAATAAAGTATTATTTTGGAATAAATGCTTAGTGTACCAGTGAATTAAATGCATTCATGTTTTTGTTTTGCTTTGTTTCTTGTTAATCTGAAGTTAAAGACATGGAAATCTGAACATTCACGTGGTGTTTAAGTGCAACAAAACTACAGCAGAACAACGAAAATCTAATTTTGGTAATTCTTTCAGAACTGCTTCTCAACCTTCAAATGAAATTATTAACAACACTTAGAGAAAAACAAGAATGCACAAGGCCTGCAGTTATGGGCTGTATATAAATTGACAAATGCATGAAGAGTATTCATGCCAGAATAATAGTAATCAAATTGCCAAATCATTCCTAACATATTAGATAATTTGAGGAATAAAATCTAGGTCATAAGTAGGCAATCTGGAGTGTGGTAATGATGGATGAAATAGATTTTGCCTGCATGGAGATGGGGAACAGAGGGAAACTGTTACTGAAGGCTCCAGCCTGGCACACCATCATCAAAAAACCCAAATACTTCAAAAATCCCATATGACATGTCATCTCCTAGTCTTTCACCAGCAAAAAGTTGACTGATTTCTGATCTAGAAAATAAAGTGAAGTTTCCTTTTTCACAAGTAACTCTGTAGTTTGCTTGTTTGGTTTAGAGACTGCCTCCCTCCAAAACAGAAAACAGGTCTTGAACTTAGAGGAATGTTGCTGTCAGCTCAGGTCTTGCAGGCTGTGTAGTATTCAAAGCAGTGTGTTCAGAGGTGGTATTTAGCAGGTTCTGACCAGTTCTGGAGAACCGGTAGCGGAAATTTTGAGTAGTTTGGAGAACCGGCAAATACCACCTCTGACTGGCCCCGCCCCCATCTGTTCTCGGCCTCCCAAGTCCCAGCTGATTGGCTGGGTCTTCTTTTGTTGCCCTGCACAGGTGAACAGAGCTGGAAAGCAGGTTAGTGGGTTGTGGAGGGAATGGGGATTTTACAGTATCCTTTCCCTGCCACGACCTCCAAGCCACAGCCACCAAGCCACGCCCACAAAACTGGTAGTAAAAACATTTGAATCTCACCACTGACAGAAACCTATCGTAAAAGATGAAAATGACTTCTATTTTACTCTGCAGCTCCATTTTATCATTTTTCTTCAACAGCAGATACAGAAATTTTGTGGGATTATTTGTCTTTTTTTTCACACACACCCCATCCCAAATAAGGAAATTTGACCACAGGTAGTTCTTGACTTACAACAGTTCATTTAGTGACTGTTCAAAGTTACAACAGCACTGAAAAAAGTGACTTATGACCATTTTTCACACTTATGACCATTACAGCATCCCCACTGTCATGTGATTGCAGCATCCCCATGGTCATATTCGGATGCTTGACAACTGACTCACATTTATGATGGTATTCTGGAGTCATCTGATTCCTTTTGCAACCTTCTGACAAGCAAAGTCAACTTAACAGCCATGTTACTAATTTAAGAACTGCAGTGATTCAGTTAACAAATGTGATAGGAAAAGTCGTAAAACAGGGACAAAACGCACTTAACAAATTCCTCACTTAGCAACATAAATTTTAGGCTCAATTGTGGTCGTAAGTCGAGGACTACCTGTATTAACTCTCCCTTAGATTTGAATGCTTTTCATTTCTTTTAAAACCTACCCCACATTTTTAAAAAGCATTTCATTCTACCTCTTGGGAATATCATTAATGTCATTGCTACATCCTCTGTATCTTTCGTAATAATAAATTTGAGGTTCAACAGACTTGAAATTTTAAGCTTAGACAACCTAGAACTCCACCACCTTCGGTCCGATCTAAGTATAGTACATAAAATCATACATTGCAATGTCCTACCTGTCAATGAATACTTCAACTTCAACCACAACAATACAAGAGCACACAATAGATACAAACTCAAGGTTAACCGCCCAAACTTGATTGCAGGAAATACGACTTCAGCAACAGAATGTCTGGAATACTCTACCTGACTCTGTGGTTTCTTCCCCAAACCCCAAAAACTTTAACCTTAGACTGTCTACTATTGACCCCACCCCTTTCCTAAGAGGTCTGTAGGGGGCGTGCATAAGCGCACCAATGTGCCTACCATCCCTGTCCTATTGTTTCTTTTTTTTTTCTTATTCATATCCATTTCATGTATTCATAACCATGTTTATACTTATACCTGTTATCTAATAATCGCTTGACAAAATAAACAAACAAACAAACAAACAAACAAACAAACTTCCTATTGCAAAATGCTTTCCCAAGTTTTAGAGGGAAAAGTAAAGAGCAAAACCAAGAGATGTCATCCATCTTTCTCATTTTCATGATATGTTCCTCCCCAGGTAGCTGTATAACTAAGCTTACAACTCTGGGAAATTAGGTTTCTCAACTTATACTAAGGGAAAGGCATCTCCCTGCAGAAATCACATCTGAATGTGAGGGTAACGAAGAGCAAGGGCAGCTATTGTAATCTTTATTTATTCACATGAACAGCAATTCATGCTGAAGTGTTGCAATTTTAAGAGATCCAGAATTTGGCTTATGTTTTTTTTTCCCCATAAAGGAAGATTTGTTTCTCTCCTTTCCTCCACTTTTTGGTCAAAACAAAAAGATTTTATAGATTATCTTTTCTCCATTATCTTCCCTTCTTTTGTGCTTTAAACAATGCTCCTAGACTAACTAAGAAAGGCTCTGGGTTGATTTTAGTGCTGTACCTTTTATTCCTATTGAACAAAAGTAGCAGAATCTCATGATCATCAAGCAGTAAAGTTACGTAATACATAAAACATTTGAAGCACCTGCATGTTTCCTTCAGGTCCTTCATATCCATTTCTCCCTTTTTACTTTTTGCTACATCTTGGACAAATTGTCAACAATACTTGAAAACAATATAGTCTTTTTTTCTTTCCTTGACGTCAACATTTGCTGGCAGATTGATTGCAGACTTCAATTGATCTTTAGAGTACCAGCATGCTACCTGAGTCTTTGTAAATATAATAGTGGAAATATATTCTAAGCCAACATTTAAGCAATATGTTATGTTTCCTCTTGTGTCTGGTGTAAGAAAATACCTTTCAAACTTGGGGTGAATTTACTATATATGTGTGTGTTTTTTTGTATGTGTGTATGTGTGTATTAGGAGCAAAATCTTTAATCTTTATTTTGTCTAACCCAATATTATTGCTTGTTCATGGTATAAGAGTTGGTGGGTATGTACTTCAAGAAAGTATAATGTATCATATGTCTTATTATGTGAGTTTTAAATACCACGAATAGATGAATGGATACATAAATAAATACATTTTATGAGTATTGTTTACAAGTTCAGCTTTCTACAAAGTTCAAATACAATAGTAGGAACATCCCAATGACAACCTAGCACAACTTTCCCTAAAGTAGGGCCTTCCTAATATGTTGGGATAACAAATCATAATTGTGGCACTCACCCTCTGGAATATCATTCCCCTGAGATCAGACTTACTGTTGGACCTGCCACAACTTAAGCCTCTACATAAAAATGATCCTTGGCTCCATTTGTTGAGAAAGGTATAGTTTATTAGAAAGCAAGTATATTGCAGTAGTGCAAAGCCAGAACTGAAAATTGAGCGCCACAATTCCCTAAGTTCTATTTTTCCCCCCTTTAACTGTCTCTCATTTCCCACTCCAGGGTAACCAGTCAGGTTCAGGCAAGATGTTTTCATAATGGTCAGTGCAAGCATAGTTTGGTATGCGGCCTCCTCCCTCTTCCAGCTGGGTGACCTTGAGGTAGCGTCTCAAGGAGATAGAGCACTTACTTTTGTTTCCTGAAGCATTCCCCCCCCTTCCTTTACCCTCCCCACATTTGATGGCAGTCTGTCACCGCATAGCAGCAGAGCACAATCAAGCAGGGGTGGGATTCTACCAGTTGGACCGGTTCTATAGAACAGGTTGTTATGATTCTGTGCAGTTCAGAGAACCGGCAAATCATGCCCCTGGCTGGCCTTGCCCCTCTCTGCTCGTCCCTCCCCTCCCCACCCAATCAGTCCTTATCGTGCATGCGCAACATTGCATGCATGCCTGACATCACTGACTGTGTTCTTCCCCAGCCGGTCACTCCTTAAGGTATTTTCCCCCTCCCAATGATCAGTTGTTCCTATGATCAGCTGTGCCAGGATTCCCCTCGCTTACTTGTGCAGGAGGCTTCCCTGATGGCATGCAGCACAGGTGGGTGCTGCGTGCCCACCCCCCATGCTTCATTTTTTCCTTTCCTGAGCCCTAGGAAAGCCTTCTGAAAGCAAAAACGTCCCCCAGGAGGCTTCCCTGAGGCCCAAAAGGCCCAAGAAATGGGAGGGGTACTGCCAACCCCCACCCCAAAGCCACACCCACCCAGTCACATGGCCACGCCCACCTAGCCACACCTACCTAGCCATGCCCACAGAACCGGTTGTTACAAAATTTGAATCCCACCCCTGCAAGCAAGCATGAGGTGGCATCTGACAATCACCTCAACTCTGTTGGCCTTTTCTAAGACTTTGAAGACCCAATGTCCTGGATGCGAAAGAGAGCTCATTGGATGGTTTTATTAATGATTGCTATTGGTTGGTTTATCTCAAGCTATTATTTTTGTTATTTGTTATTTCGCTTTTAGGTATTGCTAGTTGTCCAAAGTCCTATAAATAAAATATATAGGTGGCTGTATCAATTCAATATAATTAATGTATTACTTAAAAATTCATAGCTACTATGGCTACAAAAGAGAAGTCTCCCATACAATTTTTGAAAATATACATATATAAAATAGTGAGTTACAAAAACCTACATTGATTAGTAATAATGTAATAAGAGAAGCATATTGTAATGGTTAGATGAAAGAAACAAAGCAAAAACAAAAACGAGAAGATCCATATCTGAGGTACTGTATAAATACCTATATATTATATACCTATACCTGTATACATGTTTTACTGTATCCCATGCTTAATAAAGTCCAAGCTCATCATAAGGCAACAGATTCCATATTTTACAAATATAATTCAACATTACATTGAGGTTCTTAAATATGTTTCTTCCCAAAATTATATTAATATTTATGTTAATTTGAAAGCAGAACAAAACTATAACAGAGCAAAACCAAATCATGTGAGTTACAGGATCTTCATATATTTTATGGCGTCAACACAAGAACTTTAATGCCCAACACTTTCTAAACAATCTCTGAGGGATCCAATAGAAATATTTAATGATGGGTGAGTTTCATTTTTCAAGCATAAAAATATACATTTTACCTTTTTAATTCTTTCTTCCATTGATTTTCTAAAGCTGGGGACTATACATTGTTCTTGGAAAGGCTAATATAAGCAATGATTTCTAGAATAAGGCTGTACTACTAATGTGTTAGGCAATTGTTATGTTCATTGACCTGTATCTTCTAAAATAAAATTCCGTCAAAGAAATTATCTTCCTGCAGTATGCAGTCTTGCGAAGTGCTGTTTAATGACTGCAATAAAATTAAGGAAGTATGCTATCTTGGAATATCTGGACAGACATGAATATCTCCCTGATTACTGAATTATCACTCATATGAATAATTTTTAAACTGTGTAGTTTAGAAACCTACATGGAACCATGCAACAAAGTGGTAAGAGAATATTTATTTTTAAATAATATGGCTGCTTGATTGAAGACAGATTACATGCTTGTAAGAATCCATTGTATGGGATTCAATTTAAAAGTGAGAACAAAGTTCAATAAAGTTTTTCATGGTGACAAACTATTATTACTCTTTATACTTCCTCAAATTGTGATTTGATCTGTAAAAGCTGACCAGTTTCAAACAAAAATAGATATTTACTACATTGTATAAACATAAGCTGAACCTTTCTCTCTCCATGGTCCTAAGTCAATAAATTGCATTAGAATAGAGTAGAGTAGAGTAGAGTAGAGTAGAGTAGAGTAGAGTAGAGTAGAATTCAATTCTTCATTGGCCAAGTATGATTGGACACATCAGGAATTTGTCTTGGTGCAAATGCTCTCAGTGTACGTAAAAGAAAAAATACATCCATCAAGAGTCAAGAATCATAAACTACAACACTTAATAATAGTTGTAGGGTACAATAAGCAATCAAATCATACTAGGAAACAGTCAATATAAATCGTAAGGATACAAGCAACAAAGTTACAGTCATACAGTCACAAGTGGGAGGGGATGGGTGATGAGGAGTGATGAGAAGATTAATAGTAATAGTAGTGTAGACTTTGTAAATAGTTGGACAGTGTTGAGGGAATTATTTGTTTAGTAGAGTGATGACGTTCAGGGAAAAAACTGTCCTTGTGTCTAGCTGTTCTGGTGTGCAGTGCTCTATAGCGTCGTTTTGAGGGTAGGAGTTGAAACAGTTTATGTTCAGGATGTGAGGGGTCTGTAAATATTTTTAGCCTCGTTCAGACCATTGTCCTAATTTTCTTCAAGTTTTCTTTTGACTTCCTCATCTGTGCTTTGATGAAGATGTCTGTGAATAGATCTTCACAATTCACCTCTCAGCAAAATACTGTTAACCCAGATAATCAACCAGAACCCTTGAACCATAAAACTGCTAGTTTAGCATCTACATAAATCTGGGCCAGGGAGGAGGTTAGTGTATAACAGGAATATCAAAAAGGACCAGTTGATCCAGTGTATTAATGTACTTAAAAACATCAAAAATATTTTCAGAAATATAAAGAAAGGGAGCATAAAAGATTAATATTTATCTTTACACCAGAGGTGGCATTCAGCAAGTTCTGACCAGTTCTGGAGAACTGGTAGTGGAGAACTGGCAAATACCACCTCTGACTGGCCCTGCCCCCATCTATTCTCTGCCTCCCGAGTTCCAGCTGATCAGCTGGGTCTTCTTTTGTTGCCCTGCACAGAAGATCGGAGCTGGAAAGCAGGTTAGTGGAAGAGGGAATGGGATTTTGCAGTAACCTTCCCCAAAAGTGGGGAGGGAATGGAGATTTTGCAGTATCCTTCTCCAGCCATGCCCACCAAACCATGCCACATCCACAGAACCGGTAGTAAAAAAAAATTGAATCCCACCACTGCTTTACATGTATAAACATAAAGAGCAAACAGGATAGGTATTGAAATATTAGCCTTTATCAGATTTTTTTTAAAAAGTCTGGGCGTTTTTCTTACTGCCACAACATAATTTATTTTTGATTATCCTCCAAGCTTTCCTGTCAATCCAGGTCAGGCCACTGGAGATTGTGTTGCGATCAGGATAGTCTTGGGATTGTCTGTAGGCTTTGTTTTTCTCTCTTTTGTGAAAGCTTAAGATTCATTCAGAAACTCACCTCTCAATAGGAGAGAATGTACAATGGGCTAAGAGTTCGATGACTCAAAGATGTTCTGTTGCTGCATCCTTTCTAAACCAGTTGCAAACTGCAGGAGTGCACGTACGTTTCTTGGCAGTGATTGGATTAAATTAGAATAATTTACTTTGCTTACTGTGCCTAAATTGGTTTCATTTTGGGAAGTCTGACACACTGATTAAGTTAGTAGTGATTTTTTCCCCCCATATATTCATAAAACTATTTTTCATTTGCAACTATAAACAAGTCAAATTTTGCCAGCATTGATAGGTACTTCTCCTGATGGTCTCCTGTACGATGAAATGTCATTTCAATTAGCAGCAAAGGAATGTTGCTACATGTTATATGTGTGGATGTACACAAACACACACACACGCACATTCATGGAGTGCATTTGTATAGATGAGTACTCACTCATATATTTGCAGCTGTGTTTGGGTTTGATCAAATAGGTGTATTACAGTGGTGGGATTCAAAAAATTTTTACTACCAGTTCTGTGGGCATGGCTTGGTGGGTGTGGCAGGGGAAGGTTACTGCAAAATCTCCATTCCCTCTTCCACTAACCTGCTTTCCAGTTCCGTTCTCCTATGCAGAGCAACAAAATAAGACCCAGCTGATCAGCTGGGACTCGGGAGGCAGAGAGTAGATGGGGCGGAGCCAATCAGAGGTGGTATTTGCCGGTTCTCCAAACTACTCAAAATTTCCACTACCGGTTCTCCAGAACTGGTCAGAACCTGCTGAATACCACCTCTGGTATATTAGCCTATATTCAATTAAGCTGCAGTTTTTTTCTTATGTTATATTTTACTTCATTTTGTCTTTCATCCTTTATCAATGCTGTCTATAACTTGCAGCTGTGGAATATTCACAGATACAGATTAACAGAATTGGAAGGGATGTTATAGGTCATCTAATCCAACACCCATCCCCCTGCCCAAGCAGACCCTGAATCGTTTCTGACAGATGGCAGTCCAGTCTCTTCATGAAAGCTTCCAGTGATGAAGCTCCCACAACTTCTGAAGGCAATTCCTGAGCTTTTGTGCTTTCTCTTTTAAGTTATTTGCTTAGGTGCGAAGAGAAATTTTCAGAAATTCACATCTGAATGTTCAAAATTAATTTTGTCTATTATTAACTTTGCTGCATATGTAGTAGAGGAGTAGGAGAATCTAACACAGGTTCAAGATCACTATATGTTCTATCAATAGATGGTCTTGGCAGATGCTTTTTAGACAGGTTATGAAGGATATCTAAGAATCATTTTGGGATTTGGTGAAAGTGCCCTGGACTAAATGGGAAAGCTGTCTCAATGTACATTGTTTTTATGCCTTGTCTCTGTAACTATGTGTAATAAAGGAATGTCTATGGAGATTCTCAGTCATCCAGGTCATGATTGTTCCAAAAGGTGCTTTTTTTCCTAAAGGAAACTGGACTTCCTTTGTTATGCCTGAACTGAAGAAGCTTGTTGGATGAGAAGTGAAACATCTTCAAGGAAAACAAAGGAAGTTCAGTTTCCTTTTGAAAAAAGAACCTTTGGCACAATAAAGGAACATAACTAAAAGCCTATTTGTAAGTTTTCCACATATTTAAAAAAAGTTATCTGAATTGTTTATTTCTGTTGGTCTGTGTCTTGTTAAGTATAATAACATTCAGGAAACATGGAAAATTCCCACATAATTTCCCATGGACATAGCTAACAGGCATTCTTAAATCCACCCTCCAATACTTCTTTTAATAGAGCATTAATAGAAAATCTACATTTTCTCCAAGAGTGGTCCTGGAGACCACTAACGTAGATGTGACAAGCGAAAGGAGGAAGAAGCAGGAATGACTCTTATTATTTATGATGTGATTAACTCAGAATGTCTCAGCCTTGATAACTTTAAGATGTCTTGCTGACTGGGGAATTCTGGGAGTTGAAGTCCACAGCTTGTAAAGTTGTCAAGATTGAGCAACATTGGATTAGCTCATCAATGCAGTGAAATTTTTTTATTTTTACAATAAGTGTTGGTTTGGTTACAGGCTTAGTTAGACAAATTATATGCTTGTAAGTAACCATTGCATAGAAGTTCAGTTTAAAAGCTAGTACCAGGAATTATGGAAGGTAAGGAAGGGGAAGATAAATAGAATTTAGAAGGGAAGAGAAAGAGAATTTAACATTTTTGACCCAGAGTAAATAAGATAGGTGGAATCTGAATATTGGATAGTGTTATGTATGTAGGTTTGAATGTTATTGGTTTATTTGAACTGTTCTTGTAAAATGTCAAATGGGATTGGTTTAAATAGTGCGGGAAGAAACCCTGCACTCCCATTGGCTGGCAACTACGGCTGCAGGCTATAAGAGGCAGCCGTAGCCCAGCCAACTCGGGTCCATTCGAGCTGTAGTCACTGAATAAACTTTTTGCTGGAACTCTTCGCGTCTGACTCTTCAAGCAGACTTAACAGATAGAAATATAAAATGTGATATAAACAGGTTTTATGCCCTATAATCACTGGTATCCCATACTTGATTAGTATTTTTACAGCCACCATTTGTCTTAGTTGCTAATACGTTTTCAATTTCTAGTAACTCTTGTTTTCTTCTAGATCTGTTTCTGTTAGCAGAAACATATTGTGATAAATTTTCATTTTAGACAACATGACTATTTCCTCTCCCTTATCGATCTGTCTTCAAACTTAACAATTTTTATTCTATAAACCAATTTCATTTTTTCTGTTTATTATTATATCAATCTAATTCATTTGCCTTTTTCTTAAATATGCCTTCTAGAAGGGCTTTGAAAGATGGATTTTTTGATTAGTTTTATTTCTTATTAATTATCCACTTATGTTTTTGCTTTCTCTAGTGACATTAAGCTATAAAAGGGAAGATAAAGCCAGTAAAATGATTACATACATGTGGCATACTTATAATTTATTAAAATAACCTGTAAAATGTAAATCACATTAAAATGTCTCAGATGAAAACAAGGAACAGGTGCTCCTCCGCTTAAAACACTTCTGACCTAGATGGACCAATGCTCTTAATTGCTGTGACATGGCAAGATGTTTTTACGAATTTCACTTGTTTTGAATTCAAAATGGGTCATTCTGACCTGCCTAGAAGTGTACATTTGATCATTGTGGAGATGTCCTGAGCCAGAAGAAGAAGAAG
This sequence comes from Naja naja, assembly GCA_009733165.1. Classification (NCBI taxonomy): domain Eukaryota; kingdom Metazoa; phylum Chordata; class Lepidosauria; order Squamata; family Elapidae; genus Naja; species Naja naja. Next base: position 16,768,091 of record CM019159.1, on the reverse strand, counting down.
AGAGGGAGGGGAAGCTTGTTCAAGCTTGGAACATTTCCAGAACACTTGAAGAGGATCAAAATATTCCTGCTAAGGTCAAAATAGCTGTTCTGAACTTGAAATGTGGTTTCAAACTTTAACAACTTAGATGAGGGAGTAAAAGGGGAACTTACGAAATTTGCTGATGATACTAAGCTGGCAGGAATAGTTGACACCCTAGAAGATAGGCTCAAGATCCAGATAGATCTTGACAGACTAGAACACTGGGCCGTATCTAACAAAATGAAATTCAGTGTAGAGAAAAGTAAAGTCCTACACTTAGGCAAGAAAAACCAAAAGTACACATATAGACTGGGTGAAACCAGGCTCAATAGCAGTAACTTGTAAGAAGGATATTGGAGTCTTAGTGGACAACCAGCTAAATATGAGCCAGCAGTGTGCAGCAGCATCCAAAAAAGCCAATGCAATCCTAAGTTGCATTAACAGAGGGATACAATCAAGATCAAGTGAGGTACTAATACCACTCTATAAAGCCTTTGTAAGACCACACCTAGAGTACTGCATCCAGTTTTGGTCACGACACTATAAAAAAGATGTTGAGACTCTAGAAAAAGTGCAGAGAAGAACAACCAGGATGATTAGGGGACTGGAAACTAAAACATATGATGAACGATTACAGGAACTGGGCATGGCTAGTCTAGGGAAGAGAAGGACCAGGGGAGACATGATAGCAGTCTTCCAATATTTGAAGGGCTACCACAGAGAGGAAGGTGTCAAGCTATTTTCCAAGGCACCTGAAGGCCAGACAAGGAATAATGGATGGAAATTGTTCAAGGAGAGATTCAACCTAGAAATAAGGAGAAACTTTCTGACAGTGAGAACAATCAATCAATGGAACAGAAGTTGCCCTTGGAAGTTGTGGGAGCTTCATCACTGGAGGCTTTCAAGAAGAGATTGGACTGCTAATTGTCAGAAATAGTGTAGGGTGTCCTGCTTGAGCAGGGGGTTGGACTAGATGACCTACAAGATCCCTTCCAACTTTGTTAATCTGTATCTAAAAGCTTTTGCATGTGAAACATTTGAACATCACTAATTCAATGCCTTCATGGCACATGCGTGATGATGTATTTTGCAGCCTAATGGATATGCAATCCACCGAAATTATATATATATCCATTGTATAATTGTATTGCATTGCATTGTATAAAAGAAAACCAGGTGGAGTAACTTGGGGTCATGAAGGGAAATATATTAGCATTATAAGGCCTTAAATTTGCATTTGCTGCATAAGAAAACATTCCTCATTCATTTCACAGATGTCATTCTGACAGTATGGAAGCTGATTCTCTAGTTTGAGGAAGTCTGTGTTTGTACTATGTTTATATGAAATGTTTTATAACATATGATTTTTCTGGCTAATTCATTTTTTAAGACATATTTGTTTATTAAATCATAACTCTGGGAGGCATATCATATAGAACAAATTACCATAAAATGCAAATAATCAAAAATGATAAAATGGTTATCTATAAATATAAATGATTAATGATTAGATGGTTATATATAAGAGTTAAGGCAGATTCAGGAAGCAACCCTTGGAAATGGGCAGTCAGTAGTTATTTAGTTATTTACTGCTATATATATCAAATGGGGAAAACATGACTCCAGGAAATTATAACCTGTGATGGCGAACCTATGGCATGCCTGCCAGAGGTGGCATGCAGTGCCCTCTCTGTGGGCACATGAGCCATCGCCCCACCTCAGCTCTGCCGTATGTGCATGCACACACCTCCCACCAGCCAGCTGGTTTTCAGGTTTCTGCCACGCATAGGTGGGGGGACCGGGTGCATGCAGGGGGGGTGGGATGCATGCACAGAGGTGGGGCACATGTTGGGGCTGCTTGTACATGTGTGGGGGTGGGACACACATGCAGAGGATGTGCACTCATGCACGGGGGACATGCTCGCATTGCATTTTGGGGGTGCATGTACGCTTTGGGCACTTGGTGCCGAAAAGGTTAGCCATCACTGGTTTGCAGCCGAAGACCTCCAAGGTCCTTTGCATTCTATCTGATTCTATGATTTTCACTGCCTTCAACCACTGGATAAATTAGGGCAGGTAGAAGAAGGAATGCCACTGAATCTCTTGGCTGTATTATAAGTGTTCTGGATACCCTGGGAGGAGGTGCTTTATGAAACACAACAGAATAGTAGTCTTCATTGAACTATTATTAGTCAATATTAGTAAGCTTGGACAAAACACTGCCTCTTCTCATCTTAGTTCTCATTTCTGTAATAGTTCTTAGGCAATAATAAATTAAAGTGCTGTGAGCAGAAATGCCCATATGGAAATATGTATCCATGTTTATAAAAAAAGTTATATCAAAGTTTTACTACTGAAAGCAGTCTTGGCAAGTGTGATGACCTGGGGCGTGGCATGAAGGCAACTCAGCCAACAAACAGGCATGAGTCCCTTTATTTGTTCCAACTTGCCCCCAATGTTCCATTTACTCTCCAGCCTGGAGAAATGCTCTCCCATGAACCTGTAGCAGCCTCTGGCTGCAGATACTCCAGTCCAAATGCTGTAAGCAGACTGACTGCAATCAATCACTCTGGCAGGGTAAGATAATTAGTCCAAGAAGAATCACAGCAATAATTCCAGCAAGGCAAGATAAGCACACAGAAAAATGGCAATAATTCAAAATCAGGAAGAAAGCAAGACTGCAGGCCACAGCTCTCCACACTAGATGAATTCAGCGTTTGTTCCTGACAAACGCCCCTCCCAACTGCCTCTCCTTTAAACTCCATCCCCAGGTGTGCCTTGTGAAGGGTATCAAGGCCCTTTTCTTCCTCATAAGCCACGCCACACACGTTGCTCTCTTCTGCATTCTTCCCTGTGCACCCTAGGATGAGGAGGGTGTTGGCCTTGGTCTTCATCTGAACCCCTCACCCCTGTTCTACCTCTCCCTTGCTCTGCCCAGCCTGACTTTGCCCTTCCCCAGTTTCCTCCACAGCCAACGGAGCCATTCTCCCACTCTCTGTCATCTGTTCATTTTCTCCCTCAGATTCAGACTCCGACGGGGGCATGAAAATGAGAGTTTTTCATGTAGCAGTATTTAACAGATTTTAACAGATAATGAGAGTTGGAAGGGACCTTGTAGGTCATCTAGTCCAACCCCCCACCCAAGCGGGAGACCCTACACCATTTCTGACAAATAGCAATCCAATCTCTTCTTGAAAGTCTCGAGTGATGGCGCTCCCACAACTTCCAAGGGCAAGCTGTTCACTTCCGCATACAAATGAGATTCCAGTAATCCAGTAATTCTGCTGTGTGAATAACTGTGCCTTAATTTGCAGAATGTCACCTGGAGTGAATGCATATGGTGGCTGCTTCCTGTGTACATTTGTTTATATGCTTCTATAAGCATTAAATATTTGAAATCCATTCTGTTTCTCTGGAAACTTCTTTGTGAGACAAAGTTAAAACTGATATTACAAAGGAAAGAAAAAATGTGCTTCTGTAGGATGGGCTGTCATACCAAACTGGGTTGGTATTATCTGCTTCCAATCTTAGCTTATGAGGAATTTGAGATCTGGGATTGTATACAGTTTTATTTTATTCCTTGCTTGGATACTTTTTGTTTTATTATATTTTTAAATCTGTTATATATCTATTTGCATCAGCATTACTTCTTTTCATTCTTTAAAAATAATATGAACATTAAAAAAGTATTTAAATCCTGCACGATCTCATGCAACAATCGTGATTACAATGTTGATAGAAAGATGTAGAAATTAAGCCAACCAAGCAATGATGTGGAAATTATATTTAATCTTAGTTTTAGATAAGTTGTATTTGGGTAATAGAAATGATAGATAGATAGATAGATAGATAGATAGATAGATAGATAGATAGATAGACAGACAGACAGACAGACAGACAGACACAGACACACACACACACACACACACACACACACACATACATATATTAAAATACAGGTAGTCCTCAACTTACAACAGTTGAATTAGTGACTGTTCAAAGTTAATACGGTGCTGGAAAAAAGGACTTCTGACCATTTTTCACACTTACAACATTGCTGCATCCTTGTAGTCATGTGATCAAAATTCATATGCTTAGCAACGGGTTCATATTTATGGTTCACTTAACCAGGAGTGGGATTCAAATTTTTTAACAATCGGTTCTGTGGGCATGGCTTAGTTGATGGGCGTGACTTGGTGGTCATGTGACTGGCTGGGCGTGGCCAACTCAACATCACTCACATCAAGGTATGCATCTCTTCGCCTGGCCTCTCATGACTATGGGGATGCTACAACAGTCATAAGTGTGAAAAATGGTCATAAGTCACTTTTTTCAGTGCCATTGTAACTTTGAATGGTTACCCCACACAAGCAAAGTACCAGCAAAGGAGGGGAAAAAACTCCAGAAATGTTCCTGAGACAGGAAGTCTAGTCCTGCCAAGAATGTAATAAGGCTTAATGGAGAGGGAGTTTTGGTAAGCAATACCAGAATGTTTCCTTCCTGCCTTCCTTACAGGATTAGGCCAGTAATTTCTTCTAACTTCTGAAACTAAAAATAAGGAAAAACAGACATTGCAGTCTGGCTAATAGTTCTGAATACTGATCAAACAGATTTGTGAATTTGCAGTTTAATACCTAGCTAATGATCATTCTTAAGGCAAACTCAGGAATGATAATTACTTTATGATTAGCATTGTGATTGAAAGGAGTGTAATTTTTATCCCTTCAGGATGTTTCTGAAGACTACTTTTTCTAGACAACGTGTTATTATGAATGGCTGTTAATTATTATGTGGATTTTTTTAAAGGTTTTTTTTAATATCCACAATGTTCAGATGTCTTTCTATATGGATGACATATTTCTTCATTCAGGTATTTCTCACATCCAGAAGGGCAGTTTCTAGGCCCAAAGATATATGGCAGATTATATTTTTTAATGAGAACTACATGATGTGGTCCAGCAGCTAAATGAAGCAGCCCCTCCACATGCAATAATTGACCTTCCTTCTTACCCTATTAACCTAAATCCATATTTGACCAACCATGCTTCAAGATTCTGAATTTCTAAAAGCAAGTAAACATTGTCCTTAAACATTGCCAAGGCCACACCTTGCTGAAACTGAAGCTGCCCCCTGTGCAGAGGTGGTATTCAGCAGGTTCTGACCAATTTTGGAGAACCAGTAGCTGAAATTTTGAGTAGTTCTGAGAACCGGCAAATACCCCCTCTGACTGGGGGTATTCTCTGCCTCCTGAGTCCCAGTTAATTGGCTGGGTCTTCTTTTGTTGCCCCGCACAGGAGAATGGAGCTGGAAAGCAGGTTAATGGGGTGGGGAGGGAATGGGATTTTGCAGTATCCTTTCCCAGCCATGCCCACCAAGCCACCCCATGCCCACCAAGCCGCACTCACAGAACTGGTAGTAAAAAATTTTGAATCCCACCACAGCCCCTGTGCATTATTTGAGACTTTTCTAAAGATAAGAACTTATTTTTCAAGTGCAATATTTTGGGACCTAACATTCTCACCCTGCAGATGGGTCTAATTTTTTTATTTCATCTAGATGTTGTAAAAAGACTTGCCTATGGCAAAATCAAGATGTACTTGATTATAAGAGCTGTGGTGGCGCAGTAGTTAGCTACCTCTGCTGACTGCAGCAATCTGGCAGTTCGATTCTCACTAGCTGAAGGATGACTCAGCCTCCCATCCTTCCAAGGTCAGTGAAATGAGGACCCAGATTGTTGGGGCCAATATGCTGACTCTGCTTAGAGAAGGTTGTAAAGCACTGTGAAACAGTATATAAGTCTAAGTGCTATTGCTATTGCTAAATTGCTTGAGAGATCCTTGTTGCCACAATAATCCAGCTTTCTTTGACTGCCTGAACCTTACCTAGAGGAAGCTGACTGCGCAAGTATGTCTAGCTCAACTCCCAGTGATGTAAGGCAAGATGATAAACTCTACATCTTGTCCTACCCCAATGGGACTCTCAATTGTTTTGCCATCTTCTGAAACTGGAAATCTAACAAGATATTTGCAACAGAAGAAAATCAGTTGAGAAGATAAGGACATTCCACTGGATAAGTTCTTCTTAACATAAACCTTATTAAAAAAAAACCCAAAATAAAGCCAAAAAATACGGCCAGTCAAAACTGTATGGATTGTCTATTATATTGTTGTCCCATCAGATAAGGCAATCATCTGATTCCATCATTTACAGAAGAACCCTTTGAATGTAAATGATAAATGACAAGTTGGCCTCTACTCCTCTTGAATCTTCTTAGGAAGAATGGCCAAGGAAGAAATCTCAATTTGACAATAAGGGTTGCTGAAAAGCCCTACCTTTATCACTTTTTGGATTCTGAGTAGTACTTGGTATGTGCAGGGGTAGGATTCTATCGGTTCAGCCCAATTTGAATGAACCAGTAGCTCCGAAGAACAGCTGGGAGCAAACTGGTTCACTCCAATGATCAGCTGTGGGAAGCTCTAGTCTGTCCTTTATTTCTGGGTTTTCCAGCTTCAGCTGATTTGTGTGGCACATGGGATTGCCGCACTTCAGCTGTTTTACACACAGGGCTTGCAGCTGAAGGCAAGTTGCAAATGTTCGTGTGCAAACCGCACGCTCACCAAACCGGTTGTTACACCGGTTGAATCCCACCCCTGGATGTGCCCCTATTTTTTTTTTTCAATTTTAATATGCAAAGTACCTTCCAAACCTTCAACTAACTTTATACTATAGGTATTGGAGTGCAGTCTTGACCCATGTAAGATATCCAAGAACATTTTGGGGGGAAAACTTTCTTAATGCAGAATGGCAATCAGGATGTTTCCCAAGCTGTAACAAACTTCAAATGATGATGGTACCCTAAATAGGCCCAAATCTGACCCCTCCTTGGTACCCTAAATAGGCCCAAATCTGACCCCTGAAAGATACAGTCTTTCTTGGCATAGTACCCGGAAACAGAGATTCTATAACTGACACAAATATGCTTAACTTTACAGGTGTGTCTTCATTAAATTTCTAGCTGCCAGCTCCGAAGGGATATTTGTGCCCTAGAAAGCAACTGGTGACTATCTACTTTTCAGGATCACTCATTATTGCCTGATGTCATATACACCTTGTAGAAAACTTTATGCTCCAACTTTCAATTGAATAAAGGGCATTGCTATTCTATCCATGTGTTTATATACACACAAACACAAATGTTTGATTTGCTCATTTTTTACTTTAATTGCTTGTGTATACAAATAGCGTATGGCTTCACACATCTGTACATTGATCTACCAATTAGATACATCGCCATACAGGTTAAATGAGCTGAAAGGCTTATTTTAAAGGAATATCATTGGTTTATTTATTTTTATTTATTTTTATTCATATTTAATGCTGCCCTTATCCGGAGACTCAGGGCAGCTTACAATTTTTGGAGCACAACCCAATGTGCTCGGCAATAGCCTTCGTTCTATTGTATATGCCTGCTTATTACTAGGGCTTTTTTGCCCCCCCCCCAGCGGTGTTTTTACAAAGTCAGCTTATTGCCCCCAACAATCTTGGGTCCTCAATTTACCTACCCTGAGAGGATGGAAGGCTGAGTCAACCTTGAGCCTGGTGGGATAGCACAGTTTGCTGGATATAAACTGTGCTTTAGCTGTCATTAGATATTTGTCTTTTTTATCCAAGTTAGGGGGCAAATCTAGGTTTAGAGCAGAGGTCTCCAAACGTGGCAACTTTAAGACTTGTGGACTTCAACTCTCAGAATTCTCGTTGAAGTCCACAAGTTTTAAAGTTGCCAATTTCACAATGTTTCAAATATTTCAAGACATCATCTATCATCTAAATTATCAACTTCAAATCCAATAGATCTTGAAGAAACGTAAAAGTGGGATGGACAAGAAACGGATCTTTTATAATATACAGAAATACAGGCTAAATAGATTGAGGACATCAACCAAATTGCTTGAATTTTTTTTCTTTGCCTCTGTGTCAAAAAGACCAGCAGTCACGCTGACAAAGATAATCAATAATTCTTGCAGCAAATAAGACTTAGAGGTTTTTTTCCCCCAGTGGTAGATAAACATCTTCTTAACTATACTTCATGCCTGAAGTTCAACAACTATTGATGTGTTATAAATTTCACCCTCTAGACCTATACTTAGGAGAAGATACACATCCCTAGTAAACAACAAATGTTTTAGAAGGTTGCTGACAGACTTATAAATTTTGGGAATGTATCATAACTTGGACTAGCTTCGATCCACTGACTTAGGGTTCAGGTTTCCAAATTGCATGCCTAGCACTAAAGAGATGATAGCTAGTCTTCATTAATTATATTCTGAAGCATCCAATCAATGGGGCAAACTTTTTTTTGGTTGCATTAACCTTTTATGAAGATCAAAAGAAGAATCCTGTTGCCCTGTTTTCAGAGCAGCCTGACTCTCAGTTAAGAGAGACTTGTGCCTTTTAATAAAATCTATTAGTAGGAAAAAGCACTATCAGATTCTTTCTTATTTTTTGTCAATATACACTAAGGTAGCTCTCCTACAATGAGTTAGGAGAAAGCATTCAAGTGCATTTTTCAAAGCTCATATACATTCTCAATCTTACCTTTATGCATGTATTTGACTTACTGATACAGTTCAGTTTCAGATTGAGTGACATCCAATGAAAGACCAACAACCTTACTGAAATTAACCTTTAAAATAAGATACAGGAATTTTAGTATTTTTACTGAATTAACATAGCAAGATTTGAGTTGTTGGATTCCATGGGCAAATAGAAGTACTTTCATCACTTGTCATATTATGAGAGGATGTCTATATTTGGTGCCCAGCCATCAAAGATGTTGCTCATGTTTTGATTATCAATTATATGTGTTAAGTTTGCATGAAGAGGCAGACACGGAGTGCTTCAGCTCTTAAGTTTTATTGTGACTTCAGCTCAGAATGGACCCGATTTGGCTTAGCCGAGGCAGCTATATATAGCCGGCTGCCTCGGCTGACAGCCAATCAGAGTGCAGGGTTTTCCCGCAATTTTTAACCAATGACTTCAAACACTTTACAAGAACAACCAATCAATTCAAACTCTGCATACATAACACCCCTCCCCACTAGGTTTAGTCCATACTCAAACCCCATCTATCTAATGTATTCTTTTAAATAGGTGGGGCTCTTACGTGTACGTTGAGACCTACGTGGTTCAGGTGTTTTAGGGTTCTCACATTGTGAGGGAGGAAATGTGTCTGTTAACATCTCCTTACTTGGACTTCTAGTAATGGTAGAACCTGCTTGGTTACTACAACCTGGTCTCTCCTCCCAATCATCTCCAACCCAATGTCAGCACCTAAGTCTGGTAGTGATGTGGAATCTTCCATTTGTAAAAATGGTTGTTGGCACTGTGACAGGTTTTGGGATGGTTCCTGTCGTGTTAGCTCATTACACATGGGGTTGATTCTTGCTTGCTGATTACCCTCATAATTCTCCCCTTCCCCCCTAGAAGAGGCAGTAGGTATGGGAACCAGAGAGGAGCAATGGCGATGCTCCTGAGATAGTCTGGATCTTAACTGATCAATGTGCCTGCTCCAGAGGACACCATCCTCAGTTTGAACCCTGTAAGACCTGGGGCCAGTAATTTGGGTTATCTCTGCAGGAATCCATAATGGTTCGCCCACAAGGTTTTTTGCATAGACAGAATCACCCACAGTGAATCTGCGAGTTTTGCTAGTGGAATCTAGTGGTGCGTTGGGTGCGTAAGTGGGATGAAGGCGGTCAAGGGGAGATCTGAGTTTCCTACCCATCAACAACTCGGCTGGGGTTAAGTTAGTTGAGGGGTTGGGAGTGATATGCTGGACACTGAGTAGTTTTTCAACTTTCTCAGTGATGTCCCCTGGACCCAATTGCTGGAGTTTCTCCTTGGTAAATTGTACCATGCGTTTAGCCTGGCCATTAGCCAAAGGATGCCCAGGGGCTGTAAGGGCGTGTCTTTTGCCCTGCTGTGCTAAATATGATTCAAAAAGGTTGGATGTAAATTGAGGACCATTGTCAGAAACAAGCACATCAGGTAACCCATGAGTTACAAAAAGTTTCTTAAGCTGTTTGATGACAGCTTCAGTTGTGGTGGATGCCATAGGGATAACCTCTAGCCATCTGGAGTATGCATCTACTATAATAAGGAAAGTGTGCCCTCTGGTAGGGCCAGCAAAATCAATGTGAATCCTGGACCATGGGCCCCTAGGACATTCCCATTCCTGTTTGGGGGCGAGAGGTGGGGCAGGCCTGACTTCCTGACAGTTGGGACAGGATGCAACCCAGTTTTCAACCATTTTGTCAATACCTGGCCACCATACATAACTCCTGGCCAATCCCTTCATTCTGACAATTCCCGGATGACCCTCATGTAACATTTCCAAAACCTCTTTTTGTAGTTTTGCAGAAATAAACACCCTGTTACCCCACAAAATACATCCTCTTAATACAGATAACTCAGTTTTTCTGGACTTAAAAGGTTGGGAAGGTTGAGGTAGATCTTGTAGTGGCCAACCTTTTTTGATCCAGCCTACAATAGGGGCCAATAAAGTGTCTTTGGCAGTTTCTCTGGCAATCTCAGCAGCATGGACTGGAAGCTTGGCAACAGTTTCTAGAAAAAAGGTGTGAGTCTCAGGAGCAGGGTCCTCAGTGTGTGAAGGAAGTGGGCAGCGACTCAAAGCATCTGCATGCCCAATGTCTTTTCCAGGTCTGTGGATCAGCTTGTATGAATAAGCAGCAAGAAATTCAGTCCATCTCAGCATTCTTGGTGACAGGATCGTGGGTGTTGGTTTGTCCCCTGCCACAATGCCTAATAGAGGTTTGTGATCTGTGACAATGGTGAATCTTCTGCCATATACATACTCATGAAATTTCTTGACAGCTGTCACAATTGCCAAAGCTTCCTTGTCCAGTTGGCTATAGTTTCTCTCTGCTTTAGTCAAAGTGTGAGAGTAAAATGCAATAGGGGCTTCCCTTCCACTGGGAAGCAGGTGGCTCAACACCCCCACTCCAAAAGGGGATGCATCACAAGTCAGTACAACAGGCAAATTCTCAGAGAACTGCATCAGTACAGAATCAGAAGTGATTTGTCTCTTAATATTGTTAAATGCAGCTTGTTCAATTCTGCACCAGACCCATGCAGATTTTTTGTCCAGTAATCTATGTAGGGGTTCTGCAGTGGTTGCTTTCTGAGGTAGAAACATATGGTAGAAGTTAATGAGGCCCAGAAATGCTTGCAAGTCAGTTTTGCATTTTGGCCTGGGGGCTTCTTTGATTGCCTGAACTTTGGCTTCTGTGGGGTGGATGCCATGTTTATCAATCATGTAACCCAAGAATTCCACTTTGTCAGTTCTTTCTTCTTTGACTTTTAACCCCGCTTTTTGAATCTGGTTAGGACTTCTCTGAGTCTCGTGTAACTGAGTGTCATTTTCAGCAGAGATTAAAATGTCATCAAAATAGGGCACCACCCCTGGCAACCCTTGTAGCATCCTTTCCATAAGGCTTTGGAAGATGCCTGGTGCCATGCTTACTCCAAATTGCAACCTTTTGCATTTGAAAGCACCTCTATGGGTTACAATGGTTTGGGCTTCTGCAGTTGCATCATCAACTGTTAACTGTTGATATGCCTGGGCCAGGTCCAATTTGGCGAAAACTGTGCCCCCGCCAAGAGAATGTAATAAATGATGCACTACTGGAACTGGATATGCGCTCTGTTGTAGTGCATGGTTCAATGTCCCCTTGTAATCTCTGCAGATTCTCACAGACCCATCAGCCTTGACTGGTGTGACTATGGGTGTCTCCCACCTGGAGTGGTCAGTGGGGTCTAAAACCCCTTGAGCTATTAGTTTATCTAATTGTGCATCAATATTTTCCTTTAAGGCAAATGGAACCCTTCTGGGTTTTAAACGGATTGGTTGTACCTTGGGATCTAGGTTAAAGGTGATAGGGGTCCCCAAGTACTTGTCTAATCCGTCGCTGAAGACCTCTGGAAATTCAGACTTCAAGGCCTCTTCCCACTCAGTGTTGCTCATGTGATTGATGCCAGTCACCTCGATGCCCAGCGGTAGACGCTTGGTGTGGCCCTTGAACTTCAAGTTGAATTCTCTTGTTCCAACTACTGGAATCTTGTTCCCTTGGTAGTCTTTAAGAGTCAATGCCTGCTTCTTGAAGTGAGTCTTCTGCATATCTGGTAACAGTCTTTGAATAGTGTCCCATGACACCATAGATAGGTATGAGCCTGAGTCCACTTCAATAAGTACCTTGACATGCACTTTTCTGTTTTTTAAAGGAGATGAATGACCAATAGTTACTGTCTGATGAGTTTCATTCTTCCCATTTGCTTCTGTGCTGCGCCCCATTTTCTCACTGAGGTTGTTTGGCTTGAATTCTTTGTCTTTGCTTGCAGCAAACTTCCTTCTGTTTAGTGGAGTTCTGGATGATTTGCAGACTCTTGCTAGGTGCCCTCTTTTTTCACAACGGAGGCAAATGGTGTCTAGAAACTTGCATTCAGTGTGGGGTGGCTTCCCCACAACCTCTGCAATAGAAATCTTGCCTCTTTCTTCCCAGGTCTTTTCTTTTCCTCTCCATTCTGAGTCTGTAAATTCCTTCCTCCACTTCACTGCAATCTGACTCAGAATCTAGTTCCTCACAATGATTTGTGGTTGACTTTTCCCCATCAGAATGGCTCGTGGCCCTGTTTATCTTCCTCATGGCTACTGCTGAGGACTTGGTAGCTTCTGCTGAAGAGGCTTCTTCTATTGCTTCTTTCAGCGTGATCTTAGGTTTCATTAATAACTTGCTCTGTAACACCTTGTCTTTAAGGCCCAGTATAAAACGATTGTGCATGGCCTCCTCTAAACTGTTGAATTCGCATGCACCCCCAACGTCTCTTAAACTTGCCATGAAGTCGTTTATGCTTTCATTTTCCCCCTGATCGCGACGGTAAAACTCATGTCTCTTAATGAGGCATGATACTTGTGGTGCGTAATGGGCTCTTAACAGCCTTTCCAGATCAGGGCAAGCCATTACCTTCATGTCTGCTGCTCCTGCGAGTGCCTTCGCCATCTTGAAAACTGCCGGACCGCAGTACGTAAGAAAGACCGCCCTCTTCCGCTGCTCGGAAATGGTGGCAAGATCGTTTCCCTCCAGATACATTTGGAAACAATCTGCATACGACTCCCAGGCTTCTGCCGTCAGATCGAACGGGGCTGGGGGGTGTTCAGCGCAGCCATCTCACTCTTCTTCTGTTCTGCGTCGCCTTCTCTTCAGGAGAATCCCATCCTCGTCGTCAGTGTTAAGTTTGCATGAAGAGGCAGACACCGAGTGCTTCAGCTCTTAAGTTTTATTGTGACTTCAGCTCAGAACGGACCTGATTTGGCTTAGCCGAGGCAGCTATATATAGCTGGCTGCCTCGGCTGACAGCCAATCAGAGTGCAGGGTTTTCCCGCACTTTTTAACCAATGATTTCAAACACTTTACAAGAACAACCAATCAATTCAAACTCTGCATACATAACAGTATGCCCCTTTTAGGATTGGACATTTAAAATCCATACTTGAAAGAATAACCCATTGGGACCTGACTTGCTAATTATCCTGCTTCTTCCTAGGCACTGACACGTACACATTGTTAGCAGAATTGCTAAACTGATAGGTGAGTCATTTCAGCTAAGAATCTGTTATAGTGAACAGATTGAGATATCATGTAAAGACAATGTATTTATCTGAACATGGATTCTTTGTATTTAGCACATATGTTTTTATTACTGTATTTTCTTTTACCTATTTGATCTTGGAAATAGATCTTGTATTTTGCCTTTGTTTGATTTGATTTGATGTAGTCATAAGACTAATCAATCAATAATCTATCTATCTATCTATCTATCTATCTATCTATCTATCTATCTATCTATCCCATTATCTATCCATTGAATTAACATTGCTATGGCATTATAGCTGTTAATAATTTTAGCACTATGGTTTGATTAGTGTATTTGGATGCATTACTGACAAATAATACATTGCTATATTACTACAATGAAGCCTATAAAACATAGCTGTAACTTTTTATGTTAGAAGCCAATTTGGAACAATTCATATCAAAAAAGACAATAACAACAACAACAATAATAAACAATGTTATGACAACGTATCAAAAATAGTGCAAAACTTGCTTGCAAGCAAGAACTGATGGGACCACAAAATAGACAAAGTAGTAGAAACTGAAGAAACTGATGTGTCCTGAGGCTGTTGAATTCAAGCATACAAGCATCTGCCACACAACACCACAGACTTAACATACTGATAAGAATTTTTTTAAAAAAAGTCTGGATAGTGGACATTGTAATAGCTGGAGACAGCAGAATAGAAAAAGAAAAAAGAACTGGATTAGAAAAAATAGCATTAAAAGTAATTGGATGTAATTCCAAAACATATGAAACAGCACTTGAACACCATTGGCACTGAGAAAAATTATCACCAGTCAGTTGCAAAAGCCAGCTTCACTTGGAACACTTTATATTCTGCAATGATACCTTTCATTTGTTAAACAACAACATCTGCCTGTTGCAAGTCTTTGGAAATGACTTGGTTGGTAGACATAAATAGCAAATCCAGTCTAAACATCTGTGTCAGTGTTCCAACTAACAAACTCCACCCCAATAAACTTTGAGACAGGTATTTTCTCAAAGTTACATTTTATTAGAGTTGTCATATTGGCACATCTGGGAAAATCCAAATCTGAGAGTTCTGGGAAAATCCAAATCTGAGAGTTCCGGGTTTTCCCTTACCAATAGAAATTCAAAGACCCATCCTTTGCACCCACAAGTCCATCACATGGTCCAATCAAATCTTCGTCCCAACTGGAGACATCCCTCCAGACACTCCCCTCCAGGTGCAGGGCAACATGTCCTTGACTCTCTGAGAAAGAATGTTGAGTCTAATTGTCCAGCTCTCTCTGAAATCCTGCTTCCCAAATTCCCAGGTACTAAATGTGGCAGCCTCGAAGCTTCTAAGTGAAACATGGCTTCCAAGGCTGATAGTTTGGCTGTGAGAGTTGGCCATGGTTCGTGTGACCAACCATAATAAATAAGCATGATATAGCAATTAACTCTGAACTAGGAGCACAGAGGCCCAGATTCTAAGCTTTCTTTAGGTATTGACGCCACCTGAGCCTGCTTGGGCCATCCCATTCAGTTGAAATTAGCATCAGGCTCAAGCCCACTGAAAGACAAAATCATTCATTGGTCCAGGGCCAGGCATTGAAACCTCTGCTGTATGAATTGGGCAAGTCCTGGGCAAAAACAAGCAGATTGTAGCAAATCATAAGTACAACCACAATGTAATTCATTATCTTGATTATCTGAACCACCTTATTTTAAAGATAACTCGGGGACTGATTTAGAAATATGCAGACAACCCACAAAAGACACATTTTGTTTCTATGCCCCACTGTTACCAAAAAAAGGAGGAGGAGATCCTTGGTGTTAGTTTGCTCAAGTGACAGAGTGAAGAATTTGTTTTCATTTTCTATGAGTCGGAGTATTTCTAGAAAGCATTAGGAAACAATGTAATGTTTATGGCAGCAGGGTTCCAGAACAGAAAATGAATATGTGAGAATCAGTTAAACTACAGCCACAACAAAATAAACAGAGTTTTTTTTTAAGTTGAACTAAATATAATGAGAGAAAAAATAAGCACTAATTGATTTAAAGGTAAATATATAGTATGTGTCCCGGGATAATATTGCAAGTCCAATCTGAGTCCAATAGGAGTGGCTGATTTACCACCAGCCAATTAGGTACTTAGAAATTGAGGGCGTGGCAGCACAAGGAAACAACAATTAACGACTTAAAGTCAGCCATCAATACCCTAATTAAACAATAAAAGCTGCATGCAACCAGGAACACATAAATACAACATGTACAACAGCCCACTGCACATATTCTCGAGAAAGAGAAGTTCCCTGACTTGCTTCTAGCACAAGCCTGAAAGCTTGGGGGAATAAACCTTTGTTGCAAGTGACTGACTCAGATCGGATCCTGCACTAATTGATTTTGTCATCATTAGGTTCCATGCATATTTTCATGCTCCTTCCATACATAATCATTACCATCATTCTAAGATTTTTTTGAGGGGGGTTGTAAATGCATTAGGAAGAGACTACAAAAGGTATAATTACACACCACAATTTTTTGCCTGCCTTAAACAGATCTAACAGCAACTACACAAAATTCTTTAAAACTCAAACCAAGAGCATAGAAATACAATATTACCTGGACTTCCGGCTGACGTTGCGGCACTATTGGACATGAGGAGTGGGTCTCCATGCTCCGACACTGAGTTCTCCTTGTTGGATGGCTCTGAAAGGAGCTAAAGCCGTCATGTAGGGGTGAAGAAAAGAGGGGTGCCCTGCAGGTGGCAGAGAGCATAACTCTCCTGCTGTGGTCAGGGCTTCTTCCCTCTCCCATGATGAGGAGAAGAGGCAGCCATCATGGTTGCCATGAAGCTGGGATAGCCAAGGCAACAAAGAACTGTGCAGGAGTGGTGTAGATGAACAGTGATTGGAGCTGAGTGAGAAGATTCTTTCTTATTTAGACCCTTAAAGAAAAAAAGAAAGAGGAAAATCCAGGAAAAGAGACTCTTAGAACTATTTTGTAAATTGGCAAACAACCGTATAGAGAAAAATCCTAGACCTAAAGAAAGGAACTAAGGGGAGAAAAGCTAAAGACTGTTTAAAACATAGAAAATTCGACTTTTAAATTGGGCAGGTGTTGTTTTGGAAAGGCATTATAAAGTGCTGGGACTATCTACTTGAATCTATTTGAATAGCTGACTTTGCTTCCATAAGTTGAACTAAAGTTGGATTAATTAAATCTATAAGACTTGAAACAATGCTGAAATCTAAGTTGAGAGTGACATCTATTGGTGAATAGAATATACCAGATCCCTACAAGTTTAGAAAAAAAAATTGATGAGAGAAATAAGCAACATTCATCTGGAGGACTGAGGTGACACTTACTGTTCTATAACTATTTGTTTTATGATTACTGGAGACTCTATTGTGAGAATAAGGAAGACTCTTAAGTAAAGTAAAGTTATTTTGATTTGCAAAACCTGCCTGGACTACTAAAATGGAATTGATTAATAATCCTGAGATATAAAGAACTATAATTACTGAACTTTCTGAGGAGTAACATTGTACTGGAATATATTATTTTTGGACTTGAGTAAGAGCAGGACTTATTAAATGAAGACAAGATGCTTCATCGGGGGGAAATGAGTGAGATTTCAAGAGAAATTGTGTTGATGTTTCAAAGCATTAGGGGTACTATGGAAAAAATCACAGACAGATCAAGAACCTAATGCAAGACATACTGTATATGGAAAAATAGAAAATATGCTACAACTGATAATGAATGAAGATCAAAGAGTCCAGGAAAGAGAGGAGATAGCAGAAAGAATGGAAGAAAAGATAGAATGGACAAACCAGCAAACAAAGCAAGAAGATGAGAAGGAGAAGATGATAAAGATAATAATGACTGATGAAATAAACCAAGGGAAAAGTACTTTAAGAGATTTAAAAATGGAATCAGATAACCTGGAAGATATTTTTGAAATGGAGATGGGGGTTTGGGTGGGTACTCTGTAGACCTGGCAACTTAGGAAGATAGAGATGGGAGAAATATTCAGTCTGAATTATGAAGATACAGATGTTGATAGAGACAAAGATCCAAGAGAGGAGTATGGGAGGCAAGCCAAAAAAACGAGTAAGAATTGAAGTATTAAAACAAACAAGAGATGATGGATAGAAAGGAGAGATAGATAGATAGATTAGAGAGAGAGAGAGAGAGAGAGAGACAGACAGACAGACAGACAGACAGACAGACAGACAAATAGATATAGATTCTTTCTTTCTTTCTAATATAATGATGATTAGATTAGAAATTTGAATAGTGGTAGAAATAAGAATACACACCTTTATAGGAAGCAATAGTTAGATGGAAAAATTGGAGGTTGAAAGATGATATTATTAGGTATATTTAAATAATAGGAAGACTGCTACTTGAATGGCATATTGTGACTTTGAACAACCAAATAATGAAGGACTATGTCTTAATATAAACATGTGTATTAATACTAGGATTAGCAATGGTGAGCTGATTAGAAGCTAGAATAGAGGTAGAAATAAGAAATAGTGGGAATATTAGCAGGTATCAGAATATAAGTAATAATTTGACGGAAAAGATCAGAGGTTGAAAGATGGTATTACCATGTGTGCTTATAATATCATTGGGATTAAAATGGAACATTGAAACATTGAATAACTATATTTAAAAAAACAGGTATATTAATACTAGGATTATATAAATTTGTTTAATAAAACAACTATGATTATCATTATTGTTGTTTATATCAAAATGAATTATGCCCAGGGGCCACACTCTTCATGTGTTTTTTTTTAATTCATATTTATATCCCTCCCTTCTCCGGAGATTCAGGGCGGCTTACAATTTTTGGAGCGCAACCCAATGCGCTCAACAATAGCCTTCCTTCCATTGTATATGCCTGCTTATTACTAAGCGGCATTTTTACAAAGTCAGCTTATTGCCCCCAGCAATCTTGGGTCCTCAATTTACCTACCCCGAGAGGATGGAAGGCTTAGTCAACCTTGAGCCTGGTGGGATTCGAGCCTGCAGTAATTGCAGGCAGCTGGAATTAAGTGCAGGGATTTAACAGCCTGCACCACCAAGGCTCTTGTATTGATATTGATGTATACTTAAAAATAAAAATCTAATAATAAAAAAAGAAATACAGCATTACCCACTCCAAGAAAATATTTATCTTGCATTACCAATATTGCAGAGATGTTGGTAGATGCTTATGGAGAATCAGAGCCTCAGAACAGTTTAAAGTATTCTACAGAATTATTTTACTTCTATGCCCAGACCACTGGTTGTTTAGAATTATAGGAAGTCTTTAAGGCTACTTTTGGTTATATCTTTAAGACCTACTAGAATAAATTTCTCTCAAATGAAAGTCAATGTTTGTGATGTAACAAGTTCATAACCTTAACACTGTTTTGATTTATGCTCATAAATAGTCCATATGTATGAATATTAGGGTTTACAGTCACAAAAACCTAAGAAGGGTTTTCTTCTATGCAGTCTTCTGCCTCAATATTTGAGTGAGGAACATACATAATTGCAAACCGCCTAGAGTCATGTAGGTGAGATGAGTGGTGTATAAATTTATTAAATAATGGACTTTCACTCATGTCCATTGGCATTCGATTCAAAGGCATAATGCTTTAAGGATGCTATAAATATTGCCCATTTTAACGACTATAATCATGGATAGAGATGAAAAAATAATTGCTAAACAGTTATTACATACGGTACGTGAGAAAATGCATATGTTGAATTTCATATTTACAATTAGAAGGATAAGTTGGTGTTTGATTCTAAGTGTTAATAAGAATGTGATTCTGTAGCAAAATTCATAATGTTTACAAATGTGTGCACCAATTCAGAGTTTACAAATGTGTGCACCAATTTTTTAAATGCACAAAGATATTATATTAAAAGAAAACATACACAAAAAAGTCTATATTGTTAAAAAAAATCAAAGGGGTAAAAGTTAAAAGATGCTTATAAAACTGAATGTTTGGAAAAGTGCATTAAAAAGGGGTTAGGAAAAAAACAGAAAAGTATTTATGCAACTTTGTTTACATAAATATTTGTAGTGGAAAAAGGTTTTAAATGAGTTTACATGGATGAAAAGGAGAATAAGTGAAACTAATCTGGATATTATATTATAAACCATGGTTTATAAGCTAAATTATACAGTGCTAAAATGTGTAGATGGATGTGGGAATTCATGCAATGCCTTTTTTTGTTTTTGTTTAAGTCAAAAAACAAAATTGAAATGTGTAGGGATACTATAATTATATTTAATAGAATGCACATACCTTTCTATTCTACTCAGTATTGCAAAAACATGTAGCTGGATTTGCATTCCTACTCACTTTTGCAGACACATTTTAGAAGTCAAATATCTGCATAGCACTACAGTCATTACTTCATGGAAACATTTATGGGAAGGGGGGGAAAAGGTGTCTCATTAAGAAACACAGTCTAGTTCTCACCCACACCAGTGTTTCTGGCAAGCATATACTTCATCTCTCAGAATTCCCTAGTCAGCATGCTGACTGGGGAATTCTGGAAGTTGCAGCCCACACTTCTTCAAGTTGTTTCAGGCTGTGGAACACTGAATTCCAAAGTAGTAAAATGGGTGATAATATTTTATAGGACTAAAATGTAAAATTCATTCAAATATTACATCATTCCCTGTCTACCTCTAGAGTATGTTTAAACATGTTTGTCCAAACAAACATATTGTTTCAGAATGTCTTCCACAGCCTCAGAAACTCAGAAATAAAATTTGCAGTCTGAAAACTGGATGCCATAAAGTAGGTTACATCCAGATAGAGTTATCTTTAAAGCCAGCTTCTTTGTGTCGCTAGAACTTTGTATCGCTAGAACATTATTAATTTTGATTGTAATGTGTCTATTTTAGATGCAAGAAACTCTGCATCCAACTTAATATTAACAGACAATTATTTATATGTCTGTAGAAAATTTACAGCTATGGAGTAAATGAATAGGTTATTCATACCTATTAGTTGCACATCACCAGTGGAAACACATGCTTTGTGCAAAATTTTATAGGTAGTAATAACTATTTGTTTGATGCTGGATGAGGAAGATTATGATTGGCCCTGATGTAGTTGCAGCCATTATAACATCCTGCAGTCAGAATAACAGAGTCAGAAAATACCTTAGAGGCAGTGGTGGGATTCAATTTTTTTTACTACCGGTTCTGTGGATGTGGCTTGGTGGGCGTGGCAGGGGAAGGATACTGTAAAATCTACAGTCAGAGGTGGTATTTGCCAGTACTCCAAACTATTCAAAATTTCCACTACCGGTTCTCCAGAACTGGTCAGAACCTGCTGAATCCCACTTCTGCTTGAAGGTCTTCTATTCCAACTTCCTGCTCAAGCCCTGCCCTATACCATTCCAGACAAGTGGCTGTCCAGTCTCTTATTAAAAGCCTCCAGTGATGGAGCACCCACAACCTCTGAAGGCAAGCCATTCCACTAGTTGATTGTTCTTACCAACAGGAAATTTCTCCTTGGTTCTATGATTGCTTCTCTCCTTGATTAGTTTCCATCCATTGTTTCTTGTCTTGCCTTCTGGTGCTTTGGAAAATAGGTTGACCCCCTATTCTTTGTGATGGCCACACTGCCATCATGTCACCTCTAATCCTTCTTGTCACTAGACTAGACAAACCCAGTTCCTGCAACCATCCTTCAGCCCCCAATCATCTTTGTGGCTCTTTTCTGCATTCTTTCCAGAGCCTCTATATCATTTTCATAGTACAGTGACCAAAATTGGATGCAGTATTCAAAGTGTGGTCTTATTAAGGCTTTATAAAAAGGTTCTAATACTTCATGTGTTCTTCTAACTCTCTGTTAATGCAACCTAGGATTGCATTGGCTTTTTTGGCTGCTGTGGTACACTTATATGATATGATCACAATTTGGGTGCTTGGCAACTGACTCACAATTATTACAGCTGATGTATCCTATGGTCCCATGATCACCATTTGCAATGTTCACTGCTGGCTTCTGACAGGTGAAGTCACTGGGGACCTTCAGGAGTCGCAAATGGAAATTTCATAGCATTGTGCTATGCATAGCAGCTGTGGGCACTCTGCTTAACAATGGCAACCAGAACTGCTGCAACTGCCATTATAAGTCAGCACAGTTTTATGATGTATTTTACAACCATGTAGTTTAACAATGGAGCTGTTGGTTCCTATTACTGTAGCTAGGGAGGGCTACTCCAGTACTTGGTATTTTGAAAGACAAACCTTTTTATTGCTACTCATTGTGCTAAGTTATTTATATAATCTTAGTTTCATCACTAGGACTAGAAACTGTTTGCAAGGCATTGCAAAAAAATGAACTCATTATGCCACAGGAGTCTCTTGTAGAAGCTAAGCCTTGAATAGCTCCAGCAGAGGTGATAACACATCCTCCCTTGCCAACTTGATCCATTTTCTCCAAAATTAACGTATGTTTTTCTCAGCTTAGTTTTAAAGCCAATTATTCTTTGCTGTGTCCTCAGCAGCAGGCAAGAATCAGCTTTTGACAGCTTTTCATTTTGCTAGATATGTGCAGGAAAGATTCTGGCACTGAAACCACTCCCTGAATGTCGAGTAGTCATTGTACTCTGGGATGGAATGAAAATCTGATATGTCTGACTTTCATTTTCTTCTTCTTCTTCTTCCTGTTTTTATTGTGTTAGCACTGGCAGCTAAATGCAAACTGCTTACAGGCAGTGTTTTGACTGGTTATCTTCTATCCCTGTTATCTTTTCCTCTTTCTTGTCCTGCTCCTCCTATTCTTCTTTCATATTCATATTCAACCAATGAAACATCCTCCCTTCAGAGATCAAAATGGTGCCAAGCTGTCTATATTCTCCAGCCTGGGATGCTAAGTGGCCAAGTATCTTGGTTGCTACATATATTTATTTTGGGTGTTTTCAATATTGTTAATGTTTTAAAATGTTGTTAGTGTTTTGTTGTAGTATAGTTTTTGAATTGTGAGTCATTGTTTGAAATGGGCTGATAGGGAAATTGAATAAATAAAGAAATATGGCACAAGGGAATATTATGACTAAAGTCAGTGGGTGCTTACTTAGATATCTCATTGGATTCATTGAGTTTTCTGTTGGAACTGTGGTCACCAGGAGTCAGAGTGTAAACCAAGGGTCTTCAAACTTGGTGAGTTTAAGACTTATGGACTTCAACTCCCAGAATTCCTGAGCTAACATGACTGGAGGAGGAATTCTGGGAGTTGAAGTCTACAAGTCTTAAAGCTGTCAAGTTTGAAGACCCCTGGTGTAAACCAAAGTTAATTTTCCTCTTAAAATCTAATAGAGTATACTGGTAGGAAGAAGCATTGGCAGCTGGCCTGATATTGCCTCCCAAAATAAAGCATGCATTATGACATCATAGTGAAGGATACATTCTTTGGTACTTGTATTTGGGCTAAAAGGCTGCATACAAATAAATAATGGGAAGGGTTTGTATTGTATCATCCAAAGGCAAACTAATTATATAGTGCCTAGCAACTGAGTGGAGGCCAGAAGCAAGTTGTGTTTTTTTTCTTTTGCTTTAGGCTTGTCTACAGTGTAATGTGTAATCTATACAATTTACTGTATGTGCTGCACAGTATATGCATACACACCACAGTATGTATTGCCTTCAATCTAGCCTGTTCAGCTGGGCTTATACAACATTATCTTTGAAAACTTTGATTGCACTAATAAACAGAATCATAATCCCTGTTGCTGGACCTGCATAATCATTTTCAAGTCTCTTTCTTGTGGGTGACTTCAAGAGAAGGATTTTGATTCAGCATGCAGGGCAAAGGAGGTAGAGAAGATCAGTCTTCCATAGATTTTGAATCAACCCATGGCAGTCTTAAACAGGAAATGATGGCTGACTTCCCACTGAGGAGAAAAGAGTAACTAATCTAGAGAAGAGATAAATTGTCAGGAGAACCACATTGTCTCCCAGTATCAAAATCCAGGATATTATAAGAGAATCATACATTGGGTCATGTTTGATATGACTTATATTAATTGGGTAACAAGTAAGACAAAACACAGAGAAAGGCCAAGTATTACAGGAAGTTAAAACAAGGGCAATGCAAGGCCTAAAAAAGGGTGCTAAGATTGAAGGTAGAGTCCCCTAAATTAGACCAGATACAGGACCTCACCCACGCTTTGTGAATGTGGTTCTCAAATGGTCTAAACAGGATAAAAGAGTAAACGAGGAGTGTGAGGGGAAGAAAAGAAGGAAATTAATGGGAATAACAGCCAAAAAAGAATACACAAAATAACATTCCATGTTGGTAACTTGATTTTGTAGGAAAGGTAAAAAAAATAAAAGTTTTAAGTTGGATAGCTTCTTTTTCAATGTGGTAGATATTACCAATGCTTAGATTAGAATTAACAACTATGATTCTGCGATTCCCAATATGTAAAAAAATTTAAAAAGAAATGACAACGTGGGATAAAAATATTTACATATTCTGAGTTGAATCATGGCAGTTAAAATATGGCTCTTTCAAGATTTAAATATTTTATTTCCAGCTTTTCCAGTAGAAATACCAAATAAAATTTGGAAAATGACTTTTTTTTAATTTCAGAAGTAAACTGTGCAGAATTAATAGAAACATATATAGACCTCAGAAACAAGGAGGACGAGGAGTTCCATTTTTATAAATATCAACATCAGATTTGAGGTATATCATTCCTTTTATATTGGAAAACCATGTAAGGAAAAGCTTGCAATAGTCACATTTGTCTATCCCTCTGTCTGTTTATGAGCTATTTCTTCCCTTTGTTCTCTCTCCATTGACTTTAAGGCAATGGACAGCTCTCCAACAGTAGTAAAAGCAGTAACAGCTATAAAAGAAAACCTAAACATCAGCAAAGAACCTCCAGCTCCACCAAATGCAAGCCATCCCCTTGGATCCATCTTAGATTTGAGAACTTCCCTGAGATCCAGCCTCATACTACCTCAACATTTCCATGCAAAAGCAAAATTAACTTCAAAGCTTGATCTTGCCAGATAAAGGATATGTCACAGACAAGGATAAGCTAGCTGAACTATGAGAAACCAACAGGTAGTCCTCGAGTTACAACAAATCATTTAGTGAACATTCAAATTGACAAAGGGTACTGAAAGAAGGGACTTAAGACAGCTTTTAAACTTACAACTGTTGCAGCAGAGGTGGCATTCAGCAGGTTCTGACCAATTCTGGAGAACTGGTAGTGGAAATTTTGAGTAGTTCAGAGAACTGGCAAATACCACTTCTGACTGGAGATTTTAAAGTATCCTTCCCCTGCCATGCCCACCAAGCCACGTCCATAGAACCAGTAGTAAAAAAAAATTGAATCCCATCACTGTGTTGCAGCCTCCCCATGGTCATGTGATCAAAGATCATGTGATCAATGCTTGGCAATGGACTCATGTTTATGACAGTTGCAATGTTCTGGGTCATGTGATCATCTTTTGCAACCTTCTACAAGCAAAGTCAGCAGGAAAGCCATATTCACTTAACAATCATGTTATTAACTTAATAAATGCAATGCAATAAATGCAATGATTTACTGATAGAAAGTGATTGCTTGTTTTTAGACATGGCTCCATGCCTTGAGGGAGCGATTTGGTTGGGGAGAGATATTCTCTTTCTCTCCCTCTCTTGGACTTGAACTTTGGTGTGTGCAGAAGAAAAAGGAGGGTGTCTTTATGCAAACAAAAAGAACTGCGAGGGCGAAGCTGTGATGTGCGCCAAAGGACAAAATCTACAGGCAGAGAGCTGTCACAATGAGTCTTGCTCAAGTGGGTGGTTTAATAGAGCTTCCATAGTAAGGGGCAGTTTATCGGCCTATTGATAAAATGGAAAAATCTGATCCTTTGGCTTTCTTAAGAGCCGGATCCCTCAATACTGGAACTAGTCCAAAAGAGAGTCATGTGATTTGGGGCCCAGCATCATTAAGCTAAGCAATATTTCCTTTAGGTAGAATCTTTTCTATAGATACATTATTTTTTTCCTGGCCTGAATTGCTGTATGAGAAATGATGCCTGAAGTGAAAAACCTCAGGAGAGAATTTCTCTGCTCTCTTTCTCTGTCCTTAAACTCAGCACCATCTTAGAATAGTTTGGCATGCAGAAAGGGATCTGAACCTAAGCAGATTGAAGAGAGGGAACCGACTCCAGACCCAGCAGAGTTTACACACACACACACACACGGCTTGCAACACAACTAATTTTGACTGGAAGTTGACCAAAAGCTGCACTGCTGAGTCTTCCTTAGTCAGGGAGCTTAATGGGTCTGCTATATAAAATGGCAGGCTGAATACGGAGAGCTTTGGCTTCTGTACCAAAAGATGAGAAAGAGGCAGCTGGAGAGATTTATTAGTAGGTTCCTAGAGATATCTGGCTGCCAAAAGTGTATGCAGAAAAGGTGGAGCAGGTCACCCTTGGCAGATCCCAACTGAGGCCTTCACCTCTGAGGGAATTCTGTGGGCCACTTGACTTCTTCCATCCATGGTCAAAGGTCACCAACTGCCAGTGGTCCCTGATCAGAGCGAAGATGTTTTCGAAGACGTAAGTCGGTCTTCAGAAGGGCTGCTCTAAAGGGTTTCTTTCCGGGTTTGGGAGGCGGAAGGTTTGTCTCCGAGCCTTTGCCCTGGGATGGGGAAACGGAGAGGGGTGAGGGAGGGCAGGGATGCCCTCAGGGCTGGGCCCCCTTCAGAGAGATTTACGCAGAAGGAGCTTCTCTCTTTGCCCAAATGCTCCCTCTGTCCCAGACACAGAGCAGGCGGAGCAGGCAGAGTCTGGAAAAGAGCTTTTCATCCATTCTGTTCCTTTTCTTAGGCTCCTGAGAATCAGGAAATGCTTCAGGAATGTCTTCCAAGGCTGCTGTGGAAGACGGAGGAGGAAGGCCAGGGGACCAAGTCCTTCAGAGTCCACCCTGGAGGACACGCAGAGTCTTCCTGGCCCTGGAAAGACCGATGTGGAGCAGCAGGGTGAGTACACACCTTGGGTTGGAAGGGGATGGAGGGGGAAAGGGAAGGAGCTCCTGTAGGAGGGGTGTGTAGCATCTAGCAGAGGCACTTCTGCCTCTTCCTATATTCTAGGTTGCACATAGGGACTGGGCAGAACCAAATTGCTCCTGTTCCTCTGAGCACCCCTCCTCATGAAGCTTCTGAATCCACATTAACTTTCCACAAGTTGTTATGCTCCCATGAGACTCTTCTGGGAACCTCCAAATTTGCTCAGTGGAACCTATCTATAACATACCGGGAACTGGGGAGGGAGGATAGAGAGATTGCAATTTACCTGTCCCCTAAAACAGCCACTGCCAAAAGCCTTTGAATTGGGTCTCTGAGGGAAAGATGATGCAAAGGGCTGGTTTTACTGTCTTTCCTTCATCGGGAGGAGATCTAAACCTTTGCTATGATTCCACCATCTGTGTCTCCTTTCCCAGATTTCTCGACAAAGGACAGCCGAGGGAAAGAGATGGTCCTCTTTGAGAGGCAGGACCTTCCCGAAACAACAAAATCAGAACTGGCCTGTATCTCACTAGACCTGAGGATGAGCCATTACCTCCGGCAAGTGGTCATTGAGAAGAGGAGAGTGACACCCCAAAGTGTAGGTACCCCTTGGAAGTAGAGGTTTCTTTGGCTGGGCTTTGCCTCCGCTGTCAATCCCAGTCTTTTTTTGCCCAATCTCAGTGTGGGGTAAAAGATTCCTTAGGGTGGATAGAGTCTCAGCAGGGGTTTCAAGCTTTCCTTGTAGAAGGAAGAGCAGTGGGGACTCTGGGAGAAAGTGCTCCACAGACGCCCTGACTGACAGCCTGACCCTTTTCAATCGCATAGGAACATCACATAGTCCTCAGGTTCTCAGTGCGATCGCTGCACTGTTTCACCTTAAGAAAAGTGGGCAAATGAAGGTCCCACTGCCCAGAAATAAAAATCAATACAGTCTTCTTGTGATGTGAATGGGAGAAAGTTAATGGGTGGCAGTCAAGAAGGATGGAGGGGTTATCACAGGGAAAGGGAGGGGAGGAAAGCGACTATGAATTCTCAGGAGGTTTAGCAAAAGCTCCAAAGGGTCCTTAATAGAGGGGCAATTTTCCCTTGGACTGAAAGGCAAGCTGTTGCAGCAGCATAGCAGGTTTATTATTTTATTTATTTATTTATTTATTGGACTTGTATGCCGCCCCATCTCTGAAGACTCGGGGAGGCTCACAACTAAAACATACAACAACAATAAATAGCTAAAAAAGGATTAAACAAACACAAGCCCAATAATACCAAATTTAAAATTTAAATGCAATTAAGAACCATCCCATCCCCCCCGGGAGGGAGTCACAGCCCGGATTTTTCAAATAACCAGGTCTTCAGGTCGTGGCAGAAGGTGCGAAGGTCAGGGGCCAGACAGAGCCCCAGGGGTAGCTGGTTCCACAGGATGGGGACCGCCACAGAATAGACTCATTGCCAGGGGACCACCAGCCAACATTGGCTTGCCGACGGGACCCCGAGAAGCCCTTGCCTGTGTGCTCGCACAGGGCGATTGGCACTCGATATCAGCAGGAGTCGCTCCCTTAAATATTGTGGACCCATGTCATGTAGGACTTTGAATGTTAAAACCAAGACCTTGAATCTCACCCGGAGTGCAACCGGCAACCGATGCAGGTCACGCAGGAGGGGGGTAATATGGGAGAATAGGGAAACTCCCATCACCACCGCGCCGATTCTGCACCAGCTGCAATCTCCGGATGGTATGCAAGGGCAGTCCTAGATAGAGAGCATTGCAGTAGTCGAGTCTGGAGGTGACAAGGGGATGAGTGACTGTGCAGGGCATCTCGGTCCAGAAACGGGAGAAGCTGGCGAACCAGCTGGACCTGGGCAAAGGCTTCCCTGGCAACGGCCCACACCTGCTCCTCTAACCGGAGCCGTGCATCCAGGAGGACCCCCAGATTCCGTGCCCTATCCACAGGGGGCAACACCTCTCCCCCTATGGTCAACGATGGACATTCCTGACTGAACCGAAATGCCGGTATGCACAGCCACTCAGTCTTGGTGGGGTTGAGCTGAAGCATGTTTCCATCCATCCTGATCCGTACCGCATCCAGACAACGGGTCATCACGGAGAGGGCATCACTGATCTGGTTTAGGGAGGAGATGTATGAAGCGGTGGAGATGTATGAAACGAGATGTATTGAAACAGGCTGGGAGAAAGAAGAATCTGGAGCAAGTTGGCTGAGTTTGAATTTTCTGATTCTCTCCGTTTTTGTTTCCTGGCAGGTTCTGGTGCAGGAACACAACTTCGTGGCTGGATTAGATGCCATGTTAGAAATGTACAATCTCAGGTCAGTCTTTGGTTCCTTTGTAGTGGGTGAGGAAAGTCTGGTTTCTCAGTGAGTAAGAAAGGGAAGGCCATTCAGCTGAGCCAGCTTATCCTATTGTTAAGGGAAACATGAAACTGAGGGTTCTCTTGAATATGGGCACTGATGTCTCTTTCTTCTTTTAATCCCACAGCAAGATCACACCAACCATGGACGAACCGATAGAGTCCATGCTGATAGACATTTCTATGTTTTATTGGACAGCTACCCTGGAGACCCAGCGTGATGTTTCTGAGGTACCACTTTAACCAGCATTTCTGGGATTTCCCTTCTGGTGTTGTTGCATGGATGGGAAAGAAATATAGCCCCTCTTCTTACATTTCCTCTCAGATGGAGAAGAAGTTGCTGGAGGAGGCCTTTGGCCTCACCCTCAGAAGCCTTCTTCGGCAGTCTCTCATCACACAGCAATTCATTTTCATTCTGAAGGTGAGGACCCAGAAATCCCACGAGAGCTCGAAGGATCACTTGGCCAGTGCAAATGTTAACCAAACCAAGCGTTCAAACTCCTGTTAAATGTCCCACCATGAACAATAGCTGGAGGATTGTTCCTTAAGAGTGGCATCAAGAGCCAGAACAACTAGGCTTGTCACAAAAGTTATTGTTCATCTGGCAGAGATCTCTTCAGAATGGATTTTGGGAATGCTGGAGTGCTGTTAGAGGGACCTGCCAGAGCCTGAGAGAAGGATGCATCATAACTTGCACACGTGTGTTTTGGCAGTGAGATTCTCCATTCTCAGAAATGAGCAAACATGTCTTTTCTTTGTCAATTCCACAGCACCTGGACCCAAACTCGACGCTCTTCTTGCCAGCGGTGAATCAGCTCCTCTACTGTGGGACACATCACCCCAAGATCAACGTAGGTAGCAAAACTACATTAACATGAAATGTAGCCTTTGAGTCCCCCACAGCTCTTGGGACCCCACCCTCCAATAACCTCCCTCTTCGAGCCACAGTGGGGGGAGGGTTGGTCTTTTTCCTCAGTCCACTTGAGGGATTTCTGGGAAGGATGCCTTGCTAGTAATGTTGGTGTGAAGGAGAATTACTCTCCAAGGCACCTTGGCAACAGGGTGGGACACTTTTTCCTCTCTCTTGCAGCTTGATGAAGTGCAGCGGGCTTTCCCAGATTTTCCCAGGGAAATCTGGCCGGCTGGAACAACCGCTGAAAACATCAATGAAGGTAACTTGATTGAAAACACAAAGGGGAAGGGGGAGGGAATCAGTACACGAAGTGGCAAAACAAATCAATCCCACACATTGTATTTCCAATGGGTTAGGTGTAGTCTTCGTTTTAGCACCCATTGCTAAAAAGTCATGACAGACTCGAAAAGCGTTACTTATGATCTGTCCTCTTAGTTACGACAGTCAGACCAACCCTACAGTCACGTGATCACATTTCAGGTACTTAGCAAGAAGCTCAAATTTACAATCCTTTGCAGCTTCCAATGGTTACATGATTGCAGTTGGAGATATTTTCATTGCTTTAAGGCAAAAAAAGGGGGGGAGTGGATAACCTGCATTTGGACTTACTGCCATGATTCACTTAACAACTATTGAAAAAACAATTGCAAAATCAACTGTAATGACTGATCATGCACATTTTGAGCTCCTTTGTTGTCACAAGTTCAGGACAACTCACATAGATGGAAATCCTGTAGATGTTTTCCATCTATGTAGCAAACAGAGTAAATGTCAATATCTGTTTCTTTCAATTTTCCTCACCTTTTATTTCCCTGCAGGTGATCTTGAAATAGAGGAGTTATGACCGACCAGCCTCCGCTGTTGATCCACCGATATTGAAGGATGGATAAAGATAAGTTGTTCTCTATATCAGGGAATGGCCCTTCCTTTCTCCCTCCTATAAATTGTAGCAATTATATATAATAGTTGAATCTTCTCTGTTATAACTTTTTACTTTATAACATATGTTGGTATTTGTGTTTCTAGGTCATTAGAAGACCAGAACTTCCTATTACTAAAGTTCCCCTTGGAGTTTGGAAGATGGCACTGGGGCTGCTTATATTGTAGAGCAGATGCCGACCATAATTGTTTTTAATATGCTGCAGCAGGTTAGTAGTGTGGAAGGTTGGACTAAAAGATGGTTGAGTTTATGCAAATGTGGATTTTTCTTCTATCAAGCTTATGGTTAATTCTGCTTTCTTCCTTGTGATTTGTCTCTTCTTAGGCTGTGTGGCAACTTGGACATATAGTAACTGACCTGCTAGCTTGGACCATCACCCGGTTGGATCAACATCTACCCAGGATAAAAGAACAACGAAACACAGATTGATGGACTTGTGCTTTTAATGGCAAAGTGTTTTTTCTTATATCTATGGGGCACTTATACACTGCTCAAAAAAATAAAGGGAACACTTAAACAACACAATGTAACTCCAAGTCAATCACACTTCTGTGAAATCAAACTGTCCACTTAGCTAGCAACACTGATTTACAATCAGTTCCACATGCTGTTGTGCAAATGAAAGAGACAACAGGTAGAAATTATAAGCAATTAGCAAGACATCCCCAATAAAGGTGTGATTCTGCAAGTGGTGACCACAGACCATTTCTCAGTTCCTATGCTTTCTGGCTGATGGTTTGGTCACTTTTGAATGCTGGCAGTCCGTTCTCTCTAGTGGTAGCATGAGACGGAGTCTACAACCCACACAAGTGGCTCAGGTAGTGCAGCTTATCCAGGATGGCACATCAATGCAAACTGTGGCAAGAAGGTTTGCTGTGTCTGTCAGCGTAGTGTCCAGAGCATGGAGGCGCTACCAGGAGACAGGCCAGTACATCAGGAGATGTGGAGGAGGCTGTAGGAGGGCAACAACCCAGCAGCAGGACCGCTACCTCCACCTTTGTGCAAGGAGGAACAGGAGGAGCACTGCCACAGCCCTCCACAATGACCTCCAGCAGGCCACAAATGTGCATGTGTCTGCTCAAACGGTCAGAAACAGACTCCATGAGGGTGGTATGAGGGCCCGACATCCACAGATGGGGGTGCACCGTGCAGGATGTTTGGCATTTGCCAGAGAACACCAAGATTGGCAAATTTGCCACTGGCACCCTATGCTGTTCACAGATGAAAGCAGGTTCACACTGAGCACATATGACAGAAAGCACATGTACGTTTCTGCTTCTTAAGGTTGAAGAATGACCAATGGTGACTGTTTGATGAGTTTCATTCTTCCCATTTGCTTCTGAGTTGCGCCCCATTTTCTCACTGAAGTTGTTGGGCTTGAAATCTTTGTCAGGAAACTTTCTTCTGTGTGGTGGAGTTCTGGATGATTTGCAGACTCTTGCTAAGTGACCTCTTTTTTCACAACAAAGGCAGATGGTATCAAGAAACTTGCATTCAGTGCGGGGGTGGGTCCCCCAACAACCTCTGCAATAAAAGTCTTGCCTTTTCTTTCCCAGGTCTTTCTTTTTCTTTTCCATTCTGAGTCTATAAATTCCTTCCTCTACCTCACTGCAATCTGATTCAGAATCTATTTGCTCGCAATGAGTGGTTGTGGACTTTTCCACATCAGAATGACTTGAAGCCTTGTTAATTTTCTTCATGGCTGCCACTGAGGACTTAGTGGATTCTGCTGAGGAGGCCTCTTCTATGGCTTCCTTCAACATGATCTTAGGTTTTAATAACAATTTGCTCTGAAGCACCTTGTCTTTGAGGCCTAGAACAAATCGATCATGCATGGCCTCCTCCAAGTTGTTAAACTCGCATGCACCCCCAATGTCTCTTAAACTTGCCACGAAGTCATTAACGTTTTCGCTTTCCCCTTGATCCGGACGGTAAAGCTCATGTCTCTTAATGAGGCACGATACTTGTGGGGTGTAATGGGCTCTTAAAAGCTTTTCTAAATCAGGCCATTCCATTACCTTCACGTCTGCAGCTCCTGCCAATGCCTTCGCCATTTTGAAGACTGCCGGACCACAGTGCGTAAGAAAGACCACCCTCTTCTGCTTCTCGGAGATGTCAGCGAGGTCATTTCCTTCCAAATACATTTGGAAGCGATCCGCATACGATTCCCAGTCTTCTGCCCCCGGATCAAATGGGGCTGGGGGGGGGTGTTCAGCGCAGCCATCTCGTTCTTCTGCTTGTCTTCCGCGTCGTCTTCTTTTCAGGGAATCCCACCTTCGTCGCCAGTGTTAAGTTTGCATGAAGAGTCAGACGCGAAGAGCTTCAGTGAAGAGTTTATTAGTGACTACAGCTCGAATGGACCCCTCTTGGCTGGGCTGCGGCTGCTACTTATAGCCAGCAGCCGCAGTTGCCAGCCAATCAGAGTGCAGGGTTTTCCAGCACTTTTCAAACCAATCATATTTGACATTTTACAAGAACAATTCAAACTAAACCAATGACATTCAAACCTACATACATAACACAAACTATACAAAACATCTGTGCAAGCTGCTGAAAATGCTTAAGAAATTCAAATTTAGTGACAAAAATGTCTCAGATCTCAACAGCCTCCCTCACTATGCACTGGCTCCTTTTTTTTTAATGAAAAAGTCTAGGTCCTTGATATAGAAAATTATCCCAGCCTTTGCAAGCAGCATTCTTAGTTTCCACCATTGCCTTGATTTCAAAGTAGGAGTGAATAGAACGCCCTATCAAGGAAAAAGAAAAACTACCACCAGTTCTAAAACCCAAAGGTGGTGTTATCTTCAGCTATGCTGTGAAATTATTTTCAGAAAGTAAAACCTCTTGTTGAAATAATAAGAAAGCACAGCTAGCTAAATGCAAATGTGTCTAGAATTAGAGAGCCTGCTTTGATAAGATATTACATATACACCCACTTTCGGCATGCCTGCTGCCCATTGTGATCAATTAATTTAACAAGACAGAATATTTAATTGCTATATTTCGGTGACTGTGTTCTCCAGCAGTAATTGGTAGCACATCGTTATAATTCTTAGCTCCGCCAAAATACTGTCTTTTTCACTCCCACTTCCTTCCTTTTTCTCATAGACAATTAATCCATGTAACAGGCACCAGCAAGAATTTCCATTCTTTATCAAACCTGCAGTGGTACATCATCAGGGAAAGTAGTTTCAAGAATACAAAAACAATAGGCACGACTGCAAAAGGGAAGTGCAAAATACTGGTGCAAAAAGACCAGTGTTGTTTAAAGTGCAACAGAAATATTAGATTGTGTACAATCCTGATCTAAAAATTATATGGAATTTGGCCAGCATGTCATAGGCACTCTCAAAAAATGGTGGCCAACAAGGTCTATTGGATAAGGCTAGACATAAAACATTCAATTATCAGAAAACAAGATGGTAAGATTATTATCCTCTTCTCTGTGTAGCCCCCCAAAGATTTTTGTTTTCATTTTAAACATATTGTTACAGTGGATATACTTGCAAATAAAATACTAAGATCCAGGCTTCTCTCCTATGTGGGAACATAACACATAAGGGACACATTTTTAAAATAATATTGATGTTAGAAATTGGCTTACCAAGGGGAGTCTGTGGATACACAGATATGCAGAGTGCCCTACCAAGCACTATAGTTAAACAGGTTGCTTCTCTCTCACTCTAATATCTTGATGTGATCTCAATTGGAAAAAAGGCTGATGCCAAGAATTTGGGTGTCCTTAGTAAAACCAACAACGACCTTGTGTTGAGAATTTAGTTTAGTTTACTTTACCTTATTGTCATTGCACCTCATACAACGATATTAAATACCATCTTTAGTGTACATTTTGACTGTGACAATAAACACAAACATACATCCTTCAGATTCTATACAACAGATCTCCCTTTGCCATCCAGTGGTTGACAGTATTTTGCAGCACAGATTTTGTAGTCCTACAAAAGAAAATTGTTCCATTTACAGAACCCAAATCAGCTGGGAAGAGAATTCTTACTTCAAAACAAGCAGTGGAATAGCTTCTTCCCATATCCTTGAAGATGGCAGACTAGTTTAGGAGTTTTGATACAGGTATTGGAACTTTAATGGGGAGGAATGCCTGACCAATTCAGGAGGAAATTTGGAATTACTGATGATGCTACTGCCATCTGCTACCTGCTACCTTGTTTGGTCTGATAATAAGACGAGCACAAAGTCAGAGAAAAACCAAACTTACACTATAATATTTTACTGTATTCGTTATCCATAAAAAGTATAAGTGGTGCAGTAGCCTAGAGGTGGAGCTGTCACCTAAAAATCAGGAAGCTTTGAGTTCAATCCTAAGTAGAGGCAGATATTTCTCTCTGTTTAATGTGTAGGATTAACACATTTTTTTAGTCTTCCAAGGACCCTACAGACAAAGATTCTGCACTACTTGAAAAGCTGTTGGCTGAACTACTGCAATCCCAAGACATCAGTTGAGAGCCAATTTGCTTCTGGCTCAGTTCTGATATAACTGCAATTGCAAACAAAGTTTATTTTTGCAATGCTGAAGGTTTGCAAACCTTATGGATGTTCTCTTTCTCCCCTGAATGGATCACTTGCTTCACTGAAGCTCTCTTATAATGGAGACATGATAGCTGTCTTCCAGTACTTCACTAATTCTCCAAAGCACCTCAGAGTAGAACAAGAAGCAATAGGTGGAAGGTCCTTAAAGAGAGATGCAACCTAGAACTAAGGAGAAATTTCCTGACAATGAGAACTATTAATCAATGGAGCAACTTGCCTCCCAAATACAAGTTAGGCAGAAGCAATCTCGTAGACAGCCCTCACTCTGTCAAGGACCTAGGAGTACTTATCTCAAATGATCTAAGCCCCAGAGCTCACTGTAACATCATTGCCAAAAAGGCTTTTTTAAAAAAATTACATTTATATGCCGCCCTTCTCCAGAGACTCAGGGCGGCTTACAATTTTTGGGATGCAACCCAGTGTGCTCAGCAATAGTCTTAAGAATTGTTAAGCTTATTTTGCAAAGTTTCTTCTCTGGCAACATTGAACTGTTAACTAGGGCATGCAAAACCTTTGCCAGACCAATTCTTGAAAACAGCTCATCCACTTGCAACCTGCACTGTATATTGGACATTAACACAATTGAGTGAATTCAGAGGTATTTCTCGAGAAAAGTACTCCACTCCTCCACTCACAATAGAATTCCCTATGCCTCCAGGCTCAAAATTCTGGGCTTGGAGAATCTGGAACAGCACCACCTGCGGTCTGACCTAAGCATAGTTCACAAAATTGTCTGCTATAACATCTTGCCCATCAGTGACTTCTTCAGCTTCAATCACAATAATACATGGGCAAACAACTGATACAAACTCAATGTTAACCACTCCAAACTTGATCGTAGAAAATATGACTGAGAGTGGTCAACACCTGGAATGCTCTACCTGACTCCATTGTTACAGCCTCAATCCCTCACAGCTTCAACCTCAAACTGTCTTCCATGGACCTCACCCCATTCCTACAAGGTCCTTAAAGGGGGCATGCATAAGCGCACCAGCGTGCCTACCATCCCTGTCCTACTGTCCCCATTTATCTGTATTTACTTCCTTTGCTCATGTTTATGTTCATTTGTTATCTTGTACATGTTTGACAAACAAATAAATACAATAAAAAATAGAGTTGTGGATGACCCATTGCTGGTGGTTTTCAGAAGAGATTGGGTAACCAATGTTTGGGCTGATATAAGCTCTCCTGTCTTGAACAGCAGATTGGACTAGAAGACCATTCCAATGTTTTTTTTCAGCCCTGTGATTCTATGTTTTTTTTTCCTATGAGTATTTATCATCCAACGTGGATTGGTTTGGCAAGAGTAAAATTGGCATTAAGTTTTGTTTTCTTCTTCTTTTTAGTACAGAAGAGGCTGAAATTGAGTCCTGCGGTGAGTACCAGTTCCTGCAATCCAAAAATAAGCTGATCTATTTGAAATGTATTGCTAGTTTGTCTGCTTTTAGTATCTGAAACCATGGCTAAAAGCACTTAGAAAAGCATTTGGTTTCTAAAGCTATGATAAGGTATCACAGTTCTCTGTGGCATTTTAAATACTGCTGCTTTTAGGTGCCATGGGCTTTGTGGCCAGGAAGATTTACCTGTTAGTCAGGCTCAGACTTTTTATTTTATTTTATTTTATTTATTTTATTATTTATTTTATTATTTTATTTTATTTTATTTTATTTTATTTTATTTTATTTTATTTTATTTTATTTTATTTTATTTTATTTTATTTTATTTTATTTTATTTTATTTATTTTATTTGCAATTGAGAAAACAAAACTCACACAATATACATCAGAATCCTGGATGTGAAGGCCATTCATTACAGATTTTATTGTCTTTCAGGTGGAGTGGAAATTAGAAGATTTTTCCCGTTATTCTTTCTAGCAATGGAGACTGATGAAATGATATTAGTGCAGATTTCAGTTGAAGGTAATACAGGTTGTTTCATTGCCTTCTTAAAATTAGTAATTGAGAAAACAATAGATATGGGCATATCCATTGCCATGGAGAAGTGTATTTAGGGACTAGATGGGGGTTATCAAATAAGCAGAAATACATTTCTACAGTTGCAACCTGATGAGGTTGGGAGACAAAATGAAGAGTATCCGGACTAGTGTAACCTATTTCATATGAAATATCCAGATGGCTTTTCTACAACTGCTCCTGCTTTTGCTAGTAAAGTTAATTCCATTTGAAATCCCTTTGAAGTATAAAAAGAGACAAAAATACAAAATTACTCTTTCCCAAGTCCAATGCAATGACCATAGAGCAGAGGTCCCCAAACTTGGCAACTTTAAGACTTGTGGACTTTAACTCTCAAAATTTGGCTGAGGAATTCTGGAAATTGAAGTCCACAAGTCTTAAAATTGCCAAGTTTGGGGGCCCCTGCCATAGAAAGATCCAGTATTTGTGAGTTCACATATCAAAACAAGATTGCTATCCCTGATAGACTTGAGAACACACCCACATTTACCACACATAATGCTGCTTTTAGGTGCCATGGGCTTAAAATTCATAAAGCACTATGGAGGGAAAGTTGTCTGTTTTGTATGAATACTCCCCTCAGGGCATTTGTATGCAGATACAGCAGGGATTCTCTTCCATGTATTTCATTATCTACTGTTTCACTGAAAATTACAACCCATTAGAAATTTTTGGAAACTTCGGAAAACTTCCCAAAGGCCTGGATTTACAGGTTAGCAGAATAACACAATAACAGAGTTAGAAGGGATCCATGAATGTGGTGTGAAAATGATTAATGAGATAGGGTAAGTGGTATATTGCATTAGGGGGACATTTAGCAGGATCCAGTATGTAAACTAGAAACTGGTAGGAAGGGAAACTTGGTGGAAGGAAGGGATGCTTAAACTCCCCCAACTTTCACACTGCACAAATGTTTGGGGATTTAGAGGTAGGCAATGGAAAATGGATGCCCTAGATCAGGAGTTGCCAACCTTTTGGACCTCAGGGACTACCAAACTCATAATTTTAAATCCCGCGGACCACTGATAAAGCTGGCTAGGGAATTCTGGGAGTTGAAGTCCGTCAGGTTTAAAGTTGTCAAGGTTGGAGATCCCTGGTCTGGATGATGGTCAATATAGTCAGACTTCTGAATTTCACTTAAACACTGATTTTACCAGCTCGGGACCCCTGCTTTTTCAGATTTAGGGAGGAGGAAGACATGTTCTTGAGATACATACAACTGCCAGGAGTTCCCAGAGAACTGGAAAGCGAAACCCTAAAAAACTTGCCTGGGTCATTGATTCCCAACCCCCCTTGGCTAATGGCTCCTCCTCTGAAGTTGCAATCCCGTTGCAGAGGCTGCCGGTCCGTTCCATGGCTGCAAGAGTCCTTCCACGGGTCAGAGCAGGGAGCAGAGAAAGAAAGAGAGAAGGAAAAGCCACAAAGCATTTTCTCCAACCAAACCAACCATGTCTTCTTTGTCGATGCGGGGGTGGGCATTTGGAGAGGAACCCTAATTTGGGCTGAGAGGCAGAGCGTGTGTGCATGTGTATGTGACCAGATCAATCCAGGCACAGCAGCAGAGCAAGTGCTGGGCTGCTCAATGGCAACAGCAGCACTTTTTGGAAGCAAGAGCGAAAAAGCAGCAGCAATGGCAGCAGATGGGACTTTGCCCTCCTGTCCAGCAGCTGCGATGCACTGCCCGGGCACTTTGCATTGCCTTTTTTTCTTTATTCCCTCACCTCACCCCTCTCAGACAGCTGCTGGTAAGAGCGGGGCTTACCAGCTCTCTCTCTGCCGCTCCGAGCTTGTCTTCTTCCTTGAGGAGTCATCCCCCTCCCGCTTTGGTGTCCTTTCTCTGGCCTTTTTTTTAGGGCTCAATCCCTCCTCTTTTCTTTTCTGCCATTTCCTTGCTGGCTTCTGGTCTGCAGGAATTCCCCACCCTGTTTTCCTACTGATCAATTATTATTTGGGATTGCAGGATACTGTCTCCAGCTCCATTCTCGGGGAGAGAGAGTGAGAGAGACTTTTGGCTTCATGCAAGGAAAGCAGCAGAAGCAGCAGAAGTCTTTCTTTCTCTCCCCCAAACTCTGCCAGAAATGAGTATTTGCCGGCACAGACACTTGGAGCAGGATGCCTTGCAGGATCCCAAAGACTCATTTCTGATGGAGTTTGGGAGAGAGAAAGAAAGACTTCTGCTGCTTTTCTTGTGTGCAGCCAAAAGCAGAAGAAAGAAGCAGCCCGGTGGCCAGGTGAGGTGCATGGGGCAAGTGAAGTAAGTTCCCCCTCTCTGCCCTTTCCCCCCTCCCCTCACTACCTCATGTTGTTCACAATGCAAGAGATGCAAGCCTTGTGTTCCTGCAGGCCATGTGGGTGGTGCAGCCTGGTGTTCCCGTGCAGCCTGGATTAATTGCTTTGGGGGATGCTTTGTGGGTGACATTTCTCTGCAGACCACTAAAATTTGGTGACCACTGCCCTAGATGATAGGCTAAGTCTTTGAAGAAAGAGATGGCCCCCAGGGAGAAGAAGGGATAGTAGGAGTTAGACTCAAAGATCTTCTAGGTTTCTCAGACTAGAAAACCTGGAGACTTCTGATTTGGTATCCCTTATGAACATTGAAGACTCTTTCTCCACTGAGAAAGCTGTGGTAGTACAGTGGTTAGAATGCAGTATTGCAGGCTAATCCTGCTGACTCCGGATTGCCAGCAGTTCAGCAGTTCGAATCCCACTGGCTCAAGGTTGACTCAGCCTTCTGAGGTTGGTAAAATGAGGACCCAGATTATTGGAGACAATATGCAGACTCTGTAAACTCCTTAGAGAGACCTGTAAAGCACTGTGAAACAGTATATAAGTCTAAATGCTATTGCTATTTTTAGTGTTTCTGTTCTCAGGAACTGATAGGAATGGCTGAGTAGTTGGCTAACTTGGGAGAAGATTCAATCTGGACCAATTAGATTTCTTTCTGTTTCGTTTCCTTAACAATTCTTAAAAATACTGTAGTGACAACATACCCAGATTTACCACACATGTCTGCAAATAAATCCATAGACACAGCAATATTTTGTAGGCTTTTATTTTCCAAATGACGCTGACAGTGCCACAGTATCTGTCAAACCTATTAGCCACAGAGCACAACTGAGGGAGCAGGTTGCAACTGGGAACTCTTCAATGATTGTTAATGCCAAGAATTAGAATAAAGAATCTTGAAAACTGAGATAGCCTTCCTTCCTAGTAGGTCATTTACATGGTTGTCTTTTTTGAATTTCTTCAATTTCTTATCCCCAGAATGTTCAGATCAGTTAATTTATTTAATTCGCCTAAGTTTGTTTAGCTGATAAACCTGAAATGGAATCTCCCATTTGTTGAATATGTTTAAATACACCCCTCATTTTTTCTCAGCCTCAGCCCAATCCTACAAATCTATGCCTTCTCCTTCAATTTCCAAAACATTTAATTTAAATAGGGAATAAAGACAACTAGACAGAATGTGCTGTCCAGCCAGTTTAGAGTTAATGGGATTTGAGATAGGTAGTTAGGAATTGAGAGCTGTCCCCTTAAGGGAATGCATCATGGTAAATGTAGTTAAGGTATCCTGGGAAATGTAGTCCATGTCATGTAGTCACATCTGTAATCCTGATTGGTCACTAAATTGACCCTTGTTGGGTTGGGGCAGGCTCCCTCACTCTAGCCTGAATCTTTTACCATGTGGTTGCTTCAATCATCATCATGGTTATCATCATAGGGATGAGAGTTTAATATCTTTCTACACCACAATTCAGATATGCAAAATATTGGACATTAAGAAGAACCTTGTCATAAATGTGAGTTGACAGGATGCCTGATGAACCAATAAAAAAGACTTTGTATAGATGCTTTGTGGAGTCGCTCTGTCTACTTTATACACATCCAGAGTGTAATAAGCAGAACACAGAACATGCTTTCAAATTGTCTCTTGAAGTATCTCTCTTTCATGAGGTTCTGCCAGGATTTATGTCAGAAGTGGACAATATTTCCAAGTTGGGAGCTGCACTTAATTTTGGAGGTGGGGAGGAAGAGAAAAGCAGCAGCAAGCTGGGTAAACCCAAGTCATGCATATTTGAGGAAGATGTTTCATTCCATTCTGGCAGTCACTGTCAAGAGGAAATTCCTGACAATGAGAACAATTAACCAGTGGAATGGCTTGCTTTCAGAAGTTGTGAGCGCTCCATCACTGGAGGCTTTTAAAAAGAGACTGGACAGCCACTTGTCTTGAATGGTATATGGCAGGGGTGGCGAACACGCGGCTCTCGAGCCGCATGCGGCTTCCGGCCAAAATGAATGCGGCTCTTTGCCTCTTATATTATTATTATATTATTATTATATTATATTATTTTGTATACTGTGGCTCTTTGCCAAGTTTGGATTTTGTTATGCTGCTTCTGAGGAGGGATCTCTGAGGAGAGATTTCCGAG
Source organism: Naja naja (assembly GCA_009733165.1). Lineage (NCBI taxonomy): Eukaryota > Metazoa > Chordata > Lepidosauria > Squamata > Elapidae > Naja > Naja naja. The sequence goes on along the minus strand of CM019159.1, from coordinate 16,726,179 downwards.
CGCGTAGTCCCGCCCCCGGCTGCGTCATCCCGTCTCCCATCCCTCGGAAACAACTGCACGGGCCAGCGAGCGTGGTGTGGCTCTCTGACTCTCACAGTTTAAAATTGTGGCTCTTTGTGTCAAACTTGTTCGCCACCCCTGGTATATGGTCTCCTGCTTGAGCAGGTTGTGGGTGGACTAGAAGACTTCCAAGGTTCTTTCCAACTCTGTTATTCTGTTCAGGGTAACTGGGGATGTTTTGTTTATAAATCAGGACTCTTTATAATTGAAGACTTTCAAAAAGAGGTTAGACTAGTTTTGGTGCTTCTCATTTCAGAATGGTAGAAACCAGGCAACCGATACCTGGAAGTCATGGGACTATGAAAGTTACCCAATCTTGAGCTAGGCCAACCATTATATTAAAAATGTAGAGAAGCATAGAAAACACACCTTTTCTATTTGAACACACAAGATGCTTTCAATTCATATTCCACATAATTCCACCTAAGAACATGTTAAATCAAACTATGAGTTTATCTAGACCAGATTCTTGTTTCTGCACTGGCCATTAGAATGGTGCCAAGAAGCAAGGCCAAAAGCAGAAAAGAAAGTAACTGATCTACACCATTGTGTCTCATTGTTTACTTGTGAATACAAAGTCATTCTCTTAAAATCTCGCTGCCAAATGATAGCCTCAGCTTCCATTAATTTACACAATCCACTTTGCTGTTACTGCTACTAATATAATTACAACTACAAGTACAATGCCATTTATTTCAGAACTGTAGCATGGGGGAAACTGAAATGGGGGGAAAGTAAATTAACTCAAATCCTGTTGCAGAGATAACTCATTATAACACTAAAAATATCCTTGTTAACACAAGGGACTTCACTTGAGATCTGAAGTGAAATCAAATGTATTTGCCTTCAGAGAGAGGGAGAGCAAGAGAGAGATAGAGAGAGGATGATGATGACAATAGTATTTCAGAAAGCTATAGAATACAAAAACAATTGGGCATTTTCTATTCAGGAAATATGAAAACTAATTTGGATTGTCCAGTCATCTGACCTGAAGGATTTGCAAAGATTTATTCTCTATATAGTATTCGTAAAAACACCTGAATATCTGGTGCCATTATTCTTCCTTGTCTTTCTTCAATCATAAACTTTGCTGCTCTCATGGCTACAGTACAAATTGGGGCTAGACATTGATATCCTAGAGTTGTCATTCTTGTGTGCCCAGCTGCATGGCAGCAACCCAGGACAGAAAGAAATCTCTACTGAATCTAGATTAAAACCATGGAGCTCCAGACTGCATAGGGAACATCCCATACATTTGCAAACTATATATTCTTTGCTAATATTACAGAAGCTACATCAAACAAATATTTCCTTTTTCTGTACATACGTTTGAAGGTACCTTGAAGAACTTACAATGTTTTACATGGGGAGCAGTTGTAGAAACATAATAAAACTGAGACCTGTTAAAATTGTAATTAGAGGGATAAATAATATTTGGGATGGTAAGATAAATTATTCTATAACTTGGTTATAATGTAAGCAAATAAAGCATTATACCTTGATTGACATATAATTAATGAAGCTAAAAATGTAATCATCAGAACCTCCAACTTTGTTTTATGTGTGTGTGTATATGTGTGTGTATTTCAGCATATTTAACTACTTTTAATGTTGTTATGTGTGCAGTTCAAAGGAAACAAAGGAACAAATCTGACAACTTAAAATTCAACAATTCAAATGCTCTGGATGCTAACAACAAGCAATTAAGAAGTCCTGCAATCTTTGATTTGCCAGCAATCATATGTGTTATGTATGCAGGTTTGAATGTCATTGGTTTAGTTTGAACTGTTCTTGTAAAATGTCAAATATGATTGGTTTAAAAAGTGCGGGAAAATCCTGCACTCTGATTGGCTGGCAACTGCGGCTGCTGGCTATAAGTAGCAGCCGCAGCCCAGCCAAATCGGGTCTGTTATGAACTGTAGTCACTAATAAACTCTTCGCTGAAGCACTCCGCGTCTGACTCTTCATGCAAATCTAACACTGGTGACGAAGGTGGGATTCTTCCCGAAGAGAATACGACGCAGAAAACAAGCTGAGAGAGATGGCTGCGCTGAACACCCCCCCAGCCCCGTTCGATCCGACGGCAGAAGACTGGGACTCGTATGCGGATCGTTTCCAAATGTATTTGGAGGGAAACGATCTCGCCAACATTTCCAAGAAGTGGAAGAGGGCGGTCTTTCTTACGCACCGCAGTCCGGCAGTCTTCAAGATGGTGAAGGCATTGGTGGGAGCTGCAAACGTGAAGGTAATGGAATGGCCTGATTTAGAAAAGCTTTTAAGAGCCCATTACGCCCCACAAGTATCGTGCCTCATTAAGAGACACGAGTTTTACCGTCGGGATCAAGGGGAAAGCGAAAACGTTAACGACTTCGTGGCAAGTTTAAGAGACATTGGGGGTGCATGTGAATTTATCAACTTGGAAGAGGCCATGCGCGATCGATTTGTGCTAGGCCTAAAAGACAAGGTTTTGCAGAGCAAATTATTAATGAAACCTAAGATCACGCTTAAGGAGGCCATGAAAGAAGCTTCTTCAGCGGAAGCTACCAAGTCCTCAGCAGCAGCCATGAAGAAAATTAACAAGGCCTCAAGCCATCCTGATGTGGAAAAATCCACAACAACCCATTGCAAGCAAATAGATTCTGATTCAGACTGTAGTGAGGTGGAGGAAGGAATTTATAAACTCAGAATGGAGAAGAAAAGGAAAGACCTTGGAAGAAAGAGGCAAGACTTTTATTGCAGAGGTTGTGGGGGGCACCCCCGCACTGAATGCAAGTTTTTTTATACCATCTGCCTCCGTTGTGAAAAAAGAGGTCACCTAGCAAGAGTCTGCAAATCATCCAGAACTCCACCAAGCAGAAAGAAGTTTCCTGACAAAGATTTCAAGCCTAACAACTTTAGTGAGAAAATGGGGTGCAACTCAGAAGCAAATGGGAAGAATGAAACTCATCAAACAGTCACCATTGGTCATTCTTCACCCTTGAGAAGCAGAAAAGTACATGTGAAGGTACTAATTGAAGGAAGGCCTTGCCAAATGGAAGTGGACTCGGGCTCCTATTTACCTATGGTGTCATGGGACACTATTCACAGGTTACTTCCCAACATTCAGAAGAAGCATTTCCAGAAGCAAGCACTGACTCTTAAAGACTACCAAGGGAACAAGATTCCAATAGTTGGAACAAGAGAATTCAATGTGAAGTTCAAAGGCCACACCAAAAGTTTGCCCCTGACCATCGTGAACAAGGACCGCCCAAGCTTGCTGGAACTTGAGTGGTTCAATCCACTAGGCATCAAGGAGACTGGCATCAATCACGTGAGCAACATGGAATGGGAGGAGGCTTTGAAGTCTGAGTTTCCAGAGGTCTTCAGCGACGGATTGGGCAAGTATATGGGGACCCCTATCACTTTCAACCTAGATCCCAAGGTGTCCCCAATTCGTTTAAAGCCCAGAAGGGTTCCATTTGCCTTAAAGGGAAAAATTGATGCACAATTAGATAAACTAATAGCTCAAGGAGTTTTAGAGCCCACTGACCACTCCAGATGGGAGACACCCATAGTCACACCAGTCAAGACTGATGGGTCAGTAAGAATCTGTGGAGACTATAAGGGGACATTGAACCATGCGCTTCAGCAGAGCACATATCCAGTTCCAGTGGTGCATCATTTATTACATTCACTTGGCAGGGGCACAGTCTTTGCCAAATTGGATCTGGCCCAGGCATATCAACAACTAACAGTTGATGATGCCACTGCAGAGGCCCAAACCATTGTGACTCATAGAGGTGCCTTCAAATGTAAAAGGTTACAATTTGGAGTAAGCGTGGCACCAGGCATCTTCCAAAGCCTTATGGAAAGGATGCTCCAAGGACTGCCAGGGGTAGTGCCTTACTTTGATGATGTGTTAATCTCTGCTGAAAATGACACTCAGTTACAAGAAAGACTCAGAGAAGTCCTTACCAGATTCAAGAAAGCGGGGTTAAAAGTCAAGGAAGAAAATGCACTCTTAGAACTGACAAGGTTGAGTTCTTGGGCTATATGATTGACAAGCATGGCATCCACCCTACAGATGCCAAGGTTCAAGCAATCAAAGAAGCCCCTAGACCAAAATGCAAAACAGATTTGCAAGTTTTCCTTGGACTTATTAACTTTTATCACATGTTTCTACCTCAGAAGGCAACCATTGCAGAACCATTACACAGATTACTTGACAAAAAGTCTATTTGGGTCTGGGGGAGGAAGGAACAATCAGCATTTAACAGTATTAAAAGACTAATCACGTCTGATGCTGTACTGATACAGTTCTCTGAGAATTTGCCTGTTGTACTGACTTGTGATGCATCCCACTTTGGAGTGGGGGGGGGGGTTTGAGCCACAGGCTTTCCAGCGGGAGAGAAGCCCCTATTGCATTTTACTCTCGCACTTTGACCAAAGCAGAGAGGAATTACAGCCAATTGGACAAGGAAGCATTGGCAATTGTTGCAGCTGTCAAGAAATTTCATGAATATTTGTATGGGAGAACACTTAACATTGTTACAGATCACAAACCTTTGTTAGGCATTGTGGCAGGAGATAAACCTACACCTACCATCCTGTCACCAAGAATGCTGAGGTGGACTGAATTTCTTGCTGCTTATTCTTACAAACTTATCCACAAGACTGGCAAGGACATTGGACATGCTGATGCACTGAGTCGTTGCCCACTTCCTTGCCACAAGGAGGACTTTGAACCTGAAACACACACCTTTTTCCTAGAAACTGTTGCCAAGCTTCCAGTGCATGCTGAGATAACTCAAATCACAGGCCCTCGTTCTTACAGGGTACAAACAGAGGATGGAGTCCTCTGGAGCAGGCACATTGATCAACTTAGATCCAGGTTTTCTCAGGAACATCGCACTTGTTCCTCTCTAGTTCCCTCACCTGATGTCAATTCTAGGGGGGAAGGGAAGGAGCAGGAGGATAATCAGCAAGCAAGAATGCATCCCATGTGTAACGAGCCATTACGACAGGAACCATTCCAAACCTGTCACAATGCCAAAATCCATCCTTAGAAGTGGAAGATTGTACATCACTACCTGACTTGGGTGCTGACATTGGGCTGGAGATGGGTTGGGAGGAGAGACCAGATTCTAACAATCAAACAGGGTCTTCTTTCACAGGAAGTCCCAGTAGGGAAATGTCAGCAGACACATTTCCTCTCTCACTGGGTGAGAATGTTAAAACTTCTGAACCACGAAGGTCTCAACGTACACGCAAGAGCCCCACCTATTTAAAAGAATACATTAGATAGGTTGGGTTTGGTATGGACTGAACCTAGTGGGGAGGGGTGTTATGTATGTAGGTTTGAATGTCATTGGTTTAGTTTGAATTGTTCTTGTAAAATGTGAAATATGATTGGTTTGAAAAGTGCGGGAAAACCCTGCACTCTGATTGGCTGGCAACTGCGGCTGCTGGCCATAAGTAGCAGCCGCAGCCCAGCCAAATCGGGTCTGTTATGAGCTGTAGTCACTAATAAACTCTTCACTGAAGCACTCCGCGTCTGACTCTTCATGCAAATCTAACAATATGCATCTCAAGAGAATACTATGAATAGAATCTGAACAATACAGTTTTTAAAGAGGCAGATCATATTTATTTCCCCTCCCCTGCCTTTTGCCTCTAAATAAATAAATACTACTCAATTATGGACTACCAAGCATGAAAAAAACTTGCAATTGGATTGTATAGAATCATAATTTGCATCTATTGTCCATTGACTTGTGATGCTTTCTAATGTTCCTATGCTCAAGCTATCTTAGACATAGACATAGACATTGATAGAAATAGGAATAGAAATAGAGATGATAGAGACCAAGATAGACATAAACATAGAGACGAGAGAGATAGAGATGATGGAGATAGAGACAGAGAGAGATAGAAAGATATAGAGATAGAGATAGAGATAGATAGATAGAGATATATAGAGATATAGAGATAGAGATAGCAACATAGACATAGACATTGATAGAGATAGGGATAGGGATAGAAATAGAGATGATAGAGACCAAGATAGACATAGACATAGAGATGATAGAGATGATGGAGATAGAGACAGAGAGAGATAGAAAGATAGAGAGATAGAGATAGAGATAGATAGAGATATAGAGATAGATAGAGACAGAGACAGAGAAGATATAAGGAGGGATGTCACCAACATTCTGTGACAGATGACACATTTCTTTACCCATGATCCATTTTTTGCTTTATTCTGCTAGATTTTGCCTGAGCACTGAAACACCTGGAAACTACTGTTTTTATTTATCTTTTCTGTAAAGGAAATTTGTTGTAGATTTCTGTGGGATCTAATCCACTCAAAGAATCCAGCTGCTGCTCAGATGGCACCGTTGAATAAAATCAACTATCTCCCCCTTTGACTTTTCTTAAATTTGTCCAAAAAGAGGTACATATCTTTCTGGGCGAGGAAATTCTCCTAAAGATTACTTGCAATAGCCCTCCCCTAACTCCTCGCTCCAATTGCTTGTTATGTATCTTTAAAAAGCCTGCTGAGGCGATATATAAATAACGAAGAACTCTTTTTAGAAAATGTGCATCAAACAGATTTCTCAGGAAACCAACATTAACAACTTAGAGTAAATTATACACAAAAAAGTGAGACTCTTATGTGTCTTTACAAAAATTCTCAGAAAAATTCTGATAGGGGAAATACTACCCTATTAGCATGGGCAGTAAAAGAAACATCAATATTTATATATTGATCCTTACGTTTTTGATTGGCCTCTCTTGGATTTAGTGATTACATTTTGCCCTTCAAAGTGACTATACAAGCAATCCAAACATGTCAACTGTGCAAAGTCCAAGGGAGTTAGCCAAATGTTTGCTGTATTTGTGAATGCAAATATCAAGTGTTGGTTTCAAACACACATTTGCAAATATGGGCAGCTCATTCCCACCTTGACTAAAGCTATTCAATTGATTGTTTTCAATGAATTAAAAATTATACCTTGATACAATTGCACCTGTAACAAAATACAATGATATCAGAATAATGGAGTGCATACAATGACATCCTACAAATGCTGCCTTTATATATGCATATCATAATATGGGAAGTAAGTGCTTAAGTCACAGCATTTACCTGATGATGTCATCACACATGCCCATCCTTGTCCTCTCCATGGACACATGTGCTTGGATGAAGACTTTTAGTTTCTAGAATTGGATCTATTAAACAAACAGAGTGGTAAGAGGTTAGAGAAAGAAAAGAATTGTGGAACATATAAAATTGTCCTCTATTGAGTGAAGTTTTGGTTCACCTAGTTTAATAATGGTGCTATCCATACCACTTCTAGAACATTATTCTATGCTGTATCTTCTCTCTGAGAGGTGGGCCATTGAGTTTAATTTGCACAGTAAAGTAGTCATTATCAGATTCCTGATGACCACTAAGCTGATGTGTCCCTTCACTCTTAAACATGCTTAAATGTCACTGCTTCTGAGAAGACCATTTCCATAAACTACACCATTGCAATTTCTGAATTGTCCACATATGGACCTTTAACTTATGTTCTTTGCCTCAGTAAATATTTATGTTAATAGCAATATTATTGTCTATGGAGATTCTCAGTCATCCAGGTCATGGTTGTCCCAAATGTGCTTTTTTTTCAAGAGGCAACTGGACTTTCTGGTAGAAATATTATTATTCCAACCTAGGCATTCCTGTTAGTTTTAATAGAAAGATCCCACTGGCAAGGACACTGTTCATCCTGTGTTTTTATCAGCACAAAACCAAGATTAATAAAACAACCACAACTTCAAAATCAGCTTTTATGAAAGCTCACTTTTTCCAGATAACACTATTACAATAGCAAAAAACAAATGTATTTTTTAAAAATCCAATGAATTCTCCTGGATCAACTGAGAGACTCCCTGAGTTTAAATGTTCTAATTTGATTACTTGTATGTTTACAGATGAATGTATTTCCATAGTGGCTATGTGTAGGTAATGCTGTAAGCATTGGCATATTTTCCCTAATTGACTGAATGGTAAACACCCTTATTGAACTAGTATTTTACACTTGTTTTGTTTATTTAAAAATTGTTCAAAAATAATTCTCTTGGTTTGATTCTGAAGTAATTTCATGAGGGTTGTATACTAAAACTATTCTCCTCCTCCTCCTCCTTCCCACAGGTGCAAAGTCCTCTTTTTGGTCAACTCTATTGTCATTACTAAATAGTAAACAATTCTATTGTCTTTTTTATTTGTGTTGTTATCTAGGATAAAATAAACATAACACTTAAATTCAAAGAGGATTACTTATGAGTAAGCATTCAATGAATTGTTCTGTTAGTGATTTGGAGCTTATTTGGAGGGCAGGACAAGAAGCAATGGGTGGAAACTAATGAAGGAGAGAAGCAACTTAGAACTAAGGAGAAATTTCCTGGCAGTTAGAACAATTAATCAGTGGAACAACTTGCCTCCAGAAGTTGTGAATGCTCCAACATTGGAAGTTTTTAAAAAGGGAAGTGTGTTCATTTGTCTGAAATGGTGTAGGGTTTCCTGCCTAGGCAGGGGGTTGGACTAGAAGACCTTCAAGGTTCCTTCCAACTATTCTATTCTATTCTATTCTATTCTATTCTATTCTATTCTATTCTATTCTATTCTATTCTATTCCATTCCATTCCATTCCATTCCAAGATTGTTAATCTGGGGGCCCATCAGAAGCCTGTGAAGGGAAAGTTCTGGGGAAAAACCATGAAAGCTGTGTTAAACTGTTGTGCTATCACACACATGTGCAAAAGGAGTAGGGGTTATGGTGAAATGGCTTAATGCTCATTTTGATTAAAGCACTGGATCCTGCAGACGCTACTATAAACCTGTTCACTGGAAGAAGGATATCTAGCATTTAAGATTCTGAGACTACCGCCTTAGGAAACAGCATCCTTCATTATTTATTTTATTTTATTACCAGAGAAGTGTGTGGATTTTTCTTTCTCGTGATGAAAAATAATTTGATTGGTTTGGTTATAGGCACTTTGAGTTGGAGCAGGGCTAATGGATTGTTGCAACCTCACCACAAGAAAGAGAATTACTTGGGTGAGTTGTTTTTACTAGTAACGATCAACAAGGAAAGGCTCTATTATAGGCTGCAGCTGGAAAAACATTTGAGAAGCATCCCGGAAGGATATAATACTGTACGTGCTATTTCCTTTCTCAAAATAGACTATCAAAAGTTACTGGTAGCAACAATCTGTCACTCATTCAGGTGAGGATTTGTGTGTGTCTGCAGGGTGTAAATGCATGCATAAATTCACACATACCTACATACTTCTCTTTGTTTCAGGAAAGATTATGGTCAAATAATTTCTATTAGACTTTAGGTCAAAGACAGAGAGGATATTCAGCAGGTTTTACCAGTTTTGGAAAACCGATAGCAGAAATTTTGAGTAGTTTGGAGAACCGGTAGTGGAAATTTTGAGTAGTTCGGAATACCACCTCTGATTGGCCCCACCCACATCTATTCTCTGCCTCCCAAGTCCCAGCTGATTGGCTGGATCTTCTTTTGTTGCCCTGCACAGGAGAATGGAGCTGGAAAGCAGGTTAGTGGGGTGAGGAGGGAATGGAGATTTTACAGTATCCTTCCCCTGCCATGCCTACCAAGCCACACCCACCAAGCCATGCCCACCAAGCCACACCCACAGAACCTGTAGTAAAAAATTTTTGAATCCCACCACTGGTCAAAGAGCAGTTCCAGCTGCCTGTAATTATTGCAGGCTCGAATCCCACCAGGCTCAAGGTTGACTCAGCCTTCCATCCTCTCGGGGTAGGTAAACTGAGGACCCAAGATTGCTGGGGGCAATAAGCTGACTTTGTAAAAATGCTGCTTAGTAATAAGCAGGCATATACAATGGAAGGAAGGCTATTGCTGAGCACATTGGGTTGTATCCCAAAATTGTAAGCCGCCCTGAGTCTCGGAGAAGGGCGGGATATAAATATGAATAATATATATATATATATATATATATATATATATATATATATATATATATATATATTTCCCCTGATAACAATTGCAAAGGGCACATTTCAAAATAAATCGTCATTCAGCAGGTGTAATATGTAAAAAGAAGCAACTTTCTCTCCAAATGATGGTATCCTTATGATATTTGTTTTGTCAAAACTCCTGCTGGATTTTGCCCCTAACTGTTCATCATAGCATGATTTTAGCAGAGTGCAATGTGAGGTTTCATTCTTGATTGGGAACATATTTTAGGTGGAAGCCAAAGTGCATTTATTTGATAATAGCCTTAGTGGTTTGTTTACTATTTTGTAAAGAGTGAATGGTACATGACCTTCTTCAGTGTTTTATATTTGCTTTTCAAAATTTTGACTGGATAGATGGAAAGGTGTGAACCTTCTGAGTTCTATTGTTGTTAGCCTGGGTGTGGTGCTGTAATCTCCTGGGTGTTGTCTGTGCTGCAACCTCCTGATGTTGTTGTGATCTCCTGAGTTCTGTGATGTAGTATCCTGGGTGGAAGGCTGTGATGTGGCATTCTGGGCCTTGGTTTGGCTCGAGTTTGAGGTCTGGCTATGTGTTTATAGCGTGTGTCAGTTTGCTTAGTTTGGGGGTTGGAGGGGTGTAGCAGCTGTGTGTTGCAGCCATGGTCTGGTTTCTGGATGGTGGTTGCCTTTCATCTGTGGCGTGGGCTTGGGTTTGAGTCTGGTGAAGGAGATTGGTGGTGGCATCCTGTGTTATTTTGGTCGGTGTTGGTTTTCGTGGCTGGGACTCGTTTGTTGACCAGGGCTAGTTTCCAGATGTTTGGTAGTAGGAAATATCATCCGTTTATTCATGTTATGGGGGTGTTTATTTATGGCTTCTCTAATTATTCTTTTATTTAAGTGTGTTAGTATTGGAGATAAGTTGGATCCTCAAAATCAATTTCATGTCTGTGGCTTTAAATTTCGTGGCTGGGACTCGTTTGTTGAAAATACAAAACCTGCAGCAGCAAATACAGAATAATAAATATAAGTTTTAAAAAAGAAAGCAAACTGTCAGACCTGCCCCATCTAGAAGAAGAAAGACCCTCAACGCCATTTGGTTAAAGTGATTCTTTTACTAAGGATTAGAGGCTGTAGTAAAAGCAAGCCAAATCTGAGTTTTCATGCTCAAAGTTACAAGTTTTTCCCTTGTTTGTGGCCTCCTCCCACGAACTGTCAATGTCCAATAGCATCCTGGTTTAATGTTTTGAGAATCGATTTGATAATAGACACATCTTGAAGAGGTTTCATACTCTTTCCCAGGCCAGCAGAAATGTGGGTGTGGAATCTGGTTGCTTAGCACCTCTGGATCCTGTCAGTGTCTTCCCTCTTCCCATACGTCCTTCTTGTCTCCATCTGCACAACTTTCTTCCATTTATGGCAGGATGCCAGCCAGTCTAACAAAGCATAGCAAAGATGGCAGACCTGAAACAAACTATATAGAGAGGAAATATTATTGGTAATTACCTCTAGCTTACAGCTGATAAATATTTTAGAAATGACTAGAATAGTAAGAAAAAGGAATGTTGTGATGACCCAGGGTGGGATACAAAACAAACACAGTCACAGAAAACAGGTGAAGCCCCTTTTATTCCTTCAGTTTGCTTCCAAGCTCCGATTATCTTTGTCAGAAGACAAAAAAACTCCCACATAGTTACACAAAGAAGGAAAAAAGCAACACAAACCAGCAAGATAAGAGCTGGAGGATGTCCACAGATAACACACACTGGGAAGGACACCAAACTCAGAGAGGAACTATAAACTAGAGATATTTACACAATTTGTTTCCAGTGTTTGCCAGTACGCAGATCCAAACTCTTATTCAGTTGTCACACCTGCAGCCCATGAAGAGGATCAAGGCCCTCTCCTCCTGAGGAGACCATGTCTCTCCCTTATCCTCTCCTCCCTGAGTGCCCTAGGATGGAGAGGGGATGGGCCTGGGTCCTCCTCTGACTGCTCAGCCGGCCTCTGCCCTTCCCCAGCCTCCTCCACAACCTCTGGAGCCACACTTCCACTCCCTGTCAGCTGTTCCTCCTCTCCCTCAGAGTCAGTCTCCACCAGGGGCATGACAAATGTTCTGAGATTTTGCTCCATATGGTTTATTCCAATCAGTTGAAGAGATCAACTTGATAACATTCACTCAACGGCGGGAACAAAAAGAGCACATGGTGATATTTTTAAATGTTTATTTATTTTTGCTAGTGCCTATGACTCAATGATGACTCCTGCTGACTGCCTGGGTAGGTCCTTGCAGTTTTCTAGGCAAGATTTCAGAAGTGGCTTGTCATTGCCTCCTTCCTAGGGCTGAAAGAAAGTGACTGGCTCAAAGTCACCTAAATGGCTTTACACAAAAGGAAGGATTGGAACTCATGGTCTCCTGATTTCTACATGATTAGAATATGGATGGAAACTAATCAAGGAGAGAAGCAACCTAGAACTAAGGATAAATTTTCTGACAGTTAGAACAATTCCTGTCTGGAATCCACACTGTATATCAGACATAAATATAATTGAGCAAGTCCAGAAGTATTTTACCAGAAGAGTACTACATTCCTCTGTTCACAATAGAATACCCTACAGCACCAGACTTGAGAATCTAGGCTTAGATAACCTTGAACTACGCCAGCTAAGATTGGACTTAAGCATAGTACATAAAATCATATGTTACAACATCTTACCAGTTAATGAATATTTCAGCTTTAACCTCAACAACACAAGAGCACACAACAGATATAAACTTAATGTAAACCACTCCAAACTTGATTGCAGGAAGTATGATTTCAGCAATGTCTGGAACTCACTACCTGATTCTGTTGTCACCTGCTCAAACCTCTACTCCTTTACCCTCACGCTAACCTCTATTGCCCTCACTCAATTCCTAAAAGGTCTGTAAGGGCGTGCATAAGCGCACAATCGTGCCTACCATCCCTGTCCTATTGTCCCCAATTATTAATTCCTATTTCTTATATTTAAATGTATGTTTATTCTTATTTCTATTGTATTGTAAGCTTTTGACAAAATAAATAAAAAATTAAATTAAATTAAATTAATCTTGCCTCCAGAAGTTGTGGGTGCTCCAACACTGGAAGTTGTCTGAAATGGTATAGGGTTTCCTGTCTGAGAATGGGGTTAGACTAGAAAACTTCCAAGGTCCCTTCCAATGCTGTTATTCTGTTCTGTTATTGTGTTATTACAACAAGTCAATTCCCACCGTGCATCATGTTTAAGCATCAATAACTGGCAAAGACAGATTTTCTGGTTTGTTTGCGGTACACCCCAATCCCAAGAATTATTCAGTTTTCAATTATTCAGAAAAACTACTATTTCAAAAACTAGTTAAATAAATCTTCAAAATCAATATCAAAAATCAAAACACACACACACACACACACACACATGCACACACAAAAAATTCAAGATAGACACCAACAGACAATCAACTGTGGATGGAAAGCATTTGAAGTAAGAAAGCTTTAACTTGTTGACTGAATTGCAGTGTTAATTGAAGAATACTGTGAGGAGGGAGGAGAATTCTGTAAAGTGGGGTTGTTACAACATCAACACCCCCCAAAATCCTGCTAACGCAACTGACTGGGCAAATTCTATTCTGTCAAGGTGTTACCTCGTGTAATTTGGGCTGCTCCATGTAGTACTTTGATGGTAATGTCCAACACTTTAACTGGGACTGGAATCCTATGCTGCAATGTTGGAGGAGGTATAATTCTCCGTTGGTGAGGTTTTCCTGTCAAAAAAACCTATCCTTGTTCTATGAGGTTCAACAATAGCACGTAAGTAAATTGCAGTTCAATGCTTTACTAGCTTCATTGGAAAAGTAATAATTTTTTGTAGGAAAAACAGATGATAAATAATAATAATCGAGTCAAAAACAAGGATACATTCTAGGTTATTGAAAGCTTCAAATAAGCAATTCTAAGTTGCTACCTTCTAAATTGCTACCTTTCCATCAAAACTGTAATTATGGTTTTGATTCCCTGATAAAAACATGAGGAAAAAAAACCGTCCCCTTTCCACTAGATAATATATTCTTTTTAAAAATGAGATAGATCCTACTGATACAATTACAAAGCTATATGTATATTACAGTTATGCAGTTATTTACATTTTTTAATATAGATCAGAATATCAAAAGTGAAATCCAGTGTGATGTTTCTCTGAATGAGCTAGAGAGAATAATTTGCTTTTCTCTATATCTCCACCTGGGCCTTCAAAGTCCAATCAAGTAGTGAAAATCCACACAATATTGATATTCATGTCAGGGAATTTAAAGCCCTTACTATATCACAATTGTTGGGGCACATAGATTAGCTTCACCCTGACCTCAAACATTAATTTGACTGGGATCATTATTTTTTAGTTTTGAAAATTTAATCCAGATTATTTGATTTTCCAAATGAATTAATTTAATTCGATTCATCAATATGACTTTTCAATTCAGTTTGGAAAACCAATTTTGTTCACAGATTCAACTGAATTGCCTTTGAATTGAATCTCCAAATCAAAGTTTTACACAACCTATACAGTTAATACATTCAACTTCTTAGCCCAGTATTAGCACACAAAAATATGCTTTATTTTTCCTGACACCTTTTGACAGTCTGTTTTCTGATTTGCTTTCACTGTATATGAAAACTGGTCTAGCAATAACCATTTTCCACATGTAATGAAATGTGGAACTGAAGGTAGAAGACCAAATAACTTCAAAATGCATTAGAAGAAGGTAAGAGATAAGAGATATGACATTGGCTTCCTAACTCGCTCTGTCAGAAGAGAAACACACTCTCTCATACTAATGTAAGCCTCAAAGGTTAAACAGTTGCAAGAGACGTAATGATTTTCAAGCTCAGAGAAAAGAATTAAGAATAGCTTATTTTAGATGCATTTTTACTATTTCTTTTATTTAGCATTCACTGCTATCTCAACAATATCTTTGGCACCACTGATGTATGAGCCTTTCACCTTAGCACTTTTGTAAAGTAATTCCAGAATGCTTCTCATTATATCTTGCTTTCTTCGTGACCCTCCATATAATAAATGAATGAGCAGGACATTTTTAAAGGAGCAAAAATGTAATAAACTGAGAAAATTGAAACATCTACAACTAGTATCTTCTTAAGAAGGCATCACCATCATACCCTTAAAATGACACTATAGAGCACTGCACACCAGAACAACTAGACACAAAGACAGTTTTTTCCTGAACGCCATCACTCTGCTAAACAAATAATTCCCTCAACACTGTCCAACTATTTACAAAGACTGCACTACTATTACTATTAATCTTTTCATCATTCCTATCACCCATCTCCTCCCACTTGTGACTGTATGATTGTAACTTTGTCACTTGTATACTTATAATTTATATTGACTATTTCCTAGTATGATTTGATTACTTATTGTATCCTACGACTATTATTAAGTGTTGTACCTTATGATTCTTGATGAATGTCTTTTCACTGAGAGCATATGCACCAAGACAAATTCCTTGTGTGTCCAATCACACTTGATCAATAAAGAATTCTATTCTATTCTATCATCGTCATCTTGCACTAGATACTATATTATGCCTCTCCAACCAGATGATGATGAAGATGACGATGATGATGGACAAGAGATATTTGTTACATGTATATTTCTTTAATTATTAAGACATCAGCTGATTTCATATATATGTCCAGTGCAACAGCTTTTTCCATACTATTCTTGTAGCATTTATTTTTAAATTCACTTTTAGATGAGTTTCAGTTTTGTCCAGTGAAACTTGTTCTTCTTGCATAACATTTTTAATCCAGTCTCTCTATAGAAGCAAGCACCCTTAAAATTAAGTTTTACCTCACAGTCCATAGTGAGATACTCTTAAATGAACTTCAGATACATAAGTCAAATAGAGCAATGTTACTTGTGTTAGATAACAAATAGAATAGATGATTTGCATTGCTCCTTCCTTCAAGGCATGCACAGATAGTCATCTGTTTGGGACTGATCTCAGCCCATTAGGATCTGCCATCAGACACATATCCTGAAATAGATAGGCAAACAGAAACCCTTTCTAATCCAGGATGGTATCTCTCCAATAATTAATAATCTCTGAAACAGTCCATTTTAAAATTAGATGATCTGGTCCAGATGACTTCTGCCTTCCAGGCAAAATTGAGTTACTTGCTCCCCCTGAGGTCCAAGAAATGATGAATGCCTTTTAGGCACACATGGGCAGAACTGCCTCTTTCAAATGAAGGCTGCCATGTGGGCAATTTGCCTGAGAGGCAGTATCTATCTGTCCCACACCAAGGATTTATCACTTTTTCCCTGAAAGTCACTGAAAGATTAACCTATTTGCATTCATTATACAGCTGCATCACCATTATTCGATGGCCCAAAATATAAGCTTGCACCTATGTAATAAGTATTGCATCTTATTTATATTGCACCCACAGGCACATTTACTAGTAGAAATAATATCAATGAGGGCCTTCATGGAATAAGAGACACCATTATTTTTGCACAGGGCTGCCTTATTCTGTGAGCAGAATTTATTTTCAGTTCCATGAGAAAAGAACCATTTAAGAACAAAACATTATACCTGTCTGTTCACAAAGCTTCATCAAGGTTGATTCCCAAGTCACCCAAGGGCCTTGGGTGGCTCAGGCTGTTAATTGCCTGCACTTAAGTTCCAGCTGCCTACAACTGCTGTAGGCTCGAATCCCACCAGGCTCAAGGTTGACTCAGCCTTCCATCCTCTTGGGGTAGGTAAATTGAGGACCCAAGATTGTTGGGGGCAATAAGCTGACTTTGTAAAAATGCCGCTTAGTAATAAGCAGGCATATACAATGGAATGAAGGCTATTGCTGAGCACACTGGGTTGTATCCCAAAAATTGTAAGCCGCCCTGAGTCTCCGGAGAAGGGCGGCATATAAATGTAATTAAAAAAAAATTATGGCATACCCTGTGGTGCCTATCAGCACCTATATATCCTTGGACTTGTCCTTTGACATCCTCCTGCCTTCCATTTTACACAGCCAGTTTGTGAACAGACAAGAAAGACTCCCTTCCTATGACAACCATGTTTACTTTCAAGACCCCAAACAAACCAAATGACCCTTTGTGTTACAGAAGCATAGCATACATAGCTTAGCTTCCAATTCTCGGAGGAACAATGAATGGAGGGGTGACTGTATTATCTCCAGTATTGGACTCATATCTATTTCCTGGTTGAGATTTTATGGAATTGTAGCATTTAGTTGAAAAAGATTCCAACATTAGTCCCCTTGTTTCAATCATGTTTTGTTTGTGGCATTTGAGCATCATTATGCCTACATCCCAAGGTGTAACTTTACAACATCTGTCCCTGAACATCAATATCATGTGGCACATCCAGTAGAGCCAATGGCTAGTGAAATTGGAAACTATTGACTTCACTCCAGCTGGTCAGAAGCATGCTAATCCATCCATTCTTCCCAGCAACATGCTTAATAAAGTGTGTGTTTTAGCAATAAAACACCCTTTGAGTATTCAATTAAACACCAGATAAAATCAACATACTTCATCACAAATTATGCAATTATGTCTGTCAGGAAATAATAAGTTCAAAGGAAGCTGTTAAAGAAAAAACAAGAATGCAATTGTTCACCAATGAATTTTAACTGGCTAAATTTATTATCCTTTCTGACAAGGTGCAGGCAGGAAAGAGGAGGTTTTGGAGATAGATTCTGCGAAGGAAGAATATAAATGTCTTATTTCTTCCTCTTGCCCACCTTTTAGAATAGCAAAATAGAACTCTTATGAAACACTTCGCCATCCTGAAGTGAAAAGGGCTTTTGAAGTGGAGGGACAGAACAACCATAAATCATCTCTGAAAATAGGAGAGAAGAACTGGCAGACTGAAACTGAATTAAGTTACTCATTCACATCTTCTTCCAATTTGGTAAGATGGAGATTCATCTCCTTCTCAAACACATATTTCATGTATATAATCATTTTATTAAACATTGCAATTAAAAATATAAGAATACACACTAAAAAAATCAAAGAATAAAAAGAAAAATTGAAAGTGCAGAAAAATGGGGGAAATAAGAATATAGTAAAGAAATGAAAAGAAATGTATAAAGAAATTCATACCAATCCAAAACATACACGGGGAAGAGCAAGGTCTCAATGCCATGCCCTCGACAAAGCCAGGTCTAACGGCTTTGCAGAAGGCAAGTAGATTTGGGAGAGAAGGCTAATCCTCGGGAGAGCATATTCCAGAGGGACGGCGCCGCTACAGAGAAGGCCCTAGCCCGTGGACCCGCCAGCCAACATTGCCTGGCCGGTGGTATCTGGAGCAAGCCCTCCCTGTGAGATCTAACTGGGCTCTGAGAGGCATAAGGTCGCAGAAGGCAGTCGCTCCTAAGCCATGAAGGGCTTTAAAAGTTGTCACTAGCACCTTGAATTGCACCCGGAAGACCACTGGTAACCAGTGCAGCTCGCGGAGGATAGATGTTATATGGGCACGTCTAGGTGCACCCATGATCACTCGCGGCGCATACACCAGCTGAAGTCTCGAGTGCTCTTCAAGGGCAGCCCCATGTAGAGCGCATTGCAGTAGTCCAATCAGTGATAAGGGCATGAGCAACCATGTGAGAGCCGGTCCAGGAAGGGTCGCAACTGGCATAACAGGCAAACCTGTGCAAAAGTCCCTCTGGTCACAGCTGTAAGATGGTGGTCAAATTGTAGCTGTGGATCCAGAACTCCCAAGTTGCAGACGTTCTGAGGGAGCAATTTCCCCAGTACCAAAGTTGGATCAACTGAACCCCGAGGGGGCAAGACCCATAGCCACTCAGTCTTGTCAGGGTTGAGTCTGAGCCAATTAGTCCCCATCCAGATCCTCACATCCTCCAGGCACCGGGACATCACCTCAACGTCCTCACTTGATTGACTGGGGACAGAGATGTACAACTGGGTATCATCAGCGTACTGGTGATATCCAACCCCGTGTCGACGGATGATCTCACCCATCGGTTTCATGTAGATAATAAAGAGGAGGGGTGAGAGGATGGAACCCTGAGGAACCCCGCATGGCAGGGCCCTTGGGCTCGATCTCTTCCCCCCCACCAACACCGACTGAGTCCAGTCAGACAGGTAGGAGGAGAACCACTGTAAAACATTGCCTCCCACTCCCAACCCCCTGAGCTGACTCAAAAGGATACCATGATCGATGGTATCAAAAGCCGCTGAGAGGTCAAGAAGCACCAGAATGGAGGAAGACCCCCCCATCCCGGGCCCGCCAGAGATCATTCACTAGTGCAATCAAAGCCGTCTCCGTGCTGTACCCGGGCCTGAACCCAGACTGCAAGGGATCCAGATAATCCACTTCATTCAAGGCCCGAAGGAGCTGGAGCGCCACCACCTTCTCAACAACCTTCCCCAAAAAGGGAATGCTGGAGACAGGATGAAAGTTATTTAACACAGCCGGGTCCAGGGAAGGCTTCTTGAGGAGGGGCCTAACCACAGCCTCTTTCAAGGCATGCGGAACACACCCTCAGCCAAAGAAGCGTTTATAATCTCCTGGAGCCAGCCACATGTCGTCTTCTGGCCTGCCAAAACAAGCCAGGAGGGACAAGGGTCCAATAAACAGGTGGTGGCATTCACTGCTCCCAGGGCCTTGTCCACATCCTCAGGGCCAACAGGAACAAACTCATCCCAGATAACTGGACTAAGACCTGCCCCTACCATCTCAGTGGACTCTGCCCAGCCAGAGTCCAAGTCCGACCGGATCTGAGCGACTTTATCTGCCAAAAACTGAACAAAAACCTTGGCCCTGCCCTACAGGGGTTCCTCTGCCTTCTCAGATCTTAAGAGGGAACGTGTCATCCCAAACAGGGCGGCCGGGTGACAGTCTGCAGATGCGATAAGACTGGCCCAATATGATCATTGTGCCACTCTTATCGCCACTAGAAAGGCGTCAATATGACGTCCTAACAGTGTCCGGTCAGATTCAGCCGACTTTTCTTCCAGCGGCGCTCTAGGCATCTCTTCCACCGTTTCATCCCCCGGAGTTCCTCGGTAAACCAAGGAGATCTCCGAGGTCCACGAGCGGAGAGAGTCTGCAAAGGTGCAACCTGATCTATGGCCCCGGTGGCCACACTATTCCAGGCTTCTACCAGGGCCTCAGTCAAGCTGTGAAAGAGGGAAGCCGGAAACTCCCCAAGCTCCCTCTGAAACCCAATTGGGTCCATTAGGCGCCTGGGGCGGAACCACCTAATCAGTCCCACCTCCCTGCGGCATGGAGTGGTCGTCAGGAAGTCCAATCTTACAAGGGAGTGATCTGACCATGACAAGGGCTGGATGACTATTTCCCCCAATTTCAGATCACGGCACCATTGTTCTGAGATAAAAACCAGATCAAGCGTGTCCCCCCCCCCCAATGAGTCAGACCCTGAACTACTTGGGTCAGGTCCATGGTTGTCATGGAGACCATGAACTCCTGGGCCACACCCGAGGGTTCACCAAGGGATGGCAAATTGAAGTCCCCAAGCACCATCAGCCTGGGGAACTCAACCGCCAACCCGGCTACTACCTCGAGCACCCCAGGCAGGGCCGTTGCAACACAGCTGGGAGGCAGGTACGTTAGCAACAGGCCCACCTGAACCCCTAGGTCCAGCTTCAGAAGGAGGGACTCACACCCGTCTATCTCCGTCTATGTTCAGAGGATGGTAATAAAGTTGACAAGTGACTTCTTCCCAGGAAGACTGAGATCATGAATAAGGCAACAGGACAATTGCTAACGAAGGAGAAGGATTGCTAACTTGATCTTTGCTTGAGTTTTCATCTTATCTCAGCTGTTCAGGAGTTCATCAAAGTTTTCCAGTTTTGCAGTAGTAGCTAGAACAAGTATTTCCTGATTTAAAGTCTTAGTGTTGATCATTGCATCTGAAAGAGAGAAACAACTAAACATTCAGTGATGCTAGTAAGTGACATTATTATTTACTAAACCCTATACTTTACAAATAATTTCCAATTGTTAATGTTTTGGTAACTTGCTGAATTGTTGAATCCTGGTTTCTAATGTGTATTGTGAGACTTTCCATCAGATCCAGATTGGTTGTTTAAACTTTGTTTTTGTTTTTTTCCTGGCTTGTGGGTAGTTCAGGAACATTGGGGACATTATCAATTGGCAATTTATCCATGAACCTAGTGTCAACATCTATTGCTACAGCTGTCTCATTTGTACTAATTAGTGGGTTTACTTTCTCATTACAAAATGTCACATAAAAAAATGTACCACAGCTAGACGTATTTTTTTTATTTTACAGAGTGTAAGTAAGGGATTATAGAACAACTAAATATTACAAGAATCCTCTTTCTTCCTATTGTACTTGGCAGCCTTTTAACCACATTTAAATCAGTGCGATGGCTTTGGCACCCAAGAAGTTGATTCAAGGTGTTTACTATAACTTTAAAGGAGAATATTTGTAGATCAGGTTGAAATGAGGGGTCCTTGGTGCTCTCTGAGCTAGCTTGTTTCTTGCAGATGTTTCATTACCTTAACTAGCACTGATGATGTTACTTACTTAGGGTAATGAAAAATCTACAAGAAACAAGGAAGCTCAGAGAGCATCAAGGACTCCTTACTATAACTTTGGAAAACAAATACCCTCTGTTATTGCTATTGCAGAGAAAGAAATCTACTTTGGTCTAGGTGTTAAGGTAGCAGGCTAGAAACCAGGAGTTTGTCAGTTCTAGTTCCACTTTTGGAATGAAAGTCAGCTGGGTGATTTTAGACCAGTCATTCTATTTCAGGCCCTGACTCTAGGTTTGGGCAACAAGACAGTCAGAATTCCTGTCACAACAAATATCAAAACTTGGTTGATCTAAAAAAAATCCTGCACTTGCAAAAACAACATCAGAAAGAAAATGTAATTGAAAACAATCTTTAGTACCATCAGATCATACATATATTTTAACATCTGTGGTTCAGTCTTGCTCAGTAATTATCCATAAGTAAACAGCAAGTTTCTCTTTTGATATAATTAGTGCATGTTTTTAGGAGGTCTTCTCCTCTCTATCAAAGTTCAGAGCCCCTATTTTCAGGAAGACCTATTTTCAATTTTCGATATAGGAAATATCCATGTTGATATAGTTTTCTTTCTTATGAGCTTTATATGTCAAAAGGAGGTCTTGATTCAGGAATAGATAATACTTTCCAAATTGAAGGCCATTGAAGTAGAATTGTTGAGAAAGGCTAAAGCAAATTGTGAGCAAGGGCAGAGCCTCCACTGTTCTGAGGTGGGAATGAAACATTATGGCTCTTCCCAGAAATAGTATGAATACTCAAATGTGAAGGTAAGTTAATTCCAGGTGACAGGTTACTCCTCCATACCACAATGTAAATAAATGTCCTTCCTCATCCTAAAGGATTATCACTAGCAATTGATGTATCTTAGAACTGTTTGCAACAAAAAGTAGTCATGAAGCACCTTTAGATTTTACCCACACATTTTGGATTCTTACAAGTCACTAAGTTACATTTTGTGTAATAAAACTGAACCAATATACAGGAGATTATGTTGATGTAGTCATTTATGTGCACAGTGAAATGTACATTATTTAAGGATTTAGGCTGGGTGCCAGCAACCCACGGCTCTGGAGCTGTGTGCAGCTCTTTGGGCTCTCTGCTGTGGCTTCCTTTTTGGTGGTCCCACCACTGGCTGGTCCCACCCCTTGCCCTCCCCTCCCAGTCACTCCTCGCCTGACCTGAGAAGGTAAAACACAAAAAACAGAAATGGGAGGGAAAGAAAGACACCCATTTCCCACAGAAAACACCAGGAGTCACAAAATCTAGGTAGGTGTGGCATGGTGGGTCATGTGACTGGGTGGAAGTGATGTTGAGTTGGCCACGCCCACCCAGATTTTGAGGCTCCCTGTGTTCTCTTTTCTGTGGGAAAAGAGTCCAAATGGCTTTTTGAGTGTTTAAGGTTGCAGACCCCTGCTTTAGGCTCTTCACATAACTAACACATGATCTAATCTAAGATAATTTGCCCTCAGAAGAATTGCTTGTTGGGCTTTTTTTCTTCAGGAAGATCACAGAGGAGGAAAATTTATGTGGTTGATCTCTTTTTGTTGATATCACCTATGGCTCACAGGTCAACAAGTTATTATCTTTTAATCAATAACTTATTCCAATACCATGGGTGGTAATTTATGATACTTTCAAAAAAAGATCTTATCTATGTTTATTCCCAATCTCTGTGGATAAATTCAAAATACCACTGAGTCTGGTGCTCACAGCTTGGTTTTATGCATGAGAAAAACAGCTCAAGTTTCATTTAATCCTGGTTTGTTTTTCATGTTGCAAATTTCTATGTGTGCTATATTACAAATGCCCTTGTTTGGACAGAAGTTCCTACAGAATACATAAGCAGATCTGAGAAGATTGTGTGAATGGTTTATGTAGGAATTACAGTATGCTCATATGCACTTATAGGCAAAGAGAAAAAAAAAGCTTCACAAGCATATTTTGGCACTTTCAACTAGATCTGTAGAGATTTAATTCATAGCAAGGTGAGCACAGCATAAAGTTAAGATGGAAATGTCCACTGAGAAATTTCACTCATGACTAAACACAGATGTTGTCTTATTGTCTCATCATGTGCAGCCTTGTTCAGAAATAAATCCATTTTTTCAAAGAGATAAATTCACCAACATGTGTGCCTAAGGACTATAAATACATAGCTGTACACTATGCAGTTTGTTGCAACTAAAAATATTGATTCCAGTCATGCCTAATTCTGCACTGGACAAAACTATAAATTCAGTATCTTCTGGAAAGAATATGAGTATAGCTGAATTCTAATACCTATATTTATTTGACAGTAAATCCCATTAACCTCAGCAGGCTACAGTACAGAGCTGACCTTGAGTTATCTTAGAGATTAAATAATGATGGCCCTCATTGATATTTGGAGTGGAGATCATCTGGGATGGAGAACCACCTGTTGGTTAGGTTGAAGTAAAGGTGTGGAGGCGGGAAGATTCTGGAAGAGGATAATGGAAAACCACATTAGTAATGCTGTAAAAAATAAGCAGCTGAAGTCAGAATATATCATCTTTTAAAGTCTTTAAAATCTTATGCTATCTCTGGACACCTGCATACCTGGATAGAAGCATTCCTGTCAAACAGACAACAAATGGTCAAAATTGGGAGTGTCCTATCAAATTCTGTACCTGTCAACAGTGGTGTCCCCCAAGGCAGTGTTCTAGGACCAACTCTCTTCATACTCTACATAAATGACCTCTGTGATCATATTAAGAGCAACTGTGTTCTCTTCGCTGATGATGTAAAGCTATTCAACACCACAGACAATACTGCTACCCTTCAAAAGACCTGACTATGTATCAGAATGGTCAAACAAATGGCAACTTCAAATCTCAACAAATAAATGCTCTGTCTTACATATTGGCAACAAAAATCAGAAAATAAAATACAAGCTGAATTGTCAAGACCTTGTTGATGATCTAAACTCTGTCAAGGACCTTGGAGTACTCATCTCTAATGATCTAAGTGCTACAGCCCACTGTAACTACATAGCAAAAAAGGCATTAAGAGTTGTTAACCTAATCCTACATAGCTTTTCTCTGGTAATATCACACTACTAACTAGAGCATACAAAACATTTGCTAGACCAATACTTAAATATAACTCATCAGTCTGGAACCTGCATTACGTATCTGATATTAACACAGTTGAGAAAGTCCAGAAATATTTCACAAGAAGAGTTCTCCACTCCTCTACTTGTTGCTTAATACCTTATGCCACCAGACTTGAAATTCTAGACCTTAGAACTACACCACCTTCGGTCCGATCTAAGTATAGCATATAAAATTATACATTGCAATGTCCTACCTGTCAATGAATACTTTAGCTTCAACCATAACAATACAAGAGCACACAATAGATACAAACTTAAGGTAAACCACACCAAACTGGATTGCAGGAAATACGACTTCAGCAACAGAGTGGTCAATGTCTGGATTACTCTACCTGACTCTGTGGTTTCTTCCCCAAACCCCAAAAACTTTATCCTTAGACTGTCTACTATTGACCTCACCCCTTTCCTAAGAGGTCTGTAGGGGGCGTGCATAAGCACACCAGCATGCCTATCCTCCCTGTCCTATTGTTTCTTTTTATTTTCCTTATATGTATCCATTTCATGTATTCATAGCTATGTTTATACTTTATACCTGTTATCTTACAATTGCTTAAGAAAGAAAGAAAGAAAGAAAGAAAGAAAGAAAGAAAGAAAGAAAGAAAGAAAGAAAGAGAAAGAAAGTAAGTCAGTAAACTCGGTATGGATTTACTTTTTAAGGTACACATAGAGCAAAATTGGGAAATTGGTGGCTTTTTGTATCTTGCTACTCTATCCAAGCCAGCTTGGATTTATCCCACAAAGAATTTCATGTTGTGGAGTCTTTGTCTTTGCTGAAGTGAAGAGGTGACTGCTAATAGCTGATCCTAAAAGGCAAAAGTTATCCACCATTTTTAAATATTCACTGCTAATTCTAAGAGAGATTGCTGCACTTTTCATTAGTTTGGCCTTTAGTCCGCACACATTTGCTTCTTTAAAAAAAATAACTAAATGTACAAACAAGGAAGTTTGTTTTTGGGAGTCTTCCACTCCTTATACCAATAATATAGTTAATGAATTTATGTGTATATAGATGCTGTTTTTTTGCACACTGTTGGCAATGAAGAAATAATTGGAATGGCAGAAACTAATGATCCATTCTTCTGCTTCATTTCTGTTTCCTAGGCCATACCTTCCAACAACATTGTTTTGCATACTATCTCCAACCACAAACAGTATGTCTTGCATGGGCGTTCTGTTGATTTCATAACTTCTGTTGATTGGGCATGACCATAAATATCATAAGATGATTCTTCTTCTCTTCTTCCTTTTCCTCTTCCTCTTCCTCCTCCTCCTCCTCTTCTTCTTCTTCTTCAGTGGTTGAAGCATAAATAGGGATAATCAGTGTATTAAAGGTTATCTGCATTGCAATGCATCCTTTCTTTAGCTTTTAGACCCCGAGTAGTAAGCACTAAGATATTTGAACAGAAAGTGTCCATTTCCAATCCATTTCAATTTGCATATGCCTAAAATATTGTCAATCTCAATTAGCTGTTGCCTAAGATGTTATGTGCAATCGAGTCATGTCATATTTCATTGTGTTGAGTTTTCCCATGCTCAGTATCATCCTGTCTTTGCAGCTTCAGTTTTCCTTTAATCTAGTCACATCATAAGCACCATAGTGATCTTAGTTCTTTCTTAGTGGCAGGCTGAGTCCACCCAACTTGAAGAATCTACAATCCAGCACTAACTTGTTTTTTTTTCTGAAATAAAGGAGTGGCTTAGCAGTGCCTTCTCCTGCTCTGTATGAAGAGATGCTTTTCCATTGTTACTAAAGTGATCATCCATCACAAGCATTTTCCTATTGTTGTTGTCTGATATAGTTTCCTGTTTGGTCTAGCTCAGGGGTCCCCAGACTTGGCAACTTTAAGACTTGTGGACTTCAATTCCCAGAATTCCAGGAGTTGAAGTGGACAAGTCTTAAAGTTGCCAAGTTTAAAAACCTCTGGTCTAGCTGAATAGTTGGCATAAAGTTCCCTAGTTGCTGGGATTATATAATATTTACTGGGACTATATAATGCTTAGACTATTGTATTGGGTTAGATTGGGCTTTATAATATTATTTTTTACAGTTCCCCAAGCATCTTTAGTTGTTTTATCCTTTAGGATTTCCATTCATGGAATTATTTCTAAACTCTCTCTTAATTCATCAAAGGCAGGTCTGTTAAAGAAACTGCCAGGGAACTGGAAAAGGGCTGGTGTGGTTCCATCCTCAAAAAGGGGAAAAAGTGGATCTAGGAAATTACAGATTAATCAACATGACAATAATAATGGGGAAAAAAATCCTAGAAAAGGTAATCAAGCAGCAGATTTGGGAGCAACTACAAACAAGCAAGGTGATCAACTAATTTAGTGACTTTTGTCAAAGAAGCCAGCATGGCTTTGTTAAAAATAAATCGTGCTGGACAAAACTTATTGCCTTCTTTGACAAAGTGATTAAATTAGTGGCTCAGGAAAATGCTGTGGATTTACAGTAGTTTTCATAGACTTCAAGAAGGCATTTGATAAAATAGACCACTGCCTACTTCATCTATATGGAGGGAAATAAGATGGGATTTCCAAAGATTCTGCTTTAAGCCTGGTACGCTTCAATATCTTCATAAAGGATTTAGATGAGGGAATAGAAGGGGAACCAATAAAATTTGCAGATGACATTAAACTAGCAGGAGTAGCCAACACCGCAGAAAATAAGCTCAAGATTGGGATGGATATCTTGACAGACTTGAATGCAGGGGTAAATAGATGTGCTGTTATCTCTACTTAATGGATTTTTGCTTGAAGGATGAGACTCTAAAAATTTCTTTGTAGGTAAGAGATGGACTATGGGAAGCAAAAATCATTTATTTTATTTTAAGAGAAGATGGTAAGTTACTAAAATTGTTTATAACTGTTTTTATGAAGAGGAAGTTTTCTTTTTCTTTACTACATTCTACATACCCATACTTCAATCTACTTACAGTTCTCCTTATATAAGGGACTTTGCTTTTGTTACTACTTGCAACAGCTATCACTATGTTGCCTTTGACCCTGAGAAATAACACGGCTTGGGTCAGATTGGTAAGTGTTTGATATGAAATTGGTGCACACATTTTAACTTCTCTCTAAAGTTAAAAACCACATGAAAGAATACAAACTCATACAAACTAAAGAATAAAAAGAATAAAAACAGAAAGTGCAGAAAAGAAAAGAAAAGTGAAATGTCAGCTGATTGAAGAAGAAAAGTGTTTCATTTTCAACATCTACTTCTTGGCTCTCTTAGGCAATTCCCCATGGATACTTTCTAACACATCTCAAGAATAAAAACAACTGCTTTGAAATGGTATGATATTATAGGGTGTGTTTCTCTGTTTATGCTATACTAGCTTGGTAGCTGTGCTTCACTACGAAAGTATGTGGTCGGGCTTAGTTTTTGGGGACGGAGTAAGGGGAAGGAATTCTGCCTCTGCCTACCACCATCCATTTGGTGTTCATCTGGCTAGCATCCTGTCAGTGTGTGAGAGAGTTGAGGGCCATTTGGAAACTGAAACAATATTTGCTGTGTGAGCAAGAAGGAGACAGCAAGGAGCCTGAGTGTGGCTTAGCTCAACTGTTCTGTACTGCTTGGTGCTGCTTGGTGCTGTGAAACTGAAACTCCTCTCCTCTGCTTGTGTTTTGCATTTGGAACAGATTTCTTTTCAGGTGGGGAGGGGGCGTAGAAATCCTTAGCATCAGAGCATGTTAATAATAATATACTTATAATATCCATATAGACTTATATAAGATGAGAATGTTTCCCTGATGATGAATGAAGAAATCAACAGCAGGAAGATGGCATATATTATATCTGAACAATTGCTCATTCCTGCTCTAAAATCTCAAGTCTATTGAAGTCTGTTTAAATGTTGGCTATAACTCTTGACCAACAACAAACTATGTAACTTAAAGAAATTAAAACTAAATGGAACCAGTGAAGGGTATTATATAGCTAGAGAATAACTTGTTTACGGGTCAAGAATTTTATCTGTTCTGTTAAGTTTGCATGAAGAGTCAGACGCGAAGAGCTTCAGTGAAGAGTTTATTAAGTGACTACAGCTCGAATGGACCCGATTTGGCTGGGCTATGGCTGCTTCTTACAGCCAGCAGCCGTAGTTGCCAGCCAATCAGAGTGCAGGGTTTTCCTGCACTATTTAAACCAATCCTATTTGACATTTTACAAGAACAATTCAAACTAAACCAATGACATTCAAACCTACATACATAACACCCCTCCCCACTAGGTTCAGTCCATACCAAACCCCAACCTATCTAATGTATTCTTTTAAATAGGTGGGGCTCTTGCGTGTATGTTGAGACCTTCGTGGTTCAGAAGTTTTAACATTCTCACCCAGTGAGAGAGAAATGTGTCTGCTGACATTTCCCCACTGGGACTTCCTGTGAAAGAAGACCCTGTTTGACTGTTAGAATCTGGTCTCTCCTCCCAACCCATCTCCAGCCCAATGTCAGCACCCAAGTCAGGTAGTGATGTACAATCTTCCACTTCTAAGGATGGATTTTGGCATTGTGACAGGTTTTGGAATGGTTCCTGTCGTAATGGCTCGTTACACATGGGGTTGATTCTTGCTTGCTGATTTTCCTCCTGTTCCTCCCCTTCCCCCCTAGAATTGACATTAGGTGAGGAAACTAGAGAGGAACAAGTGCGATGTTCCTGAGAGAACCTGGATCTAAGTTGATCAATGTGCCTGCTCCAGAGGAGTCCATCCTCTGTTTGCACCCTGTAAAACGAGGGCCTGTGATTTGAGTTATCTCAGCAGGAATCCACAAAGGTTCACCTATAAGGTTCTTAGCATAAACAGAATGTGCGAACTTTGGAAGTGGAATCTAGTGGTGCATTGGGTGCATAAGTGGGATGAAGGCGATCAAGGGGAGACCTGAGTTTCCTACCCATCAACAATTCAGCTGGGGACAAATTAGTTGAGGGGTTAGGAGTGATATGCTGAACACTGAGAAGTTTTTCAACTCTCTCAGTGATATCCCCTGGACCCAATTGCTGAAGTTTTTCCTTGGTAAATCGTACCATACGTTCAGCCCAGCCGCTAGCCGAAGGATGCCCAGGGGCTGTCAGGGCATGTCTGATACCCTGTTGTTCTAGATATGATTCAAAAAGGTTGGATGTAAATTGAGGGCCATTGTCAGAAACAAGAACATCAGGTAACCCGTGGGTTACAAACAGTTTTTTGAGCTGTTTGATAACAGCATCAGTTGTGGTGGATGCCATAGGGATGACCTCTAGCCATTTGGAATATGCATCTACTATAATAAGAAAGGTGTGCCTTCTGGTAGGGCCAGTGAAATCAATGTGAATCCTGGACCACGGGCCCCTAGGACATTCCCATTCCTGTGTGGGGGCGAGAGGTGGGGCAGGCCTGACTACCTGACAGTTGGGACAAGATGCAACCCAGTTTTCAACCATTTTGTCAATACCTGGCCACCATACATAACTCCTGGCCAATCCCTTCATTCTGACAATACCTGGATGACCCTCATGTAACATTTCCAAATTAGGGAAAGGCTGCTCATTTAGATGTTCTTCTATCCCAATTTGTGGTAGCAATTGCAGGCAACTAGAAAACCTGGATATTATTACAATTGCATGCATAGGTTCAAAATGAGGTGTCAGATGTATTTAAAAGTGAGTGACTACAACAGCTAATGTAATAACTTGCTTTCATTCCAAGGAACATATACTCAAAACTTTTGTATGTGGTTGCCTTAACATCTGTGTTTTCTCCTGGTACTTGCCTGGAAAAGTCCCTGCAGTTTTATTGGCCAGTTTTAGAAATGGGTTACCATTGACTTCTTCTTAGAGCTGAGCAGGGATGAGTGACCCAAAATTATCCAGTTGACTTTGTACTTTAAAACTCACAGTCTTCTGGTTTCTAGCCTAGTGTACTTTATAAGGTGTTAGTAACAACTTATAAAGCCCTTAATGGCTTGGGTGCAGGGTACTTGCGGGATCGCCTCCTGCCTGTATCGCAGTCTGCCTGTGCTCCCATAGGAGATTCTGGGAATACCGTCGGTCAGGCATTGTCGGCTGGCAGAGCTAGGGCCTTTTCTGTGGGAGCTGTGGAACCAGCTTCGGATCTGCTTGGCCCTGATCTCCGCTCCTTTCGAGACTTGAAGACCTGGCTGTTTCAGCAGGCCGGCCTGGATTGACCTGGGGTGGGTAGTTTTAATTTGTTTGTTTATTTGTGATTTTATTGTTTTAACTTTTGGTAATTTGGACTTGTTTTTAGTTGTTTTATTGTATATCCTTTTGTATGTTCGCCACCCTGAGTCCTTTGGGAGTAAGGCGGCATACAAGTCTAAATAAATAAATAAATAATAATAATAATAATAATAATAATAATAAATTGGCTCACTACTACTACTACCCTACTACTATTACCCTACTACTACTACTTCTATACTGTGATCTTGAATTTTTATTTGATTTCTTTGGCTTGTCTGTATATGGTATAATGTTGCAGACTCACCAGAAACAGTTCTCAAATAAGTTTTTATAAAACAAGCAGCAGAAAAACCTACCAACATATTTTTTTTTTTGCTTGATCAAGAAGAAAGACACAATGGTCAGAACTCTGAAATAGATTCTCCATGAGTCCAGTCCAGCTCAATACCACTGAAAAAAGAAAATCAAGAAAATCAAGAAAAACCCAGTATGGTTGCATAAATCTCTCTCTCACCAAGTGAAAAAAAACAAAAGGATAAGTTTAAAAAATGGAAAGATGGACACATAGCTAAGGCAGAATATCAACAAATAGCTGAACCTGCAAAGATGAAGTTAGGAAAATAAGGCTTAAAACCAAGTAAGACTTACAACGAATGTAAAAAACAATAAAAAGAAAGGTTTCGTACAACACATAACAAAAAAGGAAAAGTCAAAGAAACAATTGGTCCATTAATGAGGAAAGATGGCAAGGAAGTAATAGGTAGTAGAGAGAAAGCAGAACTGCTTAATTCATTCTTTGCATCTGACTTCATGCGAAAAGATAATACAGCCCAACTTACAAAAAACATAACCATAAAAGATAGACTAGGAATACATATTAAAATAAGCAAGAAAATGGTAAGAGAAGATCTGTCCACTGTAGACAATTCAAATCACCAGGACCTGAAGGATTGAATCCCAGAGTTCTGAAGGACCTGGCAGACATGATCTCAGATAGATAGATAG
Source organism: Naja naja (assembly GCA_009733165.1). Lineage (NCBI taxonomy): Eukaryota > Metazoa > Chordata > Lepidosauria > Squamata > Elapidae > Naja > Naja naja. The sequence goes on along the minus strand of CM019159.1, from coordinate 16,694,195 downwards.
ATAGATAGATAGATAGATAGATAGATAGATAGATAGATAGCACCACCACTAGATTAATATGTAACTGATTGATAAACCATACTCAACATGTAGTCCTCAAAGGAACTATATCCACACGGAAGGAAGTAAGCAGTGGAGTAACCCTTTTAGGCCCAGTACTCTTCAAAATCTTCATAAATGATCTAGATGGGGGAATAGAAGGGGAACTCATCAAATTTGCAGATTGCATTAAGCTTGCATGAATAGCCAACATCCCAGAAGATGGGCTCGAGATCAAAAAGAATCTCAACAGATTAAACACTGGGCCCTGTCTAACAGAATGAAATTCAATGTAAAGAAAACAAAAGTTTTATACTTAGGCAAGAAAAAGCAAATGTACGGGCATAGATCAGGTGAAACCTAGCTTAATGCTAGTAAATATAAAAGGGATCATGGAGTTCAAGTGGACAATCATTTAATTATGAGCCAACAGCATGTGGCAGGAGCCAAAAAAATAATAATGCAATCCTAGGCTGCATTAATAGAGAGATAGAATCAAGATCATGTGAAGTATTAGTACTGCTTTATAATGCCTTGGTAAGACTGCACTCGGAATACCCTATCCAGTTTTGGCCACCACAATATAAAAAAGATGTTGAGATTCTAGAAAGCGTGCAAAGAAGAGCAACAAGGATGATTAGGGGTCTGGAGGCTAAAACATATGAAGAACAGTTGCAGAAAAACAGATCCATGAAGAATTGGGTATGTCTAGTCTAGTGAAAAGAAGGACTAGAGGTGGCATGATAGAATATTTGAGGGGCTGCCACAAAGAAGAGGACAAGGTCAAGCTATTCTCCAAAGCACATGAAGGCAAGACAAGAAGTAATGGATGGAAGATAATGAAAGAGAGAAGCAACCTAGAACTAAGGAGAAATTTTCTGACAGTGAGAACAATAAACCAATGGAATGGCTTGCCTTCAAAAGTTGTGGGTGCTTCATCACTGGAGACTTTTAAAAAAGACTAGTCATCCATTTGTCTGAAATGGTATGGGGTCTCCTGCTTCAGCATGGACTAGAACACCTCCAAGGTCCTTTCCAATTCAATTATTCTGTTACCTGAAGCTGTGGATGCTCCATTGCTGGAGTTTTTCAAGAAGACATTGGACAACCATTTCTCCAGGATGGGATAAGGCAGGTGTGTCAAACTTGATTTCACTGAGGGCCACATCAGGGTTGTGTTTGACTTCAGGAGGATGGGATGGGTGTGGCCAGTTTGATGTCATTCATGTCGGAGGCACCTTTGGTGGCCCAAGTGCTCTGACAGCGAAAATGGGCTCCCGACCTCCATTTTCACTGGCAAAGAGTTGCAGGAGGCTGTGGCAGCCGAAAACAGAGCTCAGGAGCCCATTTTTGCTGGCATAAGCACCCTGGGCTGGCCCTTCACTGTTTCCAGGGTGGCCCCACGGGCCAGATCTAAGTACCCCACAGGCCAAATCTGGGCCCTGGACCTTGAGTCTGACACCCCTCATTTCCTGCTTTGGGCAGGTGTTTAACCAGAAGACATTTAAGGTCCTTCCAGCTTTATGGTTCTATTATACTCTAAGACAAGGGTCTTCAAACTTGGCGTGTTTAAGACTTGTGGACTTCAGCTCCCAGAATTCCTGAGCTAACATGACTGGAGAGGAATTCTGGGAGTTGAAGTCCACAAGTCTTAAAGATGTCAAGTTTGAAGAGCCCTGCTCTAAGACTAAAGCTCCTTCCTTTCATTTCAAATGCTAAAGGAAGATTTGCAGAATCCCTACCTCCCCACACTCACCATGCTCAATGACATATTTTCCTACAGACTGTCAGGCTTTCAGCACAAACATCTGCAGCAGCGAGTCTTCTTTTATAGCAGGATAGCACTTTTAGGATTCCACTCCCCTCTGTATCTTGCCTTAGGTGAAGCTGCTTGCTTTTTCAAGGCAGAGCCAACAGGGTCCTTATTTAACAAGTGATTAATACGCCCTGAAATAACCGTGATGTCCAGAATGATTATTATGCTTTGAAGCCAATTGTTGACTCTTTTTGAGGAACATCAAAAGCTGCCAGGATATTTCCTTCAGGGAGAAAAAAACACAATCCCACCTCGGTTTCTGATACCATGGTTCCTTCTTATTCCAGCTAATGGCTGCATTATCTGGAAGGCAGCAGAAAACCAGATTTCTTTTCACAGTATGATTGAAGCCATGAGAAAACAGCTCATCAAGGCTATCCACAAAACTATGATTGATTGCATACCATCAGGCTTCACTGCCCTCTTTCTTTATTACGGCTGTGGAATAAATGATAGCATTTTATAGCAGCCATTCTAAGGTTACATAAGAATATGTTTAAAATTAACATAAAAGGATGAGCTGCATTCACTCTTTTTTTTTTTATTCCCGTCCTTTTGTGAAAAACATTTTTCATTTCAAGAGAGTATGCATGAGGGTCACAGCAATAACTCACAAGCTAAGACATGATAGGCATAACACTTTCTGGAGTGAACACACACCCACACCCACACATAAATATATACGTAACACACACATATATATGTAACACACACATATATACATATATATACATATATATGTATACATCCACCCACAAAACACACCCCCTCTGGCAGTTTAAAAAGGAAAAAACAGCCACTATCACACACTTCTCCCAGAAGAACGAAGCTGAAGACACCAGCCTGAAGATGACGGATGAGATTTCGTCAAAACGTTGCCCAGATATTTCCAATTTTATGTGGGACAAAACCCGAATGACCAAAGACCTACATACAAACACCCGCGAAAACCTCAGAAAACGTATATACATATATGTGTGTGTGTGTGTGTGTGTACTGTATATGCACATACACACATACACACACACACACCCATATATATATATATATATATATATATATATATATATATATACTGTATGTGTATATACTGTGTGTGTGTGTGTGTGTGTGTGTATGCAGGTCTTGGTGTGTTTCCCACTCGCCATCTTCAGGCTGGTACTTTCGGCTTTGTGCTTGTGCGAGCAAAGCGTGATCAGAGCTGTTGTCTCTATAAATACTGGTAGGGAGGTGTGGTGTGCTGGCTCTGTTGTAAGCGGGCTGGTTGGCTGTGTTGTTACTTCTTGATTGGTTGATGGAGTTGATGTTTGCAGATTGGTTGGCTTTTTCATAAGAAGCTGTGTGGCTGAAGTACTGGCTATGTGTCTATCAGCCTTCTGTGTTGTAACGACCTGGGTAATGGGCTGTATGATGACTTTCTGAGTTCTATTGTTGTGACATCCTGGGTCTTGTGCTGTTATCTCCTGGGTCATTGGCTGTGTTGTAACATCCTGAGGTTTTGTGTTGTAACCTCCTGAGTTCCGTGATGTAATATCCTGAGCGGATGGCTGTGATGTAACTTTCCGGGCTTTGGTTTGGCTCTGAGTTTGAGGTCTGGCTATGTGTTCATAGCGTGTGTCAATTTGCTTAGTTTGTGGGTCGGAGGGGGGTGTAGAAGCTGGTGATGCAGCCATGGTCTGGTTTCTGGACGGTGGTTGTCTTTCGTCTATGGGATGGGTTTGGGTTTGAGTCTGGTGAGGGAGATTGGTGGTGGCACCAAGTGTTGTTTTGGGTCCGGTGTTGGTTTTCAAGACTGGGACTCATTTGTTGATTAGGGCTAGTTTCCAGATGTCTGGTAGGTGGGAGGTATCATCCCATTTATTCATGTTATAGGGGTATTTCTCTATTTCAATGGCTTCCCAAATTATTCTCTTGTTGAAGTGTTCAGTATTGGAGATTAATTTGGATCCCTCAAAATCAATTTCATGTCCTGTGGCTTTAAGGTGCTGGAACAGGGAGGAAGTTTTTTATTCTTTTCTGACTGCGTTCTTGTGTTCTGCGATGCATGCATTTATTCTCCTGTTGGTTTGTCCAATGTATGTGGTTGGGCAAATTTTGCATGGTATTTCATAAACTCCTTGGTTTTCTAGCTGGATCTTGTCCTTGGGGTTTCTTAAGATGTTGGCTATTTTTTGGTTAGTGCCAAAGACTGTCCTGATATTGTGTTTGTGGAGAATTTTGCTGATTTTATCTGTGGTGCCTGTGATGTAGGGGAAGAGGGCGATGCCGTTGTCCTGTTCTGTGTCTCGGTTTTTTGGGGGTGTCTCCTTTAGGATTATGTTAGTAATTGTGTTTCTTTGGAATCCATTGGAAATTAATATGTTAGTGAGGGTGTGTACACACCAACCGCTATTTAAACGCACAATCCCATCACCACCCTGCACAGATCAACTCTGTAGCCAAGACCATCATCTCCAGAACCAAACGCCTAGCCGACAAAGACCACCTGAGAACAGAATTACACACCCTCACTAACGTATTAATTTAATGTATTAACATCACAGCCATCCACTCAGGATATTACATCATGGAACTCAGGAGGTTACAACACAAAACCTCAGGATGTTACAACACAGCCAATGACCCAGGAGACTACAGCACAAGACCCAGGATGTCACAACAATAGAACTCAGAAGGTCATCACACAGCCCATTACCCAGGTCGTTACAACACAGAAGGCTGATAGACACATAGCCAGTACTTCAGCCACACAGCTTCTTACGAAAAAGCCAACCAATCTGCAAACATCAACTCCATCAACCAATCAAGAAGTAACAATACAGCCAAACAGCCCGCTTACAACAGAGCCAGCACACCACACCTCCCCACCTGTATTTATAGAGAGATGGCAGCTCCGATCACGCTTTGCTCGCAGAAGCACGAAGCCAAAAGTACCAGCCTGAAGATGGTGAGTGGGACCTCGTTGAAACGTCACCAAGATACTCTCAATCTTACACAGGAAAAGACCTGAACACACCAAGACCTGCATACCTGTACCCATGAAAATCTACAAAAACACATATATATATGATCATGAGTGCCCTTCTTTAATATACCCATTAGAGAATTTAGAAAAAGGTTTTATATATAATCTTAAGGAAGGAAGGAAGGGAGGAAGGAAGGAAGGAAGGAAGGAAGGGGTTTTGCTTTTCCTTGGTTTACTAGAGAAAAACATCAAACATGGTGAAAATTTTGAGATATTTGGTAATAGGGAGAATGTGAAATTGTGCCATATTGAATGATAGATAGATAGATAGATAGATAGATAGATAGATAGATAGATAGATAGATGATTGATAGATAGATGATTGATAGTTTCCAAACCTTGAATGGGATTACTACATGGGAACACTAAAAATACAATATGTGTTTTCAGTCCTGTTTTCTTTTGTGCCACCCAATGTCTACCTTCTCAAATTTCCATTGTTTATGGGTGCAGAATGAATTTGAATTTTTGCACCCTTTTTGGTAATCAGTGCTTGAATGCAAATAGAATGCTTTATAACAACCAGGAAAGCTGTTGTGGTGGAGTTCCAGAATCAATGGGCTTTCTATGAGCCTTCTAGTCATATTCAAGCCAACTGCAGATTAATTCAAGAAAGTCTGACCAGATATTTGGAGACTACAACTAGCATGAATGATTCCATTTCTCATAATATGTTGCTTGTACTCTGGGAATTGACTCAAAGTATTGTTCCAACGTACTGCTAGTTCTCAACTTATGACCAATCATTTCATAATTATTAGTAGTAACTGTGAGAGGGATCTTGGAGACCAAGTGGATAATCATTTAAATATAAGCAAGCAGTGTGTTGCTGCTGCCAAAAAAGCCAACACAGTTCTAGGCTGCATTAACAGAGGGATAGAATCAAGATCACATGAAGTGCTAATATTACTTTATAATGCCTTGATAAGACCACACTTGGGATACTGCATCCAGTTTTGGTCACCTCAGTGTAAAAAAGATGTTGAGTCTCTAGAAAAAATGCAGAGAAGAGCAACACAGATGATTAGGGGACTGGAGGCTAAAACATATAAAGAACGATTGCTGGAACTGGGTATGTCTAGTTTAATGAAAAGAAGAACTTGGGGTGACAGAATAGCAGTGTTCTGATATCTCAGGAGTTGCCACAAAGAAGAGGGAGTCAAGCTATTCTCCAAAGCACCTGAGGGCAGGACAAGAAACTAATCAAGGAGAGAAGCAACCTAGAACTAAGGAGAAATTTCCTGACAGTTAGAACAATTAATCAGTGGAACAACTTGCCTCCAGAAGTTGTGAATGCTCCAACACTGGAAGTTTTTAAGAAGAGATTGGACAACCATTTGTCTGAAGTGGCGTAGGGTTTCCTACCTAGGTAGGGGGTTGGAGTAGAAGACCTCCAAGGTCCTTTCCAACTCTGTTATTCTATTCTATTCTATTCTATTCTATTCTATTCTACTCTACTCTACTCTACTCTACCCAAATTACTGTTCAGTTATGATGGATTTTCCCAGGGCTACTTATGACCTGGATTCAAACTTTTGTTGGTTGCCCATGGCCCCCCTCCCATGTCCATGTGATTGCATGTTGGGTACTTGGCTACCAGCCCACATTTATGGCCATATGATGGCCATATCACATGACCACAATTTATGACAGTTTTTTTTTGCTGGAAACTAGCATTTACTTTTGCTAACCAGCAAAAAAACCCCACCCTATTGGAGACAATGGATTTGCTTAATGACTAAGGTGTTTTACTTAATAACCACTGCAAAAAAGGTAATAAAAATAGGCACAATCACATGGTGACCTGCTTAATGACTAGCATAATTTACAGACATAATTCCAAGCTCAGGTATGATCATAGGTCAAGGACTATTGTAATTAGAAGAGTGCATATCTATGCCTACATTCAGTTGAGTAATTCATAAATAGACCTCATGGGTTGCATTTTGGAGGAGGAGGAGGAAGGAGGAGGAGGAGCGGGAGGGGGAGCAGGAGGGGGAGGGGAAGGAGGAAAAGAAGAGAAGGCAGCAGCAGTATACTGAAATAATTTTTTCCAGAGCTAGCCAGTGATGACCCAAAGCAAATGGCTCTTTTGCAGCCTGCAAGTCGAAAATTATCCAAATGAATTATCTTCATAATCATTTCAAACAGGAAGCAAATGAGAAGAGATTACATTTTGTTCAGAGCAATTCACTAATATAAGAAGTGAAATTCATCAAAGCAATTGTTAGCTATTGTTAAGAAAATTGCTAACATGATTGCTCAGTTCCATCCTCCGAGTTGTATTTTGCCTCACTGACTTTTTGATTCTTCAGTTTATGCAAACAGGCAGGGCCCAGAATTGCATTTAGCTTCACTGAATAGGCTTGATACCTATTTCCAAGCAGAAAATAAGGTTTATGTCTTGAGGACATATAGATATATGAAATTAGAGAACCAACAGCTTAGGCCTCTCAGCTTATTCCCATCTATTTCTGCCTTAATAATGGTAGCTACTTCTTGGGCATACTATCCTATTTTTTTAAGCAAGTGAATCTATTATTTCAGGGTTTTCAATACAGTAGTTTTCTTTATTTCCATTTATACTCCTTTCTTCTTTATGGAATGAGAATGGTAGCATTTCTGTTTTTTTCTTTTGTTAATATTGAGTTAATATCTTTCATATTGTTTGCAATTTTGTGCACTTGAATGAAATCTTATGGTAGCTTCTTGTTCTGCAGGCTCAACAGCTGATGTTCTTCTTTCAGCTAATCTCTACTGATCTAGAATGCCATTTGTATTGTCCTTTATACTTAAACAAATAATCTCTCGATGAAAAGATGAGCAAAAATGCCCATGTGTATATGTAGCTTCTGTAAAATGGCAGAGCTTGTGTTGTCTGTGGTTATGTTCCTATGTTTGTTCCATAGCAATAGCACTTAGACTTATATACCACTTCACAGTGCTTTACAGCCCTCTCTAAGCGGTTTACAGAGTCAGCATATTGCCCCCAACAATTTGGGTCATCATTTTACCCACCTTGGAAGGATGGAAGGCTGAGTCAACCATTTTTTAAAAATTATTTTTAATTACATTTATATGCCGCCCTTCTCCGAAGACTCAGGACTTACAATTTTGGGATACAACCCAGTGTGCTCAGCAATAGCCTTCATTCCATTGTATATGCCTGCTTATTACTAAGCAGCATTTTTACAAGGTCAGCTAATTGCCCCCAACAATCTTGGGTCCTCAATTTACCTACCCCGAGAGGATGGAAGGCTGAGTCAACCTTGAGCCTGGTGGGATTCGAGCCTACAGCAGTTGTAGGCAGCTGGAACTTAAGTGCAGGCAATTAACAGCTCGAGCCACCCAAGGCCCCATGAGCCAGTCAAAACTGAACTGCTGCCGGAGTTCCGGTCAGCTGTCAAAGGGAAGAGACGTGCGAGCAGAGGATTCTGCGGAGCACAGATCTTCATTCTCCGGTTGCAGGGGCTCTACGGAGTCCAGAAGGGGCTTGGAGGGTTCCTGAAGGAGAGGGGTCCCCCAGGGAGAAGTTTCAGGTGGCGATCTGAGGCGGATTCTGGGGTGAACCAGAACGAGCGGAGGAGGAGCGAGGCGCCAGCAATGGCTTCCCTCCGGTGTTGACAGCTGACCACACTAGCGGTGGCCAAACAGAACAAGGTAGAGCTTTGAACTTAAAGAACACCAATAAGCATATCCTATTGAAAACTATTTTGACGCCAATAACAACTTTGAGTTAACCAAAGATAAATTATTAGCTCGGTTTGAGAGGGTGGCTGAGCGGCGAGACCTATGGTGAGCGGAAGAATTGAAACGAAGGAGAGTTAAAAAAAAAACTTGAAGGAGAAGAAGTTTAGACAACTGATCAGTTATATACGGTTGCAGGCTGCCTGAAGAAAAATTTTGATACCTCGGGCTGGACTTAAACAGATCTATTTGTGAAATAAATATCCGTCCTTCCCTTGCGGATTTAAGGATAGCAGCGGAGTTGGCTGAAACGGACGCTGTGAACTCTTTATAAATCAACGTTTTGGCACAAAAGCAAAGGGAAGCGATTTAATTAAATCAAGACCTAAGGAGAGCAGATTTAAAAATTCCTTAAGACAATTAACGAATACGCGTAGATTTTATTTTATTCCATCCTTTGAAGCCGGTTTAATCAAGAGAACTGTCGAGTCATAGAGGAGCGCTAAGTCATACAGGAAACTTTTTACAGTATCAGATCCGGAAGACAACCAGCTACAGGAAAGGAGGAAAGTGGAGAAAGTTGCACAGAAACTTCACGAGTCACACTATAGCACGAAAGAACTGGATTGAAGAGTGGATTGAAAAGTGATATATTATATTTCTTTCCTGTTTTATTTCCCCCCAGGCTTTACTCTATCAACTTGGATATCCTTCTCCCCCCTTTCTTTCCCCCTCTCCTCTCTCCCCCTCTTCCTTTCTTCTTCTTTCTTCCTTTCCTTTTTTCTTTTCTCCTTACTTGATAGCTAGATCTTTACTTATTTAAAATATTGAAATATTGAAACTTTTGGGAAATTACAACTGATAAGATAATTAACTTAGAACTGTAATAGTTGATATAGCAGTAAAGTAGTTACAAATCCTATATATGTTAAGATAAGATATTAGATAAGGTATTAGAGTAACCAGAACAATTATTTACTGAGTGGAAGGAATCAACTGATTCCATTATTAACATTTATACCTGTTGATTCAATGATATTGTTGGGATTTGATTAGGCACAGAAGGCACTTTAGCCATAGTCCCTATTTTAGATAACCTTCAGAAGAGGGAGGGAACCGGGAACGGAGTTATCTGGAAAGGAGACACAGGGGACGATAAACTTCATTTACGGTGTGGGGAAAATTGTGGGCAAACTTGGGGAAATGTCGACCACTACCAGTGTTTCAAAATGGGCAATTAGGAAACCACCCACCCAATCAGTGACCACTACAACTGTGCTGAGCCCATCTGCAAAGGGCAATTGATGAGATGTTACCAAAAGAGCCCAAATCCCGAAAGATTTACAGGCTCTACTGCTAGGAATGCAAGAGATGATGATTAAGAACCATGAGGACATGAAAAAGAGATAGGGTCTGTGAGAACGGACCTGAAGGAAAAATTCAAAAGATAGACGAAAAATTCGAGATATTCCAGCAAGAGATGAAAAAGAACCAGGAAAAAATAATAGAAATTGAAACAAAGGTAAACCAGGAGGAGAAGAGGGTAGATGAACTAACTGATAAGCTAGAAAGGGAAAATAAGGAATTAGAATTGGCGATAATACATCTCGAGGCCGAAAAAGCGCCTACTATCTGAGGTTACAAAATGTAAGAGAAGATAAAGGTGAAAATTTATGGGTGGTGATCACAAATATATTCGCTGATCTACTGGAAATAGAGAAGGAAGATCTGATAAAGGACATCGATGAACTGTATAGGGTTCAAACTAATTATGCAAGACGACTTAACCTACTGAGAGAGGTCCATGTAAAACTGGTAAGGAAATCTCTCAGAGACGAAATTTTACATAGAGCTAGGGACAATACTGTAGAGTATGCTGGTAAGCAAATTATAATACTTAAACAGACCCCTAAGAGAATAAGGGACTTAAGAAGACCCTATCAATTTCTAACTACTAAACTCATAAAGCGAGGCATTAACTTCAGATGGCTGGTCCCAGAAGGCGTAATGCTGACTTGGGCAGACAAGAAATACAAACTAGACACGACAGAGAAAGCAGAGATGTTTTTTGATCAGCAATTGAATAGAGAACGAGAAGAGGAAGACCAAGAATCAATGAGGAGAGAGGAAAGGGAGATCCCAGACATAAATAGAAAGGTAAATATAATAGAAAATAAAGATGATGACAATGGGAAAGGGGAACCCACAGAAGAACCTAAAGACGTTAGAGTCACTAGAAGTACCAAGTATAGAATACAATAAAAATGTAAACGTATGTGATTGCATATCTTGGAACATTAATGGCTTAAATTCCCCAATAAAACAAAAAGCTTTTCAAATACTTACAACTACAAAAGCTGACATTATTGCTCTACAAGAGGCTCACATTTCACAAAAACAAAAACATTTATTAGAAAATAAAAATTGGGAAACCTGTTCTCATCCTTAGACCAAAAGAAAAAGCGAGTGGTACTCTATATAAAAGAGAGGATCCCAGCCTCATTAATATATTCGGACAAAGAAGGCAGGATTTTAATGGTAGAAATTGAAATAAGAGAGATTAAAAGCTTACTAGTTGTAATCTATGCCCCAAATGGCCCCAGGAATCCTTCTTTCAAAAACTACACAATAAAATCAGAGAATTACAGTATCAGGAGTTATCTATCATAGGAGATTTTAATGCGGTCACGGATAAACTATTAGATTACAAGGAAATAACATTAACCTGGAAAAGAAGAAAAACTACCCAAAACATTCTTAGACCTCACTAAAGAGTTTAATATTAATGATGTCTGGAGAGAAAGGAACTTAGATAAAAACAATTCACCTACTACTCTAATCGCCACATGTCCTGGTCAAGACTGGATATGATGTGGATGACAAAAAGATTAAACTCAGAAATTGCAGACATAATAATTGAACCAAATGTATTAGCGGACCATAATATGATTAGGCTCAGGTGGGAAGGGAAACAACAACCAAGAAATTGGATGCTTCAGAGGTCCATTTTAAAAGAGGAAGCATTTAATAAGTTACTGACAAGTGAGTTAGAACTTTTCTTTCAAGAAAATAATCCCCAAGATACCTCGCTACAGAACAACTGGGATACAGCTAAAGCTGTAATGAGGGGGGTGTCCATTAAATATATGGCCAAGAAGAACAAGGAGAAAAACAACAGAGAGCAAAATTACAACAAGAGCATAAGGAATGGGTTGACAAATTGCAGGTCGCACCACAAGATAAACAAATTAAACTACAATTGGATTTAGTTAAACACAAAATAAATCTACTTGATAAGGATGAACTTGCCCAGAAATTAAAGAAAACGAAACAATATCAATTCGAGAATGCAAACAAACCAGGGCATTGGTTAGCCTCTAGACTTAAGAAACAGAATGAAAAGAGGTGGGTCACCAAACTAAGAAATGAACAAGGGAAGTTATGCTTTAAGGAGGAAGAAAAAAAGTACATTATTCAAAAATATTATAGTGATTTGTATACAGAAGTTAATCATGCAACAGAAGACCAGATTCAAAACTATTTAAAGAATGTTGATTTTACAGAAATTCTAGACGAGGATAAAGAATTTTTAAATCAAAACATAACTCTCCAAGAAGTATATGGGGCCATCACTAGGCAAAAAACTGATAAAGCCCCGGGGCCAGATGGCCTACCCACAGAAATTTACAAATCGCAACAAGAAACTTTAGGGAAAGAAATGTTGAAGATTTTTAATGAAGTCCTCGATAAGGCAAAATGCCCTCAATCCTGGCAAGAGGCCAGAATATCTATCATCCCCAAAACAGGTGCTGACTTGACAGATCCAGGTAACTACAGACCAATTTCCCTTCTTAATGTGGACTATAAAATTTTCATGACCATTATGGCCGAAAGATTTAAAAGAATACTTAACAAATTTATCTCTGCAGACCAAAACGGTTTTCTCCCACAAAGACATCTCAGAAATAACATCAGGGTAACATTAGATGTATTAGAGTATTATGAAGAACGTAGTGCTGATCAGGCTGCGCTACTATTTTTAGATGCCCAAAAGGCATTTGACAATGTGAAATGGGAGTTCATTTTACAACAAATTAAATTTCTGAATTTAGGACCCAAATTTATAAATGTTATTACAGCTATTTATCAAAAACAGGAAGCTCTAATTTTAATAAATGGGGGACTGACGGGGAGATTTCAAATACAGAAAGGAACTAGACAAGGATGCCCACTGTCCCTCTGCTGTTTATTATGACCCTGGAGGCCTTAATTAGGACGATCAAACAAGAAAGTGATATAAAAGGATTAAAAATTAAGAAGGAAGAGTTTAAACTACAAGCATTCGCTGATGATTTGCTCTTCATTCTGGAAGAACCACAAACCTCTGGACCTAAATTGTTACAGAAACTGGAGGAATTTGGCCTTGTAGCGGACTTAAAATCAATAAAAGCAAAACTAAAATGATCACGAAAAATATGACAAATAAACAGAAAGAAGTATTGGCCACAACAATGGACATTGAAATTGTGGAAAAAGTAAAGTACTTAGGAATTATCATATCAACCAGATACAGCTCTCTTAAGAAAGATAACTATGACCCTCTTATCAAACGAATAACGGAGGATTTAACAAGATGGAATAATTTAAATTTATCTTTTATGGGCAGGATAGCCACGGTAAAAATGAATATCTTACCTAAATTACTATTCCTTTTTCAAAACGCTCCTATAATACTTAACAGAGCTTTTTGATGGGCTAAACAAGATAATATCAAGCTTTATTTGGCAAAAGAGAAAACCGAGGATAAAATTAAAATTACTACAGGATGCCACAGAGAGAGGGATTGGGCTTGCCAGATTGGGAATTGTACCATAGTGCTGCAATAATGACTTGGCTAAAAGACTGGATTAATCATACTAATACAAGAGTACTAACACTAGAGGGATACAACCTTCAGTCAGGTTGGCATGCCTTTCTCGGACAAGATAATATAAAAGGATATAGCTATGTGCAAAAACACAAACTTAGACAGACACTTTTACACACCTGGTTTAAAATCAAGAAACAAATGTATATTCAAACCCCAATCTGGCTATCGACACTAGAAGCCCTGATGCATCCACATTTATTAAGATATGATAAAATTATTACCTACGAAGAGCTATTAGATGCGAAAGGCGATTTACTAACTAGACAACAACTGATTGATAAAGGAATAGATCTGGAATGGTGGGCCTATCTGCAACTCCAATCTAAACACAAAAGACAAGAAGGAATTGGGTATTAGTAAAACAAGGACCGAACTGGATGAAATTTTGTTAGGACAGGATAAAAAGATGATCCAAAAATCTACCAGGTACTATTAGAGGCTAAATTAGAAGAAGAAATTGTAAAAGAAACAATGGTACTATGGATGAGAGACTTTGGCTATAACATAAATTTGGATGATTGGTGGAATATTTGGATTAGAAATAAAAAATAACCCTCGCAACTCCTTATAAGGAAAATCTTTACAAATTATTCTATAGGTGGCATATGACACCAATAAGATTAGCTAAAATTAATAATAAACTCTCACCTACCTGTTGGAAATGCAACAAGGAAAAAGGCACCTATTATCACATATGGTGGCGTTGCAGAAAGGCCCAGGAATTTTGGAATCAAGTACATAAATGGTTACAGGAAATGTGCAACGAGGAGATATACTTTACTCCAGAATTCTTTCTACTTGGAATTACAAAAGGACATATCCGAAAGACATTTTTACTTAATGATTCACATTGTTACAGCAGCAAGGATGGCTTTTGCACAAAACTGGAAAAATACTGAAACTCCAACTGAAGCAGAAATACTAAGGAAAATCATTATGTGCGGAGATGGACAAATTGACTATGGAAATAAAAAACAAGGAAGAAACGGACTATTATAAAATATGGAACAATTTTTATGGATGGCTGGACAGAAGAAAGATCCAATAGCCTATCTTAAACTGGACTTGATCTACATTGGACAATAAGTGATATGAGCTTAGCAATACCTGTTCAAATTTAATGTATGTTTTGTGTGTGGTTATATGTTGTTTAAGTTTATGTTTGTCTGTGTGTGATTATACAATAAAAAAAAACTGAACTGCTGCCAGTCAGCAGAATTAGCCTGCAATATTGCACTCTAACCACTGTGTCATTGCAACATTCTGCACCTGGGGTCATTTCAGGGTTCTTGTTCTGGGTAATTTTTTTTTTTTTTGGTGGGGGAGAAATTATATACTTTTGAAAACATATTATTAGTGCTCAGCAGGTAAAAGGAGTGTGTGGCTTTAATTGCAAGATAATATCATTTTGACATTTGGATACCCTCCCCCATCAATAAGCTGGCTGTTAAACGAAAGTATAAAGTCCAACATTTTTATAGTTTTCCCTGTAAGAAAATTTTCCTGAAGTTTGAATTAACATTTAATCTGTTGGAGAATTTTTGACTTGATAGTTGGCTTAATTTTAAAAGACGTACATTTAAGATCTATCTGTTTCTTTCCCGTATTTCTTATAAACAGGAAAAGATGGTCAGAAAACAAAAATGTTTGGTTCGGATGCCCAAGATATTGAAATCAAATATATATGGTGTATATAAAAGAAGAAAATCTTTCAGTAAAATATAGCTTTACTCTACCAAGTTCTGTTATGCCTTTTACATCACAATATCTAAAAGCAACAATGAAAGCTTGTAATGCCCCACCAAAAATACATGTTTTCTCTTAAATGCATTCGATATTTCTCCTATAGTGATATCTCTCAAGATGGCCATTTGTATTTCTAAAACTTTATTTTATAACAACCAAAACGACATGCAATTTGAGAGGAAAATCCTCAAAAACAGCCATCTGATAATAACCTAAGCAGTTTTCTGTCTCTCTGTGCTCAAATGGAACACCCATTTTGCCTCTGTATAGAAATATATAGAAAAGAAAGCATTCTATGAACCAATCCCTTCAGTTTCTGCATCTGTTTCCAGCTATTATTAGCCCCAAAGAGATGGTAATAAAGGAATCTGCTTCTCTTTAACTGCACAGATGGAACTCCTTTTGTAGTAGGTGGAAGTGCATTTTGAAAGAAAGTGAGGACTCAACCGGTGATAGGTTTTCAAAGGAGAGAAGCATTATAGAAATCTTTACAAAAAATGTTCTGATCACCACTTCTCACTCCCTCCTCCATAATGTTTATCCATATTCAATTTCCTCTGGAAGAAGATCAGTCAAATTTTATTTCCATTTGGTATCACCTGAGTACTCCATCAGTCAATTGCTCAGTTAGCATTGCAATAGAATTTTAGACAGCTAGTGGTCTAAGGTTATTAAAAAGAATGGCTCGGCCTCACATTATATACAATAACAACAATATGGAAATATTTTGCTACTGCTTACTTCTGGAATGTTTTTCTTTATTCCCCATTTTAGCCAAGAGCTGTGATATTGTGGGTCTGGTAATGTCCGATCAAAGTCACTTCCAAATCTGGGCAAGATCAGTTTGTGACATGGATTCATGGACCCCTCTCCAGATGCGAGTTCAGAGGAGGAGTTTGAGTCTGCAGAGTGTGGGAAGCCCCCACCCAGAAGAGTGAAATATTTTGGGAAATATTAAAAAGGCAGAATATGGTATTTCCCTAAATGAGAAATGGAGAAACATGTTTTTTAGAGGCAGAAAGCAGCCCCCACCTTTTCTTAATAGCTCACAGCAGATGTCAGCACTTAAGAGATAAAGAGCTTATTGAAAAAAGACAAGTATATAGATAGTTCTATTCATAAGCAAATACCTTCACCCAAGAGCCAAAACAGGGCAAAAGCCATTAAGCCACAATAGGAATTGCATCACCCCTAGAGCAGTCCAAACTTCAACCAAACCTGACAGCTCAGCCAAACACCTACAATTTGCATTTCCTCTTTTGCCTATAGAGCCAGCTATGACCCCTACATAACCCCTACATGACCCCATAGGAATCTGGCAACAGTCAATAGAATGCATGTTCTTGTCCATTAGCAATGAGGAGGAGGTGGAATCCTCATCTCCTGATCCAAGGAAATGTATAGCAGAGCAGAGACAGGCCCAACGCCAGTCAGCTAGACTCCTCATGAGGCAGCAACATCACATCTCATGAGGAGGCAACATCATGTCTCATTGCACTGGCATTGCCTACTTAACCCTGCCATGAGGACTTGAGTGTTGCTGGAGCAACATGCCTAGTTCCGTGCCTTGTATCCCGTCCTGTTCAACTCCTGGACTGCTTTCCTGGATTTCTTGTGTGCCTATTGGACTCAGTTACCCAGTGACTCTTGTTGTACTGAGTTTGGAATCTGGACCTCTGCAACAGGGGTGCTTTGTAAGGACTGGTTTGGGTGGGGGTTGTTGAATAAACACCTGTAGAATTCTTGCCATATTTGCATGTTTTGGGAGGAAAGGAGGAGGAACACAGTTTGGTGCAGTGTTTAAGGTACTGGCCCTTATCCACTCTCTTAGGCCTAAAAGTGAGCTTGGTGACTTTAAGTTGTTGTAAGGAAAACAGAAGGTCTTAGCATTAAGTACACTGCTTTGAGTTGTACAAAATAAAGGTGGGATATAAGCATTATTCACATTATTTTCAGCAGTGTCTGCAAACTCTTGCTGTTTGGATGACAAAATCATGGTTGCAGCCCCTTGCAGAACCCACTCCTTTGGGGGCATGCATGCAATATAATGACACTGTGGGGAAAAAGTAGGACTTGTGTCAACACAGCACTGCTTATTTTTTTTTATTTATTTATTTGTCAAGCATGTATTAGATAACAGATATAAATATAGATATGATTATTAATACATGAAATGGATACAAATAAAAAGGGAACATTAGGACAGGGACAGTAGTCACTTTGGTGCACTTATGCATGCCCCTTAAAGATCTCTTAGGAATGGGAAGAGGTCAACAGTAGAGAGTCTAAGGTTAAAGTTTTGGGGGTTTGGGGGAAGAAACCATGGAGTAGTGTATTCCAGGCATTGACCAGATGAGCTGTATTCGAGAATAGATCTAGCAAATGTTTTGTATGCTCTAGTTAGTAGTACGATATTACCGGAAAAAAAGCTATGCAGGATTAGGTTAACAACTCTTAATGTCTTTTTTGGCTCTGTTGTTATAGTGGGCTCTAGCACTTAGATCATTAGAGATGAGTATTCCAAGGTCCTTGACAGAGTGGGGGTCATCTATAAGGTCATGTCCATTCAGCTCGTATTTCATTTTCTGATTTTTTTTTGCCAATATGTAAGACAGAACATTTGTTTGTTCAGATTTGAAGATTTATAGATTTATTAGATTTATAACAATCTAATTCTCCTTGAACAGGTATGGCCACTTACTGTGAGTTTATAAATATAGATATAGAAGATAAGATACAGTTACAGATAGTCTTAGCTTTCTGAAGACTTGTTCAGCAACTATTACAACAACACTGAAAAAGGAGATTTATGACTGATCTCTGAAGTTGCAGCCATCACAATGCTGTGATCATGATTTAGGTGTTTGGCAAGCATTTACAATGTTCACAGCATCCCATGGTCACATGATCTCCATTTGTGACCTTCATAGCCAGCTTCTGGACAAGCAAAGTCAAGGGAGAAACCAGTAGGAAGTCACATGTCACAGTCATGTGATGTTGCGCTTAATGATTTATATAATAGCTGCAACCAGAATGGATGAACTGACATCATAAATTGGGTGAGGTCATCTGATGTCACTTACTGACAGAGTTGCTGATTCCAAATGAGGTCAGTAAGTGAGGACTACTTGTACGTTAATAGGAATTTTTTTTTAAGCTTTATTGAGGTAGAATCTTAATGGAGAATAAGAATGTGGTATTTGATTTAAATATAATTATATGAAAGAAAAACAGTGGCTATGGACCAGGGGTGGGATTCAAACCATGGGCGTGGCTAGGTGGGTGTGGCTGGGTGGGCATGGCCATGTGACTGGGTGGGCGTGGCTTCTTCTTTTTTGCAGCACCCCCCTGGGTTTTGGGGTTTTTTGCCTCCTGGGCCTCAGGAAGCCTCCGGGGGGGCATTTTTGCTCCCAGGAGGCTTCCCTGGGGCCCAGGAAGGCAAAAAATGGAGTGCAGTGGGGGTGTGCAGCACCCATCCACCCACCCCCACATGCCCCTTTTTGCCTCCTGGGCCTCAGGGAAGCCTTCTGGGCAAAGCAGTAAGGCAGTGAGGGGGATCCCGGCGCAGCTGATCATCGGAACAACTGATCATTGGGAGGGGAAAAAAGAAATACCTTAAGGAATGACTGGGCGGCGGAGAATGCAGTCAGTGATGTTGGGCATGCGTGCGATGTTGTACATGCACAATAAGGACTGACTGGGCAGAGAGTGGAGGAGCAGGTGGAGAGGGGCAGGGCCAGCCAGGGGCATGATTTATCAGTTCTCTGAACTGAGCAGAATCATAACAACCATTTCTATAGAACCTGTCCGAAACTGGTAGAATCCCACCCCTGCTATGGACAAACCTCTTAAAGGAAATTTAGATAATCAAAACTTTCATAAAATAGGAGTGAGATTAGGCTTAAGAAATGCTTAAAATGGCCATGGAACAACAAATATCTTTGATTTAAAACAGATCATTTTATATGGAGAACAGATATAAAACAAAGTAGTATCAGATAGATGTGGCTAGATAGAGAGACCATAGGGGACCTAAGGTCAATTATCAAACAACTTCAATACATACTCAAAAGAAAAAGAATGAGAGAGTATGAGAAGAGCTTGTGATGAAAAGAACTTATATAATTAATGCTGTTGGGAGGCCAGTGGCTGCAATGTGATTTAGAAAAATCTAATATAGTGAAATCCTACCTTAGGAAAGTAGGTCTTGGATCTAAGAAACATGGTGAGGATCATGAGAAGATGTATTCCTTGTTGGAACTGTGTTTGTTTAGAAGGAAAAAAGAATCTATCCATGTGAGATGAATTGTTACATAAGATCTTAAGGTGATCATTGTAACTCTTGATTACTTTCAAAGACATTTTAACAAATTCATTGGGATACAGTATTCCTAATAGAGCGTCTGAACTCCATTCAGATTATCTCTCACTAGTTCCAGACTTGCTAGCTAGAAAAGTGTTTTCTTCTTTCTTTCCAAGCAATAATATTCTTTTTGAAATTTGAGGTATTTTGCCACTAAGAATTTTTGACTTAAAATTAACCTCCCCATAAATAATCCAGAGTAGAAGTTTGTTGTATTTCATTCTGTGAAGGAATGTAGACCAGATCTTGGGAATGGGGAAGGAATAAGTCAGTGTTAAGAGAGAACTTTCAGAAAAGATTACTCAGTTCCATACCAGGAAAATAATTCCACAGGAAAGTTAAAACTATCTCTTTCATCAAAATTAGCTTTGATGAGAGGATTTTTCAGGCCTAATTATAATGCATCTCCTCTGATTTCTTATATTCCAGTGAATTAGGGAAGCAACTATCTGAGCAACTTCCAAACATTATCATTGTTCTACACATAGTTTTTACATATTTCCATCAAGGTCATCTTCCTTACTGTTTATTGTTCTGTGTTAGGCATCTATTCCTTCCCACATTTCCCCCAGGTTCTACTGGACGGGGAAGAGAAATTTGAATATATTCCAGATTCTAGATTCAAGGGGGAATGTTTAGAGTATCTTATTTACTGGAAGTTGTACACTAAATTGAAGAACTGTGGGACATCAAATGCCCATGTTCCATCAGACATGCACAAGCTTCATTCCCACAAACCACCATCACTATTGGTAGACAACAACCCCCCCAAGCCAAAATGTTGCTTCCTGACATTTTGGAGCTTCCAATGATGGTTGCAATATAGCAAGAGGAGAAAGGGGACTTTCCACATCTGGCTTCCTTTTCTCTGCCAGACTTGTCTGTTGACCTTGGAACATGATTTAAAGAAAGTAGGGATGACTTTGGGGATGAGAAAAAAATGAGCAACCAATGAAGGGCTACTTTCAGAAAAGATTCTACAATCAGATGAAGAGGGAAGCCTGAGAATAAAACTCAAAATAACCCTACCATGATTTTGTTTGGTATAAAATGGAGTAGAGAGAAATTTTGACAAACTTTCAGGGTTTTGTTATTCTACCCTACAATAAGAAAAAAAGGTCTTGGACTTCCGGGTTGAGCCTTCTCAAGAACGGGCGGCGGTTTGTGATCGTCCACGACCGCAGCCTGGCTCTTGCGTCTGAGAGCCCTGATCCTGCAAGGTTCGGGGCTGAAGCTGCCTCGTAGGGGCGGCGGAGAAAGGGAAATCTGCCAGCCAGAGTGAGGGGAGCTGCATCTCCCCCTTTTTGGGTCTGGTCTTTTCCCTCCGAAGACGTCAAGAAGTGGTGGTCAGAAATGGCCACCTTGAAGAGAAGGTCTCAACGGGATTAAGATTGGTGCAGGAGGAAAGAGAGAAGTCGACAGCAGAGGAACCGAGTATCGGATGGTAAGATCAAGGCACCCGGATTAAGATAAAGATGAGTTTTTAAAAAGAGAAACAGAAGCGGCGCAGTTCCAAGTGATGAAAAAATAAGTAAAATATTTTTGACAGCTATAAGGGCTTCAACCGGAAAGGAAGAAGCCAGCGTAAGAACTTAAGTTTGGGGCTCGGAAAACTTTGAATATCAAAATAAAAGGAAAGGGTTAAGACTCTGTGCAGAAAGTGCCACTTTGTGGAGAAAAATTGGAAGCTAAAGAAGTAAGAAACTATCTTGTTCCTTTGTGGATTGGAGTTGTTACATTTTAAAGAGACGCAAGACTCATAGAAAGTGAAAGCTTGAATACACAAAGACGGACTATCGGACTAATTGGTGATATTGATATAGACTCTGGACCTGGGTTAGGATCATAGAAAATTTAAAGAAGAAGAAATAAGGAAAATTAAAATTTTGGTGGTCATCCAAAGAATCAAAAATGGAGTTTAAAAGTATGAAAGAACTGTTACAGGAAGTGACTGAACTAACTTGGCATGTTGCAGAAAATATGGGCATTCAAATGCTGAACAAAGAAGAAGGAGCCTTGGAAAGGGTGGAGCCAGCACAGGAGAAAGCCATCTTAAAAAGACAATTAATACAAAGATTAATACAAATAAAAGGGAAAGGAAGGGTGGCTAAAAAAACGGAACCTAAGAAAGTATCTAAAAAGGGGAACATTTACAAAATTAAGCATGTTAGAAAGGTTCAGAAGGAAAGGGAACAGAAAGGTAAAGAGAGAGAGAGGGATTTAAACTGGATAGAGAAGGGGGAGAGCAGGATAATAGGGAGGAGAAGGGAGTCAGCACAAACGAAAGCCATTTTAAGAAAACAACTAACACAAAGATTAATACAAATAAAAGGGAAAGGGAGGATGGTCAAAAAAATGAAACTTAAGAAGGTAATTAAAAAGGGGAACATTTATGAAATTAGGCATGTTAGAAAGGTCCAGAAGGATAGAGAGCAGAAAGGTAAAGAGAGAGAGAGGATTTAAACTGGATTGAGAAGGGGATAGCGGGATAAAAGAGAGGAGAAGGAACAAGAAACAAGAACAAAAGATAGAGAGACACGGGAGATACATAATAAAGAAAACTTGTTTGCATAGAGATAATGGCTAACATATTTAAAAGGGGGGTTCTGCATGAAGAAATGGTAATAAGAATATATTGATTATAAAAGTACAAAACAATAGGGGTTACTGACAATTTTTACTGGTAAAAGGTCACATTTTTATTTCTTATTTACAAAAGAAAGCTAAATGATGATTAGATGAATTGAATTAATTGAAATGATTTTAGAAAATGTCTAAAAATGAGGTTTGTCAATAACTAAGATTAGTTATTTTTATTATTATCTTGGAACCATAAATAAATCTTAGGGGGGATATGTGTTGCAGAACCCGATCGATTAGAGATATATTGTAAGGGAGCTTTTTTCCTATTTTCTTTTTTTCTTTTTCTCTATCTTTTGTTTTAAAGGGAATGATTATGATTATGCTACTATATTAACCACTGAGGTGCCACTTTCAAAGTAGTAAAAGGGGGGCAAGTCTAGGTTTTTTTTTTCATTCTTTTTAGTGTTAAAATTTGTACGGATTTAGAATTATGGAGAGAATATGTGATGAAAGGGCAAATCTGACGGACAAAAGAATTCTGTAAATGATAAAAGAGTATTAACAATGTGAAGATAATTAAAGGATAGATATGGATGAACCTTATCTTTAATATGATGGGCAAATATATTGTTATTTGTAAGATTTATAAATGAAGTTTTTAAAATATATATATATATTTGCAATTAACTCGAAATGAACTGGGGGCTATACAGATTGAGATTAAGATTTGAGATTAGGATTAATTTCTTTGATCCTTTGTCTGCTAAAATGGAATAGAAGTGAAGTCAAATGTTTAAAATGAATATAGATTTACTGTCATATTTGCATGTAAAAGTGACGACTCGGGAACATGCTGTCTACTGAAAAGAGCTGTTTTAAAAAATTGTTAAAAATTGAATAAAATTTGTTTAAAAAAAAAAAGAAAAAAGAAAAAAAGGTCTTTTAGGCATCACTATTGTGCTTGTTTCTTGACTTTACATATTTCAAAGGACTGGAACTTCCTTTCCTCAAATATAGTGTCAGGGCTCCAATAAATCCACCCCCATTCAAATCATAAGTCTCTAGCCAAATCTCTCAGAGTAAAAAAAAATGATTTATTAGAAGTGGCTATGTTGGTGTTAGCTGGTTGCAGCCCACACTAAAATACATCATTCATTTCCCCCTTGACCCTGGTCTTCCCCCACCCCCTGGATGTATATTCTCCAATGGGACACATCCATAGCCAAGAGTCATCAATCATGCTCTCCAGTAATATTCTTCCACACCAACAGCTTTGGGCTGCCAAGGCTGAGGCATTTGAGGAATGCACTGCTTTCCCTCATTCCTTTCTGATGGCAACTCAAAAGACCAAAGGAGTATTTTTAGTTGACATATAGATTTATAAAAATAAGTACTAAATAAAAGCTTTGATAATTCTTTTCTTCCCCCCTCCCATTCTATCAGCTTTTTCACCATTTTCACCACCCCAAATGAGTTTCTATCAAAACCCAGGTAGCTTTCTGGTACCATTTTCCATCTATATTACTTAAGTGGTTTTTCCTGCTTCATTGTCTTTGTATTTTAGGTTAGAATATTTAGAATTATCATGCAAAACCAGTTGCTAGGAGGCCAGTATGCTAACAAAGCCATTGTTTTCTCTGTAAAATGAATTATTACATTCTTTATGCTTTTGGGGTTTATTTTTTATTTTTGGTAGAAAACAGACCTTTTGTGTATTTATTTTTATATTTATATGATTTTACTTCTTCCCATTGTTTAGGAATATGAATGTTTTTCAACTAACAATTTTTCACACTTTCATGGCTTTAAATATGAACTAATTTTCTCCATATTAACAAGTCAGTGATAGTTATTTCCCACTTAGCAAAGCCAACAATGCATAAATCTACAGTGTTGATGCCAGACCTTAATTAAAAGTTCCTATGGACCAGCTTCTAGCAATAGATGAATAATATAAAGGTTCACAGGCATGTGGGGAAAGAAGATTTTCAGCAACAGGGTCTGTCTAAATTACAAAACAGGTTAATCATTTCAGAGTTTTCTAAGTAAGTGAAAAAATCATCATCCCTATAGCTAAATTCCCCATATTATACATAGTTTAGATGACAAATCCATTTTTGCACTACCAACAGTAAATGTCGCAAAAAAAAACCTTTCACAAATCTAATTATAACTGTGCTCTCACAATAACGTTCTAGCAAATCACATGTGCCATTGCTACCAGATGCTGCAGATTATTAGAGCTGAAATGAATAGTGGCTTTTCAATTTGGAAATAGTTGTGGTTTTCTTCCCAAACTCCAAAATTCATACGAATACATCTCTCCGTTAAGAATTCTTTTAGAAATCATGTACGTTTGCCAGAAGATAGTGCCTTGAGCTGTGTATAGTTACCATCAGCAATATTTCCTGATGTTTAAAAATTATAATAGGCATCTGTGAGAGACAGTTGTCAAATGCAGAAAGGCAGTTTCAGGTTAAGACTGCAGGTCATGGCAGGTATTGATGTTTGGATAATGGAATGGGACCATTCAACCTGCTTTACCCTAAAGAAAGGTCTTCAAACTTGGCAAGTTTAAGACTTGTGGACTTCAACTCCCAAAATTCCTGAGCTAATATGACTGGAGGAGGGATTCTGGGAGTTAAAGTCTTAAAGCTGTCAAGTTTGAAGACCTCTGCCCTAAAGGCAGACAGCATTTCTATTTCAGAGAGCAAAATCTCTTGGGTTGGCATGGTGGATCATTTTTCATTACTTGACCAAAAGGCCTTCATGTTGTCAAATTATCTACTTTTGTTGAGGCCTGTTGGCTGCCAGCCCCTCCAACAACTGAATCAGATGAGGGGGAGGATGGGAGTCAGGGTCAGCATCAAGGCAGGGAGGGAGAAGAGGGAATGGAGCTGGCAAAGAAAGAGACAGAGGCGGAGCCTGGGCCATCCGTCAGCCCTCAGATGGAGAGTCAACAGCCCTCAGGTCTGGAGGTGGCTGATGAGGAAGCGGAGGAACAGCTGGGTCCAGTGCCTGATGCGCAGATGCACAGAAGGCAGAGGAGAGGAGAGGAGAGCAGTGGAAATCTGTGGGCTGATCCTTGGGAAGGAAAAGCCACTGCTGCTAGCGAAGCCCCTCTAGCTCTAGGGATAAAAAGCAGGGGGTGGAGATGAGTAGATGTGACAGACAACGATTTATCTCCCTGCTGGATAGACTTCTTAGCCTGTAGTAAGAGAGAAACTTTTTTCCGGCACTGCTGGCGCTCCTACTAAAGGAATCATTGATTTAACTTCAGAGGATTTGTCCTGTTTGGGGAGCTGGATCAGAACAACTTTACATTTTGGAGTGCAGAAGTTCACGTAACCGCAGACATTGCTCACGATCAGTATTCTGACTTATCTCTATAGCTACCATAAATATTCTTATTTTGTTCATCTCGATGAGATGTTGTCCAGTTGAAAAAGATCTTTAGACTTTACTCTGACTTAACATGAATCTCAAAGCCAAAATGGAATGGCCAATTCAAGATGGTTTTTAGATCACTTAAGCCAGACAGCAGTGGTGTTCAACTCTTTCCTGGTGTCTATAATTCAAAATTGTTCAGGGTGTTTTGTCTTTGATGAAGAGCCTCAGTGGCACAGTGGTTAGAGTGCAGTACTGCAGGCTACTTCTGCTGACAGCCAGCTGCCTGCAATTTGGCAATTCAAATCTCACCAGGCTCATGGTTGACTCAGCCTTCCATCCTTCTGAGGTGGGTAAAATGAGGACCCAAATTGTTGGGGACAATATGCTGACTTTGTAAACCGCTTAGAGAGGGCTGTAAAAGCACTGTAAAGCAGTATATAAGTCTAAGTGCTATTGCTATTGCTATGTAATTTGAGTATTCAGCATACCAGATAAAAAGAAGAAGCTATCACACGTCCAAAAAAAGTGCACAGGATTTGTAAAATAAGTTTGCATGCACCAGCTTCTATTGCATGCAAACTTATTGAAGTGATCTGGAGAAGAAGAGAAGTATTGGATTCAGTGATTGATGGGTCTTTCCTTAAATCAGAATGTCCTTTGAAATGAGGTTAAAATCAATGCCTTGAATCACTGCATAAGTATGCAAATTGGACAAGAAGAAATAAAAATTTTAGTTTAACCATCTACTCATTCATTCTTTTCTATCAGTTATTTCAGAAGTTATAATAAGAAAGTTTGTGGATGTTTTGCCTTCCTTTATGGCCTAAAAACTAGATTTTCTTTTATGGAAATATTAATCTTTTGCATTTCTCTTCAGTTTTTACTTTCAACAGAAATATCAATTTATTCATGAAGAAGCATAATTATTCCTTGACACCACCCCTTATTTTCAGATTTAAAAAAATCCCCTTTAACTATCTGCCTGCAAAATATGCGATAGATATTCCTTGATAAAAGAATATCAATTTTTCACTGCAACTACTGCAAAATTCATTATATGCTGGCCTGCACAAAAAAGTTATGAGCACTTTTTAAAAAACATCAAGAGACATCA
This sequence comes from Naja naja, assembly GCA_009733165.1. NCBI lineage: Eukaryota > Metazoa > Chordata > Lepidosauria > Squamata > Elapidae > Naja > Naja naja. The sequence goes on along the minus strand of CM019159.1, from coordinate 16,667,502 downwards.
TCTAACAACCAATTTCTATTAAATTTAATATGCTTATCTTCTAATAGCAATCTGTCTTTTCTATTAAAAAATCATTAACACTTTAATTCCTGTGAAAAACAAAATTATTATTGACACATTAAAAAAAACTTGTTTTAAAAGGGGATAGCTTCAAAGCAATTTCCATGAAATTAGGCAAACTTCCTTGTCATCTAATATGGATTCCCTATGAATTAACTGCAAATTTCATTTTGTTCCCATAAAAGAAGCAACAGCTATTAATTTTTGTTCTCCTTATATTCAGGAATGGAAAGATGGAATCTTGACCTTGACCAATAGGGCTTCAGCATCCATATTTGAAAGTTTGGGTGAAATATATTTGCAATCAATACCAGAATAGTTAGGTAACCTCCAATGTTATTTCCAACCCCATAGCACTGGTAGTACTGCTGTGTCATAACAGAGTGACTTGTTCTAACTTAGGGTTGAACTGATTTTATTTCCCCTGGCAGCTGCTTTCCAAAACAAAACAAAACAAACCCCAAACCCCCAATAGGCTGTACTATTGTTATTGTTGAAATTGATTGTTTCCACAAAATGCCATTACACCTTACCAGAGACATGATATATTTATATACAGTACAGTATTGTGAGATATAAGACCCCCAATAAATTTATACTCACAGTACGAAGACAAGCTGGTGCACAATTTCAAAGGTTTATTGAAGAAAAATAGAAGGTGGTTGCAAGCGTGGCCTCCAACAACCCTCCCAAGTGGATCGAGTACAAGGAGAGCAAGACTCCATATTCAAACAATAATACATTTATACCTTATACAAAACATGCCACGCCTAAGAGGCCCTCCCTCACCCCCTTTAGGTTCGGCATTGTATGAAGAGGTTAGTATAAGGTTAAGGGTCAACATGACATTGTTTCCTGTGACTCAGTGTCTTATCTGGTCTCACGGCTGGGCTTTACCTTGGGAAGATGTTCCTTATTTTATTTACTTGTTGTCCAGCCTGGGCAGACCTGTTTTCCTAGAAGATTGTAATAATGCATCACGCACTTGTAACTGAACACATTTTAGGTTTTAGGGTGGGGGTTCTATATGTAAGAAGAAATAGGAAATTAACAGAAAGAGCCTAAAATCATACTTAAAATCCTATTACAAAAGAGTAACTTATAATACTTTTCTCTCAGTATGATGAAACATACTTAACTGTAGGTACATGGATCTACAACAACATCCTGATGGATACCATTAAAAGAAAGAAGTATAACCTGGACATTTTATATTAACAATATTTATGCTCAGCAGTTTTACTTAGGAACTACTTTTAATCTTAAATCAGTAATACAGAGCAGAGCGTAAATCATGGAATTGCATGTTCTATATATTTATTAATCATACACACACACACACACACACACACAAAACTTACAGATGAGAGCTATTCAAAGTTTCGAAGAGATGCTTTGATCTGATGAAGGGTTGATCAAATTAATCCATCGAGCACAGTTGCAATTCTATCCAGGGGCCTGCTTTGAAGAAGGAGATTGAATCAGCTCTCACCATCCTAAATATGGGATCAAGAGTGGCCAATCCAGGACCAACTCCTGGATCAAACATTTATTTTAAACTCTTCATGAGTGGAGCAGTTTTAAATTTCCCAACAATGCAGGTAAAGTTTTCAAACTGCCCTTTTTATGTACTGGTATCACTGCTACTGCCTTTAAGGATAGAAGAAATGGTGCTATGAATTCTAGTTATTATTGCCAGCCTCTTTCTTTGTAGCCTGCCAGTCTTCCTGGTATTGTATCTGTTAAGTTTGCATGAAGAGTCAGACGTGAAGAGCTTCAGTGAAGAGTTTATTAAGTGACTACAGCTCGAATGGACCCAACTTGGCTGGGCTACGGCTGCTACTTATAGCCAGCAGCCGTAGTTGCCAGCCAATCAGAGTGCAGGGTTTTCCCGCACTTTTTAAAGCAATCATATTTTACATTTTACAAGAACAATTCAAACTAAACCAATAACATTCAAACCTACATACATAACACCCCTCCCCACTAGGTTCAGTCCATACCAAACCCCAACCTATCTAATGTATTCTTTTAAATAGGTGGGGCTCTTACGTGTACGTTGAGACCTCCATGGTTCAGAAGTTTTAACATTCTTACCCAGTGAGAGAGGAAATGTGTCTGCTGACATTTCCCTTCTGGGACTCCCTGTGAAAGAAGACCCTGTTTGATTGTTAGAATCTGGTCTCTCCTCCCAACCCATCTCCAGCCCAATGTCAGCACCCAAGTCAGGTAGTGATGTACAATCTTCCACTTCTAAGGATGGAATCTGGCATTGTGACAGGTTTTGGGATGATTCCTGTCGTAATGGCTCGTTACACATGGGGCGGATTCTTGCTTGTTGATTTTCCTCCTGTTCCTCCCCTTCCCCCCTAGAATTGACATCAGGTGAGGGAACTAGAGAGGAACAAGTGCGATGTTCCTGAGAGAACCTGGATCTAAGTTGATCAATGTGCCTGCTCCAGAGGAGTTCATCCTCTGTTTGCACCCTGTAAGAACGAGGGCCTGTGCTTTGAGTTATCTCAGCAGGAATCCACAAAGGTTCACCCATAAGGTTCTTAGCATAAACAGAATCGCCCACACTGAATGTGCGAACTTTGGAAGTGGAATTTAGTGGTGCGTTGGGTGCGTAAGTGGGAGGAAGACCTAAGTTTCTTACCCATCAACAACTCTGCTGGGGATAAGTTAGTTGATGGGTTAGGAGTGATGTGCTGAACACTAAGAAGTTTTTCAACTTTCTCAGTGATGCCCCCAGGACCCAGTTGCTGAAGTTTCTCCTTGGTAAAACGTACCATTCGTTCAGCCCGGCCGTTAGTCGAAGGGTGCCCAGGGGCTGTCAGGGCATGTCTGATACCCTGTTGTGCTAGATAGGATTCAAAAAGGTTGGATGTAAATTGAGGGCCATTGTCAGAGACAAGAACATCAGGTAACCCGTGGTTACAAAAAGTTTTTTGAGCTGCTTGATGACAGCATCAGTTGTGGTGGATGCCATAGGAATTACCTCTAGCCATTTGGAATATTCATCTACTATGATAAGAAAGGTGTGCCCTCTGGTAGGGCCAGCAAAATCAATGTGAATCCTGGACCACGGGCCCCTAGGACATTCCCATTCCTGTGTGGGGGTGAGAGGTGGGGCAGGCCTGACTACCTGACAGTTGGAACAAGATGCAACCCAGTTTTCAACCATTTTGTCAATATTTGGCCACCATACATAACTCCTGGCCAATCCCTTCATTCTGACAATACCTGGATGACCCTCATGTAACATTTCCAAAACCTCTTTTTGCAGTTTTGCAGGAATAATCACCCTGTTACCCCACAAAATACATCCTCTTAATACAGATAATTCAGTTTGCTTGGACTTAAAAGGTTGGGCAAGGTGAGGTAGATCTTGAAGAGGCCAACCTTTCTTAATCCAGCCTATAACAGGAGCAATAAAGTGTCTTTGGCAGTCTCTCTGGCAATTTCAGCAGCATGAACTGGAAGCTTGGCAACAGTTTCAAGGAAAAAGGTGTGTGTTTCAGGTTCAAAGTCCTCCTTGTTGCAAGGAAGTGGGCAACGACTCAGTGCATCAGCATGTCCAATGTCCTTGCCAGGTTTGTGGATAAGTTTGTATGAATAAGCAGCAAGAAATTCAGTCCACCTCAGCTTTCTTGGTGACAGGATAGTAGGTGTAGGTTTGTCTCCTGCCACAATGCCTAACAAAGGTTTGTGATCTGTAACAATGGTAAATGTTCTCCCATACAGATATTCATGAAATTTCTTAACAGCTGCAACAATTGCCAATGCTTCCTTGTCCAATTGGCTGTAATTCTTCTCTGCTTTGGTCAAAGTGCAGAGTAAAATGCAATAGGGGCTTCTCTCCCACTGGGAAGCCTGTGGCTCAAAATCCCCCACTCCAAAGGGGATGCATCACAAGTCAGTACAACAGGCAAATTCTCAGAGAACTGTATCAGTACAGCATCAGACGTGATTAGTCTTTTAATACTGTTAAATGCTGATTGTTCCTTCCTCCCCAGACCCAAACAGACTTCCTGTCAAGTAATCTGTGCAATGGTTCTGCAATGGTTGCCTTCTGAGGTAGGAACATGTGATAAAAGTTAATGAGTCCAAGGAAGGCTTGCAAATCTGTTTTGCATTTAGGTCTAGGGGCTTCTTTGATTGCTTGAACCTTGGCATCTGTAGGGTGGATGCCATGCTTGTCAATCATGTAGCCAGGAACTCAACCTTGTCAGTTTTAAGAGTGCATTTTTCTTCCTTGACTTTTAACCCGCTTTCCTAAATCTGGTAAGAACTTCTCTGAGTCTTTCTTGTAACTGAGTGTCATTTTCAGCAGAGATTAACACATCATCAAAGTAAGGCACTACCCCTGGCAGTCCTTGGAGCATCCTTTCCATAAGGCTTTGAAGATGCCTGGTGCCACGCTTACTCCAAACTGTAACCTTTACATTTGAAGGCACCTCTATGAGTCACAATGGTTTGGGCCTCTGCAGTGGCATCATCAACTGTTAGTTGTTGATATGCCTGGGCCAGATCCAATTTGGCAAAGACTGTACCCCTGCCAAGTGAATGTAACAGATGATGCACCACTGGAACTGGGTATGCGCTCTGCTGCAGCGCATGGTTCAGTGTCCCCTTATAGTCTCCACAGATTCTTACTGACCCATCAGTCTTGACTGGTGTGACTATGGGTGTCTCCCACCTGGAGTGGTCAGTGGGCTCTAAAACCCCTTGAGCTATTAATTTGTCTAATTGTGCATCAATTTTTTTTCCTTTAAGGCAAATGGGACCCTTCTGGGCTTTAAACAAATTGGGGGCACCCTGGGATCTAGGTTGAAAGTGATAGGGGTCCCCATATACTTGCCCAATCCTTCGCTGAAGACTTCTGGAAACTCAGACTTCAAGGCCTCCTCCCATTCAGAGTTGCTCACGTGATTGATGCCAGTCACCTCGATGCCTAGTGGATTGAACCACTCAAGTCCCAGCAAGCTTGGGCGATCCTTGTCCATGATGGTCAGGGGCAAACCTTTGGTGTGGCCTTTGAACTTCACGTTGAATTCTCTTGTTCCAACTACTGGAATCTTGTTCCCTTGGTAGTCTTTAAGAGTCAGTGCTTGCTTCTGGAAATGTTTCTTCTGAATGCTGGGAAGTAGCCTGTGAATAGTGTCCCATGACACCATAGATAAATAGGAGCCTGAGTCCACTTCCATTTGACAAGGCCTTCCTTCAATAAGTACCTTCACATGAACTTTTCTGCTTCTTAAGGGTGATCTTAGGTTTTAATAACAATTTGCTCTGAAGCACCTTGTCTTTGAGGCCTAGGACAAACCGATTGCGCATGGCCTCCTCCAAGCTGTTAAACTTGCATGCACCCCAATGTCTCTTAAGCTTGCCATGAGGTCGTTAACATTTTTGCTTTCCCCTTGATCCCGACGGTAAAACTCGTGTCTCTTAATGAGGCACGATACTTGTGGGGTGTAATGGGCTCTTAAAAGCTTTTCCAAATCAGGCCATTCCATTACCTTCACGGCTGCAGCTCCCACCAATGCCTTCGTCATCTTGAAGACTGCCGGACCGCAGTGCGTAAGAAAGACCACCCTCTTCCGCTTCTCAGAGATGTCGGCGAGGTCGTTTCCTTCCAAATACATTTGGAAGCGATCTGCATACGATTCCCAGGCTTCTGCCACCGGATCGAACGGGGCTTGGGGGGTGTTCAGCGCAGCCATCTCGCTCTTCTGCTTGCCTTCCGCGTCGTCTTCTCTTCAGGGGAATCCCATCCTCGTCGCCAGTGTTAAGTTTGCATGAAGAGTCAGATGCGAAGAGCTTCTGTGAAGAGTTTATTAAGTGACTACAGCTCGAATGGACCCAACTTGGCTGGGCTACGGCTGCTACTTATAGCCAGCAGCCATAGTTGCCAGCCAATCAGAGTGCAGGGTTTTCCCGCACTTTTTAAAGCAATCATATTTGACATTTTACAAGAACAATTCAAACTAAACCAATAACATTCAAACCTACATACATAACAGTATCTCTCTGTGCCACCTGCTTCTGCTAATTAACTAACAATGAATACTGCCAACAAACCACAATTCTGAAACAACTGGTTCCAGCCACTGATGAGAGGATCCTTCCCATGACAGGCCAAGTTTTCCAAGAAGGAGTGCCAACCTACTTTTCCCCCAGCAAGACTCAGTGATCAGAGTCAGCAACACTGGAGCAATTCAAAACAAATCATTCTGCTATCAGAACTCAATTTGTAATCTCAGATACAAACACGGGAGCCTGAAATCTTAATTCAAATCAAATCAAGAATGATTAAAGCAAACAAGAGTTTTGGGAGAAAATTGTTAAATTCTCTGTACCAACTCCTTATGCAAATGACCAGTTGGAAAAGCATCAAGATGGAGCTTTGGGGAAAGGTTACCATTTCCTTTTATTTAAGCAAATGGCATGTAAAAACGGCTTGGAGGCGGTTGGGGTCACTGTTGCCTGAAAACTTTGCTAGGAAAGTGTCAAGCTAGGACTTTAAGATAAGATAGAAGCTTATCTCTCATGTGCATCTATTTCTGTGCCAGCCTATCATGCTTATTAGAGGGAATAGATGGAACATTGGCAGAACAAAATTCTCCTTATTTTTTTTTTAATGGGGGCAGCCTAACTTGGAGATGCTAAAGCTAAGACTGTGCAGCTTTCAAATGCTATTTTATCTTCATGGTGGCTTATCAAACCAGATCTGGGAAGCTTCAAATAGGAAGTTTGAAGCTAGTGCAAAACTTTTTTTTACACTTCTGGAAATAGGGAGCTGCAGGAAATATTCTATATGTATCTTTCACTCCTGGAAAGAGTTAACATTAGGCCAGGTCCCAGAAATCTACTTTACACTCACAAATTTTTGCTTCTGAGGATAGGGATCACCAGACCTTAAAAGTTTGCTTGATTCCTGGGACTACAGGTCATAGTTAGCATTAGGCTGAACCCACAATTTGTTTTATTCCTTCCAATCATAGGGAGTCATTGTTTATGTAAACAGTACATGTAGGTCATGCTCAGGGGTGGGCTTCAAAAATTTTAGCAACTGGTTCTCTGCCTGGTTGCTGGGTGGGCATGGCTATGGTGGGTGTGGCTGTGGTGGGTGTGGCCTAGTCAGCCTCCTGCACCACAGGGGGGCGTTTTCATCCTCCCCGAGCCTCTACATGGGCCCTGCACTTACCTGGCATCCAAAATGGGCCACATGGAGACTTCTGGGAGGGGTGAGGTGGGGTGGGTGAGGCCAACTGGGGGTAGGGTTTGCCAGTTTGCTGAACTGGCCATAAAACAGGGTTCGCCCGAACCAGGTAGCAGCCTGCCCCTGGTCATACTTACACTTGCCAAACTTCAAGAAGGCATGCCTACTGTGGCAGTTAAGAAAACAATCAGTTAGAGGTAGGAAGATGGAGTCTTAATATATTTAAAATCTAGTGTGATGGGATGTGCACCTGCAGCAGCAGTGGCAGTGGAGTTGGCAACTCAGAACTTTCACAGAAGAAGTCCCAGATTAAGAGAGAGAGTAATCCTGAGCTGAAAGAGGGAGGAGGGAAGAGGTCCAGGGTAGCACCACCCTAGAATCTCTCAGAATATATCTAGTACAGTAGTGGGATTCAAAAAAAATTACTACCGGTTCTGTGGGCGTGGCTTGATGGGCGTGGCAGAGGAAGGATACTGCAAAATCTCCATTCCCACCCTACTCCAGGGGGAAGGTTACTACAAAATCCCCATTCCCTTCCCACCCCGCTAACCTGCTTTCCAGCTCCGTTCTCCTGTGCAGGGCAACAAAAGAAGGCCCAGCCAATCAGCAGGGATTCAGGAGGCAGAGAATAGATGGGGGGGGCCAGTCAGAGATGGTATTTGCCGGTTCTCCAAACTACTCAAAATTTCCACTACTGGTTGTCCAAAACTGCTGAATACCACTCTGATCTGGTAGCTTAGAAAGTTACAACTTTAGTTTGGCAAAATTCTGTCTATTAAGTAGAAAACATGTAAAGTATTGGAACTTGATTGAATTTCACTGCCTTGTCTCTGTGCTTGAGCCTGATCCTTGGTTTTGCAAATTCTGGAAGTTATGCCTTTTCCAGAGAGCCCTGTAAAGCCTGCATATCTATATGAGACCTGTTCTGACCCAAACCTTGTTCCAAGGAAACAAACATGAAACAGAAGTAACAGCAAAACCTTTTAATGATTCTTTATGAATTCCGTTTCAAACTAAATGTCTCTGGTAAGCATGAGCCTTGCCAAGGTTGTGTAAGGCTGCCAAGAATATTGGATAAAGTTACTAAGAAATATTTCAAACACGAAGAGTCTCCAAACACCAACCAAGATATCGAGTCCACAAGGCTTGAGTGCAAAAACTTCTTTGCTTCCTGCAAAGAACTCCGGTTTCTCAGCTGGCTTTTATCTCTTGAGGGAGGGGCCATTACCTTGCAGCCTTACTCCCGAGTCACCCATGCTGTTGCAGCTGCTCTTTCCTTTGAGCAGCCCTGTGCGCACGCACACTGGGCACAGGCTCTTTGGGGACTTCTTCATCACTGCTGCCAGCTTCCACAATCTCTGAAGGCAGCACTCCACTCCCTGATGGTCATGGCCCCATCCCTGCATCACACGCAGGCCCTCCTCTGAGTCCTCACTTTCCGAGACCTCAGCCGTCCACACCTGTTGCCAGTGAACCACAACAAGACCCAATCTCATGATGCCAAACGTTGACTGATGCCAACCTCATGAGGCCAATTGGTCTAGCCAGGGAGGAAGTTGGATCTCCTTGACATTACAGGTAAGTTCACTTAGTGACCATTCAAAGTTACAGCAGCACTGAAAAAAGTGACTTATGACCACTTTTCACACTTATGACGGTTGCAGCATCCCCATGGTCACATTTGGATGCTTGACAACTGATTCAAATCCATGATTGTTGCAGTGTCCTGGGATCATGCGATCACCTTCTGCAAGCTTCTGACAAGCAAAGTCAATGGGAAAACCAGATTCAGACAAATGGTTATCCAATAATCTCTTCTTAAAAATTTCCAGTGTTGGAGCATTTACAACTTCTAGAAACAAGTTGTTCCACTGATTAATTGTTCTAACCGTCAGGAAATTTCTCCTTAGTTCTAAGTTGCTTCTCTCCTTGTTTAGTTTCTACCCATTGGTTCTTGCTCTGCCTTCAGATGCTTTGGAGAATAGCTTGACTCCCTCTTCTTTATGGCAGCCCCTGAGATATTGGAACACTGCTATCATGTCTCCCCTAGTCCTTCTTTTCACCAAACTAGTCATACACAATTCCAGCAACCGTTTTTTATATGTTTTAGCCTCCAGTCCCCTTAACATCCGTGTTACTAATTTAACAACTGCAGTGATTCACTTAACCAATGTGCCAAGAAAAGGAATCACCTCACAAATTAAGGTTAAGGAATCACCTCACAAACTTCTCACTTCACAACATAAATGTTAGGCTCAATTGTGGTCGTAATTTGAGGACTACCGCTATTGCTCCTAGAATCACTATGCCATGAAAAGATCCTTTTGAATAAATGAAGCCCATATCAGACATAATATATAAAAATCAGGTGACAGATGTAGGTAAGAACTGTAACATCATGACAGAAGGATGTGTTGAACATGAAGTGATGGACCTGTTGAACCCTGGCAATAATTCCAGTATTAAAATTCACTGTCCCTTTAAACTGAAGTAACTTTTAACAGAAGGTTGTTAGCAATAGTAAAAGGCAATAAAGCCAAATGCATTCTTGGATTTTTCTTTCAGGGAAAGTTCTCAACAACCATGTTTCCCCACTCCACCCCCTTAAAAATGCTTATTTGCTTGTCACTTTGTCTCTCACATGTACAGACATAATGTAGCATGCACCCACGTATACCCTTACTGTCGTCATTTATTCTTGGTCAGTGCAATTATAATGGTCTCCCAGTGTTATTGTATTCAGCTTCCCATTTGTCTTGTGCCTTTATGCTTCTAATTTGTTGCGATGTGATATGTTGGAATTGCTTCCATTGATTCACTGGGGGCTTGAACTTCACCAGGCAAATCCCTGGTGAGCTATTAGCCTAGTTCCTTGTCTGAGTGTGAATGCTCCCATGCCTAAGGTGACTGAAACTAAGACAAAACACTGTCCCGTAGCTCACTGCATTGCTTCAGCAGGGAATACAACATGCTCCCCAGTCCCCTATGACTAGATCCAGATATTGTTTGAAACATTCTTATTTAAATTACAAATTATTCTAATGTACTTTAAGTGTGAGACTTCTGAACGATGGAACTCCTTTATTATAAGCATTTGCAAAGGCTGGACTTCTGTGCTCATATAGGTGGAGCTACAGAAGACATCTTCCATGGGAATAAATGATGGTTAAATACAGTTTCTTCTCACATCTAAAATCATAATCTCAGATACAAGGGCCTTGGTGGTGCAGCCTAGCACTTAGTTCCAGCTGCCTGTAATTATTGCAGGCTCGAATCCCACCAGGCTCAAGGTTGACTCAGCCTTCCATCCTCTCGAGGTAGGTAAACTGAGGACCCAAGATTGTTGGGGGCAATAAGCTGACTTTGTAAAAATGCTGCTTGGTAATAAGCAGGCATATACAATGGAATGAAGGCTATTGCTGAGAGCATTGGGTTGTATCCCAAAAAATTGTAAGCCGCCCTGAGTCTCTGGAGAAGGGCGGGATATAAATATGAATTTTTTTAAAAAAGATACCTTAATTGTTTTCTCCCTGTTACAAGCATGTAAAATGTGATCCACAGGAACAGTATTCAAACCCTGATCTTACACATAATGTCAGTAAGTAAGGGTGTGCATTGGTCACTGCTATTCAATTTTATGTTAAGTAGTCCCTGCTCAAGCAAATGCATAATCCAGCTTTCCACCAGAGGTGTCAAACCTGCATCGTTATTGCTTTGTCAAGTGACGTATTGTGACTTTTCCCCCTTCGCTAAACAGAGTGGCCAGCGTGTGGCCAGCATGTGATGCATCTGCCCCACAGGCCGTGAGTTTGACAGCATTGCCCTAAACTAACTGATAAGCTGCTTCCATTCATTAAATGATAATAAATGGAGTGACTATATCTTAAACTCAAATTGGTTTCAGGAGAGCACTGAGGGCTCTTTGCCTATTTCTGAGCTGACAATCACCTGTAAATTAACTACCAGAACACAAAGATTGCGGTATTTGTCAGAGACCGGGATGATGAAACAAGTATGTTCAGGATAGCATGAACAGGTAAAGTGTTTTAAATACCTTGACATATTTTTCCATGCCTCAGGCTACAGCAGAGAAATGCTGTAGTAACTTGAGGACTTTATGCTCAAAAGGAAGAGAATTGCCGCTGCCTTCAAATTATTTGCATCAACTCCTCTGTGGGGCACATTTATCTTCATTTTCTAACAAAAATTTCCTGGAACTGGAATTTGTGCAATCCAAGATTTGGAAAGTAGTGTTCAGAGTTGAAGTGCCTAGAGCAGAGATTCAATTGTGGTATAAGTAATTTTTAATTTCTGGTGAAAGAAACTTGTGCCCCAATGAGCTAGCCGTTCTGGTGGTGCAGTGAGTAGAATGCCGTATTGCAGGCTAACTCTGCCCACACCAGGAGTTCGATCCTGATCACTCAAGGTTAACTCAGCCTTCTATCCTTCTGAGGCCAATATAATGAGGACCTAGATTATTGGGGATAATATGCTAACATTTGTATATCACTCAGAGAGTGCTGTAAAGCACTGTAGAGCAGTATATAAGTCTAATTGATGAACATCCAACTTTTGTTAGAAGACTTCCAGTGATGGAGAATTTACCTCTTAATGTGGCAGCCTATTCTATGCCTGAAAACATGTGCAGTCTGGAAGTTTATCCTGATTTCATGCCTTCTTCCTTGAGCTGTAACTCATGTCCTCAACTCTATGGAAATAGAGGATGAGTCAATAGAATAATACTATTCTATCACCACTTAGTTGTCATTTTTGTATACCCAAATGCTTAATAATTGATCTTTGTATACCTTGGGTTCTAGGCTCCTCCCTATCTTGTTACCTTCCTTTGAACCCATTCCAATTTGTCAGTAGTGTTTTTGTACTGTGGTGTCCAGAGCTGGATTGTTTGGATTTAGTCCAGAACTGGATTTCAATATTGAAGATGAGTTCTGACCAGGGCAGGGTAGAACAGAACAATTACTTCTTGCAATCTAGACTCTGTTTCTGTTAATGTACTTTTAGATTGTATTCACCATTTACACTGCTGCCTCATATTGAATTTGTGTTAAAAAAATGAGAGTGGGATTTCTTTTTCTTGAAGGAAATAAAGAGCCAAATGGTTTTCCTTTTAATATCTAAAATAAAGGAGATATGCATATTTTATTAGGGCATTTTATAAAGCTGCAGGTAAAATTCTCCCAAGACTGGTGTAGAAGAATTTCAAGGGATACTTAAAACATACAAGAAAGAGAAACTTATACTTTTACAACTTCTTCTTTCCCTTGAGATAATGGGAAACTGGGTGGAAAGAAAAGGTAGCCATAGAGATCTGAAATTTGAGTGGCAGAAAATTAAGACTTCAGCGAAAAAGGATTTCTGCACTAAACCCCATGGTACATGGTTCCTTCCCACAATCTTTTTAGCAGGGATTTTTCCTGTTCTGTTTGCAAACAAATGCCCACCTTTGGTTCATAAAGAGAAAGGATGAAGAAGTTTTATTGCACTGAATTGTGCTGTCAATCATTCAGAATTTTCTGACAGAAGCAAAGAGACAATACTTATTTTTAAAATAAACAAGCAACTTCTACATGTTTTATTAATTTTGTTGGTATACAATTTGTTTTGAAAGATAATTTATTTTCACCATTCTTTTCAGGAAAGAAATAAAACAAATATGGAAAGGAGAAAGATGAATATCTAATAGGAAATCAAAAAGGGAGAAAAAAAACGAACAGTGTGATTCAGTGAGGGTAGTAAACAGATGGAAATTGCACCTTTCTTACCAAGGTAAAATCATGGATAGTATTCATATATCTTAATAAAAATACAGTGTGATAATTTTCAAAGCTTTTATCTATGACAATTTGGAGGATTGTCAGTCCTCAGGGCTTCAGTGGTGTCTATACAGTTGTATGCATTATTTCAATCAGAGCTCTAGATAAGTTTACGATCTTCCAGATATTAGCATGTTACTAATACAGAGGGAATCTGGAAGTTTTAGTTCAGAAACTGTTATGTATGCAGGTTTGAATGTCATTGGTTTAGTTTGAACTGTTCTTGTAAAATGTCAGAAATGATTGGTTTAAAAAGTGCGGGAAAATCCTGCACTCTGATTGGCTGGCAACTGCGGCTGCTGGCTATAAGTAGCAGCCGCAGCCCAGCCAAATCGGGTCCGTTTTGAGTTGTAGTCACTAATAAACTCTTCACTGAAGCACTTCGCGTCTGACTCTTCATGCAAACTTAACACTGGCGGCGAAGGTAGGATCCTTCCGAAGAGAAGACGATGCGAAAACAAGCGAGAGAGATGGCTGCGCTGAACACCCCCAGCCCGTTCGATCCGACAGCAGAAGACTGGGACTCATATGCGGATCGTTTCCAAATGTATTTGGAGGGAAACGATCTCGCCGACATTTCTGAGAAGCGGAAGAGGGCGGTCTTTCTTACGCACTGCGGTCCGGCAGTCTTCAAGATGGCGAAGGCATTGGCTGGAGCTGCAGACGTGAAGGTAATGGAATGGCCTGATTTAGAAAAGCTTTTAAGAGCCCATTACGCCCCACAAGTATCGTGCCTCATTAAGAGACACGAGTTTTATCGTCGGGATCAAGGGGAAAGCGAAAATGTTAACGACTTCATGGCTAGTTTAAGAGACATTGGGGGTGCATGCGAGTTTAACAACTTGGAAGAGGCCATGCGATCGATTTGTTCTAGGCCTCAAAGACAAGGTGCTTCAGAGCAAATTATTATTAAAACCTAAGATCACATTGAAGGAAGCCATAGAAGAGGCCTCCTCAGCAGAAGCCACCAAGTCCTCAACAGCAGCCATGAAGAAAATTAACAAGGCCTCAAGCCATCCTGATGTGGAAAAGTCCACAACAACTCATTGCGAGCAAATAGATTCTGAGTCAGACTGTAGTGAGGTGGAGGAAGGAATTTATAGACTCAGAATGGAGAGGAAAAAGAAAGACCTGGGAAGAGGCAAGATTTTTACTGCAGAGGTTGTGGGGGAAGCCACCCCCGCACTGAATGCAAGTTTCTAGATGCCATCTGCCTCCGTTGTGAAAAAAGAGGTCATCTAGCAAGAGTCTGCAAATCATCCAGAACTCCACCACACTGAAGGAAGTTTCCTGACAAGCCTAACAACTTCAGTGAGAAAATGGGGCGCAACACAGAAGCAAATGGGAAGAATGAAACTCATCAAACAGTCACCATTGGTCATTCTTCACCCTTAAGAAGCAGAAAAGTACATGTGAAGGTACTAATTGAAGGAAGGCCTTGCCAAATGGAAGTGGACTCAGGCTCCTATTTATCTATGGTGTCATGGGACACTATTCACAGGCTACTTCCCAGCATTCAGAAGAAACATTTCCAGAAGCAAGCACTGACTCTTAAAGACTACCAAGGGAACAAGATTCCAGTAGTTGGAACAAGAGAATTCAACATGAAGTTCAAAGGCCACACCAAAGGTTTGCCCTTGATCATCGTGGACAGGGACCGCCCAAGCTTGCTGGGACTTGAGTGGTTCAAGCCACTAGGCATCGAGGTGACTGGCATCAATCACGTGAGCAACACTGAATGGGAGGAGGCCTTGAAGTCTGAGTTTCCAGAGGTCTTCAGCGACAGATTGGGCAAGTATATGGGGACCCCTATAACTTTCAACCTAGATCCCAAGGTGCCACCAATTCGTTTAAAGCCCGGAAGGGTCCAATTTGCATTAAAGGAAAAAATTGATGCACAATTAGATAAAGTAATAGCTCAAGAAGTTTTAGAGCCCACTGACCACTCCAGATGGGAGACACCCATAGTCACACCAGTCAAGACTGATGGGTCAGTAAGAATCTGTGGAGCCTATAAGGGACATTGAACCATGCGCTTCAGCAGAGCGCATATCCAGTTCCAGTGGTGCATCATTTATTACATTCACTTGGCAGGGGCACAGTCTTTGCCAAATTGGATCTGGCCCAGGCATATCAACAACTAACAGTTGATGATGCCACTGCAGAGGCCCAAACCATTGTGACTCATAGAGGTGCCTTCAAATGTAAAAGGTTACAGTTTGGAGTAAGCGTGGCACCAGGCATCTTCCAAAGCCTTATGGAAAGGATGCTCCAAGGACTGCCAGGGGTAGTGCCTTACTTTGAGGATTTGTTAATCTCTGCTGAAAATGACACTCAATTACAAGAGAGACTCAGAGAAGTCCTTACCAGATTCAAGAAAGCGGGGTTAAAAGTCAAGGAAGAAAAATGCACTCTTAGAACTGACAAGGTTGAGTTCTTGGGCTATATGATTGACAAGCATGGCATCCACCCTACAGATGCCAAGGTTCAAGCAATCAAAGAAGCCCCTAGACCAAAATGCAAAACAGATTTGCAAGCCTTCCTTGGACTCATTAACTTTTATCACATGTTCCTACCTCAGAAGGCAACCATTGCAGAACCATTACACAGATTATTGGACAAAAAATCTGCTTGGGTCTGGGGCAGGAAGGAACAATCAGCATTCAACAATATTAAAAGACTAATCACTCTGATGCTGTACTGATACAGTTCTCTGAGAATTTGCCTGTTGTACTGACTTGTGATGCATCCCCTTTTGGAGTGGGGGATTTGAGCCACAGGCTTCCCAGCGGAGGAAGCCCCTATTGCATTTTACTCTCGCACTTTGACCAAAGCAGAGAGGAATTACAGCCAATTGGACAAGGAAGCATTGGCAATTGTTGCAGCTGTCAAGAAATTCCATGAGTATCTATATGGGAGAACATTTACCATTGTCACAGATCACAAACCTTTGTTAGGCATTGTGGCAGGAGACAAACCTACACCCACTATCCTGTCACCAAGAATGCTGAGGTGGACTGAATTTCTTGCTGCTTATTCATACAAGCTCATCCACAAGCCTGGCAAAGACATTGGCCATGCTGATGCTTTGAGTCGCTGCCCACTTCCGTTTCACACTGAGGACTGTGAACCTGAGGCACACCTTTTTCTAGAAAGTGTTGCCAAGCTTCCAGTACACGCTGCTGAAATTGCCAGAGACTGCCAAAGACACTTTATTGGCTCCTGTTATAGGCTGGATTAAGAAAGGTTGGCCTTTTCAAGATCTACCTCACCTTGATCAACCTTTTAAATCCAGGCAAACTGAATTATCTGTATTAAGAGGATGTATTTTGTGGGGTAACAGGGTGGTTATTCCTGCAAAACTGCAAAGAGAGGTTTTGGAAATGTTACATGAGGGTCATCTAGGTATTGTAAGGATGAAGGGATTGGCCAGGAGTTATGTATGGTGGCCAGGTATTGACAAAATGGTTGAAAACTGGGTTGCATCTTGTCCCAACTGTCAGGTAGTCAGGCCTGCCCACCTCTTGCCCCCACAGGAATGGGAATGTCCTAGGGGCCCATGGTCTAGGATTCACATTGATTTTGCTGGCCCTACCAGAGGGCACACCTTCCTTATTATAGTAGATGCATATTCCAAATGGCTAGAGGTTATCCCTATGGCATCCACCACAACTGATGCTGTTATCAAGCAGCTTAAAAGCTTTTGTAACCCACGGGTTACCTGATGTTCTTGTCTCTGACAATGGCCCTCAATTTACCTCCAACCTTTTTGAATCCTATCTAGCACAACAGGGTATCAGACATGCCCTGACAGCCCCTGGGCACCCTTTGGCTAACGGCCGGGCTGAGCGAATGGCGTTTTACCAAGGAAAAGCTTCAGCAATTGGGTCCTGGGGACATCACTGAAAGTTGAAAAACTTCTTAGTGTTCAGCACATCACTCCTAACCCATCAACTAACTTATCCCCAGCAGAGTTGTTGATGGGTAGAAAACTGTCTCCCCTTGACTGCCTTCATCCCACTTACGCACCCAGCACCACTAGATTCCACTAGCAAAGTTCGCGTTCAGTGTGGGTGATTCTGTTTATGCTAAGAACCTATGGGTGAGCCTTCATGGATTCCTGCTGAAATAACTCAAATCACAGGCCCTCGTTCTTACAGGGTACAAACAGAGGATGGAGTCCTCTGGAGCAGGCACATTGATCAGCTTAGATCCAGGTTACCTCAGGAACATGCAATTGTTCCTCTCTAGTTCCCATACCTAATGCCTTTTCTGGGGGGGGGAGGAACATGAGGATAATCAGCAAGCAAGAATCAACCCCATGTGTAGCGAGCCATTATGACAGGAACCATCCCAAAACCTGTCACAATGCCAAAATCCATCCTTACAAGTGGAAGATTGCACATCACTACCTGACTTGGGTGCTGACATTGGGTTGGAGATGGGTTGGGAGGAGAGACCAGATGTAACAATCAAACAGGGTCTTCTTTCACTGGAAGCCCGAGTAGGGAAATGTCAACAGACACATTTCCTTTCTCACTGGGTGAGAACATTAAAACTTCTGAACCACGAAGGTCTCAGCGCGTAAGAGCCCCACCTATTTAAAAGAATACATTAGATAGGTTGGGGTTTGAGTATGGACTGAACCTAGTAGGGAGGGGTGTTATGTATGCAGGTTTGAATGTCATTGGTTTAGTTTGAACTGTTCTTGCAAAATGTCAGAAATGATTGGTTTAAAAACTGCGGAAAAATCCTGCACTCTGATTGGCTGGCAACTGCAGCTGCTGGCTATAAGTAGCAGCCTCAGCCCAGCCAAATCGGGTCTGTTATGAGCTGTAGTCACTAATAAACTCTTCACTGAAGCACTCCACGTCTGACTCTTCATGCAAACTTAACAGAAACCTCTGCAGGATCATTACCAGATGTGTAACAAAAGGACAGATACTCCTTTTTTGTCCAGCAGATATAGCCTTAAAATCAGATATTGTCCAACTTTTTAAGTGTCTTCTTTTTTTTAATGACTGCTTTCACAATAGTAGTAGAACAGTCATGTATTGAGGCCTTGTATATTGTCTGTTTCTTTCTTCTCCTTGTCTGTCAACAGCCCAAACACATGTTATTTAATTTATTTCCTGATTCCAGCCATCAGTTTCAATCCATCCTCTTCAAATCTATGTTCACTTCAGTCTATAGATTACATGACTCATCATACCACAGTGAAATTTGAAAAAAGTGTCATTGATTCCATATTATCAGGGGTGGGATTCTACCAGTTCTGACCGGTTCTTTAGAACCCCTTGTTAACTTTCTAAGCAGTTCAGAGAACTGGTAATTAGAAGAAATCTCCTTTTATTTTTTTTCACCCTTATTGCATTATTGGCAGTATGCCTAGACTTACTGTCTCCAAAGGAGGTGGTTTTTTCATTCTTAAAGGGGAAGGGTTATTTTAAGCTTTTTACACTGCTGTGGGGAGGAGATATTCCCCTGGATATACTTCCAGCCACATACAACAATCAGCACTTTGAAGAAATAATTGAATAACCAGAAAGGAGTTTTTAATGAAAAGGAACCAAGATGAGTGACATTCAGCAAGGCTTCTTGGCTAGCTAGAAAGATTGACATTCAAACCCTTTCTGAGTTTTGGTCTAAAACTGGTTTTTGGTGAAGTTTAATTCTGTGCTTGGTGACATTTAATCCTGTGTTTATTGATGGGATAATTTTCCCTATTCAGCTTTGTTTGGAAGGAAAAAGGTTAATCTCTGCTCCTGAAAATAAACTGGGTTGAGAAATCTGGCTAGTTCCTGTGTCTATTTGTTCTGGTAGTTGGTTTAACAAGCAACAGCTACTGTTGTAATTTAATTATTTGTATTGTGTTTGAATTTTTTTCCTGTCTCATGGTTTCTTTTTCTACCTGGGGAGGGGGTCTTCCTTCACTGCTTTAGTGGTATCTGGCACTGTCCTTTTGGGGTGTACTTCCAAGAGGCAGGATGCAAGCTTGGGACTGACTTTTTTACTGCCTTTCTGGGGGGCATGTGACCTTTCCTTAAATCTGGATGATTTCCTTAGGATATCTTGTGAGGTGAGTGAGACCAGCTGGTATCTTTAAGTGGTGCAAATGGATCTAAGGATTGCTTTTCCTGGGTGCACTCTTTCTGGAGAGCTTAAATGACCTCTGGGCTCACTTTATGAGCAAGAGTTGGCTGCTGATAGTTATCATTGCATTTCAACTATTTTAATTCCTCAAGGTGCTCTGGCACCCTGCCTGATTTGTAACTCTGGCTTGCAGGTATTTTTAATCTAATGATTGGTATTTAGGGCAGCTTTTTGCAAGCAAAGAAGCTTTTTGTATTTTTGTACAGGTAATCCTTGACTTACAACAGTTCATTTAGTGACCATTCAAAGTTACAATGGCACTGAAAAAAGTGACTTATGACCATTTTTCACACTTATGACCGTTGCAGCATCCCCACAGTCATGAGAAATCAGGCGAAGAGAAACGCCCCTTGACATGAGTGACATTGAGTTGGCCACACTCACCCAGTCACATGACCAACAAGCTAAGTCACGTCCACAGAACCGGTTGTTAAAAAATTTGAATCCCACCCCTGCATATTATCATTATCACAACTTCTTGAAAGCAAAGACTTGTTGGGAAAAATATTGCAGTTGAATAAAACAGTCTTTCAGATGCCAGGAAAAAAAGGCCTAAGTACAGTTTTTGTCATTTTTTTTCATTTTAATACTTTTTATGGATGCCAAGAAAGTTAAACAGGTAGCATATCCTCCTTTCTCCCAATTTGTCCTCCTTTCCAATTGTCTGTCTTTCTTTGTCTCTTCAGATATCTCATCATAATCCTAGCCAGATCTTAACCTGACTTTATTGGCCACAGTATCTAGGGCTGTTGTGAATTGTAGTTCAGCAGCATCTGAAGAATAATTGCTGATGATGCTTAGAAGGTTAGCATCACCTTTTTGAAGCTTTATGCTTTAGGTCTGAGTTCTTTCCCAAGATTTTAGACTGATAGATTACCTACATGGCCCTTTTTTCTTGCTGAAAAGCTGCCTTTTTTATTCAATGCTTTTGATTCAGACCAAGTCCTGATAGTATAATGAAAATAGCATTCTTATAGTATGGGGTTGATTTTGAAGCCCCATCATTTGGATGAATCCAATTCAACTCTACTAGGACCAGTCTCAGGATAGGGGCTCAGTCAGAGGGGCAGCAAAAATGTCAAAACAGTGGCCCGATCCAGATGTTTAAAGCCATATCCCTTTTTATTTGTTTTGCACATAAGAGAGAGCTTTATGTGCATAGTTACAGCTACCATATTTTGCCTGGGTAAAAGTGGTTTTGTACATATCTAGACAGGGTTCACTTGGTGCAGTTCTTTTTAAAAAGTTTTTGAAAGGGAGAAGTGCATTGCTAACATCTATATAACAATTTTAAAGTGGGATGAAAGGGAAGCAGCCTGCAGGAAGGGATGAAAAATGATGTGAATAGCTGCCATTTCACCATGAAGCTGCGAGGAAGCCGAGCACAGGTGTCCTGCTACAAAATTTTCTTCTCTTTCAATAACTTAATTTCTTTCTTCTGTTATGGAAATGCAACTTATCAAGAGATGAGAACATATCCAAAGTCAATGGATGGTTCTTAAGGGATCTATGTCCAATGGAGGTAGTATGTAGTGGTGTACCTCAGAGTTTGGTATTGTTCAAGATCCTCAAAAATGACTTGCATGGGAAAATAGAAGGGATGCGCATAAAATTTGCAAATGCCACAAAGCTGGGATGGGTGGATGAGATGGCTAACACCCACAAGCCAAGCTCAAAATGAATATTGGGTCCTATACAACAAAATGTTGTTCAGTAGGGAGAAATGCATTTAGGCAGAATAAAAACAGGTGTGTCATGCCCCTGTCAGAGTCTGAATCAGAGGAGGAAGACGAATAGCTGATAGGGAGTGGAAGTGTGGCTCCGTTGGCTGGGGAGGGTAAAGTCTGGCTGGGCAGAGCAGGGGAAGAGGTAGAACAAGGGAGACGGAGTTCAGAGGAAGATCCAGTCCCAGCCCCTCTTCATCCTAGGGCACACAGGGAGGAATGGAGAAAAGAGCAATGTGGGTTGCTTGGCTTACAGGGGAGGAAAGGACCCTGATTCCCTTCATTGGCCACACCTGGGAATGAGAGTTTAAAAGAAATGCATGTTGAGTGTGGCAGCTGCTGGGAGCAAATATGAATTTATCTTATGTTGACTTTGCTTATCTGTGTTCCTGGCGTCTTCCCAAACGTGTGGTGTTATTGCCATGCCTTCACTCCTGGAATTCTTGCTCCTGCCCTGCCAGACAAAATACCTCATCTTGCCTTGACTGGACTTATAGTTACAGTTTCTGTTGACCACATTTTGGATTTCATTCTCTGCAGCCAAAGGCTGTTCCTGGGAGAGTTTTTCTCCAGCCAGAAGGTAACCAGGATATTGGGGGCAAAGTTGGAGCTAATAAAAGGACTCCTACTGATTATCTGACTGTGTTGCCTTTGTGCCATGCACAAAGATACACGATGCAGATACACGATACAAGATATACCTGACTTTTGAGAAAAGCAGTACTTTTGAGAAAGATAGATCACAGATTAAGTATAAACCAGCAATGTGTGACAGCTGCCAAAATGCCATTCTGGGCCATATCAACAGAAGCCTGGTGCCAAGACTATGGAAAGTCATGACTTCTGGGGGAGATCTAGTGAACTTAAGATGATCACAGCAAAGACAAAGGAAGCAGTGAGTAGACTGGTTCATTGGAAGGTCTCTAGATAATGAATTCTCCAAATGGCTGTTCCTCATTTAGTGATAACAGGACAATGGTTTTTCACAGCTTTGAGTGCCAGGAGATGAAGGGCTTAGCTTTCTTGCTTGCAAGATAGTTAAAGGACTCTTAGTTTGGAAATCTCACATTCTAATCATTTTTGGAAATTGCTTATTAATAACTTCTAACTATTAGAGACCTTATTTAGCTTTTCACTATTTATTTCAGATTTTTTAAACACTCTACAGCTTTTCTTCATTTCATTCAGGACTGAAGGCAGTTTTTGGTCTGTCATTACTTTCTCCAGAAACCCAAAACTGCAAAATGCTGCAAAGCTGGGAATTGAATTAAATCTCTAAGTTGCCTTCCAATCCTATAGTTCTGTAGTAGTTTTCCTCTGGGCAGGATAGCTACTTAAAAATCATCAAAGAGAAAGGTAACAAAGATCCTCATAAAAATGTACAAATGCAAAGAGAAATATTCATCTAATTGCAGGAAACAGAGTCAAATACAACATAACCTTACATAAAGTCTTATAGTCTCTGTGTTAGACTTCTAAGATTAATCACTAAATCACTGTGAGACTAGCCCAAGAGTTTTCAAACTTGGCAAGTTTAAGACTTGTGGATTTCAACTCCCAGAATTCCTGAACTAACATGACTGGAGGAGGAATTCAGTCAGCTAAAAGGTTAGTCCAGGGGTCTTCAAATTTGACAGCTTTAAGACTTGTGGACTTCAACTCCCAGAATTCCTCCTCCAGTCATATTAGCTCAGGAATCTGGGAGTTGAAGTCCATAAGTCTTAAAGTTGTCAAGTTTGAAGACACCTGGACTAGCCTTTTAGCTGTTTGAATAGGAAATAGTTAAGATAAAAAATAAGTTTCTAACCAATTTTGGTTACTAATATTTATTAGAAAGAAGGTTAAGAATGGTGTAGTGGCCTAGTGGTAAAGATACTCACTTCTCACTTGGAAAGTTGAGAATTCAATCCTAGGTAGTGGCAGATGTTTCTCCACTAGGGAGCAAAGAAAAAAATTCTGCTGTGAACTCCGCATAGGCGTTAGGAAGGCATCCAGCCAGTAAATGCTCAGCTCCATCCAATTGTCCCAACTCTACCCTGAATAGAGACTATGGGGTCATAAAAAGAGAGTTTATTAGAAGGAAGGTTAAGGTTATTACACATGAATGCCAGTAAGTATTTCACTTTCAAGTGAGGCATCAATATGTAAACAATTTATGGCAGCAAAATTCTCTTTGCATTCTTATAATGAAGGAGGCTGGAAGCCTGCCAATTTTGTGAAGCCGAAGGGGTCTCTGTACTTGTTCATTGTTTTGGTAATTGCTATTCAACTTATAAGTATGGCAACCAATTTAACCAGATAAACAATTTATACTATTCATCCAAGAATATATTTTTACAAAACGAAGTTGATGAGCATGTGGATGGTACAGATTACAGTACACAGAGACAAGCAACTTCCATTGATGATGTGCCATATTAAAAATATGTATTTTTGTACTAAATTTTTCAATCCAAACTTTTGTATTTCCCCATGTAGTGTACATCCCTAAATTCATAGCTTCCTTTTGCAATCTTGCAATCTTATTTGCTCTGGAAATAAGGAACCGGACATGATGATCTCCAAAAATAAATAAATAATTTAAAAACTAACATCTAAGAGTTTGATGAAATAACCAACACATGCGGCTATTAAATTTTAGAAGATTTTGATAGGCTCACACAATAATTTTGATTTCCAACCAACTGTTTGGTCACCATGGAGCTTCATGTCACTGAAAGTTCTGCTACAATGATCATCGTTTGGCTCTCCCTGTGAAATTATCTGAGTTTTTAAGCATCATTTGAACTACTAGCCATCATCACATCATATAACAATATATTTTGCAATATATTCGGCTTCGTGCTTGTGCGAGCAAAGTGTGATCAGAGCTGCTGTCTCTCTATAAATACTGGTGGGGAGGTGTGGTGTGCTGGCTCTGTTGTAAGCGGGCTGGCTGGCTGTGTTGTTACTTCTTGATTGGTTGATGGAGTTGATGTTTGCAGATTGGTTGGCTTTTTCGTAAGACCCTGTGTGGCTGAGGTATTTATTTGTTTGTTTGTTTATTTATTTATTTATTTATTTATTGGATTTCTAAGCCGCCCCATCTCCCTAAGGACTCGGGGCGGCGTACAATAAAAAATAAGACAAATATACAATTAAAAAGAGATTAAATCAAATAAGAAACCCAATTATAGTTTAAAACATTAAAAAAAGCATTAAAACTCCCACATACCCCTCCCTCAGTGAGTTGGAACAACCATGTTTTTAGGCCCTGGCAGAAAGAGCAGAGGTCAGGGGCCACCCGAAGCTCCAAAGGGCAGTTGGTTCCATAGGGGTACCATAGGGGTTCCATAGAGGTACTGGCTGTGTGTCTATCAGCCTTTTGTATTGTAACGACCTGCATAATGGGCTGTATGATGACCTTCTGAGTTCTATTGTTGTGACATCCTGGGCCTTGTGCTGTAATCTCCTGGGTTGTTGGCTGTTTTGTAGCATCCTGAGGTTTTGTGGTGTAACCTCCTGAGTTCCATGATGTGATATCCTGAGCAGATGGCTGTGATGTAACATTCCGGGCTTTGGTTTGGCTCTGAGTTTGAGGTCTGGTTATGTGTTCATGGCATGTGTCAGTTTGCTTAGTTTGGGGGTCGGAGGATGTAGCAGCTGGTGATGCAGCCATGGTCTGGTTTCTGGACGGTGGTTTCGTCTATGGGATGGGTTTAGGTTTGAGTTTGGTGAGGGAGATTGGTGGTGGTGTCATGTGTTGTTTTGGGTCTGGTGTTGGTTTTCGTAGCTGGGACTCATTTGTTGATTAGAGCTGGTTTCCAGATGTCTGGTAGGTGGGAGGTATCGTCCTGTTTATTCATGTTATGGGGGTGTTTCTCTATTTCAATGGCTTCCCTAATTATTCTCTTGTTGAAGTGTTCAGTACTGGACATTAATTTGGTTCCCTCAAAATCAATTTCATGTCCTGTGGCTTTAAGGTGCTGGAAAAGGGAGGAAGTATTTTCTTCTTTTCTGACTGCGTTCTTGTGTTCTGCGATGCGTCCATTTATTCTCCTGTTGGTTTGTCCAATGTATGTGGCTGGGCAATTTTTGCATGGTATTTCATAAACTCCTTGGTTTTCTAGCTGGATCTTGTCCTTGGATCTTGTCCTCTCTATTTATAGAGAGACAGCAGCTCCGATCACATTTTGCTCACACAAGCATGAAGCTGAAAGCACCAGCCTGAAGATGGCGAGTGGGACCTCGTCGAAAAGTCGCCAAGATACTCTCAATCTTACAGACCCAAACACGCCAAGACCTGCATATAGATAGATAGATATAGATATATAGATGTAGGTCTTGGTGTACATACCTTTACCCGGTACATACCTTTACCCGTGAAAATCTACGAAAACAGATATATAGATATAGATACACACACACACACATATATAATGAAATAATTCCTTTTTTGTCTTTTGGGACAATAGCTAAATCTTTCTTCACAGTAAATTGTTTTAATTAGCTCACAGGTTTCTTTTTTAAAAGTAAATTTTGTAGAGGTGGATGTAGGAAGCCTATAATTATTGTGCTAGACATATAAATTATTCTGTGAATGCCATTCTCTGAAAAGAATGGTACAAAGCCTGACAAAGATAGGCATCAGTGATAGCTAGGAATTAAGTGAAGAGAAGGATCTGTAGCTGAACCTATAGCGGACCTTCTAGTGAAGCTGAACAAAAAAGGGAGAAAACGTCTTTCAAATGCAGAAAACATGCCAGTTGGCTAATACTAGAACCATCTGTATTTAAGGAACTTTTCTGTTTTATTTTTCCTTAACTGAAATGCAGAGCTCAGCACAACAGGAACTGTATTTGAAGTACTGCAGACACTGGGTGAATATGAATGAATATTTAAATTAGGCCAAACTGACTGCATATTTGTAAACTGTGTGGGTTCCTTTTCCTTAAATCCTTCCCATCACATTGTAATGTTGGGGGGTGTTTTGGCTTTCAAACCCTTAAGCAGTATGAAATCTATACATCAGATGAATGGTTTTACCTAAAGACTCTCTTAAAATCAACTGAAATTTACAAACTTAGAAAACATGATCATGTAGACAAGTGTTTTCAACTTCGTATTGTGGAATCTTTAAGGCTTGCTAAAAGCTGAGTTAGGTGAGGTATGTTTGTTTGTTTGTTACTTGTCCCTGCTTCTGTCAACTTAGCAGTTCGAAAGCATGTACAAATGCAAGTAGAAAAATAGGGACCACTTTGGTGGGAAGGTAACAGTGTTCCATGTGCCTTCGGCGTTTAGTCTTGCCAGCAACATGACCACGGAGATGTCTTCATACAGCACTGGCTCTTTGGCTTTGTAACAGAGATGAGCACCGCCCCTAGAGCCAGAAATGACTAGCACTAGTGAGGGGAACCTATCTATCCAAAGCAATTTTTTCCCTAAGTCAGATGTATGACCACAAGAGGAATATATCTAGAAGGAGTGATGTGCCCAGAACTTTCTTTCTTCCAATACTTTCATATTTTGATTAAGGGTTTGCAGTGATCACTGTTCCTGTGGAGGAATCAATACATTACATAATAACATAAAGTGATAAGTTTAGAGTAAACCACCATTTTTGTACCTTATTTTCTTAGCATAACTGTATTACTTGCTATTAATAGTATCAGTTTTCCTTCTTCAGGAATACAAAATTGGCATTATCCTTCTGTGCTAAAATAATAAATTGCCACTCTTATCCCATATCCATCATTATGCTCAAGGAATGGTAGTTAGGAATACATCTTAGAAACTCTTCATTGTAACTCTTTCAGGATTCATTATTTTCTTCATCGATGAGTCTGTCACCATAACAATAAGAACGGGAGCATATAGCATTAAGATACTTTAAGCAAAAAATAATTATGTTAGATAGAAGTTCTTTATTTTCTTGTCTATTGATGTCGAGAAGAGGCACACTGCACAATTAAAATTGAACTTCCATAATACAGAAACCTGAGAGCCATGCAACAGAGAGAATTCCTAATATTTGCCCCAACTCCTACTGATCTTGCAGTTCAAAAGGATTCAAATGCTAATAGATAAATACCACCACCATACTGAGTCAGACACAATTAGACAAGGGAAACTTTTACCTTTAATACAGGAACCATTTTGGATTTGGAGGACTTTTTTTTTTCAGGGCCTCAGATTTTCAGTTTGGAAAAGGGCAGAAAACTGCAAAAAACATTCCTTTTTAAAATGTCCCAATGGAAATAAATACAGTGTTTTTTTTAAAAACTCAGGTGGTGATAAATGAAAACTAGTGCTTTTGAACACAGTTAATAGTCTAGTACAACCAGATTCAAATTTCTCAGAAGAAAACGTTTTCAGAAGAATATATTGGATGGGTTTTTATTTCTAACCTCCCTCCCTCTTTTTCTCTCTCACTCACATGCACACATACACACCACCCTTACATTACAGAATTGTGCATGAATAATTCTCCACTGTCTGTGTGCACTATGTGGATGGCAAATTAAATAAAATGCAAATTAAAATAAAGAGCATGCTTTTCCCTGATGCCCATAGTACTGTAATAATCAGAGACTGAAAATTGGGCACTAACAGAGTTAGAAACAGAGTTTCTAACAGTTGTGAATTTAGTTCTCTTTAAAAAGTTGTTATCTTTCCAACATTGTCTGCAATCTGCTGGTAAATTCCAAATAGAACATGACTAAAATTTCCCTATTCCCAGTTTGCATCCTACCATCTAAAATACGTCTAAAATTGAATGTATGACAATATGTCCAGCAATGACTCTAATAAACAAGTCATTCCAAAACTAGGGTCTCATTACTGTAAAGACTTTTTTTCAAACTCATATTGCTTGAGGAGAGGGAGGACATACAAACATGAATTTTGAAGGATACCATAAGATTTGAGTAGGTATATTTGAAGACCCAATAGACCTGATTAAGACATTTATTGCTTTAAAGGGTAGATTTAGAACCATCTTTGAAGTGAGCATAGAAATTCTGCTTTTCATCACCATTTTCCACAGCCTGGTCCTAGTTGTGTATTCTACTTGAATGGAAATTATTTTGTGGTGACTGACAAATTTATTGGGTCATGCAAGTGTTTTGTATAATAGACTGTTATTCTTGATGTCGGAATGCATATTGGAATACATATCAAGCTATGTATCTCTTCCAGGAACATTTGGACAACTCTACTTACCTTTATTAAAAAATAATTTCTTTTGCAAGTTCAATATTTAAACCTTATGCAAATGTTCATTGTTAGTGAAGTCTCCAGAAGAGTCAACAACTTCACAGTTTATGGTATAATTTTATTTTTGCTGCTATGGATCAATGAACCTGCCAAGTTCAGTTTTGCTCAATTTACCCATTTTCCCAGTCTTAAGTGTTTTCTAATTTATTTCTAGCTGTCTGTATAATTTTTTTAAAAAAAATCTATACAAACATTTTTTTCAGATTTTTTGTGCATCTTTCTTGTAATATAGACTTATTTAGTCCATGTTTCTTTTATATTCACTTTTGTGGAGCACTTTTCCCTGTTACAATGCATTTATAAAGAAATTATTTATCTGCTTAAACATCTTTTGAATGACAACTTGTATCAGAAAAACCTTAAATATGGGCCCGTCACAGTATAATTACATTCAGGCTAATATAGAACTTTAGAAAATGAAACTGATATGTTGCAAACTCAGTGAATTTCTTCCAAATTGTGCCAAAGCTTACTCTCCTTTTAAGTATGTCAAAAAGTTTTGGCAACTGGTAGCTTGTAGATTCAATTCTTAATGAAATCTATTCAGTCTTTGTTCACCTGCTTACTGAGATCTGTCCAGACTGATTTCAATAGTTAATGGAATTAGAATAATTTCAGAAAATCCACCAAAACTAGGAAGTTAATAAAGAAGAAGCAGTCTAAGGTCAAGAGCAGGGGTATCCAACCTTGGCAACTTTAAGACTTACAGACTTCAACTCACAGAATTTCCCAGGCAGTATCAAGGGAGTTGAAGTCCACAAGTCTTAAATTGCCAAGATTGGACACCTCTGATGTAAGAGAAGGGCCTTTTCTGCCATGGTCCCTGACCTTTGGAAAACCTTGCTGCTGGAGGTAAAGATCTTCCCCTCTACCCTTTTGGCTTTCAGGAAAATCTCTAAAACCTGGCTCTGTTGATTGGTGTGGGACACTAATGAGGAAGCTGTAGGCTGTAGGTGGTTGGTGCAGTAATAGAGAAGACCCAACTACTGCTCTGCTATAAGCATGTGGTCTTTTAGTCTGTATTTAATCTTTTGAGACTTTAATCTGCTTTTATATTTATAATCATTTGTATATCTCTATTTTTTACTGCAGGGTAAGCTGCCAAGCTCTTCTCAGACAGTAAGATGGGCAGCATATAAATTTAATAAATAAATCAACAGCGTTTATTTGTTTTTCACTATTTTGATCCATTTCCATCCCCCCCCCCCATTTCTCCTTGACCTGGACTTGTTAATCCATAACCGTGTGGCTCTATGAAAAGCTATCCAGGCAATTAACCTTTCTTGACATTCAATAAAGGAGAAAGCATGTCACTATCTAAACTGTATTCAATGCTGCAAGATCTGGTAAAACTACAAAAAAAATAAGTAATAGTGTACGACTACAAGATGAATAACAACTAGCAGCCATGCTCCATGATAGAGACCATTGTGCTCCTAGCTACAACATGGTCTACTTCCTGACTACGCCAAAAATATAACTGTCCTTATACTCCCCAGGGCCTAAATTACCTAAAGGTGTATAGGGATATGCTGTTTGCCTGAAATACCCCCAGATGGGTCATGATTACACCTGAAAAACTGTGAGTGGCTTCTCTGAATGGAAGGTGGAGGGTAGAATGGCCTCACTTCCGTCCTCTTTCCCATCAATGCACAAAATGGGGAAATAAGCAATAATCCCTAAACACTTCCTTGTGAACACTTCCTTGCCGCACCTATTTTGGGCAGCAAGGTTTAGGGTTGCTAAACTTTACCTATAAACCAGTCAAACATGTTAAATAATAATAATTGAGTTTGGCCTGGATCTTTAAACCTATATCTATTTCAGAGTCATTCAATAAATTGCAATGCCAAGTTGTGTCAGATCAAAACAGATTTATTTATAACAGAACAATCAATAAATATATTATTCTTAAATATGTTCAGAGTCTTTTCTTCTTTCGTTCCTCTTAAACAGTCCTTCAAGGAACTAGAAGTTACTATGAGAGATTCACAGTTCTTCCTCTCATAACCTCTTCTTAGATATAGCTAACCTCTTTAGAAAGTCCCTTTCTCTTTAGGTTATAGATCTTCTCTCAGATCTCTTTGCTATATCTTCTCATACACAGACCTCAGTCTGTCAGATCCTAATATCTCCTCAGAGTCTTGGATCTTCTCAGTATCTCCAATCTCCCGCAGAATCTCCTCATTTTCTTTCTCTTTTTTTTCTCTTTTTAAAATGACAGTTGACAGCCCTTTTATACTTAGGGGCGTATCCTACAGTATCACAGTGAGGTGCTCAATGCCACCCTGTCATTGGTAGGTTTGATCACCCCATCAAACTCTACTAATTTGTAAACTGCATAGTAACTCCAGAAAGTTCTACTTTCTGACAAAACAGAAAAAAAATAACTTGCCAGAGTAGCAAATACTCTGGGGCAGAACAACCATATTATTTACTGGGTAACTTTTTGACCTTTGGGAAAGAAGCTATCTTTACTTCAGTTATCTCTATTGGCAAGATTTTAAAATAATCCTCAATTTTATAATGTTTTTAATGTTACTGAAATACAATGAATCTAAACACCTTATAAGTATTAAAAAAACATAGTATATACCAGAATGAATAGTAATCTAATCTATAAAATCATCATGTTTTTTCCTGTTAATTCATAAAAATGTGATGAATAATAATATAATATACCTCCAAGATATGTAACTGACACATCCCATTTATCTTAATGGCTTCTTCCAGAGTTACTTTTAACCAATTTCTAAATATTAATAATAGAGAAGCAGCTCATATTTCTAAGAGTATCTGGCTTCACAGAGGGAGTACCAGTCTTGCCAGAGAGAAATGACAGGCATTTTGTGGTATTTTACAATAATATTGTGTACTATTTATATTATGGTTGGGAATTCATTGGTAACTTTAATTCCGCCAGTGCAATTAAAAAAATATTTTGAATTATCTGAGTAACAATTTCATACTGAGAGCAGGAAAACTTTGGTTGTTTTGAATACAAAAT
The DNA here is from genome assembly GCA_009733165.1 of Naja naja. Taxonomy (NCBI): domain Eukaryota; kingdom Metazoa; phylum Chordata; class Lepidosauria; order Squamata; family Elapidae; genus Naja; species Naja naja. Next base: position 16,636,248 of record CM019159.1, on the reverse strand, counting down.
GATCCTTTAATAAAACTCATCCTATGAAGAATCATCATATAAAAAGTTGTTATCTTATGTCATGTGTTTAAAATGTTAGATTTCTTTAAATAGCCTGACAGATGATAGAGAATTTTTTAAAAAAGTCTGCCTTCTATTTACTTCCTATTAAAATACTAATGTGACATTTTTATATCTGTTTTCATTAATATAGATATATTTTAATGTCATGCAGAAATATGTCCTAAGCTAATATAAATTGACCAGTTTTTCCTTGTGTAGCCAAAGGCAACAAGACAATCAATATACAAATGGCTGTCTATAAGAGCTTTTCAGAATATGCTTTAATGAAGTGGCTCATATCATTTTCTGTTCAATAATTTTTTTATAGTGTTCTCAGTTAGATAAAGAAATAATTTCAATAAAAGATTTCTAGTCAAGGCAACAAAGGCAACAAAAGTGAGGAAATTTATACACAATTCTTAGAATGACCAAATCATTCATATCCCTCACTTGAATTAAAAGGTCAGGTACAAAATAAGTAATGGCCGGGATCTAAGCTTAATCATACAGAAAACAATTTTCAATTGATCTCCTCTAAATAGGATCATAAAACTAAAATGCAGTGTTAAACAGTACAAGGAATAAAACAGCATAAAATAGTAGAGGCACTTAAATATATTGAAAGTATATTATTAAACATTAGAGATGCTTAGTTCCTCCTCTGTGGTGTTCATGAGGTAGGGTTAAAAAAATCAAGATGACCAAGTCATGGCAGCCTAGTCAAAACTCATTGTACATGTCTATACAAATAGGATTTTTTATTGTTCTAGAAACATTAAGGCCCTGTAGAAACATAAAGGCTTTATTGCATTCACTGGATAACTTTCTTTTGAGAAAGAGGTCTTTAAATACAATTTTAAAGGTTTTAGAAAAATATTATTATTTTTGATTAAGCAGCAAAAAATGATTAGAATATGGATTTTGGAAAGTTTACAATCGATTAAGGGTGCAGATGAACTTGGAATTAAAATTTTTAAATTAATTAGAAGAATTCTTCCCATGGGAAATGATGATTTTTGTGTTTCTTTTAAGAAGAAACATGATAATCGGTCCTTGAAGGTTTGACACCAGAGGAAACTAGAAAATAATATTATTAGAAAATAATAAATTTATCACATTAATAAAGAATGGAGCAAAAAGCTTGGATGGATATTTTTTTTATATTTTTTTTTTTGAATATTCGTCTTTGAAATACTTAATATACTAGATATATCATGTGCATATTTTACTCGAAGTCCTGTAGATTGAGGTATTAGAGAATACCTCAAATAAATACATAAGTACATTGTTATGATTATACTATATATTCAATTGTGTCTGATTTGAGAACCTATTATTGACTCTGGTCCTGTGGTCTATTTCTCCTGTGCTGGGCAATCCTTTTGCGTAAAAGCTGTTTGGTTTCTCCAAGTAGGTATGGGAAACATGATTGTTTAGTTCCCATGCTGATGAGCTTGCTTTTCCATACTTGATTTGTACTCATCATTACTGCAATTCAACACTTTATTCTGGACCATATACACCGCTTTTTTTAAAAAATTACATTTATATGCCACCCTTCTCCGAAGACTCAGGGCGGCTTACAATTTTTGGGATACAACCCAAGGTGCTCAGCAATAGCCTTCATTCCATTGTATATGTCTGCTTATTACTAAGCGGCATTTTTACAAAGTCAGCTTATTGCCCCCAAACAATCTTGGGTCCTCAATTTACCTACCCGGAGAGGAGGGAAGGCTGAGTCAACCTTGAGCCTGGTGGGATTCAAGCCTGCAGTAATTGCAGGCAGCTGGAACTTAAGTGCTAGGCATTTAACAGCCTGCACCACCAAGGCGCTTTGATCCGTTTGCGATCTCAAGAAAATGAATTCTTGCAAACATGAGATCTCTTTACTGTCGATTGTTATTCTGACATTTCCATTCCTTGCAGTGGTCCTGAGCTTGTATTTTTGATGTTCAAGATGAAGCCAAATTTCTCACTTTTTTCTTTAACCCTTTTGATCAGATGTCTTCTATTTTGATTTCTGAAAGGACAGTTGTGTCATAAGCATATGATGATGTTCTTTCCTCTACTCTTTATTCCAATATTTGGTTCTTCAGAAAAAAAAACACCAGACCTTATAGATACACATAAAACTCAAGTTACAAAGAGTCATGGTGGCACAGTGGTTAGAATGCAGCACTGCAGGCTACTTCTGCTGACTGCCTTCTCTGCCTGCAATTTGGCAGATTGAATCTCATCAAGCTCAAGATTGAGTCAGCCTTCCAGCCTTCCAAGGTGGGTAAAATGAGGACCCAGATTGTTGGGCAAAATATACTGACTCTGTAAACTGCTTAGAGTGGGCTCTAAAAGCACTGTGAAGCAATATATAAGGCTAAGTGCTATTGCTATTGCTACAATCAGCATCTATACCAAGCATGAATTAAAAGCTTTATAGTTAACTAAACATAAAACTAATTTATTCCTACCTTGGAGGTAAATGAACATTTTTTAAATCTCCAATTGTTTTTTTTAATTTCCATGGATCCAATATTGCCCTAGGTCAATGAATGTTACCTTTCCTTCAGTTTCTGAATGGACATAGAAATAAATTCTCTGAAAAAATGTAATCTATTTCCTCTTTCTTGCATCTTCTTCCACAGCATGCAATCAAATTAAAGGATCAATGCCCACTTTGGTTTTTACTATACTTATTTAACAGGTGAATGAAGGGGCTTGTTCATCAGCTGCCGAGTCACTCTACCATAGCACCAGAACAAAATCTTATATTGTATTGATCTGTTGCTAGCATCAGAGTTTACCAATCAAACCAAGACAAATTTGGTTCATTAGAAAGAAAGTAACTTTAGTAAAATGTATGTGAGAAAGAGGAAAGAGAAAAAAAGTAAATAAAGCTGAAGCAACAAGTGAAAAGTAAATGCTCATGGTAAAGTAACTTTGTTCCAGCAGATGGTAGCACAAAATTAACCTAGGCCAGTGTTGAAAAAGCTAAGGTTAATTGGACCTGGTTACTATCTTGAGGGTGATGACCTGGAAATTACAAAGTTGTAGACTACCCTGAGAATTAAAACAAAAATGGTAAAGGTAATCTGGAAAAAAGGTAATGGCAAGTGTTTTGTACTGTTACCAAGAAAACTTTTGGATATGTTCTTAGAGCTTGACTTGGGGAAAAATTTATCTTAATTCAATCATTCTAAATTTAACCCTAACGATAGGCTGAAATTAGAAAATGGTTGCTGGGGATTCTGGAAGTTGTGATAGATACACATTTGAAGAGGGCAAACTTGCAAAACGCAAAGGCAAGTGATTTTTCCCCCTTTTTCAATGTTTTAAAGCTGGGTTAAAAAAAAGAGAACATCAACTCAGATATTTTATGTAAAAATAGCATTTCTGAAGAGATTTTATTCCTCAGTTCTAGTGTAAGGCATCCAGAAAGTATCAGGGTATCAATCACTCTGAGACATATTCTCTCCAATTGATTTATTAGAAACAGATCTGGTACGTCTAAGGCATTTTCCAAAGTGAAAGAATTTTTGCCCGCTACACAGAATTCACCTTTTTCTCCTCCCACTTCTACACTTCATAAATCACGAGAACAAATTAACTGCAACTGGAATTTCTTAGTAAGACATACAGAATAACCTTGAACTTGTCAACTCCTCCACCCCCCCCTTCCCATTATGTTGGCAGCTGAATTTCAAAGCTGACTTCTAGGTTACAATTGATTCATTTATTTATATGCCATTCTTCTTAATAAAGGAGCCACCAATCTAACCTATATCCAATCTAGCTAGTACAGGGCTATCAAACTTGCAGCCCGCGGGCCTGATGTGTCATGCGCTGGCCACACCCATGCCCTGTTTAGCTAACGGGAAAAAAGTCACAATATGTCACTTTCAAAAACATGAGTTTGACACCCCTGAGCTAGTAGATAACTTTTCTGCATAGGTAACCTTGACCAGGTTGTGAACACAAGTACCAAAAAGGTAAGAATTGCATTACAATGCATAATTTTTCACTAATTCCCCCCTTGTTCCTCATCTCCCATTCCCACCCCATGGATGCCTGTGGCTACCCTAAGATCACACAATAATTAATGGCATTACCTACAGGTATCTAGCTGGACCTCATAGATCACTCCCTCACAGACAACCAGAAAGACGAAGTTGATTTGTCCAGATAATTTGGGTCCATAGTGGATCTTGAACTAATTGCAACTTCAGTCCCTCAGCCATGCTCATGTGTCCAGAAAGGAAGGAAGATTTCTGCTCCTTCTTTTTTTCCAAAGAAAAAATTAGGTATGTCTGGTGACTGCACTATATTCCTTATTCAACTTCCCTGATGAATATTTCTTGCACACATTTTGAGCACACGTTTTGGGAGGGGTGTTTTAAATAATGCTAATATTTGATTTGATAAGATTTGAACAATCCTAATAAACAACCGACCAATTATGGATTTATGATATTTTTCAAAGCCAGCTCAGCTTCCTTCTTGTTTTTTTAAATGCAGCAATAAATGCTTATTATTTATAAAGGTGGTGGAAGAAGCAAAATATTATACATTAACAAATATTTGATGCATTTGTTGCCTATTATAAATAAACCTAATTTTGCAAACCAGGATTATATATAAGTATTTTCCTACAATTAACAGTAAATGAAATATTGCTAAATTAACTTCATTTGAAATTAAGTGGCAGTTGAAAAAAGATGTATTATTAGGGAAAATGCACACTTGATAAAAGGAAACATTAAAACAAATATATGCTTCAAAGATGGCTTGTTTATATTTCTACAGAAACTGAAGGAAAGGATTTTTATTTGAAACAGCTACTGTGTCAACTTACAGGAAATGATACCATCTCTTTCATGCAATTAGGGACAATACCTCTACAGCAAAATATGTCTAGCAAGGATTATATTGACTTTGATGCATGCAACGCAGGGTAAAGGTTTGTGTGCTGATGAGAACAAAAACAACAAGGAATTTAAACTGGTGGGAAAATAACAGGACTGAACAAAAAGAAGCAGATAGACATGTCATGAAAAGAATGTTATAAAAGGGCAAATGTCTTTTACTCCATCTTACCATTATCTTAGCCCAAATTCAGTAGACCGCAATTCATATTATCAATCAAAATCATAGGAACATCTGGTTAGGAATTCTATCACAAGCTTTTGATGACATTTCAGATAAAATAGGCCATGAAATTGAGTTAATGTCACCCAGTGGTGATATATCGCCCCAATTAAGATTTTAAACATTAAAAGTACAGGTAGTCCTCAACTTATGACCATAATTGAGCCCAAAATTTATGTTGGTAAGCAAGATGTTTCTTAAGTGAGTTTTGCTCCATTTTATAACCTTTCTTGCCACAGTTGTTAAGTGAATCATGCAATTGTTAAGTGAGTCTGGCGTCCTTACTGATTTTGCTTGTCAGAAGGTCTCAAAAGGGGATCACGTGACCCTGGGACACTGCAACCATCATAAATATGAGTCAGTTGCCAAGTATATGAACTTTGATCACAGGAGCATGAAGAGGCTACAATGGTTGTAAGTGTGAAAAATGGTCATACCTAACTTTTTTCAGTGATGTAACTTGGAACGGGCACTAAATGAACTGTTGTAAGTCGAGGACTACCTGTATGCTAGAAAGTAGTACATTTGTTTATTCTATCGCTAAATGTTTACATTTTAAATAATGTATCCAAATGTGCTAAAAAAGGATTTGAGAACGTTACATTAAGCCATATTAGTGACCCACATATCATGTGGGTTTTTTTTGTGAAAAACCATACAATAGTCTAGATCAGTGGTCACCAACCACTGGTGGTCAGCGAGAAAATTTTGATGGTCCTCAGAGAAATGTCCCCCCCAAAGCACTCCCAAAGGAATTAATCCAGGTTGTGTGGGAACACAAGTCTGCGCCACCCACATGGCCCGCCCACCTGCTGGCCCCCACTCTTCAGCCGAGCACAAACTTTACCTTGAGTAGAGCCATTGGCAGGGGAGGGAAATCGGCCTCGGGGTGGCTTGCTGACATTGGTGGGAAAGTCAGTCCCATATTCCAGAGCTGCAGTAGTTACAAGACTGGCCCTTTGGTCATTCCAGAGCAGCTCCTCCAGTCCATGGCAGGCTGGTGCAACTGGGTGGAGGAGCAGTTGCTCCGGGATGACCAAAAGGCCAGTCCTGTGACTACTGCAGCTCTGGAATATGAGACCGACTTTCCCACCAACGTCAGCAAACCACCGTCAGTCAAAATTCATATTAGTGATCTGCAGGATTTAAAATTATGAGTTTGGGGGTCCCTGAGGTCCAAAAGATTGGCAACCCCTGATCTAGATCAGGGGTGTCAAACATGATTTAATTGAGGGCTGCATCAGGGTTGTGTTTGACCTTGTAGGGGCAGGGAACTGGCCAGGCTGAGCAGGGCCAGCTCGATGTCACTCGAGCACCTCTGCCAGCAAACGTTTTTGTTGGCAGAGGCATTGCAGGCCCTTGAGTTTGACACCCCTGGTTTAGATTCACAAAACACATCAAGTGAAATTTTTTTTAAAATTGTTTTGGGACAACTTGGGGAACCAGCCTATAGCAATCTTCGGTGAATATTGGAAATAAGGAAACACTATTAATCTTCTCATCACTCCTTATCACCCATCCCCTCCCACTTGTGACTGTATGACTGTAACTTTGTCGCTTGTATCCTTACAATTTATATTGACTGTTTCCTAGTATGATTTGATTGCTTATTGTACCCTATGACTATTATTAAGTGTTGTACCTTATGATTCTTGACTCTTGACGAACATCTTTTCTTTTATGTACACTGAGGGCATTTGAACCAAGACAAATTCCTTGTGTGTCCAATCACACATGGCCAATAAAGAATTCTATTCTATGCGCAAAAATGGAAATGTAAAGAAACTCCAGGTGAAATAGAAATAATTAGGAAAATTTGGTTCTGTGCAGAAATGGATAAATTGACACAAGAATTAAAAAATAAGGATGATTCTGATTACTACAAAATATGGGGAAAGTTTTATATGGTTGGAAACCAGGAAAGATCAAAACGACCTAGCAAAAGACAAATACTTTCCCCACAAGTCATCCATGTTCACTGCCATAGATCTGATTACTCATCTGTTGAAGCCCTTTTCTAAAGAAAAAGCACAGTTGCATCAGTCTGGACGTTGCTGATTTCCCATAATTGCCTGGGAAAATCAGCACAGCATTGATGGATGATCTGTCTCTTCCCTTCCAGCCCAGTCCTGCTTAAGAATGCTCTGTCAGTCTAACAAAGCAATTATTCTTTTGTAACTCATGCAGTCAAGAAATTACATGAAACATTGCCTCTGATGGAAGAATGCTCTTCTATCTGGATTATTTTGCACTACAGGAATTTGGAATGCAATGCTATAAATACCTTTCAAATGTATAACTCACCATCAGGCATGGCTGCTTTATGGAATCTGAGAGTCAAAGACTAATGTAATACCAAATTTGGAGAGCTTCCTCTCCACCAGGGTGGGATGCTACCGGTTCTGCCCAGTTCTATAGAACCAGTAGCTCTGAAGAGAAGCAGACACTGAACCGGTTCTGTGTTTGCTGCTGTTTGGCCCACCCGCCCGCCTGGGCTCTTACCTGTCCTTTATTTCCTGCTTTTTCAACCTCAGCTACATTGCGCGGCACAGCTGAGGTTGAAAAAGCAGAAAAAAAAGAGGCTTTTCAAATGCTGCGCGCCCGCACGCAGCACGTTTCAGCTGTCAGGACGGCACAGCTGATGTTTCTTTTACACACGCACACAGGGCGTGTCAGGCATGCATATGCATGCAAAACGTAGTCACCGAACTGGTAGTAACACCGGTTGAATCCAACCCCTGCTCTCCACTCCACCCCGCCCCATTTGCCAATGGTCACACAACCCAAGATTATCACCGTAAGATGGATTTCTGCAAAATAGAATCTTAAAACTGTGTAACTGTAATGGAGAAATAGCAGTTCTTTTTCATATATACAATTTTATTCATAAACATTTTGAATGCAGTGTATTGTCAGGGTATACCAATTACAAGCAAAAAAAGCCATAAAGAATACATTAATAAATATTAAAGATAACAATACTAATAATAACACATAACAATAGTAATAATATCACCAAGTATTTTTAAGTTTCTTTTTATATTATCTTATTTAGACTCTTTTAGTAGTTATAATGATTATAATTATAAACCATCTCTATTTTTGATGCATACATTAATAGTTTTTCTTCCTCTAATTTCTAACTATTTGTAAAATCTACCTGTATTCCATATCAAATAGTATTCTGTGTCATCTTTATTTTTTATTTTTAAGGTTAATCTGTCCATTTCAGCACAGTCTAAAATTTGCCACTTCATCTGACAGGTTGTTCTCATTTTTCTAGTATTTTGCGAAGCTAATCCTGGCTGCTGCCAATATATGTAAAACTAACTATGTGGTCCCTTTATCAAAACTCTCTGGTATTATGCCCAGCAAGTATACTTCTGGTTTCAGGTCTATATTCTGTTCAACTATCTTTTCCAGCCAGCTCCTTATTTTCTCCCAATATTTTCTTGCTTTCATACAAGTCTACCTGATATGATAGTAAGTACCTGGGGTATGGTTACATTTTCAGCATTTTGCAGAGAGATTACTAAACATTTTTGCCAATCTTGTTGGTGGTAAATGCCACCTATAAAACATTTTATATAAGTTTTCTTTATATGCCAAGGCCATAATCAATTTGTAATTTCTGTCCCAAAGTTTTTGCCAGGAGAAATAGCAGTTCTAGTAACAGTAGATGTAGTTCATTTATTATGCCTTTACAACAAATATAGGACAAACACAATTGAAAAATATATTACAGGTAAATATAATATCATAATATAAAGTAAGAAGCCTCTAAACTAAAAAGTTTTATGGTGTATATTAATACTTTTTGTCTTTTCAAAATAACAAGGAATTTTTTTAAGCCATTTCATGGGGATTATGAAAAAGAAGACTCTTTAAAGCTTTTTTTAAAACTTTAAGTGCTCCAAATCCTGGTGGGGAGACTGCTCCAAAGAGCCCAAGTTATGTCAGAAAAAGTTCTAAATGTTGACATGACATGCTGTAAAACACCCACAGAAATTGCCCTAATTTTAAATACATACCTCGCAAAAAATAATGGGAAGAAAATCCAACTCCTATTTTTATTTAACAAAACCCCAAGAAATTCTTTAGTGACACTCAGAAATACACTTCCTTTGGCACTGAGAAAACTCTTCTATTTTTGAAATGCTACTCTTTTTTTGCTTTCTGGACAATTTATAAATCTGTTGTAGCAATTGCTTGCATTCCAGCTATTTTTAAAAAAATGAACATTCTCCTCCCCTATCCCAAATCCAACATCACGAGAACCTCCTACTCAAGGGTGGGATCCGACTGGTGTAACTACTGGTTCGGTGATTTTACACTTTGCGCACGCATGTTCATGTATATCGTCGTCATCTAGCTGCCTGGACAGCTGAGCAGCACTGTGCGTGGGTGCGCAGTGGTTGAAAAAGCACTTTTTCCTGCTTTTTCAACCGCAGCTGCATCGTGCAAAGCAGAAAACAGTTGAAAACACAGGAAATAAAGGTCAGCTAAGAACCTGGGTGGGTCAAAACAGCAGCAGACATACAACCGGTTCTATGTATGCTCTCTGTTTGCTGCTTTTCAGAGCAACCAGTTCTACAGAAGTGGACAGAACTGGTAGAATCCCACCCCTGCTCCTACTTTTAGAAGTAATATTTTACTAGCCAACTATTCCTACCACCTCTTTCCTGTCATTTAGCCAGTTACCTCTGCAGGAGATGATCTGACCTCATAACTCACCCTAAGCTCAGTTAAGAGTCTTTGGTGAAGGGCTTTACCAAAGGATGTGCAGAAGCACAGTGTACAGCAGAGGCATCAAACTTGTGACCTGCGGGCTGGATACATCACACACTGGCCATGCCCACCCCCAGTTAAGCGAATGGAACAAAAGTCACAATACATTACATGACGACAATGTCAGCTTTGGAAACCATATTAGCACCAGAAGTTTCCACGCTGCCATGTTCTTGAGCTTGGGAATTTGGGAGGGGGGATTTTATGGAGCGTATGTAGTTAGACATAATAGCATTCTTCTTTGGAGTCACGGTCATGTTATTTGTGCACCTGGATGAGGAGTGGTTGGAGGGATGTCTCAAGTTGGAACGGATGGTGATTGGGTCATGTGATGGAATGGTGGGTGCAGGGGGTAGATTTGTAAGTTTTAATTATTGGAGGAAAACCCGGAACTTTCAGATTCCAGATGTGCCAGTATGACAGCTCAAATAAAATGGAACTTTGAGAAAATGCCTGTCTCGGGGTTTTACTACTGGAGCTTGTTTTTCTGGGACACTGACAGACAACATGATGCCACAAGTTTGACACCCCTGGTGTACAGCATCAGCTGGATCAGGTCCATCTCCATGCCTGTTTGTTCTCTTCAACAATGCTCCTTCACCTCTTCAGGCAAAGAAGGTAGCACAAGGGATGGAAAGAGAGGAATATCTGGCCTACCACCCAGTTAGTGGTAAGAAGGCCCAGGAAGGTAGGGCAGCCCATCTCTCAGGACTCTTTGCAGATGTTTTATTGTCCTAGCAGGTGGGAGGTAAAGTCCTGGCCTAGGCAATGGAGTGGTATACCAGCAAAAGCATGGCTGGGTGCTTGTTAAATGTTTGTTGGCCTGGTAGGAGCCACAAGATCCTGAGCTTCAGGGAGTCCCCACAGGCTGGCTGTACTGGCAGGCTGGCCTCACAGCAGGAGGATTCCATGTCTCCTCCGTTATAGTTTCTAGAATAAAATGATTTATCTTCCTTGCCTCATTCTGCAGCAGCAGCTGCTTTGGTCCTCCTCAATTGCTTGCCTGTCTTTATGTATTCAGACATGCAGAGAAGAATAACAGAATAAGAGTTAGAAGGGAGGAGCAGCAATAGTGTGAACAGAATGAACACAAGTGACTGGCAGTGGCAGCAGGCAAAGGATTGTTGTCAAAGCAAAGTGTGTGGTGTATCTCTTCTCACACCTTTTTGATTTTTGACTATATCCAAACAATAAAGCACCACTTCCTCTTTAAATCTTTCTGATCTTTGTTATATCCACTCTAGAGAGTTCTTTTAAACAGGAGCCCAAGCCTTACTGTATTATGTAATATTGTGCTCTCATATCAGTCTCCCTTCCACACACCATAGTAACAAGTGCATAAGAAACTGCAGTTTACCTGACATTACTCAGAGAACAGAAGAACAATTTCTAATAGCAAATTGCTGGAAAAGTTGATCAGATAGGATCGCAACTAGCAACTTCTAGTGATCCTGGAGAATTTAGCACGTAGCTTAAGGCATCCTGGACCTGACTAAACCTTTTGTAAGAGGTGGTTGATGCTACTATGTGGCTGGTCATATAATGCTTAGACATATGCAGTGTAGGATATCAGAAGGAAAGAAGTTACCTTGGTAACAGAAAAGGAAGGCAGTTGATCAGTAAAGAGCAGCTGGAAAGAAAAGAGAGGGGTGGTGCTGATAAGAGAGAGAAACTAAAGCAATTATTTGAAGGAGAGAAAACAGTCAGAAAAGGAGAGTAAACGATTGAAATATTTGTGGGGTATGGTTTTCAAAAAGAGTAAGTGACAGCTCCTGAGCCAAAAAGAAAAAGCACAAAGATCTAGTGAAGATTTCAGTTAAAAAAGAAAGTTTGAGGAACAGTGATTGCGAACCAAAATCTAGTGGCAGTGTGACAATCTATATTCAGCAATGGTTTCATTGTGATGGTTCATATATCCATGCAGGGATCCAAACGCTTTGAATTAATTCTGTTGATAAGAAGCTGGGAAAACAGCATTGTTATTTTCTTACAGCAAGTGTTCTCATGGGACCATAAATGCTGAGATGGTATTAAGGGCATTTCCAGAAGAACTGGAGTGGAGTTGTGTAAATGGCTGGAACCTGAGTCAGACCTAGAGAGCTAAAGATCAAAGGTATTATCAACAGTGGTGGGATTTAAAAATAAGTTACTACCAGTTCTGTGCGCATGGCATGGCTTAGTGGGCATGGCAGGGAAAGGATACTGCAAAATCTCCATTAGCACCCCACTCCTGGGGGAAGGTTACTGCAAAATCCCATTCCCTCCCCACCCCACCCCACTAACCTGCTTTCCAGATCCGTTCTCCTGTGCAGGACAACAAAAGAAGACCCAGCCAATCAGCTGGGACTCCAGAGGCAGGGAATAGATGGGGGCGGGGCCAGTCAGAGTGGTATTTGCCGGTTCTCTGAACTACTCAAAATTTCCACTACCGGTTCTCTAGAAATGGTCAGAACCTGCTGAATACCATCTCTATCAATCAGAGAAAAGCCATTTACCAACCTGAATCACAGAGGAAACAATTGCAGGGGATTGGGGAAAATCTATTTTTAATATAAAAAAGGGGGGATTTGGGGCTCTATCCAGTGGAATATCAAAATTTCATATTAGCATATTTGCTGCTTATATTCTGCTAAGATTTTATTGAAACCTAAAGTAAGAAAGTATTCACAGGCCATAATACATCATAGCTCTGTCAATTTGCTTTGCAAGATGGATTCAGATCTGTCATTCAGACTAAGATGAATAAAAAAGGTCCCAGAAGAATTTTCGTGACCCAAAATCTTAAGCCCACTTGCATAGAGATACAGACCAATGCTATATGGGTTATGGCATCAGATGCTGAGCAAGAGATTCATTCTCTTGTTTTTAGAAAATTAGACTGTCTAGAGTCAAAATTTAAACCTTCCTAAAGAGACACACTTTGCTCCATATAGATAGACCTCAGTCTGAATGGAAATACGTACAGTATATATAACAGTGTATATAACAGATATAACACTGTTATATACAAATGCAGAGAGAGAGAGAGAGAGAGAGAGAGAGAGAGAGAGAGAGAGATATGACAGTTTATATAATGAGGAAGGTGAAAACCCTACACAAAAGGTGCCAGGTTTTGACCTTCCTCATCAGCATTGATCTAAACGGGATCCATACCCAACATGGTGTCTGCCAGGATTCATTGTTGAAGTGGGGTCTTGTCTCTACCCCTCAGTGTGACTGTGGTGCTCCTTGACAAAATATCCACCACATTGTGTCCGAATGCCCATCAAGAGTTCACACCAGCCCAATGTCTGATTTTTTCAACCTAGACCACCCTATCCTTGAATGGCTAGGTGGGCTGGATATTAACATTTGAACCATTATAAGTCCATTTATTTGCCATATGCTAAATAAATGATAACTTTATATAAATGATAAATAAATGATAAGTTTATAACAGTGTATATCCTTATTTCTTCTTTTATCAAGCAGATTTTTTTATTATATCTCAAATAGTTTGAAATCTATTTCATAGGTTTGGTAGTAAAATAAAAGAAATTAGTTACAATCAACATCTCCAGTGGGCTCTTATGGGGTTATAGGATTCTCTATTGGTATAGTCAGCCTACAACCAGAAAGCATCCAATATAAAATTCTGATAAAGATTATGTATCATTTCTAGACAGCTCATTTCTTTTCATCCTTTTAGAGATATCTTTGTTTAATCAAGAACAAGGTAGCATCTTGTTATGGTATGCACAAATAATATAATAATATGTTAAGGTATTAGGATTTAAGAACTGACCAGCAGTGAGTAGCTGGATGAAGCTATGAATCTGATGTAAGTCTGGCTGATGTAATAAGACTGATTCAGCAGAGTATGGATATTTCCCTTTAAGGCTGGAGAGTAAAGTTCCCCTTAAGAGGTGTGTATATAAAAGGCAACCATTAGAGGGTGTGGTTCTCTTTCCGTGTGGTCAGTATTTAGTGCAGAAGTTCTCCATGTGTTAGGAAGAAAGCTTGCTTGTAAAGGTATTTTGCCACCATGTGTACATTATCTGTATATAACTGTTGTATATTAAAACTACAGTTAATGTCTAAATCTGTGTGCTGTGTGTTGCTCCTGGGTTGTCTCATAAAAGTAGTTACACTGCCAAACGCTCTGACATAATAATAATATGCATAATAATATAATCAAACCAATGCCTTATGTGACTTACATATTTGCATCAAACACCCTACTGTAATGCAGTGTAATGTGGGGTACCTTTTTTCTGGCCTCATTGAGGTTTGTCAGTGATAACTCTCTACATTCTGTATTATATGCATCTTGGTATTCTGATTTTCTTTCATTTCGGTAATAATTCCAAGCTCTGAAACCAATGCTACAAAAAGATTGCATGGCACAAGTAGAAAAATTTTCAGGCTTTGGTTACTTACTCATTGCAAATCTAGCATAGACAATGCCTGTTTTGAAATCTGTGCTTTATTACAAAAATATTGGCTATAGCTATGAAGCTCCTTTTAAACAGGAACTAGAATTAGCTTACTTGTTGCAAGGTTATAAGAAAAAAGAACATATTCAATCTTCGATACAAGCTATATCACATATGCATTATAAAGTCATTAGTATCCTGGACTTGGAGGCATCTTTGATAATTTTCTGCAATTCAGGGGATGTTTCTTCAAGTGTGGAATAGGATAGCTAGAACATAAAGAGGATTATTTCTGACCAAACCAACCTTAATAATATAATTGTGCCTTTAATTAATTGGCTTGTGAAGAGGATGAGATTGTCAAAAGTTTGTTTCAATGTGTAAAATGAAGATAAATCATGGTACTGCATCTGCATTGCTAAAAAAGATCTTCTGTATCAATGGTTATTGGCCAAGGTAGCAAAATAAATGAATATTTATTGCAGTCATCAGATCAGAAATAAAACTCCTGCCAAATACCAAATTTTAGCTATGAACAAGGAAGATAGAGGGAATAAATATTAGAGGCAGAATTTCTATCTTGAACATGGCAAGAATTGTTTCCTTGGTTTGAAGGAACGAAGAAAAGTTTATTATAATATATGATTATTATATTATAATAATTAATATTATATTGCAATGATTATATTGTAATAATTATTATAAAGTCTTTTCAGTAATGAAGCCACTAATAGCAGGGCATTTCATGATGAGTTACAACACCAACAATAAAAAATGTTCAAATGCTTTAAGTTTTAACTGTTATGAGGATTAACACTTAAATATAAGGAAATTTATAAACATCTTAAATATAAGCAAATGCATAAATATTTTTCCTGGAGCATCTCTGAAAGTAATATAGTTGAGATAAAAAGCTACAATTTAGACAGTGGTCAGATTAAAACTTTTTTACCAGCGGTTCTGTGGGCATGGCTTGGTGGACATGGCAGGGGAAGGATACTGTAAATTCTCCAGTCAGAGGTGGTATTTGCCGGTTTTCCAAACTACTCAAATTTTTTACTACCGGTTCTCCAGAACTGGTCAGAACCTGCTGAATACCGCCTCTGAATTTAGACCAGAAACATTTTTGACAAAAAAAAGAGAAAAGTTTGAAAAAATTGCATGCTTTATTCTTTTATGTGATAAGAGCAGTAAGTAAGATTTCTGTACGCCAATGTTGGAAGGATTTAGCAATACCTACAATGGAACAGTGATTGTTAAATGGGATGGCTAAACTCTGATTAGAGAAAAGACATTGGTCAAATTTAATACCAAATGAAAGCCCATTTTGGACTTTTTGTGGGAAACAAAAAAAATGTAATCATGATATAGATTTGATGACTATCAATATTTGTACATTAGTAAACAAAATGGATGTTATATTGTCATTGTAGAGCAAAAACTAAACCTAAAAAGAAGTTGGAAGTCATTCTTTTTGTCTATGTTTTTGTTTATATTTTTTATTTCATTTTTTTCTCTATTATGTTTTCTGTTCTATTCTCTCTCTTCACTGTTAGTTTTTTATTTTTACTTTAAATAAATAATACATTTATATATAAATATAAAAGAGAAAGAAATCCCTATTCTTATTTTTAAGACAGAAGTCTGGCTGAAAAGATTTTTCATAGTGGTTTCCCAAAGGAGGAAGTGAATAGACTAAAGGGAACCAAATCATGGAAATATTATTTTCTTTGTTTCATCACAGTGCCAAAACTGGGGGACTTTAACCTGCCATCTCTGGGGGGTGGCGTTGGGTTTGGCTCAGGAGTTCATGACATCCATGGCAGCCATGAACCTGACCCAGGTGATTCATGGGCCCACTCATGAGGGGGGGAACACGCTCGACCTTGTTTTTGTCTCAGGGCAGTGGTGTAGTGATCTGGGGGTGTTTCCATCTACCCTACCCCTATCATGGACGGATCACTATCTCCTGAGGCTGGTCTTTCAATTGGCTATCCCTTGCTGCTGGGATGAGGAACCAATTTGATGGTTCCGCCCCAGGCGCCTGATGGACCCTGAGAGGTTTCAGATGGTGCTGGGGTCCTTGCCCGCCTCCCTCAACCACAGCCCGGCCGAGATGCTGGCGGCCACCTGGCAACAGGCGGCCGTGGCGGCGCTCGACCAGGTTGTCCCCTTGCGGCTTTTTCCCCGCCGTAGACCCCAGTTGGCTCCCTGGTTTTCTGAGGAGTTCCGGGGGATGAAACAGCAGAGAAGACGCCTGGAGAGCAGGTGGAGGACTAGCCGCTCCGAATTCAACCGTGTCCAGTTGCGAGCCCATATTAGGACCTACCTGGAAGCGATTAGGGCGGCGAGGCGTGCTTACTTCTCCGCTCTGATTGCATCCACTGATGATTGCCCTGCGGCCCTGTTTCGGGTAACCTGCTCCCTTCTCCAATTGAGGGAGGGGGATGACCCTTTGCAGGGCAGAGCAGAGGAATTTAGTTCACATCTGGCAGATAAGGTCACTTGAATTTGTGCCGGCTTGGACTCTGGTTGGTAGGGGTATGATGATGGGGTGGTGACGGGTCTGGTTGATTCTATCTGGGTTGAGTTTGACCCGGTCTCCCTTGATGAGGTGGACAGGATCATGCGGAGGCTGTCTTCCACCACGTGTTTATTGGACCCGTGTCCTTCCTGTTTGGTGTATGCCTCCAGGGAGGTTACACGCGGCTGGCTCCAGGCTATTGTCAATGCCTCCTTGAGTGAGGGAGTCTTTCCTGCCGCCTTGAAAGAGGCGGTGGTGAGGCCCCTCCTCAAGAAGCCTGCCTTGGACCCGGCCATTTTGAATAACTATCATCCAGTCTCCAACCTCCGCTTTTTAGTGAAGGTTGTTGAGAATGTGGTGGTGCAGCAGCTCCCCTTGTTCCTGGAGGACGCTGATTATTTAGACCCATATCAATCGGGCTTCAGGGCCAGACACAGCACGGAGACAGCATTGGTCGCACTGATGGATGATCTCTGGCGGGATCGGTACAGGGGTTTTTCCTCTGTCCTAGTCCTGTTAGATCTCTCAGCGGCTTTCGATACCATCGACCATGGTATCCTTCTGCGGTAGCTTCGGGGGTTGGGAGTGGGGGGCACCGTTCTACGGTGGTTCTCCTCCTTCCTCTCAGGCCGTTCGCAGTCGGTGTTGACAGGGGGGCAGAGGTTGGCCCCGAAGCCCCTCACTTGTGGGGTGCCCCAGGGGTCCGTTCTCTCGCCTCTCCTGTTTAATATCTACATGAAACCGCTGGGCGAGATCATCCGAGCTTTTGGGGTGAGGTATCATCAATATGCTGATGATACCCAGCTCTATATCTCCACCCCAGACTAGATCAGTGATGCTCTCTCTGTGATGTCCCGGTGCCTGGAGGCAGTACGGGTCTGGATGGGGAGTAATGGGCTCCAGCTCAACCCAACCAAGACTGAGTGGCTGTTCCTACCGGCATCTCGGTCTTCATTGGATGTACCATCTTTGATCATGGGAGGAGAGGTGTTGCCCCCCGTGGATAGGGTGAGGAATCTGGGCGTCCTCCTGGATTCACAGCTTGGAGGGACATGTGGGAGCTGTGGCCAGGGGGGCTTTTGCCCAGGTTCGGCTGGTTCGCCAGCTCCGCCCTTATTTGAACCGAGATGCCCTTCGAACGGTCACTCATGCGCTCGTCACCTCCAGAATCGACTACTGCAACGCTCTTTACATGGGGCTGCCCTTGCGGATGACCCGGAGGTTACAGCTGGTGCAGAATGCGGGCTGTGATGGGAGTGTCCTGATACTCCCATGTTACACCCCTCCTGCGCGACTTGCATTGGTTGCCAGTTGTCTCTCGGGTTACCTTCAAGGTGTTAGTAACAACTTATAAAGCCCTAAATGGCTTGGGTCCAGGGTACTTGCGGGAACGCCTCCTGCCATCATCACTTTCTGATCACCCTGTTAGCTCCCATAGGAGGGGCCTCCTTGGGATACCGTTGGTCAGGCATTGTCGGCTGGCGGTTCCCAGGGCTAGGGCCTTCTCGTGGGAGCGCCCGCCCTCTGGAATCAGCTCCCAGTGGATCTCCGTTTGGCCCCTGACCTCCGCTCCTTCCGCCGAGACCTGAAGACCTGGTTGTTTCAACAGGCCGGCCTGGAATGACCCCGGGGGGGGGGGGTGTTAGGATTTTTTAATCTTTTCTTAATGTTTTAATGTATTTGACTTGTTTTATTTAATTGTTTTTTATTGTAAATTTGCTCTGTTTTTAATGTTCGCCGCCCTGCGTCCTTAGGGAGTAGGGCGGCATACAAGTCGAATAAATAATAATAAAACTGAAGGAAATATGAAGGAAATTAATATAAGGTTTGTCAGATTATATTCATGAACTGGAATAGAGCTTGGTAACAAGGTCAGCCAATGAATAGGCATAGCAACTAAGTCAGCCAATGAGGGCTGATTGGAAACTGAAACTAGAAGTAGCCTAGGAAACTGAAACTAGAAGTTGCCTAGGAAACTGAAACTAGAAGTAGCCTAGGAAACTGAAACTAGAAGTAGCCTAGGCATGGCTGTATATTAAGCTCTGCAACTCTGCAGCTATGTGAAGCTGAGTCTGTTTATTGAAAATGAAACTGCTTCTCTCCTCTGCTGTGTATAATGCTTGCTACTGAAGTTACTTGCAACATGTTTCTGTCTGAGTTTGCTCCATGTTGGAGAAATCTACAACTGGTTTGTAAAATCTACTTATTATGTTTATAAAGATGTTAAATGAAGCATCAACCATCTGTGTTTATTTTTCTGGCATGAATTAACTCTGCAAAACTCTGAATAAGGTTCCCGTGAAATTATGAATTTTTATCAATCATCAGAATAGAGCTGGAAGGGATTTTGGAGGTCTTCTAGTCCAACCCCTTGCTCAAGCAGGAGCCCATGAACCCATTTCAGATAGGTGACTGTTCAGTCTTTTCTTTAAAATATCCAGTGATGAAGATGTATTTGGTAATTAATTATACTTTTAATGTGTTTAATGTCAAATGTTCTCTGAGTAATTAACATAAAAGAATAACAAAAGGAATGACTATAACCAAAGGATTGGCAAATGAAGCTTTTGTTATTTTATCAACTGGAAAGATGATAAGTGACCATATGACATGCAGACTGACTATGTATATTTATTTAGCCTGAATCTAGCAGGATTTTTTTGGGGCGGGGGAGTGGGTTACTCCTCTACAGAAAGTGACAGAAACAAGTCCAAAGTTCTTATGTTAACCTATAAAAATGTGGTCAAACTTCAGTCATCTGTGCTGTCCATACAAGTACTTAAGTATTGCCAAGATGGAAGAAGCAATGGTCTTAAGTTGTGCAAAGTATAATGAAGATGCTAAAGATGGATGAAACCATTTGCTACCTTCACTTTTAAGTTAAGATGTGATATTTCAGGATACCTTGCAATCATTGTGATGCATCTGGTAGAAAACTACACATAAGGAGAAAGAATATGCTTCATTACCCTGACAACAGCAGAAACTGGACAAATGTCACGGCTAGATGGTACCATCTAGTGGTCATAATTGCTTGAGAAGAGGAACCAGTGCAATGAAAATGCTCCCAGCAAAATGAAAATGCCATGTCGATGAATAATATGAATTGAATCAGCCTGGATAATGTTTGTCTCTCTGTTGAAAAATGGTTTTCTGATGCTCAGGGTTACAATTAGAGAGCCCTGGATTTCAGCACACTGGAGCAAATTCCAACATCCTTATAGGAAATTATTATTTCTGCTTTGCCCATGAACATATTTAACTATATTAAGGTTATTTTTATTTTTATTTTGCTTTCATCTACTTGCATAGTTATGCCATAAATTCATTTAAATCACTGTATTTTGATAACATGATTTAAACCTATTTGTTTTGTGAAAGAATGTTAAGTTTGGATAGATCTGAACTAGACTGACCTGGCAGTTTAAAGGCACTTTTCCAAATTTGGTTGATTTTTCCCAGGTACTGTTAAGTACACATTGACTATTCTGGTTTCTATAATTCTTTACTTTATTAATGAATTAACTGATTAACCTGTTAAACCTGGATAGTGAATTAATTTAAAATTAATTTATTAGAAAACTTGCCTTTAATTTAGCAAATATTGCTCAAGCTCCATAGAATTTCTGAAACATCTTCAAACTCATAATAGGATAGTATGGATAATAGATAGAAAAGCTTCATAGCTTGGACATTTATTAGTATGTGTATATGTTAAGGTGATCAGATTTTAACATTGGTAAAGCGGGACACCATTGACTGGGGAGGGGGGAGTTCTTGATTAAAAATTTGCATGTAAAAATTTGCATTAATTTGCATTAATTTGCATTAATTATAAAATTAACAAAAATAATATAAAACTCATATCCTGGTGAAATAGCCACATGGCTGCCGAAAACCGTATATTCCCTTCCTGTTCTCCCGCCGTTCCCTAGCTTGTCGTGCATTTTTTCCAAAAATCGGGACTTTTTTTAAAACACCGTGGGACGCGGGACAAATTGTTAAAAATTGGGACTGTCCCACCAAAAGCGGGACGTCTGGTCACCTTGGCAGAATCACGCGCGGTTCTGCTTCATCAATAAACAATTTTCTTTCCAATCAGCCTCCATTTTATTTCCAGAACCAGGTGGAATTTCTTCCAACAATTGGACAGCCATTTGTCTGGAATGATACAGGGTTTCCTGCCAGAACAGGAGGTTGGACAGAAGACCTCCAAAGTACCTTCTAACTCTGATATTCTGTTCTTTTATTTATTCTTTCCCCATATTTATAACCTATCCCAAATCCAAAGGACTCCAGTCACGATGTCAAGCAAAAACAAAACCATTATACTAATCAGAATCAAAACCAAATATTAGCCAGGCCTAAAAAGGCATGGATTAAAAAAAATAGCATTTGTATTTGCATATTTTTATGGTTCAGATCCTTGCTTGTTCAGGCAACAGCCTTCCTTGATGTCTAATTTAATCGGTTACCAAATTAACTCCCATTTTCTGTATTTGGACAATACCCCTAATTCAGTGTTTCTCAACCTTGGCAGCTTGAAGATATGTGGACTTCAACTTCATTGTGCAAACAGGTTGGATTCCTGAAATAAAAAGACCAACTAGAGTTTCCTTTTAACACTAACCCAATTTAGCACACAGGTAGTCCTTGACTTGTAACCATTCGTTTAGTGACTAGTTAAAGTTAAATTGGCACTGAAAAGAGATTTATGACCGTTTTTTCTCACCTTTGCAGGATCCCCATCAAAATTCAAATGCTTGGCAACTGACTCATATTTATGATGGTTGCAGTGTCCCAGGGTGATGTAATCCCCTTTTGCAACCTTCTGCCAAGCAAAGACAGTGTGGAAGCCTGATTCACTGAACAACCATGTTCTTCACATCTGCAGTGATTCACTTAACAATGGTGGCAAGAAAGGTCATAAAATTGTAAGGAGTCTTAGAAATATAAATGTAATTAAAAAAAAAAAACTCCCTTAACAGCTGTCTCGCTTAGCAATAAATGTTGGGCTCAATTGTGGTCATAAGTCAAGGATTTCCTGTATTGTGTGAATGCAGAAACAAAATTGTTATCTGACCTGACTGAGCACACTTGTCTGAATATAGTCAAGAGGTTCTGTGGATTAAGTTCTGGTTCTTAAAATGAATTATAACACTTCCAGCAATATCAAAAAACAATATTTTTTTTTGCAACCTGGCATCCCTCAGGTTTGTGAAAAGGCAAATTCCCTAGTCCCCAGACTGGCTGTTGTGGATTATGGGACCTCATGTCCAAGATACTTGAGAAAAGGTGGCCTAAGCATGATTTAATTTTAATTTTTCATGAAAGATTGTTAATTAATTTTTAACGTTCTGTCTAGGCAGAGGAGAAGTTGATGCCCAGGGATAGGCTTGGCAATGACAGTGCTTCCAGCTTTCCAAAGTGGCGAGAACAAGAGTGCTTCTGAGCATATGACAAGTTGATACCCAGGAAACGAGAAGGAATTCCCCTCCCCAGAATGGAAAGACAAAATGAGAACAGGACTATCCGAAGATTTCGACCCAATCCCCAAGGATTACAATCCCGAAAATAAAATAAAATAAATACAATCAGCAGACTTTCGCGCCTGCGCAGTCAGGCGCGACCCTCAGGAATGCGGGAGGGAGAGCAGGCGGTGAATTTCCCCGCCAAACTCCAAAGCCGGGAGTTGTAAAAAAGAGAGAGAGAGAGAAAGCAGATTTTTCTAATTTTGGTGCGGCTGCCGCGTTCCCTGCTCCTTTACAGCTCCGTTAAATAAGTTGGAAATTTGCATTGCTAAGATTGGAATGGACTGATTGCAAGTTTTGCTCTTTTATTTTTTGCGTGCACAGAGAGAGAGGCGCCAACCTTTGGATCTGGCCAGAAAACTCAAATTCTCTAAGTCCTCTTCCCACGAGCCCCCTCACACCAAGCAGCTTTCCAAGAAACGCCATCCCTCCCTAACGCTTTCACCAGCCCAAGCGCAGGCACGGGGGAGAAAAAGCGCGGCACACCGTGCTAAGGAGGCCTCTGCGGTCATGTGTTCTGAATTCTGCGCCTGAAAGAAGGCTCGGGGAAAACTTTTGGAATCCTGGGGATTCCATTACTTGGACCGTATTCTCTCTAATAGATGAGACCGTGGACTCATAAAGTTTGAAAGAGCTGCTTTCACCCTAAGTAAAGCGAAGTAAGTACCTGATAATCTTCTGCTTAAAATCGGGACTTTTTTAAAACACCGCGGGATGCGGGACAAATTGGTAAAACTCAGGACTGTCCCGCCAAAAGTGGGATGTCTGGTCACCTTAGTATATGTATATTTCCATGTGTATACACACAGTCCACATTCATACACACATATTGGAAACAATTATGGTTTGGTAAAACCAGGTCAATCAGGCAATTAGAAATAACAAAACATTAACAACAATGACCAAGTGAACATAAACAACAAAAATTGGGCTATACAAAGATGCACCCTTCAGCTCTGTTTGTACCAATGGTCAGATCTAATTTAGTTCTTAATCTATCATGTGTCAACTGCTATGTTGCTGCCTGTCAAATTATATTTTTGACAGCTTCCATCTTTAAAAATGTACTAAAACTCACTAAGAACTATATAACAGAAATAATTGGCCAGAAAAGGTTTATTATTATCAGAATCAGCTGCTGTTAACCAATCTTGAACAAGCGAGTGTTTTGGCAACAAGTGATGCATTTTAAAATCTAACCTTAAAGATATATAATGTATGTGTATCACATACATGATATAATACTAATACCCCATTGTTGTGAAGGAGAGGCTTGTAATGCTCTGATGAAGCTAGAAGCTATGCTGGTAGTAATATATTTCGCCAGAAAGGTCACCTATGCCAAACAGCTCTTAGCAGATTAAGCATATCCATTAACCCATTTAATATAGTGAGAAAGCAGAAAATGAATCCTATAATGGATTAGTCACCACCCAGGACCTCATCATATGTTACAGTTCCTGGACATCTCTAAGAAGTTCTCAATGAGATTCAGGATCTATGGCCTAGCCCTGTAGGATTACTGGAAGAAGAACAGCCACAGACAAGACAAAAGTATACTGTGATAAATCACACCATTATGGCCTGGTATTATAAATTGGAACAAAAAAAGTAGAGGTATTTAAAGCAAATATTTGAACATTAGTAAGAAATTTATCCAGATTCAAATATTAATGAATGATATTTGAGCCCAGAGAAAAAATATTCCTTAACAGAAATAAAATATTCAGGGATGTAGAATTGTAGAATAATAGAATAGTAGAAGAAACTCAAATAACAATTGCAAATAGAAAAAAACTGATATGAACTATAGAAATGACAGCTTTAAAAAAGCAATAACAACAGAATCAATATGGGCCAGGACTGAAGCAAACTATTAACTGGTCTTCTGACAAGAGTAATTAAAAGAGAACATTATGTCATATGCAGAATTACCGGCAGAAAAACAGAGACTACTAGCATCAAAAGTAGTGCCTGAGAAAGACACGGCACTTATAATGAAGGATGTGAATAAGTTGTTTGCAAAGATTAGAATAAAATCTATTGAACAGACCAATCAGCTTGCAGGGGTGGTTAAAGACATGGATATGAAATTAGAAAACAAAAAAATAAAATCATATTCCATCCCAAAGTAGAAGATAGACTAGAGACCAAGATAAAAGAAATTAAGACCAGATACTTTTATTTAAAAAAAACATGAAAGAGCAAAACTGGAAGAATGTAAGGATCAAGACAAACCTAATAAAAAATATTGGCTTCCAGAAAAATGGAATAAGTTTTGGGAATCATAAAGCATCAAATAACAATAAAAGCATGGAAAATTGAATGCTATGGAGCAAAAATGATCCAATTTAAGCAAAATCAGCTATTTCAATCAGATCAGAGGTGATTTTACCAAAGTATTAAAGGCAATAAATTCTGAAAATGGAATTTGGCATAAACTGGCTACGGTGGTTCCAGTGGTTACCAATACACTAGGTACCATACCAATGAATCTTGAACAGCATTTAGAACATCTGTAGATTGACAAAGTTTCCATCTGTCAATTACAACAGAAAATGCTGCTTCGATCCACATATATATTATGCCCATATATTATAGCATCCTAGGCTCTTGTGAAGAATGTGATGCATATGAAGGCCAATACTAACTAATAGTCCATGCTTGACAAATAAATAAAAAATTAAAAAGTAGCAACAATTATGCATTAGAATATATGCAAGAAATACCACGTGCCTGCAAGCAAGAACTAGTTAGACCATAAAATAGACTAAGTAATAGAAAATGAATAAACTAAAATACTCTGGGACTTTAAAATTCAACAGACAACCATCTGCCACACAACAACTCAAACTTAACAATTGTGGGTTAGAGAGACAAAAGTCTGAATAATGGACACTGCAATATTTAAAGACAGCAGAACACAACCGGAGCAAGCAATAAAGTATGAAAACCTGCAAATAGAACTATTGTGGCAAAAAAAAAACCAAACACCAATTATAACAGGAGGCTTGGGTATAATTCCAAAACATTTAGAGCACCACTTGCACACCATTGCAATTACAAAATCCCCATCAGTCAATTGCAAAAGCCAACTTTACCTGCAACAGATTACATCCTGCAATGATTATCTTTAGTACAGGTAATCATCGAGTTATGCAAGTAACAGAGCCTGCCAATTGCATTCATAACTCAAGGGTTTCAGCTTACAAGAAGGAGTTGCTGGTTGCCCCTGTCTTCCCCTCCCCCCTTTCATGCTAATGAGTTGCTGGAATCTCAGAAAAAGATGGTTGCTTCTGGAAATTTGCCACATGGCTATGCAATGGAGTAGCCTTCTCCTTCCACATCCCAACCTCTTGAGCTCTGGAGATCTTGGAAAGGCAAGTGAGCAATCAATGATCTGAGTGAGGTGGAGATGAGAGAGAAGGCCCAAGCAGCTGTCAGGGGCCCAAGAGAGAGAAGCAAAGTATCTTGGGTGAGGAGACACCTTTGGAAGTTGCAGGCAGAGGCACCCCACCCTTGAGGCACCCCATATTCGACCTAACAGCCAGCCCATTTGATTTAGGAATGCATGGGAGCATCAGGGATGTGGGCTCTGTTATGTATGTAGGTTTGAATGTTATTGGTTTATTTGAACTGTTCTTGTAAAATGTCAAATGGTATTGGTTTAAATAGTGCGGGAAGAAACCCTGCACTCCCATTGGCTGGCAGCTACGGCTGCAGGCTATAAGAAGCAGCCGTAGCCTAGCCAGGACGGGTTCATTCGAGCTGTAGTCACTAATAAACTTCTTTGCTGGAACTCCTCGCGTCTGACTCTTCATGCAAACTTAACACTGGCGACGAAGGTGGGATTTCCCTGAAGAGAAGACGACGCGACGAACAAGCAACTGAGCGAGATGGCTGCGCTGAACACCCCCAGCACCGTTCGATCCGGCGACGGAAGACTGGGAATCGTATGCGGATCGTTTCCACATGTTCCTGGAGGGGAACGATCTCGCCGGCATCCCCGAGAGACGGAAGAGGGCGGTCTTTCTCACGCACTGCGGTCCGCAGTCTTCAAAATGGCGAAGGCGTTGGCGGAGCAGCAGAGCTGAAGGTAATGGAATGGCCCGATTTAGAGAAACTTTAAGAGCCCATTACGCCCACAAGTATCGTGCCTCATTAAGAGACACGAATTTTACCGTCGGGATCAAGGGGATAGCGAGAATGTTAATGACTTCGTGGCAAGTTTAAGGGACATTGGGGTGCTTGTGACTTTACCAACTTAGAAGAGGCCATGCGTGATCGGTTTGTTTTAGGCCTAAAAGATAAGGTCTTACAAAGCAAACTTTTAATGAAACCTAAGATCACGTTTAAAGAGGCCATTGAAGAAGCTGTTTCAGCGGAAGCCACCAAGTCCTCAGCTGCGGCCATGAAAAGATTAACAAGGCCTCAAGCCAGGCCTCAAGCCATTCTGATGGGGAAAATCCACAACAGCTCATTGCGAACAAATAGACTCTGATTCTGATGGCAGTGAGGCAGAGGAGGGATTTTTAAACTCAGAATGGAGAAGAAAAGAAAAGACTCTGGGAAAAACAGGCAAGGGTTCTATTGCAGAGGCTGTGGGGGCCACCCCCGCACTGAATGCAAGTTCTTTGACTCCATTTGCCTACGTTGTGAGAAACGGGGTCACATAGCCAGAGTCTGCAAATCATCCAGAACTCCACCAGTTAGGAAGAAAATTCCTGATAGAGACTTTAAGCCCAACAATTTCCTTGAAAAATGGGGCGAAATTTAGAAGCAAATGGCAAGAATGAAACTCACCAAACAATCACTATTGGTCATTCTTCACCCTTAAATAGCAGAAAAGTACATGTGAAGGTGTTTATTGAAGGAAGGCCTTGCCAAATGGAAGTGGACTCAGGCTCTTATTTATCTATGGTGTCATGGGACACTATCCACAGACTCTTTCCCAAAATTCAGAAAAGCATTTCCAGAAGCAAGCACTGACTCTCAAAGACTACCAAGGGAACAAGATTCCAGTAGTTGGAGCGAGAGATTTCAACGTGCAGTTTAAAGGCCACACCAAACGTTTGCCCCTGACCATCGTGGACAAGGATCGCCCAAGTTTGCTGGGACTTGAGTGGTTCAAGCCACTTGGCATCGAGGTGACTGGCATCCATCACGTGAGCAGTTCTGACTGGGAAGAGTCCTTGAAGTCTGAGTTTCCAGAGGTCTTCAGCGAAGGACTGGGCAAGTATATGGGGACCCCTATTGCTTTCAGCCTAGACCCCAAGGTGCCCCCAATTCGTTTAAAGCCCAGGAGGGTCCCATTTGCTTTAAAGGAAAAAATTGATGCACAATTAGATAAGCTCATTGCTCAAGGGGTTTTAGAGCCTACTGACCACTCCAGATGGGAAACAC
Source organism: Naja naja (assembly GCA_009733165.1). Classification (NCBI taxonomy): domain Eukaryota; kingdom Metazoa; phylum Chordata; class Lepidosauria; order Squamata; family Elapidae; genus Naja; species Naja naja. The sequence goes on along the minus strand of CM019159.1, from coordinate 16,608,406 downwards.
CCATAGTCACACCAGTCAAGGCTGATGGGTCAGTGAGAATCTGTGGTGACTACAAGGGGACACTTAACCATGCGCTGCAGCAGAGCGCATATCCTGTACCAGTTGTGCATCATCTGCTCCATTCCCTTGGCAGGGGTACAGTATTTGCTAAACTGGACTTAGCTCAGGCATATCAACAATTAACAGTTGATGATGCCACTGCAGAGGCACAAACAATTGTGACTCATAGAGGTGCCTTCAAATGTAAAAGACTACAATTTGGAGTAAGCGTGGCACCTGGCATTTTTCAAAGCCTTATGGAAAGAATGTTGCAAGGACTGCCAGGGGTAGTGCCTTATTTTGATGATGTATTAATCTCTGCTGAAAATGACACTCAGCTTCAAGAAAGACTCAGAGAAGTCCTTACCAGATTCAGAAAAGCGGGTTTAAAAGTCAAGGAAGACAAATGTACACTCAAAACAGACAGAGTTGAGTTCCTGGGGTATATGATTGACAAGCATGGCATCCATCCTACTGATGCCAAGGTTAAAGCAATCAAGGAAGCCCCTAAACCTCGATGCAAGGCAGATTTGCAAGCCTTCCTTGGACTTATTAACTTTTACCACATGTTTCTACCTCACAAAGCATCTATTGCTGAGCCCTTACATCGCCTGCTTGATAAGAAAGCTGTTTGGATCTGGGGGGAAGGAACAGTCAGCATTTAACAGTATTAAGAGACTAATCACGTCTGATGCTGTGTTGATACAATTCTCTGAGAATTTGCCTGTTGTTCTGACTTGTGATGCATCCCCTTTTGGAGTGGGGGTTTGAGTCACAGGCTTCCCAATGGAAGGGAAGCCCCAATTGCATTTTACTCTCACTTTGTCCAAAGCAGAGAGGAATTATAGCCAATTGGACAAGGAGGCTTTAGCAGTTGTTGCAGCTGTTAAGAAATTTCATGAATATCTGTATGGCAGGTCATTCACCATTGTTACAGATCACAAACCTTTATTAGGCATTGTGGCAGGAGACAAACCTACACCTAATATCCTGTCACCAAGAATGCTGAGGTGGACTGAATTTCTTGCAGCCTATTCATACAAACTGATTCACAGGCCTGGCAAGGACATTGGACATGCTGATGCACTGAGTCGTTGCCCACTACCTTGCCACAAGGAGGACTTTGAACTTGAAACTCACACCTTTTTCCTGGAGACCGTTGCTAAGCTTCCAGTCCATGCTGCTGAGATTGCCAGAGAAACTACCAAAGATGCTGTATTGGCACCTGTTATGGGCTGGATTAAGAAAGGTTGGCCTCTTCAAGATCTACCTCACCTTGCCCAACCTTTTAAGTCCAGGCAAACTGAATTATCTGTATTAAGAGGATGTATTTTGTGGGGTAACAGGGTGGTTATTCCTGCAAAACTGCAAAGGGAGGTTTTGGAAATGTTACATGAGGGTCATCCTGGGATTGTAAGGATGAAAGGTTTGGCCAGGAGTTATGTATGGTGGCCAGGTATTGACAAAATGGTTGAAAACTGGGTAGCATCTTGTCCCAATTGCCAGGTAGTCAGGCCTGCCCCACCTCACGCCCCCACACAGGAATGGGAATGTCCTAGGGGCCCATGGTCTAGAATCCACATTGATTTTGCAGGCCCTACAAGAGGGCACACTTTTCTAGTTATAGTAGATGCATATTCCAAATGGCTAGAGGTAATTCCCATGACATCCACTACAACTGAGGCTGTCATCAAGCAGCTCAGAAAATTGTTTGTCACCCATGGGTTACCAGATGTCCTTGTTTCTGACAATGGCCCTCAATTCACATCTAACATTTTTGAATCCTTTCTAGCTCAACAGGGCATCAGACATGCCCTCACTGCCCCTGGGCACCCTTCGCCAATGGCCGGGCTGAACGCATGGTACGCTTTACCAAAGAGAAGCTTCAGCAGCTGGGTCCTGGGGACATCACTGAGAAGCTTGAAAAACTTCTTAGTGTTCAACACATCACTCCTAGCCCATCAAATAACTTGTCCCCAGCAGAGTTGTTGATGGGCAGGAAACTTAGGTCTTCCCTTGACCGCCTTCATCCCACTTACGCACCCAACGCACCACTGGATTCCACTTCCAAAGTTCGTTCTTTTAGTGTGGGAGATTCTGTCTATGCTAGGAACCTTATAGGTGAACCTTTGTGGATTCCTGCTGAAATAACTCACATCACGGGCCCTCGTTCTTACAGGGTACAAACAGAGGATGGCCTCCTCTGGAGCAGGCACATTGACCAACTTAGATCCAGGTTCCCTCAGGAACATCAACCCTGTCCTCTCTAGGTCCCTCACCTGATGTTCCTTCTAGGGGAAGGAGGGGAACAGGAGGAAAATCAGCAAACAGGAATCAACCCCATGTGTAACGAGCCATTGCGACAGGAACCATCCCGAACCCTGTCACAAAGCCAAGATCCATCCTTAGAAGTGGAAGATTGCACATCACTACCTGACTTGGGTGCTGACATTGGAATGGAGATGGGTTGGGAGGAGAGACCAGATTCTAACAGTCTAACAGGGTCTTCTTCCTCAGGAAGTCCCAACAGGGAAATGTCAGTAGACACATTTCCCTCTCACTGGGTGAGAACGTTAAAGCTTCTGAACCACGAAGGTCTCAACGTACACGTAAGAGCCCCACCTATTTAAAGGAATACATTAGATAGGTTGGGGTTTGGTATGGACTGAACCTAGTGGGGAGGGGTGTTATGTATGTAGGTTTGAATGTTATTGGTTTATTTGAACTGTTCTTGTAAAATGTCAAATGGTATTGGTTTAAATAGTGCGGGAAGAAACCCTGCACTCCCATTGGCTGGCAGCTACGGCTGCAGGCTATAAGAAGCAGCCGTAGCCTAGCCAGGACGGGTTCATTCGAGCTGTAGTCACTAATAAACTTCTTTGCTGGAACTCCTCGCGTCTGACTCTTCATGCAAACTTAACAGGCTCATTCATTGAATGTGATCCATGGTGTGGAGGGAAGTGGAAAAACCAAGGAACAACATGCTCGTGCAGCCAAAGCCTGAAGGGCACAGCTTTAGAAGCACCGAAGGTTTCATGTTGAAAGCCTTGCACAGGAAAAAAGCAAACTTGCCTTCTCTCTCTCTCTTCTTTAACAATATAGGCTAGCTAAAGCAGCATAGCCTTGGAAAGTCAGGCAAACTTGCTGGCTCTCCCCAAAAGCAAAACTACAAAAGCAGCTACTGTTACACTAATCCCTGGGAAGAAAGAGAAGGGTTTCAGCTTACAAGAAAGAGCTACCATTCCACCCCTCCAGGAAAATGCCTCGGGAAGGAAGCTAGGCCTCATCTCAGAAAAAGACAGCCACTTCTGGGATTTTGCCATGTGGCTTAGCAATGGAGAGGCCTTCTCCTTGCATACCCCAACCTATTGAGCTCTATTGATCTTGCAAAGGTAAGTGAGTGATCGGGGTGAAGTGGGGAGCAGCAGAGCAGAACATGTGGAACCTGCTGGATTGGCAAAGCAGACCCAGTATCTGATGGGGCAGGATGACGGGGGAGAAATGGTGTGTGGGGGGTAAATAGCCATGAGAGCGTGCTGCAGCATCTTTGCAGTTGGTTGTAAGGGCGAACGTCCGTAAGAAGGCTGCAACAGTCATAACTTTGGGACTGAGTCTTACCTACTCTTTGGGGGTGGGGGGTTTATTATTGTAGCTTTGAGCCAGGGATCTTCAAACTTGACAGCTTTAAGACTTGTGGACTTCAACTCCCAGAATTCCTCCTTCAGTCATGTTAGCCCAGGAATTCTGGGAGTTGAAGTCCACAAGTCTTAAACTTGCCAAGTTTGAAGACCCCTGCTTTGAGCCATTGCGAAGTGAACTGTCATATGTACCACCAAGCCAAAATCATCTACCTCTCCCATGTCTTTGGGACAAATTGGATAGATGGATAAAAATGCCAAATCTAGTCTTAAATGTATCAACGACTGAGAAACCAACCACAACAATTCCACTATTTTTAAATAGTGAATTATGGGACCTTGTTCTCTTCTTTCCCCCCTCAACACAGTAAATGTGTAACACAGAACACATTTCTTGAGCAATCATTGCTAAAAGCATTATCTGCAATGGCTGCTGAGACAACAGAAAGATTTTGCAAGACATTCATATTCCCCCTCAAATTACACTAAACTCTATTGTCACCTCTTGGACAGTTATCAAAAAAATATAACGGACTGTACCAAGATGCAAAGAGCTTTATAAGGAATGTGGTGCAAAATCACAGACAGGCCGTTTTTTAAAATTTTCAAGAAGATGTTTGCTTTTAATAAAATGGCACCAGATCAGAAATGCGTGATCCAAGAAGCCAAATACAGCTTGCTGCAAACTCCTCAACACACTGAAAATCTCAGCCGTGCAGCGTGAATACATTAAGCTCCAACTGAGCTTCCATATACAGAGGGATAATGTGATGGAGGCCTATTATATTGTTTCCCAAGTCTTTAAAGCAGTACTTCCCAAACTTTTTCCTTTATTACCCAAAACCTCTTCTCAAGAAAGTCCTTATTTAAATTTCCCTGTTCTGATTGGGTAACAAGTTTGTGTCTGTTTACTTAAAGAAAACCATTTTTGCCCAATTTGGGGTAATTTATCCAGGTTTGGGAAGTACCATTTTAAAGAAATGTTTTTGTTGTGTAATGAGATGTTATTGGGGGAGAATTGGAGCCTCACAGCAAAATTATCATTGCCAACAATCCAGGCAATGATTTTTCCCTGTAAACAAAATGCTCTAAGTGAATATTAAAGGCATATAATTTACATCATAGTTGACATTTGCCCAGAATCCCTGCAGATAGTCATGATGACAGGCTTTCATAGATTAGCTATCGTGTTTCCCCGAAAATAAGACCTACTCGGAAAAGTAAGACCTAGCACTATTTTCTAAACCTGCCCTAATATAAGACCTACCCCAAAAATAAGACCTAGTGTAAATCTCCAGTTCCAGGAAGACTTTTCAGGGAGCAACTGCTGCACCCACGAAAATCCCCCCATACACACTCACACCCACTATTTGGCACCATAATATATAAGACCTACCCGAAAATAAGACCTAGTGTGTTTTTGGGAGCCAAAAAAAATATAAGACAGTGTCTTATTTTCGGGGAAACACGGTATGTAATATTTTCCCTTAGAAAAATCCTTTAGATGTAAGGATTACAATGCAGTTCCGCATGAGGTACTTTCTGGAAGTTTCCCAAGTCTTTGCAGCTAGAGGGTATAAAACAGAACAGATTCAGTGGTGGGATTCAAAAAATTTTACTACCGGTTCTGTGGGCGTTACTTAGTGGGCATGGTGTGGCTTGGTGAGGGTGGTTTGGTGGGCATGGCAGGGGAAGGTTACTGCAAAATCTCCATTCCCTCCCCACCCCTCTAACCTGCTTTCCAGCTCCGTTCTCCTGTGCAGGGCAACTAAAGAAGACCCAGCCAATCAGCTGGGAGGGAGAGAATAGATGGGGGTGGGGCCAGTCAGAGGTGGTATTTGCCGGTTCTCTGAAGTACTCAAAATTTCCACTACCGGTTCTCCAGAACTGGTCAGAAGCTGCTGATTACCACCTCTGCTCTCTATCAGAGCTTATACTACGTTGAAAGTTACAGCCTTTAAGGTCAAATAAATCTTTTTTGCTTTTCATTTTAACAATTGTCTTTGCTTTCCAGGTCTTGGATTGGCCTCCAGGGCTTATCCTGCTTTTAGGGCACTCAAAACCTATGCCTTCATTTTTTAAAAAAAGCTACCTAAAATTGTCCATCCAGAATGGCTGCATTAATATATAGCATAAGACCCTGAATGTTAATGCTGCACTTTAATGCAAAGTGAATCACTAGAAGTTGGGTTTCTATAAAGGTAACAGTGTCATTAATACTAATTTATACTTTTTTATTTTTCTGCCATGTCCTTTTTGATGTAATCAAACATCAAATGCGGCTGCTGCTTTCTTGATTGTAACTATCAAGTGTCTAGCAGATTAATGTTGGCTGCCAAGGAATGTTTTTAAAACAGTGGGAATGGTATTCTTACATTAGCTAGCATTTCACATAAATAGAACTTTTCAGGCCAGAACTAGCAGTTGCATATTCCCTGGAAGTCTCCTAAAATACAGATTGAATAGGAGTTACACTTAAGAAAAGAAGAACAGATTTATTTCGAATGATGAATGACTCTACTGACATGTTCCTCCATCATTGTTTCCTTAAACATTTGCCCATCTGTGCTGGCACATTTTGTTCTGCAGAAGGTAGTTTTTCAAAGTTTATTGAGAAGGCATTTCTCTATTCCTACTTTTGTTTTCTTAGAAATAACAGTGAAGATGATATGGTTGATCTTGCAATATCATTTATACGGCAACTCTCATACTTACTTAAACAAATTAACAAATAACAAGATCCATTTGCATAAGCAATAGAATGCAAATTCTTCACATGATGAGTACTAGGTGAGTAGCCAATAGTTGTTTAGTATCTAAATAGTTTTAGCTACACTAGATACTACCTTTAAGTCAAAGGTAGCTTGAGCATTAAGCTATTGGGCACTTGTGAAAAATTACAAGAACAGATGCATTATAATTCATCATGGAAGATGGTTTTCACAAAGAGTGAAGCAGAACTAAATTTATATAAGCAAGAATCTAGTACCCGAATAAATAAATAAGAGCACCCTATAAAAACACTTCAATGAAATCATCAATTCCTAAGTTAGAATGTATTAATTAAAAGGGCAGATAATTATAAAAAATGTACTATGGAAAAACTAAAAAAAAAGGCTGGATTATTAAATGGATATGTAACTTTGTGAGTGCTTCATTTTGTGACTGAATTTCTGGTCCTAAACCAGTACTAACTGTACTGTCAGTGCAAGGATATGCAGAATATGATAGCATTAGGATACAAAGTCAATTTCACATTTAAAAATGGAACAACATGAAAACTAATCATACCAATCCCTTCCTACTTTAGCATAGTTTCTTTTTTATTAGTTAATTCTTAAAAGACAGTGTACAGTTAATGTTGCTGTTGTATAACATTGAGTGTCAGTGTATAATTGTATGGTTTCTCTTGTTGGAAGCTTCTGGAATGTTAAATAATATTAATTGAGTTTGGCCTGGATCTTAGCTAACCTCTTTACAAAGTCCCTTTCTCTTTAGGTTATAGATCTTCTCTCAGATCTCTTTGCTATATCTTCTCATACACAGACTCAGTCTGTCAGATCCTAATATCCTCAGAGTCTGGATCTTCTCAGTATCTCCAATCTCCGCAGAATCTCCTCATTTTCTTTCTTTTTTTTCTCTTTTAAAATGACAGTTGACAGCCCTTTTATACTTAGGGGCGTATCCTACAGTATCACAGTGAGGTGCTCAATGCCACCCTGTCATTGGTAGGTTTGATCACCCCATCAAACTCTACTAATTTGTAAACTGCATAGTAACTCCAGAAAGTTCTACTTTCTGACATGGAAGATATCAGAAAAGCATACATAAATTTCTAATGTTGTGGCAAAGTGCTATCTGTTTGCTTTTGTAGACTGTTAACAATTTCTTCTGCAATCTACTTTCTTATATTTTTCTGTAGACTCTCAGTTTCAAAAGGCTATGACTGCTGGCTCCCTATGCTGCATTTTTAGTTTGCAAGTAAGACAGACTTTCTCAGGAAACTGAATATCTTTTGAATAAAAGATTCAGAGTATGCAGTTCAGATGATTTGCATTTGTGAAAATGTTGGCACGTAGTTTTGCTGATAATATAAGCTCCATTCATTGTTTCAGCTACTCTTTTCTGAATCGTGATTGGTCTACAGTAGCTTTAATCAAGGAATTTAGCAATGGCTGTCCTAAAACAAAGACAATGAGCAAATACATACTCATGTATTAAATTCCTGCTTGCTGCCAACATCAACTGTTAGATCAAAATCTTTCCTTAGTAAACAGGACAATAGGGATAATGCACCTCTGAATAACAGTTTGCTGCTGAAAATAGAAAGAGTGTCCTATCCCAACATTGAGATGCAATGCAGTTTCAGTTTTCTACTTAATTTTACATTAATGTTTAAAAATGATTTAAAAGTTACACTAGTTTAAAAAATTAAAATTAATTTAGAATTAATTTTTAAACATTTAAAAAACAACAACTGCTTTGATGAAGCTTCTCAATCATTCAGCTAAAGTTTTCTGGAAGTTGAGTAATGCAACTGGATCTATTTTCTTGTTGGTTTGAAATGTTTTGCTGCTTATTCTTCAATCTGAACAAGTTGTTTAGGGGGAATCTAAGTAGCCAGAGAGTTGTTGGAATGTACCAACTCCTAAAATTCTTAGCAATCATTAAGTGTGGTCTCCCATGGTGAACCTGTGAAGTGGTCTTAATCTTCCTGGGGACTGATGAGAGGGGAGCATAAAAAATGGGGGCTGCTCAAACTGCTCAGGCCATACTCAACTTCCAGACTATTCTATGTTGTTGTTAAAACACTGTTTTAACCTAAAATCATCAAAGGGATAATTTCCATGCTTAATCCTAGGAGGACTAACCCAAATTGGTCCATGTAAAGCTATGAATATGATCTCACTTTTTCTTTTTCTTTTACCTAACTGAATTTGTAGATGAATCTTTTTTTGATGGAAATGATAGGAAAGAATAGTCTACTAAATCTGACTAAATGAGAATCACAGTCAAGTGATATGATAGCTTTGTTGTTCAGCAGATGATCTGCCTCCCAGAAATCACTGTCTTACTTCAGCTAATGATACAATGTGTGTGTGTATATATATTTGTTTTTGTAGATATATATATATAAACTGATGAAAAGAAATAAATATATATATATACATATATATGTGTGTGTGTATGTGTATATATATATATATATATATATCTCCAATACTGAACACTTCAACAAGAGAATAATTAGGGAAGCCATCAAATAGAGAAACACCCCATAACATGAATAAACGGATGATACTTCCCGCCTACCAGACATCTGGAAACTAGCCCTAATCAACAAACGAGTCCCAGCCACAAAAACCAACACCGGACCCAAATAACACATGATGCCACCACCAATCTCCTTCACCAGACTCAAACCCAAGCCCACGCCACAGATGAAATGCAACCACCATCCAGAAACCAGACCATGGCTGCAACACCAGCTGCTACACCCCTCCAACCCCAAAACTAAGCAAACTGACACACGCTTATAAACACATAGCCAGACCTCAAACCGGAGCCAAACCAAGGCCCAGAATGCCACATCACAGCCTTCCACCCAGGATACTACATCACAGAACTCAGGAGATCACAACACAAAAAATCAGGAGGTTGCAGCACAGACAACGACCCAGGAGATTACAGCACCACACCCAGGACATCACAACAATAGAACTCAGAAGGTCATCACACAGCCCATTACCCAGGTCGTTAAACACAAAGGCTGAGAGACACACCTCCAGCACCTCAGCCACACAGGGTCTCAGGAAAAGCATCCAATATGCATACATCACTCCACAAACCAATCAAAAAGTAACAAACACATCCAACTCTAGAGTTTAAAAGGAAAAACAGCCACGATCACACACTTCTCCCAGGAAACGAAGCTGAAGACACCAGCCTGAAGATGACGGATGAGATTTCGTCGAACGTTGCCAGGTATTCTCAATACACGGGACAAGACCGAATAAACCAAGACCTACATACCTTTACCCGTGAAAATCTACGAAAACATATATATATATATATATATATATACATACATATATAGAGAGAGACACACGATTAAAAAGAACCCAATACACAAGCCTGAAGATGGCAGATGAGATTCTGCCGAAACATTGCTATAACTTTAAAAACAACTATTAAGACTTGGGAAAATACCCAAAGAAACCTAAATACCATATATATATACAGACACCAGCCTGAAGATGACGGATGAGATTTCATCAAAACGTTGCCCAGATACTTCCAATTTTACGTGGGAGAAAACCCGAATGACCAAAGACCTACATACAAACACCTGCGAAAACCTCAGAAAATATATATATATATATATATATATATATATATATATATATATATATGTAGGTCTTGGTGTATTCAGGTCTTGTCCTGTGGAAGATTGAGAGAATCTTGGTGACATTTCAATGAGATCCCACTCGCCATCTTCAGGCTGGTGTCTTCGGCTTTGTGCTTGTGCCAAGCCAAAGACACCAGCCTGAAGATGGTGAGTGGGATCTCGTCGAAACGTCGCCAAGATACTCTCAATCTTACACGGGACAAGACCCGAATACACCAAGACCTACATACCTTTCGTGAAAATACTGAAAACATATATATATATGTATATGTATAGTGTGTGTGTGCATTTCTGGGTTTTTGTGTTGTCTCCTGGTGACTACCTGAACTAGTCCCTATGTTTTTTTTGGCAAGATTTTTCAGAAGTGGTTTGCTAGTGCCTTCTTCCTAGGGCTGAGGGAAAGTGACTGGCCCAAAGTCACTCAGCTGGCTTTGTGCCTATGATGGAACTAGAACTCATAATCTCTTGGTTTCTAGCCTGATGCCATAACCACTACACCTCTCATATTGTTCAATAAACTACAATAAACTACATAAAGTAATAAATCGAAATGTATAAAAACCATGTAATATTAATAATAGAAGTAGCAATTAGTCAGTTGTAAAATCGTATATTTTAACTGGAGAACTGATTGAACCAATGAAAATAATTTCAAGGAAAACAGGAAAAAAGTACTTGAAATTCTATTGTTTAAATAGATTTCAATCAATCAAATGACTAATTTTACCTCTTCAACATGCGAATTACAAATAACAAAAACTTGCCTAATATTGTGCAATTTATCTTCTCATTCAAAGCAGAAACATTTTTGATAGGCCAAATTCTGATGAAGGTAAAGTGTTTTCAGTTCAATATAATGACGCCTAGTTATCTTTAAAATAACTGAAAACTTGTCTTTCATGGACACATTCAGTCATACTTTTCCAAACTTTCTCATCAACTGAATTAAGCCTACTGAGATAATTTTTCCTCACTAACAATGTACATTCTTAAATATAGACATAGATGGCACTAAAACTGAGAACTAAAGAAACAAACCCACAGGCATTCTGGTCAGTTTGTGTTGATGTATTTAAACTTGAATTGCATTGTATTGAATACTTTATTTGGCCAAATGAAATTAGACATGCAAGGAATTTATCTCTGGTGCAGAATCTCTCAGTCTATATGAAAAGCAACAGAATCATCATCATCATAATACCAGTAAGAGATGGGAGCATAATACCATAATAATACCATAAGAGATGGGAGTAAAGAAGATAAGAAGGATAAATAATAATACTATAGACAATACTACATGAATAAATGCACAGACATTGAACAGCACTGAGGGAATTAAGTGTTCAGCAGAGTGATGGCACGAGAGAAAAAACTGCCCTTGTGTCTAGTTGTTTTGGCACGCAGTGCCATATATGTCCAGGATGTGAGGGGTCTATAGACAGGGATGGGATCCAACTGATGTAACTACCAGTTCGGTGATTTACATTTGTGTGCGCTTCGCACGCATGTGCACCTGACGTGCACGTGTGAAACGTCATCAGCTTGCAGTCTGGACAGCTGAGCAGCGCTGCACATGGGTGCGCAGTGTTTGAAAAAGCACTTTTTTCCTACTTTTTCAACTGCAGCTGTGCCGTGCAAAGCAGCTGAGGTTGAAAAAGCAGGAAATAAAGGTCAAGTAAAAGCCCGGGTGGGTGCGTGGGCCAAAACAGCAACAGAACTGGTTCTATGTCTGCTGCTCTTCAGAGCTACTGGTTCTACAGAGCCGGATAGAACCAGTAGAATCCCACCCCGTCTATAGATATCTTCTCACCCCTCCTTTTGACCCATACAACATACAGGACTTCTTTGTGTTGGAATATATTTTGTATGGTAACAACTACAGAATTATTCAGCCAGTAGATGGCAGTGTTTAGTATTTATCTATGGTTATAATACATGGTTCTTTCATACTTTGAGCAGAGTTTCTTGTGACAATCAAAACCATTAAGCAGCAAACTACCAATCTGTATAGCTATATAATACTCCTCTGCTACCATTCCTATATAATAAAGCAGAATTTCTAATAGGTTATGGGCCCAGAGATAAACCCAGTTCAGCACAGAACAGAACAATCCAGTCATAGCCAGCTACAGCAAATAAGTGCAAGATACAGCAACAGTAAAACAAGATGGCCAGTAACAAAGCTGAAACAAATATTTCATTTGCAAATCTGACAAACCAGAACTACCTTCTCTTATTAGCAGCACTTTTATCTTGAATTTCCAAGATAAAAGTGCTGCTAATAAGAAAAGGTAGATAAAAATGTATAAATGAAGCTAGGCCAGAACACCCTTCAGATGAGTAGATAGATAAAAATCAAGAAGCTCAGAGCACAATCCCTCTTAGCACAAAAGATGATCGAATCATACATAAAGTCAGTGTTCCAGAAAACCTCAAGTCCAATAAATAACTCTTGAGACAGACATGTTCTCAAAGTCTCCTTTTATTAGAGTAGTAAACTGGCACATCTGGGAAACCCCGAATCTGAAAGTTTCGGGTTTTCCTCCAATAAGTAAAAAATTACAAATCCACCCCTTCACCTATCATTCCATCACACACCCCAATCACCATCCATCCCAACTTGAGACATCCTCTCAACCACTCCTCAGCCAGGTGCAGGAATAACATGACCTTGACTTTAAAGAAGAATGCTATTATGTCTACCCACATACGCTCCACGAAATTCCCCCCCTCCCATTTTCCCAGGCTCAAGAATGTGGCAGCGTGGAAGCTTCTGGTGCTAGTAGGGCTTCCAAAGCTGACACATATATGTAAACATGAAACTGCTGAAGAAATGTGGGAAGGATTAAAAAAGGTGCATGACAGAGATAATCTAAGCAATTAAGTGTGTTTGATTAGAAAGCTGTACCAAACCAAGCTGATGAAAGGCCAGGATAGGCAGGATTACATAAGGCACACCTTGGAAATGGTTGAACACCTGAGAGGCATAGGAGAAGAAATAAAAGATTTTCATGTTGCAGCATTTCTGTTTAGCAGAAAGTTATGAAATGCTTGTCACAGTGCTTGAGATACATCCAGATGACGAGCTAACATTGGAATGCGTTGAGGGCAAGCTCAACATATTGAATATAATATTTGAATATAAGCGTAAAACAGAAAGCATTGATAGTGACAGTGCTATCGCAGAATCTATTTTAAAAATGAAAAATAGGAATAAAAACAGTTACATAAAGCAAGAAACACGTGGATGCTTTGTGTGCAAGAAAAAGGGTCATTTAAAAGCAGTTTGCAGAAACTGAAAACTAGAATGAAAAACTAAATTAGTAATAAATATTAATTAATATTAAACATTTATTTGAATATTGCTAAAATATACTCAAGCATGTGTCATTGCTTTATGTTTATTGTTCAGCATCTATGGGTTGACCAGTAATGTGAAGTTATCTTTTTCCTCTTGGATTAGATTTTCTTTTTCTTCCAATTCTGCACATTAATCAAGCTATGATGCTACGTGTCCAATTACTTTTTTTTTATTCAGTGCTAGCATCAGTAATAATGAAGCAAAGTGAGACAAAGCGTAGGAATATTACTGGGACCAAGTAAGATTAAAAGAATTACAAGTGAGGACAGATCACACATCTGTGGAATCTTTAAAAAAAAAAATCCACAAAGCTTACAGCAATAAGTCATCAGGTTTTCCTACCTGTATAAATATCTGCCTTTTATATGATTTTCAACTATGCTGCTTAGCAGGCAGTATTTTCTTAGCGTTCTGCTTTGAGCAGTTTGCTAAATTTCAGAATGAAGAGTAAAATCATGCTAAATTGAGTGTTTGGTGTAGATAAAATAGAATTAGTGTTCAGGTTGATGCCATGATTCACTTTCGTCTTTTCTATATAACTGGCAATATAAGACAAACACTTTTGTTTTCCTTCTCAATAACTAGTCAAATACGAACAGCTTATGTGTTTTAACTTTTAAAGGACTGTGTTACAGAATAAATGTGCATCTTTCTTGGCATTGACAGAAATGGTATGCTCCAAAGTTAGGAGGAAAAAAACAGGCAAACCATTTTCTCATATATGTTCAACAGCATAACTGAATTAGAGATGAAAGTAGTAGTTGCACTCCTTCGAATATACTATATTAAATGTATTATTAGGAATCTTCACTGGGCTATGCTAAGTTTTCTAATTAATCAGAATATGTACACATTTACATATGTACATGTTTACCAACATACAGAGAGAAACATATTTTGAATTCCCTCAAGTCTTCCAATTAAGGAAGGAAGCATTCTTTTGGTTACTTTACTAAAAGACATTTATTGAACTATTAGAGACACACCATGAAGGAAGTCCTACATTTCCAAACCTATGAGGTAAGACAGGCAAGCTGAGTGTCCTCAATGTACATTTCAGAATGTATTACATTGCTGCAACTCATTTATGGTGCAGTGGAAAATGTAATGCACTTATAGAAGGATTTTTCAAAATACGTTCTGTATGACTCCAAAATAATTGAATAGGGTTCTATCAGAAACTAAGAGCAAAAGAAAAATATTTAATGTTAAATTTTGAGAAAACTCAAGTGTAGGCAGTTTTCTATGACTCCTGAGCAAGAGTCTTAGCAGGTTACATGGCCAGAGAAATTTGAAAACCTGTGGACCCTTTCATGAATCCACCTTTAATCTTCGTTCACATCGACCTTTAGTCTTGGAAGTTCTGTGGGTTACTTTATACCAGGAATGTCAAACTCAAGTCATCCCGGCAATGTCACGTGACATATCACTTTCCCCCTTCGCTAAACTAGGCGTGGCCAGCGCGTGATACATCCAGCCCATGGACCGGGAGTTTGACAGCCCTGCTTTATACTAATCACTCTCGCACCAATGTAATCCATGAAGGTTTTGATGTGGTGTGTTGGAACCAATTAAGAGTAGTGTTAGTAAGAATATTTTTGTTCTTGACTGAAAGCAGGAATATAAAACAGCTAAATAGAATTTGCATGAACTTGATCTAACAGAGGGATATGCCCTTTTCCCAAAGTTTTTCTTTATTCCCATTTAAAATCCAAATACCCACCATTTGGCTCTCCAGGCTTGCAATAAGGATATTTCAACTTCAGGTTCCAATTCAGTACAATTCCTTGATAAAAGAAGAAACAATTGTTTGTTTTTAAAATAAAATGAGACATAGATCATGGCTGGCTGGCTGGCTGGCTAGATGGAAACTTATCAAAGAGAGAGCCAACCTAAGGAAAAATGTCTTGTCAGTGACAACAATTCATCAATGGATCCGCTTGCCTCCAGAAATTGTGAGTGCTCCATTATTGGAGGTTTTTAAGAAGAGATTGGACAGCTAGTTATCGAAAATGGTATATGGTCTCCTGCTTGAACAAGAGGATGGAGTTGATTTTTTCCAACTCTGTTATTCTATATTTTTTGTAATCCTTCATTAGGTGCTCTAAAATAGACATTCAAATCTGATAGCAGCTAACTGGTCCCATTTTTTTTAAAAAAATATAATTTCGCTTAAAGCCTTGTTTTATTTTTATTTTTTTTACAGAAAGGCAATCATTTTCTTCTCAATAGGATTCTTCTTTCTAATATATTGAACAGTTGAATGACATCTCTTATCTTTCAAATTATTCTGTTTCTAAAAACAAAGACCGTACTCTTTAAAAAAAAAAAGAATCATGTATCTTTTGGAGGAGATTTGTTTAAAAGTAAAAGGTGAGATAATTGCATTAAACCTATGTTCCAAATGTGATAAAATCAGTTCCAACAAGTCAAGGAAAATAATAAACAAACAGCTAACTCAGCAAAATGAAAGAAGATGACATTTTGCAAAAAGGCTAATACAATTCTTTACTCAGGACAAAAATTGCAAAGTGACATCACAGTATAGAAACAGGGCATAACCTCACATTTCAATGCATACATTAAAAAAGTATAACTGATGCCCAACATAAAATTATAAAAACCATTTGCCAGTTTGGTTTAAAAAAATCTAAAAAAGCCAAGATTCATTGGTAGATAAAATCTTTCCATATTTTTCCCCCGTTCACTCCATTAACATAGTCAATAATTTCAAAAGGATTTGATGGGTCTGCTAACAGAAGATTTTTTTAAATTCAAAATGTTTATAGTTAAGTTGTGAAGTGATGAAGTAATTAATCTCTTGTTGTCTGACTCTAATGTTATGTATTTAACTACTGTCTCTTCTTTCATTATTACTAATAATCTTCTCCAGTCCCATTATTAAAGTTTCAGTGGTCATAGTTGAATCTCTATTAACAGAATTGTAAGATGCTTATTAGCAAAGCATCTAGTTTGTTATTGTTGATTCCGGTATGAGTCTCTTAGAGAAAATAGATATTGTAGACATATTGATGTGCAGTAGATGATCAATTATTCATATTTTTAAGGGAGGGAGTAAGCACTGATATCCACTTGAGACCATTGTACAAAACTTAACTTGAGGGAACACACATTTAAAACCTAGCAAATGTGCCTTCAGTATTCTAAACATTGTGGTAAGCAAGATCATCGTTTTCCAACATGTTAGCACACTTTTCTATTTTCCCTATTAAAAAGACATTGAGTGAAAATGTATAAACACAAGAACAGTTTGAGAGTGTCATATGTTTCACCTCATAAAGTAGCACCCTATTTTTGAAGGACTCTAAGAGGGCAATTTTCACAAGTGGTGTCAATGCTTATATTAAAGAGACAGGATTTTGTTCATGCAGTGCAAGAATCATGATTCCTTTAGTCCCCTGCAGATGCTTCTGGACTAAAATTTTGATTTAGTGGACCTCAGTGCAACAGTCCTTGCATATAACAGAACATCCTTCTGCACAGATTATTGTCATTTGTGTGATGTCATTATGTAAATTATACATTTTTAAAAATGACATTTGCATATATATATGTAAAGATTTAAAAATGCAAATAATCAAAATTGACACAAATAATGTAATTTATGATATATCCTCTGATTTAATGGACAGTCAGGAGTAATGGACACCACTATCCCAAACTTCAATTATTACATTAAAAGAAACTTTAACTTACATACAAATTTGAACCCTTATTTGTCTTTTGTGATGGATAAAAACTCACATTATTGTATATTTTTAATGTCTAATTATTAGATATGTATTAGGTATATGTGAAGTAATGATTACATATACCTAATATATGGTCCTGGTTTTCTATTAGTATTTTAAATTCTATCATCCTTTTCAAGGTTCTTCTTTCTTGAGACTACTTATATTTTTCAACAATTAGTAAGCACATAGAGACAGAACAAATTAAACATTAAGTGATAAAGTGAATGAAAAACTTGAGAGCAGAAATCACAATGGAATAATAAAGATTGATTGATTAAATAAATAAATAAAAACAATTGAAACAGCTATGGGAAAAAATCAAAATTATTCCAAGGTACAATTTGAGGGGAATTTGTACAACATATTTTATTCAACTATAAGGACTTTGTGGAATCATTGGTGCTTGGTGGTTTCCTTGCAGACATTTCATAACCCTACATTACCTATCTTTACTATGATATTTCTGTCAGAATTTTCTCACATCAATGAGGCCACCTAGTTGGGTAATGAAGTATGCAAAAAAACCTACTAAGCTCAGAGAGCATCAAAGATTCCCCAGTTCAACCGAGTTGGTGGAATAAGGCTTAAAATAAGACATAAGGCTTGAAACAACTTTGGAGGTCTTCTAATCCAATCTCCTACCCAAGACAAGGAAACTTATTGCATCCTGGACATATGGTTGATCCACTGATGGAGCACTCACAATGCTGGAAGATTGTGAGTGCTCCATCCTTAATTCCAGATTGGATCACTCTTTAACAAGTTCCAACCATTGCTTCTCGTCCTGCTGTCAGATGCTTTGAAGAATAAGTTGACCCCCTCTTCCATGTGACTGCCCCTCGAGTATTGGAAGACAGCTATCATATTACCCCTATTCTTTCTTATGTTAGGCTATACATATCTAGTTCTCTCAACCATTCTTCATATAATGTAGCTTTCAGACCTCTGCTCATTTTTTGTTGCTCTTTTCTGTACTCTTTCAAGGGCCACAGCATCTTTTTTTGTATCATGGTGATCAGAGTTAGATCAATTATTCCAGTTGAGACAGGTCCCACCTATATTATAACTCTACATTTGCTTTTTCCTGCCTAAATGAAGGACCTGGCTTTTCTCTCCACTGAACTGCATCTTGTTGGCTAAGACCCAATACTCACATCTGTCAAAATATTCTTCTGAATATCTTCCAAGCTGTTGACACTTCCACCCAGTTTGGTGTTATCTGCAAATTTGATAAATTCTCCTTTTATCCCCTCATTCAGGTTATGTTGAAGAGCACTGGGCCCAAAACAGGACCTTCAGGTAACCTATTGCATGCTTTCCCCAATATATATGTAGTTCCATTAAGGATTAAACTCAGTGTAGTTGGCCAGCCAATTGCAAATCGATGTCATGCTGAAATTGTCTATTCTACACTGTTCTATCTTACCAAGAAGTAGTCTCTGGTCTACTTTGTCAAATAACTTATTGAAGTCCACATAAACTATATCCACAGGATTTTCATCATCCACTAATTTAGTCACTATTAAAGGCATAAATAAGATTTATCTGGCACAATCTGCTTTTAACAAGCCCATTTTGGCTTCTAGTAATCACACTTGGTTCATTTTTAGGTGTTCACAAATCTGCAACTTGATTATCCATTTCTCCATTGCTGAATGCTGTTCAGCATGCAACAGCTGATCTATGCACTACAGCTGCTCTCCACATGCCCGATGCTCTCAGCAATCCAATCATGCAAATGCAACCTTAGAGAGACAACGGTCCAGCCAATAGTCCAGCCAGCAATAGCCCAAGCAAGGAGGTGAGTTTCAGGTACCACGAGCGACTCTATCTGAAGCTGCTACACAGCCTAACAAGAGAGGCAAATCATATGGAAAAATGCAACATCAACCAGGCTCAATAGAGCAACACTCCACATTTGCAGAAACTCTACCAATTCTTATTCCATATTTCTAGGCCACCTACCTGCTGCAACGTACTAAAAGTGACTACCGTTGGAACCTGTTCCACAACAAGGTTGACTCAGCCTTCCATCCTCTCGGGGTAGGTAAATTGAGGAGCCAAGATGGTTGGGGGCAATTAGCTGACCTTGTAAAAATGCCGCTTAGTAATAAGCAGGCATATACAATGGAATGAAGGCTATTGCTGAGCACACTGGGTTGTATCCCAAAAAAATTGTAAGCCGCCCTGAGTCTCCGGAGAAGGGTGGCATATAAATGTAATTAAAAAAAAAAAACACATCTGGTCTTGGTGCCATCTTTGAAAACTAAATAGAAGTTGAACAGCAGAGAGGTCCATTCTTCAAGTGACTGAGGGAGGTGCAATGATCAAAAAGCACAAATGGCAGGGTTTATTCTAAGGTCAGAAGTGTACAACAGAACAGATGTAGCCACTATTTTTAATAGGTGAAAGTTGTAGATGGAACAACTAAGGGCCTTTCCCTGTGACAGAGAGGAATTATTATTTAACTTTAATTTTTTGTGGTCAACTTCTTACCATATGTGTGAGTTTCATGAGTAGTGTGGATGTACATACACACATATGCACACAAACACACACCCCTTAGAGGGAACATAGGTGGCATCCAGTCAAGTCAAAAGAACTTGTGAAACAAAAAATATCAGGCAGTAATTTGTTTCCCCAAAATGGGAAATAACTTTGGTCAGTTTCCTTCTATGTTTATGTCTGGACCTTAGTTAAAAAGAACAAAAACACAACTCAGTCCTTTTTCTGAGGAATTGAGGAACCTATTTCCCCCATATTTTGGGTTTGAACTTTCAAAGAACACCCATTTGGTGGATCACTGACGGTATAGAATGTTGGACCACAAGGGCTTTAAACCAGATGCAGTTGATCTGTTTTTCCAGAGGCACACAACAAGCACTGTGTGATGTTTTTTTCTATGTTTTCTTATATATGATGGGAATTTAAAATCGTAAATGCACATCCTGAGTCCTTCACAAGATGGATCCTATGGGGAGGAGCTTACCGTTCGCTAAAATGTCCACTGTGTTGGTCACAGCCAGTAAAAAAAAACCAACAATCACCTTGAATAAATGGGCAAACTGATAATCCAGCTCCCTATTCTCTATGTTGCTTTAGATTTCCCCAGCTGCGCTTGTTCAATATGGTGGGTGAGGGGTGGAAGGTCACAGCTCCTTTACTTCTAGGTCATCAACATAGAAAAAAAATAATGAGAAAAACAAAAGAGGGAAGTTGGCAAATGGTAGAGAACCCTACACCAATTAATACAGTAAGTACAATTGAATGAACAGAGATGTTGAAGTTTTAATTGATTGGGTAAACATATATCCCATTTGAGATACAAAGAGTGGGATTTGCCTTCTTTCCTTGTGCCCTCTTTTCCTTGATGCTCTAAATGAAATTATCTTCATTAATGAAACCATATATTTTTCCAGCTTCCCAGACCATCTCAGGAACTTTGGGAAAAGCCTGATGGACTTCAATAAGCCGAAGGAGATAGAAAGAAGTCCATTGCACTGTTCCCAGGTTTTCTGGGAGAGTAATTCCCATTTCCCCCTTGGGCTATCGACATAAATATTACCTGCAAGATGTTTAGTCCAGGGATTCCTTAGTCCACCATCAAGTGGAATGAAAGGAAAAAAACTCCCTGCCCTTTGGTCCCAAGAAAAAGGTTATATCAGGCTGTGGTCCCAAGAGCAGGGAGGCATCCAAAACTTACAATCCATGCTATTTTAAGTTTGCTACATACACTGGTTCTGGACTGATGATTTCCACAGTAGAGGACCTGGTTCAAGACAGAGGAGAAATATCTCCAGCCATGTGACTCAAAACTCTGTGGAATTGACAGAATTTGCTCGTTTCCTTGAATCAAGAATCTCATTGCCAAAGCACATATATGCCATTTATAGTAAGTTCTTCTCTAGACCTCTGGAGCCATCTTCTCCCTCTAACATTGCCCCACACTTCCTAAATTCCAATTCCTTTGGAAGGAGGAAAGTTTGGTATGGCATTTCTATCAAAGAATTCAAGGTCATCATAAGTACTTTTTTCTTCATCTGCAATTCTGGCCTTGGAACATTACAGTTAAGTAGGCATCCTCGTGAAGAGATCCCTGCATGAGGAAAAACTGCTCTTGCAACAAGCTAATGTTCTCACAATACTTGATGACTGTCCTCAGAATAAATCTCACACTTATTGTTTAAGCAGGAGCTTTGACTCTTGATTCTCTGAACGTTTGCAATGGCCTAATCTTCCTTCAAGCGCCTCCCAGGACTTCTATGCCTTTATCTTCAAAATAAAAATGAGGTGCTTGAAGTGGGAGACTGCCAAAGAAGGTTTCTGTGCACAAGGCCAAAGGCCTGCTCCAGCAACTGAAAAGAAACACAGAGATGATGTTCACTTTTTTGGAATGTTTTTCTATCTGTGCCAACACCAAAGGAAATGCTGGAAATGTTGCTGAAGGTGGTACCTCTGAAACATACTCATCTTTTTTTCTCCGTGAACACAATCCACAGGAAGCCACAGATTTGACTTCCACAGGCTAGTGGGACCTTATTGTAGGGACAAAAGAAGGAAAAGATATCATGGCCAGCTGGGTCAAATACTAGAGGCATGGGAAGTCCAGCTATCCTCTTTTCTGTCCACTTTATGAGGAAAAGCTTTCCTTTGATTTGGCTGCCCCAGCAGAAAGTGTCCAAAATGGCAATGAGCCTAACTGAAGCTTCTGGCTAGGGTTCAAGAGCAACCCTATATGGAGTTTGTGGCAGTAGTCAAGCTGAAAGTTGACCAGGGCATGAGTGGCTGTCTGAGAGGCCTTCTGATCTAGTAGGAGGCACAACTAGTATACCAGATGAAGCTGTGCTTTAACTTTTTTCTTTTGTTTTCTATTTCTCCCCTTCTTACTCTCTAAGTATTGCAAACAGGTTTTCCCTACTCACAACAAAAGAAACAAGAGATTGACCCACCTGATGTCACATAATGTAAGCAGTGCAGCAAAGCAGCTGAACTGGTTGTCCTCCAACAGAAGAGGCAATGGCCCGTGAAGAGAATTTGGCTGTGGCATTTGCAGTCAATTCTGCTGCCGCTATGATCTTATTAAGATCCTGATGGACTCTAATGTCTTCAGGTAGGATCTTTTCCTACAATTGCTTAAGCCAACATAGTGAGGCTCGGATAAAAAAAGATGCCATCGTGGAGGCCCTAGTGGCCCAGACATCAGCTTGATTCACTCTGTGGAGAGCCATCTCCTCCTTCCAGTCCTCCTCCTTCCAGTCCTCCACCTTCAGTGCATCCTCAGCGTCGGGTGGTATGACAGATGAGGATGTCAGTGCAGCTACTGGGTTATCCACCTTCAGCACATCAGTAACGTCCAACAGCTCTTGATTCATGTTAAATAGTGTCATTTCTGATCCACTGGGACGAGTGTACACCCCTGGTGAGACCCACTGCCTCTTGATTACATTCATGAACATCTGGGGCACAGGAACATCATCCACCTCCGATGTCTTTTCTGTAAAAATATAGTCCTGGCCTTCTCCCTCTGGAGGGGGGTCCCGGGTGACTGGGTCCTTCTTCAGGTGGACCGTGCTCTTTGCTTTAATAAGCAGAGCCTTAAATAGGCTAGGCTGGAAAAGGCCCTTGAAAGCAGGGGTGCCCAATGTCTCCACCTCATCCTCTAAAAGGTCCCTTTCCCCTGGAAGCTGTATCTCCAACACAAACCTCAGAGTCAGACTGAAGTACCGGACAATGATTCTGACCCCAGCCCGGACTCCACGGGCTATCAGGGGCACTCGAGGTCCTCAAATCCTTTAAAAAACACTAACATAGTAAACAATTCAAAAGTGAAAAATAAATTAACTGGAAAAATAAAAGGGCATGAAAATACAAAAGGCGTGAAAAAACCCCAAGCGGCTAAGCTGACAAAGTTGGACAGCTGTCAAACCTCTCTCAAAAGTCCAAAACGCTAAGAAAATCCAGGGGGTAGAATGATTCTTCCAAAACTCAAATAATTCAGAGTTCTTTTAGGGTGGTCTGAATAAGCTGAGACTGAGTGAAGAACTGGGGACCATTACCAGGGGGGCGTGTCCTCAGAATTCAAGTTGGTCTGTAGAGCAACAAGGCTAGACACTACCCAACCTGGATTCTCTCGTCGACTCAATGGAGAAGCAAAGAATTCAAGATCAAGCAGGTTGCTGCAGCCCTTCCGCTTTGTCCCAGCCCCTTTTGGCCTGCTATTATGCTACAGCTTGTCCTTCCACCCCAAGGCTCTTTGCATGGGCTTGTTTTTGAAAGCTTTATTCTGTTTCTCTAACAGACCAGTGGAGCTTCTACTAAATCTTCTGAATAGCCAGGGCTAAATTTTCTTCACTTCCTCTACTGCTACTTTCTTTCCATCCTCCTTTGCTTGACCCCAATTATCACCTGTCTCTCACTTCCTTAGCATGACAGCAAGGATGTAGAGGTTCTTATTCCAGGGCACTTGGACATTTATTTCTCCACTCGGCTTCAGCTGCAGGCTCTGAATTTTGTAGTGGTCTTGCTGCAATGGGAAAAAATAGAGCTGTAAGTCAGAGAGACTGTGGGGCATCAGCCTCTCTAAGGCTGCAGAGAGTCCTTCTGAATCTCTCTCCATCCTGAGGAATCTTGCACCTCATGGGAAAAAGGGACTGGGATTCAAACATAGGATTCAAACTCAGTCATTGCAACCTCTATGCTCAAAGAGTGCCTACTTTTTGGACTGCTTTGGTATTCCTCTCATGGACCTCTTGCCAAAGCTTTTAGCTGGTCCACAGGTTGGATCTGATGCAGGCAACCTCACGCTGTGCTTTACATGCTTGCTGGGGCTCTGTTTTTATGAAGAAAGAGGACCTTTTCCCTGAGTTTTCTTTTCTGGGAAAATCTGGAAAAGGAGAGGTGGCTGTGAGCCTCCTCAAATGTTTAGATCTCCTCCCGCTGAAGAAAACCCAGCAAAATCAGGCCTATCTTTGCAGTGTCCTTCCCTTTGAGACTTGATTTCATCCATTAAAAAGTATTTGTGGTTCACAGCACTGGATAAGTCTCCTGGCCATGAGAGATTTCTGCAATTAAATAGAAAGCCCAGGAAAACAGCGATTCAGGAAGTGGTCTCAAAAGTCCTTCAGAAGGAAGACCATGCAAACTGAAGGACACTACCAAGATTTCTAGGTGAGTCCGGGCTTTCTTGCTTTCTTTCGGAAGCAGGGAAAACACTTAATTTCCTAGAACAGAGAAGAAGGAAATCAACCTTGTCTTTCAACACCAATAAGGAATGAAAGAGAGATGTGCTATGGAGCACATTTGTCCCGTTTCCCATTCTTAAGAGAGAGCAAATGGGTATTTTCACCCCTAGAATATTTGAATCTCTGAGAAGTTGGCTTACAAATTGGGGAGGGTTCCCCAAAGTCCAGTAGCCCTTGACTAACCCAAGTTACATCTTGAAGTGGAATTTTTCACTCACTGAGTACAGTGAGTAACTGAGAGTTAAGTCCAAAGTTAGATAGATGAGGACACAAAGGCCCTGGAGTTTCCAAGGAGACTCCAGACCTCCTTATCTATAAGCATTTTGATGTGCTCATCTAGTCCAGTATTTCCGCCTGCCACCAGCATGCCTTTGGGGAGTTGCCCCCTTAAAATCACAAAAACAGTCTATTTTCCATCTTGTTGGAAAGGGCAACTGATTCTTGGGTGTAGAAATGTGGAAGTTAATGGGGCAGTTCCACTAATCTTGCTGCTTTAGCAAGCTTCACTCAGTGATGCAATCCTCTCCCCACTATTAGCATGTCTGCTGGAAGCACAATGTCTGTAGGTGTCCTTACATCCATGTCTCTTGGATGAGCTTGTGCCATTGTTTCTGCTTAGGTGAAGACACCTTCCTTGTTCTTCTACCACAACGTTAAGATAATGGCTTAACATTACAAATCATTTTCTCCATAGAACTCTTTGGCCTAGCTATGTTTTTCAGAACCTTAGCCAAATTGCGATCTAAATTCACCAATGTGAATTTAAACTCTCTGGCAAAGAATTGAGAGATTTCCCAAAAGGCTTCCATGGAAGGCAAAAAACTTCCAGGGAAGGCAGAGTGCTCAGAAAAGGAAGGGGTTCAGAAAAGGATTGGTCTCTGCTCTGTCTTTAGGCCAAAGAGAGCATTTGGGCATAGAGAGAAGTTCCCTCTGTATAAATCTAGGTGAAGTAGCCCAATCTTGAAGACATTCCTTCTCATCGTTTCTCCTCTCATTTCCCTCATCCCAGGGCAAAGAGTTTTCTCACCACAATGCTTTTGGAGCCCAATATCAACTATTTTTTTCTCCTTTGTTGTATATAGTGACTGGTATCTTGTAGTAATTGTATTGCTTCCTCTGAAGAACTTTCTACATCAACTCACAGAGATCTTGTACATCCAGTCTTCCCCCTCACAACTTTCCCCTCCCCCCCCAAATAGGAAAAAAAATCATTGAGAAAATGCCTAGAACAGAGTAAGGCAAGGACTCAGTCATTGAATGATTCCAAATAACTGACACTGAGATTCCCTAACAACTTCCCTATGGTGCACAAGGTACCAAAGAGGAAAAGGTATGGTTCCACATTGGGTTGATCTGTATACTTTAATCTTATTTTCCTTTTGGATGATTTACTGTCTTCCACTCTGAAGAATAAACAAGCCACTCTTATTTATTCTTCAACTTTTCTTCAAAGTTCAAGAAAATATGGCTAATTCAAGAAGCAAGTCAAAGGGAGTGTGTGATTCCAGTTGATTAAATTAAAGAAAGAAGAGAAGGATCTGAGTGTTCTCTGGATCACATCTTCTCCCTGCTTTCCTTTCCTAAGAAGAGGAGAAATCAACCCCTCTGACACATTGTCTACTAAAAGAGGGAGAGTTCCCCAGATTCTAGCCCACCTTTGAAGACCTACTTACATCTTGGAGCACATCTTCACTCTGATAACTGACCACTGACAGTAACAGTTCAGCTAGGATGGATGAAGTCACAGTTATTAGAATTCCCAAGAAGATGATAGGCCTCTTGGAATCCTACCAAAGGTCACCCTGCTCTATCTTTTCTATAGACACCAATGCCAGCCAAATGTCTCTAGGAAGCTACTAGCCAATCACTAAATCTGCCTATTTCTCATCTTTTTGTCCAGAAGCCTTAGCTCAAGGGTCTTCAAACTTGGCAAGTTTAAGACTTGTGGACTTCAACTCCCAGAATTCCTGAGTTAACATGACTGGAGGAGGAATTCTGGAAGTTGAAGTCCATAAGTCTTAAAGCTGTCAAGTTTGAAGACCTCTGCCTTAGCTCTTCAGATATAGACTGTCTTTATATAAGATGCTCTACATGATTTTCAATATTAAGGTGCATTCTCCAACATGTTAAAACCTAAAAACAGATGGGGAAAAAACAATCCCACTTTCATAGAATATATTCTGCCTAATAAAAACCCATATGATGCTTTTTAAAATGAGGAATGAATTTGTGTGATTACATGAATTAATTTTGAGGTTGTGTAAGGCTGGATCTTAGTGAAGTTCTCAAGTACAATTTGAATGTGAGGGGATGCCTTGCGTTTGGAAGAACTGGGAGGTTTTTTTATGGTTTTTACATTTGTGTAAAAATAACTTATAACTTGTGCTATTGTTTTTACTATTGTTTGTGAGATGTCCACTGCCTTAATGTCAATGAAGAGGAAACAGTAACAGTTAAAGTTGTTAAACTAATCACTGCAGTTAAGTGAATCATGTAGTCTTCATACAAGCAGGAATGGCTACCTTATTTACAGTGCATTACACATCAAAGCACATTTAAACATTTGGGATATGGTTTTTAAGGGGACAAAGTAAATAAATCAATCAAAAGCAAAAAATGACTTAAACATATGTTAGCAGTAACTTCCAATGTGTAACTCAAAGTACAGTACTAATATTTAACTAATGATTAGTGGTTGGGAAAATAAATACAAGGGGAGAGAAGAATCTATTATCAAAAGTGTTTTTTCTCTATATCTCTATGTCTACATTTATATTTATAATGTTTTTTCTTATGTTTTACTAGCAGTTGTTTATCTTCTCCTTTGCTTCTTGTATCTTGTAAGAGATTTTTGTTTAAATAATAAATGCAATAAGAAAGAAGTCTAAAACTTACAGTTCTTGATTGGGACATAAAATAGTGGATGCAGAGCAATTTATTTCTTTTTTAAAAAAACAACAGATATGTAATTTCTATGTATCATTTCATTTGCAGAGATCCTCTTTGATTTGAACTGCAAATTCTTTTCAAACTTCTTTAATGCATAAGACACATTAACTAGCACTTCAGACATTGGAAGCTGCTTGTAATCCAAGTACTTAAACAAATTAATGAGCTGCAGCTACAATGAATGATTAGGTCATTTAGGATATGGTGTACATTAATGTATTTGACAAAGGCGAAGATGGAAGATCATTAAACTAGGTCTTTATGGCCCTCAGGGTGAACAGCAGTGGATCTAATCAAGATGGAGAAACACAAATGTTCTGACAATAAATGATTAAATATGACTTAACCATGACAAAAATCTAATACTTGGCAATTATCTGCATAATATCAAGCTATGGTAAATTTATTAGGAAGACTATTATGGTATCACTACCAGGGTATATCCCCACTCTATCCACATATTCACATATAATTGCTTAGTTTCTTACTCCTCCAAGTCAAAGTAATTCTTATATATGAGACTAAAATAGGAAGATATCTCTTTGGTTTTCTGAAGTGTATAGCTGTGTTAATGATTGTTGGTGGAGATATGCTGACTCTAAACTGCATAGGGCTGTAAAGCACTGTGAAGCGGTATATAATTCTTAAGTGCTATTGCTATTATATTGAAGAAGATAGACTAAGAATCCAGTAGCAGCTTAAAAACTAACCATTTTATACTGGCAGCAGCTTCTCTGAATTATGTCCCCTTTCTTTGGTACATGTGTTACCCTGAAATATGAACTGGTATGCAAGTTTACTGGCTCTACGTGGCTATGATACAGACATTCTTAGCGACACAGTTTTTTGGAGTGGGGGCCATGACAAATCTAAATAATAACAATGATAACAACAATAATTGTTTGAGTCACAGTAATGAATCTTTTGATGAACTATAACTCATATATTTATCTTCAATATCTCTTTCAAGTATGTTTGTTCAAGTTTCTTTGAATAAAATAAGTCTTCCTCAAGGTCAGTGGTTTGGGGAAAACTCGATGTTTTAAGATCAGTGCTCTTTCTAATACCAGTTTCTTCATTTCCTTTGATGTATGTAAGCTAGTCAGTATGATTCAAGGTATTAGTGACAACATATAAAGTCCTACACGGGTTGAGTCTGGGGTACTTGTGGGAACGTCTCCTTCCAGCATCACACTCGGATCTCCCTGTACGCTCCCACGGGCAAGGCCTCCTTGGGGTACCATCGACCAGACATTGTCGGCTGGTGGTGCCCAGGGGTAGGGCCTTCTCTGTGGGAGCACCCATCCTGTGGAATCAACTCCCCTTGGACCTTTGTTTGGCCCCTGATCTCCGCTCCTTCCGCGGTGACCTGAAGACCTGGTTATTTCAGCAGGCCGGCCTGGACTGAACCAAGCGGGGGGGTCTCTTCTTTTTAAAATAATTTTAATTGTTTTAATATTGGGCTTGTATTGTTTAATCGTTTTTTAGGTAAATTATTGTATTGTATTTTATATTGTGAGCCGCCCTGAGTCCTTAGGGAGAGAGGGCGGCATACAAGTCTAATAAATTATTATTAGTATTAGTATTAGTATTAGTATGTCCTGCCTGCATGAATAGAGACATCTTTTTCAAATTTGGCAACTTTAAGAAACATAGACTATCTTCAGAATTCCCCAGACGGTATGTTTTATTCTAGACCAGCTGTAACATCTGCTTGGTCTTCAAGAACAGACTATTGTTGTGAAACAGTCCACAACTTGTGTAAATGTGAGGAGGGCCAATTGTTTGTGAAGCTGTTACTGGTCATAGTTACTACCTGCTCTTTGAGCAGGAGCTGAGAGTCCAAGACAGCCCCCCAATTACACAATAGTCCCAAGCAGGAAACATTAAAGAGGAGAACGCAGGATTTGAGAAAGCATTATTCCAATTCACTCATGAAAATGTTGGTTCATATGCAGTCATATAAGTACTGATGGTAGCACCACTCTTCACAAGCTCAATTAGGTATGCTATAATACCATCAAGGGTAATATTTCTGATATTTTGTGATAGGAAGCTATAGGGAATGCGGAATTTTCACCACAATATAAATCTTATAGACCTAGTAATATCAACCATGTCTCTTCTATTTGCTATCCTGAATGCACAAGCCTGAAAAACCAGGGGTGTCTGAAGCAACAATCTCTGGTTTAAGAGGACCATGCTCAGTCAAGTGAAATCTTGCTCCTTTTTACAAGTATGCAATGCATACTTAAAGAGGAGTAGGATAGACAGACAGACAGATAGACAGTCAGAGATATAGGAATATTACATTTCCCTTTGTAAGATTTTACATGGTTGATCAAGATAATTACCATCCTTAGGGAACAAAAACCAGAACCCTAACAGCTTTGTTGTTTATTCATATCACTTGAATGCAAATTAGAGTGTGAAGAAACTGTTGACATATTTACATCTAGAGCCTGAACAATTTTTAGGTCAATCACCATCTTTATGAAAGTGCTTTGTTATCATCCTTACAGCTGTCAATCTTCTAGGTCAACTCAGAAAGAGTTAATTGGCACTCTAGACAGTATTCCATCTCAATCAATTAAAAAAAGCTCCATAATTTTATCCAATTTGCTCTGCTGAATATTAAATTATCAGGAAAGCAGCAAGCCTCTCATCTTTATCATATGCATCTGATGCGAGAGTTATCGAACATGAAATCTGGGATATCCTTCTCTTTTGTGGCACCTTCCAGATATGTTGGATTACAGTTCCTGGAGGATATTTCTCACTTGTCAGATTTTAGTATGTTCATGTTTAGATCAATGCATAATGTGCAAAACTCATTAGCGTTGCTGCTAGCTACAAGCCTGACCCAAGTCACTATAGCCTATCTTCAAATATCTGTTTGATATGAAACACACTGGCGCACCAATCGTGCCTACCGTCCCTGCCCTATTGTTTCTATTTTTCTTATACGTATCCATCTCATGTATTCAAAACTATCTTTATACTTATACCTGTTATCTTGTAAGCAATTGACAAATCAAATAAATAAAAATAAAATAAAAAAATCCTTCTCCATTCCCCATCCCTATGCCATACTTGCTATGAGGATCCAACAAGATAAAATAAAAATGCCACTCTTTGCTTCTTATATGGCATGGATAATATTGTGAAAACATAAGGAAAGTGGTTGGAATGTGTTGTCCAGGAGCTTCCAAACCTTAATGTATTCTATATTATCCTTTTCTCGTGTACCATGTATCATGTAAAATAGCCTGAGTGATGAACTGCACGAAGATGAGGCAGAGGAGTCTTCCTCTCCTCTAATCCTGATTTTATTTTTTTACTAAAACAGATGTGTACAACCAATGCCTCGAGGGTTCCATGTGGCCTTTCAAAGCCTTGGCAATGCAAGTTGACCATCTTAGTGTGAGAAAAGGGTGGGAAAAATTAATTAACTGCATGGGAATTAATCATAACAACTTGCTGAACTCAATGCAAAATGACCGTCAGATATGCATCTGGGTGTGAGAAAAGGGAGGATTAATTAATTGCATGGGAATTAATCATAACAACTTAATGAAGTGTGCTGAATTGAATTGAATCCAAATTGAATCCAATCCAAAACTATTTTGGGAAATATTGCCCACTTGTGCCACTTAAAAGTTAGCTGTGGTCATTGGTTCAAAAGATGATTGCATATTCCTTGTCCGAAAAGTCTTAAATTAACTTCAATTTCCCTCTTTTATTGTAAGAAAAAAAATTGTGGAAACCATTTTATTATATTGTCCAAGGGTCTGGAGAAAATTTCCAACAACTGCATGAAAGCAGATTTCACCTTCCTTTCTTCTTCCCTTAAATGAGGACATGCTGATTTTGTATGCTGAATTATGCATAATTTTGTGAGGAGAGGTATTTGTGTTGGGAAACATAATTTAAGAAGAAAATGAGGATAATTGTAGTTTTTAAAAAGTGTGTGTGAGGCAAGCAGCATTAACAGCAATGAAAATCCATATATTACAAGGTGATGAAAATAAAAAGAAGAACGAAATTGCATATTATTTATTTATTTATTCGACTTGTATGCCGCCCTATTCCCTAAGGACTCAGGGCGGCGAACATTAAAACAGAAAATTTACAGTAAAACAGAATTAAACAAGTAAACAAGCCAAATAAAGTTAAAATAAAACCCATGTTAAAATAATACCCATGTTATTATGAACTTAAGTAGAAAAATTCTCCAAAATGGGCAGTAAAGCAAACTGGATTTCTACCCATGTGCATATTCTACTCAGGAAACAGATGCCTAAACTATCCATTGTATAAGACCCTCTCACATGTTAGTGTGAGAAATTTAGACAAATCCTTATTATTATTGTTGTTATATTTTTTGGTTTACTTGGAGGTCTTAACAGTTCAACATTCCTAACAATTCAAAAAGTTACAAAAATAATTTGAATCATATATAAGACACTTGGAATAGAGAACTGGTGTTTCCTATATCATAAAATTAACAATTTTAGATCTTGATGGGATGTTTGTTTACTATAGTAAACCAAATTCCTGGGAGAATTATAAAATTTAAGGACATTAATATGCTGTTAGATTGAAAAAAGTTTGGATGTATGTTATTTGATTATCTGCAAAAAAATTATAATGTACTCCTGGAAGTCCACCTGCATACAGATATACAGATTTGCTCATCAGAATTTATCAATTACCAGCCTTCTTATTGGCTTTTTGTCATAGGAAAAAAATGGATTGGACAATATTATTAAATGCAATCCAGGTTTAAATTTTGAAACACTGAATTTCAGATTTTTTAAATAAAGATTTAATATTTACATATATATTATAAAAATGTAGTGCTGGATTCCGCCCTTTAATTTCTTGTTTGTTTATTAGTCAGTTTTATTAAGTTATCTATGCTTTGTTTTATCTGATTTGTGTTTAAATGTTTTGGATTTCTTATTAGTTGCAAGAAAAGTAACAAAATTAATTTGGAAAGAACAGACATAAACTTTTTCAATTTCTAAATGTATAGAACAGATAATACATATGTATCCAAGGCCAAACTCAACATATTAAAAGGTTTACTGATGCTTTTAGATACTTTGTGTAGACAAATAGGCATTGATAAAACATGCAAAGCAAGCAAGTATAATGCAAGTATATCTACAGTTGTACTGAGATTAATTTTCAGTAGTATTTTAACGCTGTATAGGGATGCATATTGATTCCATGGAATGAATTGGATTTGCACCTCATGGTCAAGGAGCAGGTAGTAGTCATAGCTCGGGAAATGGGGGCTTTGTTGAATTTTGAGTAACATCCAGTTATATCCCTTCCTTCATCAGGAGGCCCTTCTCTAAGTTACTCTTACCCTGTTCATCTTTCATATAGACTACTGAAGTATACACTTGATGGGGCTACCTTTGAAGAGTATCTGGAAACTGCACTTGGTGCAGAATGAGACCATGTAAGCAGTACTGGGGACCCCCAAGGATTGCATAGGTAACACCTCTGCTGTGTGAACTGCATTGGATGCCAGTTTGTTTCCAAATCCAATTCAGGCTGGTTGGTTAT
Source organism: Naja naja (assembly GCA_009733165.1). Classification (NCBI taxonomy): domain Eukaryota; kingdom Metazoa; phylum Chordata; class Lepidosauria; order Squamata; family Elapidae; genus Naja; species Naja naja. Next base: position 16,575,434 of record CM019159.1, on the reverse strand, counting down.
CATCCTTGAAGCCCCCCATGGCAGGGGACCAAGTTGTTCTGACCAAGGCTTCCTGAGACAGTAACAATCACACACTGTTCCCAAAAACCTTTTGTTTTATTTCAACGGCTGTGAATTATATGCATTCACAGCCCGTAATGAGTCCCAAACAGTTTATAAATAGTCCAAAAGAAGTCTTCCACAGTCTTTCAGGATAAGGCTGATAAGCACCCACCTTATCTCCCTTTAAATGCTGCCAATGACTAAATTTCCAATTAGCTGTATAAGGCCAAATGGAGCACAAAGTCAAAACAGAGCTTCAGAGTTTAAACTGAACAAAACGAACAAAGTTGCTTCCTACAAAGGCTCATGTCCTTTTGCTCCTCCTTTATGTCTTATGGGAGGGGGCAATCATCTCCAAGCCTGAGTTGCCCCTTTTGTCTTAACTGTTCTCAACTTCTGGCAGCTCTGCGCAAGCGTGCACTGGGAACAGGCTCCCCCTGTTCCTCTGCCTTGCTGATGTCAGATTCTGGAGGCTCCAGAGTCTGACAATGGCCTTGGCACCATCTCTGTGTCGGACACAGATCCCTCGTCCAAGCCTTCCACAGTCTCCGGGACTGGTCCATGTTCCTCCCCACCGGCTGACTCTGCTGCCAGCTCTGCAGGCCACTGGCAGACCACAACACAAGTTATCTGAGAAACTGTCTTGTTTCAATTATATAGGTCCATCCCAGCTGGTCAGTCAGAGTTTGTGTATTATGTTAAAGAATTCCAACTGACAGCATCTAGGAAGAGAGCCTTCTCTGCCATTGTCCTCACCCTATGGAATATCTTATCCCCAAGGGTGAGGTTGACCTTTAGTCACCTGGCCTTCTGGAAGATCATTAAAACCTGATTCTGCCACCTTCTGTGGGGGTCAAAGCAGGGGTGGGCTACTGGGGGTTTGCAGGGGTTCGGGAGAGCCCCTAGCTAAGTTTCTGTGCAGTTTGTAGAATCCCCAAATCCCACTCCTTGGTGGCTCTGCCCACCCCATAGCACCCCTTCCAGGAGTCCCCACGTGGCCCGTTTTGCATGCACAGAGGTTCTGGGAGGATGAAAAACTGGAAGTTCAAGAAGGCCTGAAATGGGCCCATTTCCGGCTTCCAGAGAGCCTCCGGATGTTTTTGCCCTCCTGGAGGCTCAAGGAAAGCCTCCGGAGACCGGGGAGGGCAAAAACGCCCCCCCCTGCAGTGGTGCAGGAGGATGACTAGGGCACACCCACCATGGCTACACCCACCCAGCAACCAGGCAGAGAATCCTTTGCTTAATTTTTTGAAGCCCACCCCGGATCAAAGAGCTATATGCTCTCATGGGGGTAGCCTGAAAGGGCTCCCTCACCTTTTAACTTGTCCTTTATCCTTGCTTTTATCTGTCAGTCCATTTTAGTTCTGTTTTAACTGTTATCTTTTGTATGATGTTACGGTCTCCAGGGCTCCTTCCAACTCTTTTATCCTGTTATACTATTATCTGTAAGCTGCCCAGAATAATTCAGATAGTGAGATGGGTGATGTTTAAATTTGATAAATAAATAAACAAATAAATTAATGTAATCAGAGGCATTTAATTAGGATTTTAAAATTATACCAAAATCAGGTAAAATTCATGCCTAACGTGCTAATTATTGTCCAATCTCATTTTAATCCAATCTTGATACAAATATCTTAACAGCACTGATAACAAATAGATCATGGCAAATTTTACCACACATTATTAATGATAATCATTATTAAAAATAAAAACTGGGCAAGCAGCAGACAATATTAGGTTAGTTGTAGATTTAATAGACTTGAATGAAATTGAAGATTTCTAATCTTAGCGTTAGATATCAAAAACACTTTTGACAAAATATAGAGAGAGTACATGCTTGTATTAAATATGTTTAGATTTCCTTTGAAATTCACAAAATAAATCAAGGTATGAGTCACCTACATCTAAAGTAAAGGTTAATAGTATATTTTCTGCTACCTACCCATTATTTACAGGAATTAGATAAGGATGTCCACTTTTACCTTATTCTTTGATATTTCTGTGGAATACTTGGCTTATACTATTAGACAACATAAGGAGCAGCACACAATTTAGTTGAATATTAAAATACACTTTAAAAAGTGCAGGTGTAATTTTCTTTCACCCAAAACCATTCAATTATTCCCTTAAAACATAAGGGTGTGTATCTTAATCACTGGCATTTGGGGAACAAATCTATATCAATGTCCATTTGGAAACACGAAAAGATATTTTGGACATGCTATCTACAGGACAGCAGCTTAAAACAGGCAGGGGCATATTTTACAGCAGATTCCCTGAACAAATTCAAAAGCAACCATTTTGTCAGTGCTGCTATGTAATGGATAATGACAGGCTTATCATGGAGCACATGAAAAGCTGCACATAAACAGATTAGATGTGAAGACCTACCAAAATTGCAATGTTGATGAATAGCAGTTATGTTCTTAAAGCTGCTACACTTGTTGGTATAGATAGTAGTTGAATCCAAGAGCAAACCCTACAAAAAGTTTTGTTAAGAAAGAAAGGATGAGGGGTGTTTTCTATGTGTGAATGAAGTGTTGGAAAATTTCTTTGTTAATGCTTTATAGTGGTACCTCCTGCCAAGCATATACCTTGAAGTGACATACAAGTAGGTAAAACTGTATGCTGACATAAGAGAAATACTCAAACTCTAAATTGACCAGTTGTATCGTCAAACCCTTTAACTACTCTGTCATACTAACAACATATTAAAAGACTGGTTGAGTTGCTTTTATTTTCTGGGTTTTCCAATGATTGCCTTTTGTGCAGAAGGAATTCTGCTTTGCATAAGTGATTACAAGTATTAAAAAGATTGTATTTCATCATTAAATAATACACAGCCTAATGCTATTATGCTAGACATTTTAAGAGCACTGATAGTGTCGAGGAAATATTTATGCATATGCTTAAATTGTCAATAAAATCTGTGAAATATGAAAGTACTTATCTTTGCCTCAGTTTTAGTGCCAAGCACTCTTTAAAAATGTACAGACCATTTAATCAGCAAAGCTATAAGCAGTTCCAAATGCTATTTAGAATAATGCATAAATATTACCTAATCAACAATTAATTACAGCCAAAGTAAAACAAGTAATTAAAAGTATATAATTAAAAGCAAAGTCACTGAACTCTGAGATGCTAACATATAAAGTAGCTCTTCCCAAGCAAAATTGGTCTTTTTTCCCTCCCTGATACCTACACAAAAGAGGTGTTGTGCAAATTTTCTTCCAAGAATAATACAGAACCCAAGAGAATAAGTCAGCAGAGGCGTCTATTTGATCAAGAATCGAAATCAACTCTAACAAATGAAGGCTTGAAAGACAAAGTTCTTATCAAAATGATAATTATTTTGCATTACTCTTTGTTCTGTGCCATCTCATTAAGTATGCAGTTCACCCCAATCACTTTACTGAGCATGCTCATTATCTGGTCATGTAAGCTTTAGGCACACTTGCATATACATTTTCCTTGGAATCAGGTTAAAAAGTTTGGGATTAAGTGGCAGAGGTGAGTTGATCAGTTCAGAACAGAACAGAATAACAGAGTTGGAAGGGATCTTTGAGATCTTCTAGTCCAAGCAAGAGAACCTATACTAGTTGTACCTATGCTGTCCAGGCAATACAGCAAGGTTTGTTTTTAATAATCAGGACAAAGGTTTTACACAAAAGGGAAACGGGACCTCTATATCTGCTGCCTCTAATCTTTTGGCATATTGTGGTGAATGATATCATATGGATGGATGCGATCGATGGTGCTATCTACAGCTTGCCACAACAGATGTCAAGATATATCACCTTTCTTTTCTCTAATGGATCACTGAGGCTAAGTTCCATGAGGAAGTCAACTGTGTGTTCTTGTTCATATAGGATCAGTGAGCCATGATGTGTAAAATACAATCTAATTGAAAGGTGACGTAAAAGGAGATTTTGACTGTCAGTTGTTGACTTTTATGACAGAAGAGACTCCAACCTTTTATATAGTTCCAAAACTTCCAAATATATACAACAGGTAGCTAAATATAATGAAAAGTGTGTCTTTGCATCCCAGGATTAACAACATAAAAGTTCAGGATCATAGATATATGTTTTTCTCCACTCCAGTTGTAACTGCATCTGATATCACACCACTAGTCTTTTTAATCCATTAATTTCTGTATGAAGTGAAGCATCTTTTCTCTGACAAATAGATTTCAGCCAAGAATTTCTTCTGAAAGTGACACAGAACTTTGTATCAGAAATAATTTGATTCCAAATTATCAAAAGACAGGAGAGGCAGGATTTAGATTTCAATTGATTGAAAATGAGTTCCATATTAACTTACTGTCCTAACTTCCCACATTCAGATGGTCTTATTGTACTATCTGATCTTGCAGATGCCTATCAAGCATACAGTAACAATAGACCTATGATGAACTGGAAATATTTCTGTATGCGTTGTAGACAGTTATTGATTTGGGTCTGCTTGACAGGAAGACTAAAGTGGCCAGAGATATTTCATATTTACTAGCACCAAATATTCTATTTTCTTTTTTCAGTGAGGAATGTCATGATGGAATAAGTAGCATGCTCAATGGTCTAACATCTCTCTCTATATTTTAATGAACTCCATATAGATGGGATGAATGAATATTTTAAACAGATCAACGAGAGCTTTTAGGTGTCTAGAAATACAACAAAATTCAGCTGACATTATGATGGCATATAAAATGAACGAAGTACCTCAGCTAAACATATCATTTATAGCTCTTGTTCGTTTTAGCAATATAAACATGGATTTTTCAGTTATTATAATGTTTTAGTTCTTTCTAAGAGCTAAAGTGTGCTAATCCTGCTAAAGTCGTAAATTGAAAATCAAGCACTGTCTTCTTCCTATTCATTTTCACAGTGGCATATGGAGAGCTGGATCAGCAGACAGCTAAGTAGAAGATTTAGCAGGTCAAAATGCACACTTTTCTTGCAACACCTGAGGAATGGAAATGAATAATTCTGACTTTTAGCTTAAATTACTTTTCTCCATTTCTCTCAAAATGACATATATTATATATGGTAACCTCCATTTTATCTTCATAACAACTTCATGAAACATGAAAGATGGTGATTTGCCCACGTTCACCCACTGAGATTGGTGTTTGAATGGGACCTGGAAGCTGGATCACAAGTGGTACCTGGAACTTCTTGATTTATATGCTCAATGCTTCCCCATTTTGATTCACTTAACACAGTGGTAGTTTGATGTAATACTTTCTGGTACAATGTGTAAAGACCTCTGAATACAAAATTTCAATGCTATTTCTGAAAATTAAAGCTATTTTGTTTATTTTATTTTTATTTTTTATTCATATTTATATGCCACCCTTCTCTGAAGACTCAGGGCGGCTTACACTTTTGGAGCACAACCCAATGTGCTCAGCAATAGCCTTCATTCCATTGTATATGCCTGCTTATTACTAGGGCTTTTTGGGCCCCACAAGCAGCATTTTTACAAAGTCAGCTTATTGCCCCCAACAATCTTGGGTCCTCAATTTACCTACCCCAAGAGGATGGAAGGCTGAGTCAACCTTGAGCCTGGTGGAATTCGAGCCTGCACTAATTGCAGGCAGCTGGAACTAAGTGCTAGGCGTTTAACAGCCTGCACCACCAAGGCTCTTAGTGTGAACAACACTAAAAGTGAAGACCAGGCAGGACCATTTATGGAACAGCTCTCATCGTCCATAGTTGAAAAACAGGCAACAAAACATTGTTGTATAAGGTTGGGAAATGCACTATTTAAACCTAGATCTCATAACCAATATGGCTAGATTCCTAGAATTTACCATAAGACAAAAAAAGTTGAAGGGTCCGTTAAACACAACCCCTTGCTCAGTATAGGGAATATAGCACCCCATCAGATAGCTCTTCAGACATCAGAATTAATGCAAAATCACCCACCACCTCTGCAAGTAAGTGATTCCATTTAATGTTAGAATCCTCCCCCCACACCTTATATTTACTCAGAGTTTGCCTTTGTGTAAAAGAGTCCATTCTTTGTCATATGCTCTGGAATTATTTAGGGCATTCATATGGTAACCCAACCAAAATAGATTCCAAGGTGGTTCACAAACTTTATGCCTTAAAATAGCACTACATTACAATGAGCGAAAGGGATATTCTGACAAATTCAATTCCTAGGCAAAATTTTAAAAAATCATGGTGCATGCCTAAAAGTTAACAGAGTAGGTTTCAGGGAAATTCTAGGGAAAGAAGTGTCATTGAATAAACCTTCTAGGGGATAGGGATCTTACTGGAATTATTCCTTGGATCTTCCTTGGTTACAATGCAATAAGTGTGTGTGTGTGTGTGTGTGTGAAAAAAAATGCCAGTCCTGGCTACAGAGAGAATATATGTGATGAATGAATTATGGATTTCCCTCCCACACTATAGGAACTGGCAGGGGGAAAAACCCTTAAAATATGATAGAATAACAGAAGAAAAAACAATAGCAATAGCACTTAGACTTACATACTGCTTCACAGTGCTTTACAGCCCTCTCTAAGCAGTTTACAGAGTCAGCATATTGCCCTCAACCATCTAGGTCCTCATTTTACCTATCTTGGGTGGATGGAAAGCTCTGAGTCAAATGAGTCAGTGAGAATCGAACTGCTTGCAGTCAGCAGAATAAGCCTGCAATACTGCATTCTAACCACTGCACCAACATGGCGGTTGTGTGCAAAGTATTGTATGCAACAAGAGTAATATCCTTTCCCTCCCAAATGATACTTATATAAGAATTGGAGGTCCATTTTAGGTACAGAAACTCATTGAGGGACTTTGGGCCACTTTTGTGGGGGAAACCTGGAAAATATACAAATACAACAAACAAGCAGTAACAGAGGGAGGAAAACTCCCAGATGAGGGACATGCAATTGAAGGTTTTATAAATATATCAATGTTGCACATCTGTACAAAAAGGATGGGGCTTCAATCACAGGCCAGTTTTCCCCTTTCCACAGATGCCTCTAAAATCCATTAAACAAACATGGATCTAAGAGAAAACAAATCCAAAACCCAGGTTGCAACAAGACCTCTATTAGGATCAACCAAAATGGCCATGAAGTACATATTCAGGTTTCCAGAATTCTTAATCAGCCTAGTGGATTAGAAAAAAAGAAAAGGGAAGAAGGATATTGCTGATTTTAGAGCCATGTCTAAAATGCTCCTGAAAAGAGAATTAGAGCCACTGGCAACTAAGAGAAGGAGTGTCAGCGTTCCAGAAAGACCAAACTCCAACACCAAAACTCCGAGGCAAGCATTTTCTCAAAATTCCATTTTATTAGAGTAGTCATACTGGCACATCTGGGAAAACCCAAATCTGAGAGTTCCGGGTTTTCCCTCAGTAATTCAAAAAGCCAAATTCACCCCTGCACCCATCAGTTCATCACATGGTCCAATCACCATCCATCCCAACTAGAGACATCCCTTAAACCAGGGGTCAGCAACCTTAAACACTCAAAGAGCCACAAAGGTCCTAACGGAAGCCCCTTCAATTCTGGAGCTGACCAGATTCTATGCTAGTTCCCCCACCATAGAGTCTCCTCCTAGCACATCATCCTTTTTCCTCTACCTGTCTAACCAAAAGCCCTATTAATTGTGGAGCCGACCGGCAACAGGTAGCCACAGCAGAGGATGAAAGAGCCACATGCGGTTCCAGAGCTGCAGGTTGCTGACCCCTGCCTTAAACTATTCCTCATCCAGGAACAGGAAACCCATGACCTTGACCGAAAAGAAGAATGCTATTATGTCTAACTGCATACACGCCATGAAATCCCCCTCCCAATTTTCCAGGCACAGGAATATGGCAGCATGGAAGCTTCTGGTGTTAATATGGCTTCTGAAGCTGACAAGGAGGTAAAAAAACCTTAAGATGATGGCAATTAAAATCCAGCCCTTTTAATGTACATCATAAATATTTTATTGATTTAAAATTCATGTGCCACTGTACCATAAGTTGTCTAATATTCCTGTCCCGCTGTAAAATAATTCAACAAAGTGAAGAAATATAAATAAGAGTTCGTAATGAAGAATATTATGTTTGCGGGTGAGTGGGATTTAAGCTCATAAAGGATTTTTCCAGATTTCTAGGGAAGACCATATGTACATTGTACATTCACCATGCAGTGTACTGTTATTTATGATATGGGCAGATGTTCAGCCTACTCACACAAGGATTGAAGAAGAGATGGAAGATTGACAAAGCCATGCCTAGCTTCTCTACAGACTTCTTTACCATTAATACTAAGGTGTATTACATTCTGCTGAACGTGCTTACAAACCTTTCCTTTAATGGTAAAATCAAGATCTTTAGAGATCTTAAAAGCATTTTTTCATACATTTGGATTTAAAAGCTTGCTTCCCAAATACCAAACCAGCACATGTATTAAGAGGGGCTGTGGGGAATTCTATTATGTTCTTATTGGTTGCTTTGCTCACAAACTAGTGACCAGAAATAGGACATTTTCATTGACAGTCCAATTATAGAAGTCTTGCTCAAGGGAAGAATGGTTGGTTTCACACTCTTTCTCACTGAAGGCCAGCTTATTATCACAGATCTTTGTAGGACTGTATTTTTATTGCCTTTGGAGTACTCTTCTTTTTAAAATGAAGCTCTTTTTAATATTTGCTGTCACTATTTTTAAGGGTTGAGATTTTTATTACTGATGGCTTTACATAGAATTGTTTTTATTGCATTTTTGTAAACTTCTCCAGGAGGATAAGCTATATGCAAACGATATAACAGTGCTTCTTTAGAAGTGTGCTTATACTTAGAAGTTATTGTTGCAGGAAGCATACAGATCACACAGTACAATATAAGCCTACAAAATCAAATGAAAATAAAATAAAAAACCCAATGTGTGAGGATTAGTTTATGCTCTCCCACCTGTGCAGAATTTTCAATTTTTTTATAACATCTTATACTTTCCACCATACCAAAACTAAATATGCATAATGGAAAACAGTCTCTTTGCTTATTTCCCAGAAAACAATAATGCTTTCCTTGAAGCTCTGGTAATGATGCAGTGACATCTTGAGTAAAGTTACTGGCCCAGATGAGGTCAAAAAGGCTGATTTATATTGCAGTGAGCCACCACTCAATTTGTACTCCATCCTCATGAGGTCATATTACTCTGCTGCTATTTTCCTATGTGCACAACTGCCGTATTTATATCCATATCTATACTTATGTATAGATATACTTATTGAGCCATGGTGGTGCAATGGTTAGAGTGCAGTACTACAGGCTACTTCTGCTGACTGCTGACTGCAATTTAGCAGTTCAAATCTTTATATTTTATTTTATTTATTTGATTTGTCAATCACTTACAAGATAATAGGTATAAGTATAAACATAGTTATGAATACATGAAATGGATACATATAAGAAAAATAAAAATAAAAATAAAAAGAATCAATAGGAGAGGGACGGTAGGCACGTTGGTGCTTATGCACACCCCTACAGACCTCTTAGTAAAGGGGTGAGGTCAATAGTAGACAGTCTAAGGTTAAAGTTTTTGGGGTTTGGGGAAGAAACCACAGAGTCGGGTAGAGTATTCCAGACATTGACCACTCTGTTGCTGAAGTCGTATTTCCTGCAATCAAGTTTGGTGCAGTTAACCTTGAGTTTGTATCTATTGTGTGCTCTTGTATTGTTATGGTTGAAGCTGAAGTATTCATTGACAGGTAGGACATTGCAATGTATGATTTTATATACTATACTTAGATCAGACCGAAGGCAGTAGTTCTAGGTTTTCTAGGTCTAGAATTTCAAGTCTGGTGGCATAAGGTATTCTGCAATGAGTAGAGGAGTGGAGAACTCTTCTTGTGAAATATTTCTGGACTTTCTCAACTGTGTTAATATCAGATACGTAATGTGGGTTCCAGACTGATGAGCTGTATTCAAGTATTGGTCTAGCAAATGTTTTGTATGCTCTAGTTAGTAGTGTGATATTACCAGAGAAAAAGCTATGTAAGATTAGGTTAACAACTCTTAATGCTTTTTATGTAGTTACAGTGGGCTCTAGCACTTAGATCATTAGAGATGAGTACTCCAAGGTCCTTGACAGAGTTTGGATCATCAACAAGGTCTTGACTATTCAGCTTGTATTTTATTTTCTGATTTTTTTTGCCAATATGTAAGACAGAGCATTTATTTGTTGAGATTTGAAGTTGCCATTTGTTTGACCATTCTGATACATAGTCAAGGTCTTTTGAAGGGTAGCAGTATTGTCTGTGGTGTTGAATAGCTTTACATCATCAGCAAAGAGAACACAGTTGCTCTTAATATGATCACAGAGGTCATTTATGTAGAGTATGAAGAGAGTTGGTCCTAGAACACTGCCTTGGGGACACCACTGTTGACAGGTACAGAATTTGATAGGACACTCCCAATTTTGACCATTTGTTGTCTGTTTGACAGGAATGCTTCTATCCAGTTATGCAGGTGTCCAGAGATACCATAAGATTTTAGTTTTAGGAGTAGTTTGTCATGTACCACTGAATCAAAGGCTTTACAGAAGTCTATGTAGATTGATCTATTGCTTTGCCCTGATCGAGTTGTGTAGTCCATATGTTTTGCAGTGTAAGAGTTGCAGATTACAGGATAGTTTTTCTGAAACCAAATTGTTTATTAGTAGGTTGTTTGTCTCTAAGTGGAGGATAATGGATTGGTTAATAATTGATTCCATGACTTTACAGGTGATGCAGCATAAAGAGATTGGTCTGTAATTTTCAACTAGGCTGGGGTCTCCCTTTTGAAGATGGGGATGACTGTGGCTTGTGACCATAGTTTGGCAAGGAGCTGGTCCTGAAAGATTTTCAAAGATTATGCTTAGAGGTA